>CM054063.1:306036390-307236390 GCA_028641055.1 Alopecurus myosuroides | reverse complement strand
GTATAAAGTCTTGGGATGATTTAAAAGAAGCTTTCATTAAGAAATATTATCCTCCCGTTAAAATTTTGCAAAATAGGAAGAATATCCTCTGATTTAGGCAATATGATAATGAACATGTAGCCATGGCATGGGATAGAATTAAATTAATGATTAGAAAATGCCCATCACATGGAGTAAATGAATGGACCATACTACACTCTTTTTATAATGGTCTAAACTACATGTCTAGAAATATACTTGATTCTGCTGCTGGAGGTGCCTTTATGAGTAAAACTGTATGTGAGGCTAAGAAGATATTAGAAAGCATATTGCAAAATTATAGTCAGTGGAATACTGAAAGAGCACCCAATCCCACTAAGAAAATAAACTCAATTGAAGAAACCAATGATTTGTCTTCTAAAATGGACACTATTCTTGCTTTTATTAATAAACAAAATATGGAGAATGTGCCTTTGCCGGAGCTAGTTGGTAGTAATTCTGAAAGTGTGGATGTTAATTTTGTTAGGAATTATGGTAGCAATGGTTTTGGTAATGCTTACAATTCATATAGTAAACCTCCTTATGTGCCAAATAAACCTTTTGTTACATATCCTAATGCTAATGAAAATAAGTGGAAGCCTTCTAGTGAAATTTCTGAATTTAATAAATTGCTTATGGAACAAGTTGCTAGTCACAATGCTATGATACATGAGTTAAATATAAGTCTATTGCATCCATTAGTAGTTATATTAAAGGATTGCAACTTCAATCTTCGAATTTAGATAAAGCATTGTCAAAATTAGCTGATAATCAAGCAACTCTATTAAGCATGTCAGCAGGAAAGCCACAAGCACAACCTAGTGTAGGAATGAATTCTATTACTATTGCTGCTCCTATTATTGAAAATATTGATCATATTGCTGAGAATACAAGTGAGCATGTCCCTACTAGCTTAGAAGAAACTTTGAATGAAATAGTGAAGTATCCTGAATATTTACTTCCATATATGTCTTATCTTGCTAGCAAAGATGAAATTAGTTCTCATGAATCAAGCATGCTAGCTAAATTAGAGAGTAAAGTAGAGGAAATTATTATGCTTACTGAAATTAAGGATCCATTTCTTGATTTAGAAAAAAGTAGCTTGCAAGAACTTATTGCTACTCTACAAAAATTTGCTAGTGATCCCACTATAAATGTTAATCAACCTGGCTTTGGATCTTATATTGCTAATCATGTCTTGCAAGAAAAAATATCTAGGTACAAGAATGAGGCCATGATACCTCCTAAGCTTGGGGATGCATGGATCCCCAAGGTGCTAGTTTTAATTGAAAAATAAATTCACCATGCTATGTTAGATCTAGGTTCTAGTGTATCGGTACTCTCTAAAGAATTATATGAATTGCTAGAACTAGAAAATTTAGAAAAGTGCTCAAGTGAATTTGTCCTTGCTGATAACTCTACTAAACATGCTGTAGGACAAGTAAAAGATGTTATGATTGAATTGCACATGAGTTTCGTACCCGTTGATTTCATTATTATGGATATGGGGGATAAATCCCCTAGTCCTATTATTTTGGGTAGACCTTTTCTTCGTACTACAGGTGCAATCATAGACTCCAAGGAAGGGAATGTCAAGTTTCAGTTCCATCACAAGAAAAGCATGGAGCACTTCCCAAGGAAGAGGGGCACGCTGAAGAACAAGCTCCCTCATGAGCTTTATCCCTCTTGATTATCAAGTAAGTAAAGCCTAGCTATATGGCTATAAAGAAAGCGCTTTACGGGAGGCAACCCGGTTGTTTTTGTTTGGATTTTCCTAGTGTCCTCTTGATGTCTCAAGAGATTAGTTTTTTTTGTTTTAATTCTGGAGTTTTCAATAAAGAGTCAAGTCAAACCCATTTGGACTTATAAGTTGCTATCCTAGTGCATGAAATTTCTGTTTCAGCACGAGTCTTCTCACCGTATGATTTTACGTTTTTTATTGGTATGTCGGATTGAGCTAATTTTTTAGTTTGTTCTTAAACTTTTCGTCCTCTGTAAGCACAAAAAGTGGCTTAATTTGTTGATGATTCTAGCTTAGGAAAAAACGTTTGTTTTGCTGCTGTTGCTTTTCTGGACAGATTCTGCCTTCTTTTGTTTTATGCACTCTTTGGGCTTTGGAATCGAATTTCCATGATTCTTTCAAGCAAGAGAGTGAACATACAACATAATGAATCTTATTTTCTATCAACTGGAGCATTTTATTTGGAATTTTGCACAGCAAGCATGTGATTTATTTGTCCTTGCTAATCTCACCCCACAGAAAAAGAATGGGAGAAACATGTTTTGTGAAGTTTTTTTTCACAGGGAATAAAGGAGCTTCGCCTCAAGACATCCAAGAATGGTGAAATCCATAAGCTTGGGGATGTGATGAACACCCCACTGGAGCTACACTCTTTTGGTTACCACACGTCTACTTTCTGTTTTTCTAAGCAAAGCATTTATCGTAGAGACTTGAAGCGTCTAGTTTTTGTTTTGATAAGACCACCACCATCATTTTATATGAGATTGAGCTACTGGAGTTTGGGGTTGGAATGTATTGGATGCTAGTATTATGACTTGGAATAGGGATGCCATGGTTGATTTGAAGAGCTACATATGTTTGCATGATTTATAGGCTTTTTATGTGTAGAAATTTGCAATTATGTTGTCTTGAGCTATCTCTTATTCATGTCCTTGATGTTAATTGCTGGTTTATTTAGTTTGTCATGAAATTAGTAGTTCTATGGACATATGCATGCATAGTAGCTGGTCACTATGTCCCTCTTGCTAGCCCAAAAATTTAAAAATTCCAACAAGTAAAAACTTGTTTCCAACACTCCTTAGCCAAGTATTTCCAGTGAGTCCACCATATCTTCCCATTAGCTTCATTGCTATTCCGAGTATGTTCACCATGTTATTGTGTTATTTATGTTCTAAATTAAGATATTCAATTTATTAATTGTCATGGGTTGAACTTGGGATAGGACTCTCACGAACTTTTGAAGGCACACTTTACTTTTTATGCATCTAATAAACATGAACCAATAATGGGAGCCACAAGTTTTGCGTTTGACAAGTGTGTGGTTGGGAGCTAGCTATAAACGTGTATCACCGGAAAGCTTTCAACATTGCACAAAAAATTTACATTTGGTTGATATCATGTACTTTTGTTTTTGGACTCCTGCCATGCCGAAATGAAATAGAGGAATAGTAAGTTTTGATGAGTAAGTATCTATATGACTAGAGAAACGCATTGGGCCGCTAACCCAAGCCATGCTTTATCATGGTGGAAATTTACTTACAGCTTGAGTGACTCTACAACACATCCTATAATAAAATAAGAAGCTATTCATAATAGTGAATGAAAATAAAAAGGATGATGAGTCTACTCCGTTTGTTCATCTTGTCATTGTAACATGGGCTTGTTTCCATGTCATGGGGCAAGAGGTACCTCTCTGCGGTTCTCTATGATGTCATTAATACTTATTATGATTTTACAAAGCTTATTAGGAATCTTAAGTTGAGTAATCATGGAGTAGGTTTTCACACTCACGGGGCATGAGGCTTTCAACCACCTTGGCATTCTCATTAATTCAATACTCACAATTTTAAGATGCTAGTGATAAAGGGGCCATGAGAGTCCTAGATCAATGGATACCACATTTCAATTAGTAATTTTAGTTGAATAATTTAGAGGCTAAATAAGACTTGATCATGTTTTACCTCTACTCAATTTTCTCCAAAGTGTCCACCATATTTTCTATTCTCCATTATGCTATTCTTTGACCAATATAGGATTTTATTTTTCATTTTATGTATGCATTTGGTCCATAGTGCTTTTATTTCATTATACACTTTGTGAACTTTCATGAAGCATCTTTGCTTGCATATTTGATATTTCTTACAACATGAATTGTATATTGCTACTCATTTCTAGTATTATTCATTTTATTATATGTAGCATGAATAATCCTCCTTGATATCCCATGATTGTTTCAATATGCAAAACCCATCTTAGTTTTATCACCTTCATACTCGAGGACGAGCATGGGGTAAGCTTGGGGATGTTGATGCATGTAAAATGCATAGATGAAATTTGCATATTTTCACATGGTTTTCTATTACATATTGCATCATATAAGGGTACAATTCAATGTTTTATAGTATTTTGGGGTTAAATTACAAAGTCCCCCAACTTTGATGGAATTAACCCTGCCTGTCAGAAACCCCGTTTTCTATATTTTTGACGTTTCAGGGGGCAAACTCCCGCGAAATCACCTGAAAATCTGCGGGGGTCATTTTCTTGGAAGGAGAAGACTTGCGGGCGAAGGATCCACGAGAATTGGGCAAGGAGGCCCAAAAGAGGACCCTCCACGCGGCCAGATTCCTTGGCCGCGTGAGAGGCCCCCTTTTGGCCCCTGTGGCCCCAATTCCTTCCATCTTTGACTTACCGACTCCGTCTTGACCTAAAACCGACTATAAAAAGGGTCCCCCGTACCCTTACGGAGAGAGCGCCGCTGAAACACCGAAACACCAAAACAGAGACCAGAAGTTCTAGATTGGAGGGGTAAAACTCCGGCGGGGCGCCGCCGGTGTGATCTCCTACCCCGCCAACATCATCTCCATCGACATCTCCATGAAGAGGGAGTAGCCCACCCCAGGGCTATGGGTTTGTGGAAGTAACACTTGTATATCTCTCTCTATGTGCTTCACTAATTAGATCCGTATGAGCTGCCTCACATGATTACGGGCACCGTTGTAATTCCTATGTGGTGGATCTTTTCTATGAGTTATTGAATTTGAGATTGCAATTGTTTCTCTTGAGTTATTTGAGTAGATGTATCTTATGTACCCCGTTCTTATTTGCTAGCTTTGATCAATCTAGTTCTTGAGAGCGTGTGTGGGGTGATGGGTGCATTAGTTGGAGTAACGGGGGGTGGCTAGTGCTGTGAAAGTGACAGAAGTTCAGCGATCCACTTAGGTTTTGTTAAACCTTTCTTAGTTACCTCACTAGGGATAAAAATGAGTACCTTATTACCGGGGATTTGAAGTGACACTAATCAATCTCCATGACTAGATCTAGCAAGTTCTTACTTCAACTTCATGTCACATTGCTTAAAGCTATACTCTATTTTTCCTTAATTATCGAGGTGTTATGATTTATTTCGCATCTTGGTGGAGTATAAGAGGGATCAATATGACCGTAGAGATCTGTATGCTAGGACGTGATGCCCATATGAAAGTACTCAATTTTAAACATGTTATTGTAATCTCACATGTAATTCTTTATGTCCACCGTCTACTACTTTATTTGAGAGAATGCAAGTGTGAAACCATGAACCCCGGTCCTATTTTAAATATAAGAAAACACTCTAGTTACTTTACTTGCACTTTACTTTACTTGCATCTCCAATTCGAATTTACATTATCTCCATCACCACTTGCATCACAAAAATACAAAAACAATCCATTGCATATTTATTTTCTCATTTGCATTTAGTAGTAGATTTAATTATTGCACATTTACTTTCAGTTTTGCATTGCAATTTAGAAGTCTCACACCTTGTGCTTGACAACCACTTGGTGAGGTTGAGGGCACAAAATTCTCTACTTGTGTGCAGGATCCTGGAGGAAGCTTGGAAGACAACTGCTGAAATACTGGCTCCCCAAGAGTTCGATATAAACCCTCGAGTCACCCTCGTGGGGAAGAGGGCTTGCCACTAGCTACACACTCTGCACTTGGAGTCTCAACCTAGCCATCAACCACCTAGTCAAAGGATCTTCATTTACAAAAAAATTGAAGAAGCCCGAGACTCTTGCTTTTAGTTACACACTTAAGCACCCACTTATGAATCTCGGGGACGAGATTCATTTTAAGGGGGGAAGAGCTGTAACAGCCCAGTTTTTGGAAGACAATAAAAACTTGTTTTCAATAACCCAAAAATCAGGGCCAACAAAAACTTTTTGATATGTTTGATTTATGCTTGTGTTTTCATTTCGATTTGGTTGTTGTATGTGTTTGTGTTTGAGTTTGTTAACAACTACCATTAAAAGAAATGATCAGAACTTTCTTAAAACACAACCCTTGTGATCAAGTCATGACAAGAAAGCTTATCATCTTCATCCATCACACTCTTTTGGCAAAAACCTTTTTGAAAATGTTTTGATTTTAGAAGAAACCCAAAGGCCAAGTTTTGAGAAAACAAAAGATAATTTCCAAAACTGTATGAAAAGTATCTTGGAGCTAATCATCTCCAACCTGTTTTCAACCAAGATGTTCTTGCAAGTATTTCAAAAACTCCTTCCCACTTCCGTCTTTTGCAAAAACTATAAGAAGGGACTATGTTACCCCTGGGTTTTTCTTCCATTATATTCTTTTGGAAATAACAAGCTCTAAGCTAGACCTTTTTACAAACTCCTCTTGTCATGCTGTGGCTTGATCACTACCTCTATTTAACACATGAGAAAACATCCTGGAAATTAATTTGAAGAACTCAGTTGGTTGAGTGATCTTGTGTGACTTGTTATTTTATCTGCTTGTGGTGTGATCTTATCTTGTGTGTGCTTTGAAGTATTTATTTCTGTTTGTTGATAAGTGTGTGTTATCTTAAGTAAATAAAACCTATTAATAACAAGATCAAGTATCTATATCATATTCCATCACATGTCCATTTTATCATCTGCTGTTTTCTTAAAAATCTCCAACTTTGGAGACATGCTTCTATGACAACTCTTGAGCTAATCATCAATGCATCATCATACATCTCATTGTCTATATCCATTCCATTAATCCAAGTTATTAATTTGGATATTTAAACACTTTGGTATCTTCTTTCAAAGTCCTTTAGAAGGCATCCCTAAAGGTTGATCATATTTCTGTTATCTTGATGCACTTTCTCTGTGTTACTCAAAATCACTCCTTTTTGTTTTCAAGCCAAATCAACCAACCCTTGTCATCTTCATGACTTATATATCACCTCTATGTGGTCTATTTATTTTTCAAAGGCCATTTATTTATTTATCTCTCATGATTTTTAACCTATTAAATAAAGTCCCGTTTTCTCCCTTTTTCCACTTGGAGCCTCAAATAATTTCAAAAGAGTTTCTTGTTAAAAATCACTTTTGAGACTTATATTATATACTCTCTCATCCCAACTCAAAAATATTTGTTTTAAAAAGGATTTTACTATTTATTATTTTCCATTTTCAAAAAGGCCAGAAATGGACTTTAAAATATTTTGTGAAGAAAAGTATTTCCTAAAATCTTGGGAAAATTACCCAACATGCCTAGGGTCATTTTGGACCATTTTATACAAAACAATTTGCAAGTTGTTTTGAAAATTGTGGAAGAAACCTTTAAAATAGTTTATGCCATTTTTTAAATCCCAAAATTTTGTAAAAGAAATATTTTCACAAACTTGTGAGGCCACCATCCCTAGACTCAATTTTTCACCCTCTATCCAATGGAAATGATATTTAATATCTGTTCTATTCAAAATTTTGGTGAAAACAAGCAAAAACTACCTCTGGTTACTCTGGTCACTATTGAGTTAATACATGTTTTAATCAATTATTGCCCTCTAGCTACCTCTCTCTTGTTCTGAGGTGTAGAAAACATCCTCCCCAACCTCCTGAACATGGTCTACCTGCTTCTCTCTATCTCTTGCTCATCCACCAACATGAGGACAAGGATGGTGATCACCACCCATTTTTGTACTCCACTCCCTCAGTCTATTACAGGCAGAGCCCGTGCACCTCTACGCTCCTAGGGCAGCCTGTGAACTCCCTGGAAGAATTCCACCCCCTCCCCTTGTCTCCATCTCGCTTGCTTGTGTGCTGGCCATGGCGCCCATCGGCATGCCCGAAACGTCGATCGTGTTCCGCCACCTGGGTCGCGCACCCTGCTCTCTAACCTTGTCTACTAGGTCCAAGGTCTCTCCAGGAGCTACCCAGTGCCTCCCATTGTCTTCCACTCTCCCTCCTTCCTTCTCTTCATCTTGACGAACACCTGCGGGATCGAACCGCGTCTCACCTCTCCTGCCCTCCTCGGTGGATCTCTTGCATGCTTGAATCTCACTGGAGGTCCTCTTCGCCGTGCCCTAGCTCCCTGGCAACAAATCTCCCGAAGAATCCCTCGTTGGTCAGCTCGTCCGAGCCGCCATGGCCGCCATTGGGTACAGAGAGCCTTGCTCTATGGCTAGAGCACCTAGATCCACCTAATTGCTGTAAAACTTGCCCCACCACCTCCACACATCCCCAATCGACGCCACGCCTCGAAATCCCCCTCTCTATACCTCTACATCGCCGGAATCGAGCGCCGCTACCCGCCGGCGAGCTACTCGTCGCGCCATCGATTCAGGCCATCCCAGGTCGTGCCAATTCCTCCCCTGCCTTCCTTGTGACCAATCATACCTCGTGCCCCTATCAATTTGTGTTTTCACTGCTTGCAGAGACCCCGCCATCCCCGACTCCGCTCGGCCGCCGCTTGCCCCGAGGAACCACAGTGCTCAAATTTTCCCCTCGTGAGCCATTGGGGGCACGACATTCGCAGCGTCTCCCGGAGACGTTTGGTGCTATTTGTGTTTCCAATGGAGATCTAAAGCGGCCGACGACGAAGCTCCGGCGACTTCTTCGCCGTTTCTTCTGTTTCCTCCGCATGTTAATGGTCGTCGCCGGCCTCGAGCGACGTGGAGCATTCCTGGCTGTCCGATCGGAATCCGACAGCCGGATACCTCTTCGCATCGCCCCTCTCACCGACGGGCAGGCCCAGCCGCGGCCCACTGTCAAGGTTGAAAACCCTCTCGCGCGGGGAACGTGCGTGGGCCGGCCCATCGCTGCCCTTCTCCTTCTCGCCCAGCCTGCCTCTGTGTCGGGCCGTTTTCTTGCAGATCTGGCCCGTTAAAAATTTTCTTTGCAGGTTAATTCCTTTTTTCCGTAGATCTGTTTCTAGATGTTTAGTTTAAATCGAAATGAAAATGTAAATAAGCCAATCTTGCCAAACTAAAAATCACAGAGGTAGATCTACAAATTCTTAGCCATCTCCAACTTGTAGATCTGGGTTTTGTTTAATAACTTGAGTTTTAGGAGAAATAAAATAAATGGCACATACACTCATTAACACCTTTTATTTAATAACTTGAGTTTTATGGATCCAAAACTTGGAACCTCAACTGTTATGAGTAGCCCTTGAAAATTTATATCTGTGGCAATTGACCTTGTGTTGACTTGAGTTGTGGTGTGTTAATGACATGCATGTTAGTTTTAGGCTAGAGAGCACTTCTGTGAATTGTTTAATTTTATTGGTGATGAATTTTGATGTGAATCTAATTGTGTTGGTTTGCCAGTGACTAGGAGCACCTAATACTAGATTTTCATGATTTTAGGAGTTACATAATAGGCTTGGTGCAATATTTAGTGTTTAGCCCTTTTCTGCATATTATTGCTATGCCTTTATTAAAATTGTGTGTATTATTGTTTTTGATATAAAAGTGATTCCTAGGATGTGTAAGGTACTAATACATGATTGAGATGTGTTTTGAGTGATTCATTAGCATGATAGGGTTTGGGTGTGGAAAACCATGTTTGTTATAGTTTTAATCTTATAGGATTGTTTTCCTAGTAATAATAGGTTAAATTATGTTATTCTGCTTATGGCTTTGATAACTTGAATAAAGGCTTTAGTATTGTTTTCCATAGCATAGCTACTGTTATTTTAGCATATTCTACTTTCTTGCATGCTTGAGTGAGCTCTAGATAATTTTGGTGCGCTAGTTTTAGGTGATTTATACCATAGTAGTATTTGCATGCTTAATTTTTGATGCATTGAAATGATTGTTATTTTGGTATTACTAGCATGTCTAGTTGTTGTTTTCTCTGTTATTTCGATGCTATCTTACAGATCCATCATGTTAGAATAAATCTTGTTTGATGATCTCTTATGGTTATGCAAGTATGCATGTCTAAATATCCCTTTTGCATCTCTAGTTTTAGTGGTCATTTTGCTCCATGATTATTTTCATGAATTGAGTGATGCCATGACATGTTTGGTATTGTTTTGTCTCTGTTATGAGTTTGCTTAGCTACTGGTTATATTAATTCTCCATGTTTAAAAAAGCATGTGTTACTATGAGCTTGTAGTATTGCTTGTTAATATTTTTCTATGCATGTGTAAGTATTCCTAGGTTGTTTTCATGTTATTTTGTTCATCCTAATGAATGACCAGAGAGTCATTTAAAACTTATTTGAGCATGATATGAGAGTGGCACACCCACTGGACTCATGCCATTTTGGTTGAGGATCCATAACATCAATTCTAGTGTTATTAATGTGTGTTGTCTGTGCATGTTTTGCTTGATGGTGTGCACCCTATTAATATTGTTTGTGAGAGTAATTGTTTGATGAAATTCTTGATGTATGTTTACATTTTATCAAGTGCTTGCCTTTGATTGGTTCTGATTGGGTGTTTTTCCTTTTTGTTTTACGACGTTAGAAAACGAAGAAGGTATTATTTCCCGGAGAGGTTTTTATTGTAACTCTTGTTTATTTCAAGAGAAAGACCAAGACCAGTGCCAAGGCAAGCCACTCTAAATGCTTGCTGTTGTTTTCCTTATCATTATCTATCATGCATGTTTTACTTCTGAAGTTTCTACAAAAGTTTGATTCAAAAATTATTCTTTTAAGTGGACTTTTCCACTATCCATTTTGTGTATCTAATATGCTATATCCACTATATAATCTTGGTGTTACCAAGCCCTTTAGATATTTTAGTATCATCACTTTATTAACTTAAGTCCCTTAGTGGACATTTTAACTCGATGTTTTTGGAAAACAAAATCTTGAAAAACCCCGAGGAAAGGTGGGACCTTGTCCGAGGGAGGTATGTGAAGAAGGAAATGTTTTCGACTTGTTTTCCAAAAATGACACATAACCTAGTCTTCGCCGGACAACCAAGCCGTTCTGCCACATTACCCCAATATGGGAACGTGGTCTAGCTAATTGCTTGTTGGTGTTAGTCCGTGTCTACCTCAAAGTGCTATAGGGGTTAGAGTCCCCCGAACCGAATTGTTGCCAGAAGGGAGAAATGGGACATTCACAGTGTGGGGATTAAGTTCGCCACCGGTTGCAACAATTGGGTCTCCTGCCATGGCGGTGTGTTGGCAGGGGAAACCGGATCGATACGGCTGACTCACTCGGTGCCGGGGAGAACAAACCCAGTTGAAGGGGTAGTCATTTACTAGCGCGGACATAGTGGATGGTTAGGACCAGTTATCCGATGTTTGCATACTGTCTCGGACAGTCCGTGGTTGTTCACGACGGATGTACTGGAACTTGTGGAATGTGTACACCTCTGCAGAGTAAAACTATTTAGAATAGCCGCGTCCTCGGATATGGACAATTGAATGGCCATGTAGCTAGCATTGTGTCAATGTTTTGAAAAGGCTGGAAGGTGTTTTGGAATTGTACCTGGGAGGTACGTTGAAAGAGAATGATTGTACCTTTGAGGTACCGGATAAATGATGATCTTAAAGATGTGTTTTTTTTTCAAGAAGTTTTGCAAAGAGAAATGTTTTCTTTATTTATAATGCTTTATCAAAACCTTGTGGACATTCTATACCTACAAGAGAAATGAAATATCTTTTGAAGTATCTTCTTCAACAAAGAAAAATAAAACCTGTGCAACTATGATGGGTCTTAAATTCATCATAGCTAGTGATCTCTAAGTACAGCCTTCCTACCACCCATATATATGCATACTTGCATGTTTAGCTTTCATTTGGGGTGTCTTGCGGAGTACATTCCAATGTACTCAGAATGGTTTCGTCCCTGGCTATTGTCTTAGCCAGACTTTGAGCAGAAAAACCGGAGAACCAGAAGAAGATGGTGTCGCTGACGGCTATGCGAACTAGGAACGTCTCCGAGTCAGTAGCCTGTAGGTAGTCAAGGCATGACTTGGGTTTTACCACGAGTATGTTTTGTAGACTTCCGCTGTGTTTTAGTGTGTGTTCCTGCCCTGCGTGGCAGTTGTTTTCAACTGAGTCATGTGACCAGTTGTGTAAGCCGTGTATTCGTGTAGTGGATGTTGTAATCTGCAATGCCAACTCGAGTATGTTGTTCACGACTAACTGATCATGGGATCGTGAATGTATGCATACTGCAGGTCTCGGACTGCTAGTCAGGGGTCCCCACACTTATGGAATTATGACTTAATAGTAAGTTGATCCAATGGTTCATTGATGTGTTGGGATTTCATATACTCACTTGTATAAGATGATTGAAACAATGAGCATGTCAAAGTTATTGAGGTTTAATGATTTTAGTCAGAGTTGGTAGTTGTTTTCTCAGGGTGTCATGTTGATATTTTATATCATCCCCTTGTAATATTTGTCAGGCATAATGTAGACATAGAGATTTGGAAATATCATATGTGGTGATCAAGGTTTAACAGTAGTTTAAGAAGATTTATTTCTTCTTTAAGATACTTCTTTTATGGTTGATGAGATATGTACATATTCGATAAATATGTTAATACAATTATGAAGTCATTTCCCACTTGTGGGTTTTGAGTTAACACTTGTTTGTATCACTTGTGTTCTATTGAATTTTTGTATTTACTTGTAATGGTTTACTTAATGGTGATGAGATGATCTATAAAGATGTTATGTAGATTGATTGATAACTCAAGTAGTTCATGTTTTAGAGAGTATAAGATACTTGTTGATGAGATTATTCCATCAAGAACTACTAACTTGTGGAGGTGTGATCATTAGTTATGAGATTTGGATACTCACACTTCTTTGGGTTCTAGATACGTAGTGAATTATCCCAAGTCACTTACAGACGTGAGGTTATGCTTGTTTAGAGTTTGTGTTGGTCACAACCAACTATGGTTTATCTTATCAAGTGATTTGGTTTCTTGAGATGCTTGTTATAAAGATCACTCCAAATGTACTCCTGACCAAATGATCTAAACCTATTTCATCATGTCAAATGAAACATTGGTCACTTTGGTTTGTTTAAACTTTCGCGCCAAAATTTCTCGTACTTTTAGATGCATGCTTTGCAAATGCACATATTAAATTTAGATCCTTATAACCTCCCAAACACTGGGATGCTACAGTTCTACTCGTCCTTGAGTAGGCAAACCGATAAAAACAAAATAATTTCTGAGGTGACATGCTACCAACATAATTTTGATCATCATAATTGTAAAACCATTTGTAAAGCTGAGATCATAGTACTCTAAACACAAACATGATAGACATAATTCTAACAATGAAACTTCGCAACCTTGTTGCAACATGAAAAGTAACGCAAACAAAAGATCATGAATAATAATGCATTTGAAAGTTATATGTTTGTTTCGAGCATAAAGAAAGCATATCAGAGTGGTATTCCGCTTGTCCTTAAAAGTGGAGCAGAACATAAATTCCAGGGTACCTTCAAAGTTCAAGTGGATGACTAGAAACAAATAGTTTGAGAGAAAGTAATAACATAGCATAAATCAATCAATAATAATCTTTGGAAAAGATGCACATTAAACTCGAAATGGAAACTATGTGCTCTTAACTATGCATAGAGTTAGAAGATGAAGACTCAACATAAATGTAAAATAAAGGTCCTTCGCAGAGGGAAGCAGGGATTAACTCATGTGCTAGAGCTTTTTATTTTATTAAAACAGAGGTATTGAAAAAAAAATTGAGAGGTGTATGCTTATGTCAACGAATGGTAAACAGACAATACAGTACGTCACAAGCCAACTAGACTTCACAAGAACGGCTCCCATTAAAGGACGCAACTGGGATCAGTAGATCATCCCTCTTATCTTTTGTTTACACAATTATACTTTGACTGATAAATTAGGGGCAAAAAGAGTGAAGAGAATTTATATAACCATATTTTGGGGCTGGGCACCCCGTTGCCAGCTCTTATAGCATTTGGATAAGCGGATGTGACACTAGTCTAGGTGTGTAAAGTCCAATCAACAAGTGAGATAAAGATTCTTTATTCACGTCCTCGTGAGCTAAAACAGGGGCACAAAACAGGTATAATTTTGAAGGTTTTAAAGGTAGCACATGAGAAATTTAATTTGGAGTGGCGGTTAAATACCACATCTAGGTAGGTATGGTGTACACATTTGGCAAACTTTGGTTTTTGGGAGTTGGATGCACAAGTAGAGCTCATACTCAGTACAGATGGAGGCTAGCAAAGATTGGGAGCGGCAAATTAAGAGAGCATAATGTCCATAATCATGCATCGCGACAAAAACATTATTGATCAAAGCATACATGATATTACATTTCAAAAACTAAATGATCATGGTGGCTAGAGGTGACTGGTTTATAGTCATAACTGAAGGGAATATGCCCGAGAGGCAATAATAAAATGGTTATTATCTTATTCCTTGTTTATGATGAATGTTTATTTCACATGCTAGAATTGTATTAACCGGAAACGTTGATACATGTGTGCTTAATAAACAAACAATGGTTCCTAGTAAAGCCTCTCTTTTAACTAGCTTGTTGATTAACAGATGATCAAGGTTTCCTGATCATGAACATTGGATGTTATTAATAACGGGGTCATGTCATTAGAAGAATAATGTGATGAACATATACCCAAAGAGAATATGGCAATGCGATCAAGTCATTTAGTTTACATTGTTATATCAAACATACGAAGTAACTTATTCCTTAGACCATGAGATCATGTCAATCGCCGATACCGGAAGAGTGCTTTGATGGCATCAAACGTCACACCGTAACAGGGTGACTATAAAGGTGTCGTTAAGTATTCAGAAAGTATTAATTGAGGATCATGGATCAAGAGTGGGATTTGTCCATCCAAATGACGGAGAGATATACTCTGGGCCCTCTCGGTGATATCACATCGAAACCGCTTGCAAGCACGTGATATGATCACAAGGATGTTATATCACGAGAACGAGAAAAGAGTACTTGTCGGTAACGAGATTGAACAAGGTATGGTTGATACCAATGATCAAATCTCGGACAAGTAAAATATCGCGAGACAAACGGAATAGTTCACGGCGTTGATGGTTCACACGATCACGAGAGTCATCGTTGAATATATAGGAGTCATCATGGATCTCCAGATCCCGTTGTTGATTATTGATCGGAGAGGTGTCTCGATCATGTCTATGTTATTCGCGAACCGTAGGGTGACACACTTAAGGTTCGATGACGCATTTTGAGAGGATACGGAATATCGGATAAAAGTTTGGACAACACCGAAATTGTTTCGCGGAATATTGAACTAATCACCAAAATTGTTTCGGGTAATTTTGAAATAGTTCAAGGGGATTCTTATCAAATGTTTGTTAATAGATTTAACAACTAACTCAAGGGGTTATATGTTAATGTTTGCTAATGGAATTAACAAATATTAAAATAAAGAAATAAAATTGTTTTATTTATTTATTAAAGAAAACCCTTGGGATTTTGAGTGGGAATTAATGGAAGAATGAGTGGGTTGAGTGGAGACTCCACTCACATGATGAGGGTGAGGTGGAGACACCCACAAATTCGTGGCTGTCATCCCCTCCTATAAAAGGAGGGGTGGGAGGTCCCTCTCCCCCCCACACACACTTGTCTCATCTCTTCCTCCCTCCTCCCGCTGCTCCACCACTTGTTCATGCGCTTGGCGAAGCCCTGAACGAAGTTTTATCCACCACACCACGCCGTCGTGCTGCTGGAGTTCCGAGGGATCATCTACTTCCGCGCCCCGCTGGATCGAGGGAACGGAGGTCGTCATCAACCGTACGTGTGACCGATCACGGATGCACCGCCGGATTGCGGTGCTCATCTTCTCGCTATCGGGATCGGTGTGAGTACGACTACGCCAACAACGAGATTTGATCTCGTACCACTTTGAGTCTTCGAGGGTATGTGTTCTCCTTAACCCTCTCGTTGCCCGTTGCACTTCGTCTCCTAGATTAGATCTTGGCCTTTCGGGTGTCTCTCGCGTAGGAATTTTTTTTCTATGCAACGACCCCTTCAATAACATGGTGTAAGCATGAGCCAAGTCAACCAAATAAAGCATTCAAAGGAGAATACCACAATATTATGCTTTGAGATGATAAAAACAATGCATGACTCTTTCAATGGCACATTAAGGACTCTCAGATATTTGGTACAAGTCATGCTACATCAATAATTATTAGGCATAGAATTAAAATAACATCCAGCATGGCATGATAAAGTCTAGCCACAGTCTAAACAAGCTTCTATTTGCACCGTTATAAGCATGAAATGTTTTATTGCTTTCCAACGCCATCGTTTTATTAAACAAAAACTCTCCATATGATATATCAATGAAACAAGAGAGTAGCACTACTCTACAAGAACTTATGGCTCTGAATAAGAGATGCAGGAAAAACATGAGCTAAAAACGGAGTTGCAGTAGCTAGAAGAAAAACTAAGAATACGAGCATGATAATGAGGAGTACGTGTATTCATATGAAAAAGCGGAGCGCGCCTCTCTCCCACACAAGAATTCTGGGTTCCAACCAAGTTTATTGCAGCAAGGAAAACAAAATAAAACAAAACAAAAACAAGCAGACGCTCCAAGTAAAGTGCATATAATGTGACCGAATAAAAATGTAGTTTCACTAGAAGTGACCTGATAAGTTGCTGATGAAGAAGGGGATGCCTTGGGAATCCCCAAGCTTAGACGCTTGAGTCTTATAAGAATTTTCTGGGATGAACTACGAGGGCATCCCCAAGTTTAGGCTTTTCACTCTTCTTGATCACATTATATCACCCTCTTCTCTTGACCCTTGAAAACTTACTTCACAGCAAACTCGAAGTAATTCTCATTAGAGGGTTAGTGCATAAAAACTCACATGTTCTGCATGTACAAAAGCATTATTAATACCTTTTAAAATTTAGCTACAGCCACTGATGTTTTATGGAGCAAATAAATCCACCCAACCTAGTAAAAGAGAGAATGCAAGTAAAAAGGCAGAATCTGTCAAAACCACAACTGTCTATAAAGAAGAATTTTTTCGAGGCACTTACGTTGCTCAAATTGAAAAAGTTGAAAGTAGAAAGTTTCGGAAATAGCTGAGGATACAACACAAAAAAAATCCAGGTCATTTTGATCTTTCTGGAATTTATACGATTTTAAAATATGGACGACAAAAATCTGTTTCTGCTTAGAAATCCAAATCCAACTTCAACTTTTAACTAGAGACTTTACTTTTCACAACAAATATGAGAAAATAAAGATATAAAGGAGTTTATACAGAAGTAAGCAACACCTTGACTCAAATAAAACAAAGAAAAACAATGCAAAAATAAAAACATGGGTTATCTCCCAAGAAGTGCTTTTCTTTAACGCCTTTCAGCTAGGCATAGAGAGAGAGAATCAAGTGTTTTCAACTGAAGAAGCATCCAATTTGAGACAAGAAACCTCCTCGACAATGCATTGTATTTTATATATAGAATTTTTTCGTAATTAAGCATAAGATTATTATCATTACTCTCCACATAAGTAAAGTCTTTCTCATTAGTAATAGTGGGAGTAAAACTATCACATCCATCATTGCAATCATCATAAATTACAGGAATAGTATAATCATAATGAAATTTATCCTCAACAGTAGGTGGAACTAGAATACCCTAATCGTTATAATTATCATATATTGGAGGCAAAGTATCGTCAAATAAAATTTCCTCCTCAAAACTTGGGGGACTAAAAATACCATATTCATCAAAACTAGCTTGCCAAAGATTAGACGTTTCCATATAATTAGTAATAATGGCGTTCAAAGAAGTAATATTGCTACTAGCATGAAGATAAAGCTCCATAGGGTTTTTAACTTTCTCTTCAAACACTTCATGTCCTAACTCAAGATTAAGATTATAAAGCTCTCTCGTATTTCGAAAAAATTCAGCACTTTTAGCAGGAACAGTTTTAGTGGTTTTAGGCAATTTTAAACGTTTAGATGAAGAAGTGGAGATATTGCCAACACCAACTATTTTACTATTGATAGTAGGAGGTTTACTAGCATTAGAAACTTCAGTTTTACTAGTGGTGGTAATAGTACAAAATTTTGCTATATTATCTTCTCTTTCCCACCTAGCATGCAATTCAGCTAACATTCTAACATTGTCATCAATTCTAACTTGAATGGCATTAGTAGCAGCAAAGGAATTTCATCCAAAGTTTCAGGTAGCCATTTTATTGATTAAAGAAGATTGTGCTTTAGACATGGATGAAATATAGGTTTCGGCATGAGAAATTTTAACTTGCAAACCAGAAATCTCCCTATTTAAATTCTCAAGTTGATGACTAATATTTTTCAGTATAACAGATTGTTCCTCCATGGTCTTAGTAAATAATTTATTCTGCTCATATTGCTTTTGCATAAAACCTTCAGTGCCTCTTTCAATTTCTAAATTCTTTCACTAGGCATTCTAGATCTATCGTGAGAATAATTATTACCACTATTAGAAGGATATGGCCTATAATTGTTGCTACCAAAATTATTCCTCTAAGAATTGTTGTTGAAATTATTGTTTTTAATGAAGTTCACATTAAGATGCTCCTCTTGAGCAACCAAAGAGGCTAAAGGAACATTATTTGGATCAACAGGAGCATGGCTATTCACAATCATAGACATAATAGCATCAAGTCTATCACTCAAGGAAGAGGTTTATTCAACAGAATTTACCTTCTTACCTGGTGGAGCTCTCTCATTGTGCCATTCAGAATAATTTACCATCATATCATAAAGAAGCTTTGTTGTAGCACCCAAAGTCACATAAAGGTTCCTCCAGCAGCTGAATCCAGAAGGTTTCTTGAAAAAAAATTCAGACCTGCATAAAAGGTTTGGATGATCATCCAAGTAGTTAGTCCATGAGCGGGACAATTCTTTATTAAAGATTTCATTCTTTCCCATGTTGTAGTAACATGTTCATTATCTAGTTGCTTAAAATTCATCATACTACTTCTTAAAGATATAATCTTAGCAGGAGGATAATATTTTCTAATGAAAGCATCTTTACATTTAGTCCAAGAATCAATACTATTTCCAGGCAAAGATACTAACCATTCTTTAGCTCTTCCTTTCAAAGAGAAAGGAAACAATTTCATTTTAATAATATCTCCATCTACATCCTTATATTTTTGCATCTCACAAAGTTCAACAAAATTATTAAGATGTGCAGCAGCATCATGAGTACTAACACCAGAAAATTGCTCTCTCATAAAAAGATTTAAAAGTGCGGGCTTAATTTCATAAAAATCAGCAGTAGGAGCAGGTAGAGCAATAGGTGTACTAATAAAATCCTAGTTGTTTGTGCTAGTGAAGTCACACAACTTAGTGTTCTCAGGAGTACTCATTTTAGCAAGATTAAAAATAGGATAAAAATAACAACTAGAATAAGAACTTTTTTTTTGTGTTTTTGATAAAGAGAACAAACAAGAAAAAATAAAATAAACTAAGCAAAACAATAAAGAAGTAAAAAGATAGGAGGTGAGATACTCCCCTTGCAGAAATCCTCTTTCTCCCTGGCAACGACGTCAGAAAATATGCTTGATGCGCGTAGATTGTACGCTTGTTGGGATACCTCAAGAGGAAGATATGAATAGCACGGCAGAAAGTTTTCCCTCGGAAAGAAACCAAGGTTGAAACGACCAGTAGGAGAAAGAAATCACTTCTGAAGGTTGTTGGAAGTTGATGTTGACAGGGCGCACTACCGATTCAGCAGCTTCCTGAATCTACACAACAAAATCAAGTTAATTTGCCCCAACGAAACAGTGAGGCTGTAAATTGATGACCCACAAGTATAGGGGGTTTATCGTAGTACTTTTGATAAATAAGAGTGTCGAACCCAACGAGGAGCAGAAGGTGTGGACAAGCGGTTTCGATGAAGGAATAACTGTAAATACTAGAAAATAGATTTGTAGGGGTTTTTGATATTGCAGATAAATAAAGTGCGAGTAAATAAAATGCAGTAATAATAATTGAAGCGAGTGGCTCAATCCTTTCTTCAGCAAACGACGCCGGTGAGTTTACTTATGATTAACAAACGTTCTCGAGGACACACGAGAGGTTTCTGTCAAGTGCTTTTGTTCCATGCGGCTGAATAATTTTAGGTGTTTTGATAAGTGTTGTGTCGGTGAACCTATTCTAATGTACCGTCTCATTCAAGACTAATACATACTTGTGATTATACCCCTTGCAAGTATCCGCAACTACAAGAAAGTAATTAAGAAATAAATATAACCACAACTTTAAACTCCGGGATCCTACACTCCATCGTGTAATGGTTTCCTAAAGGGGGTTTAGGTTTCTGTCACTCCGGCAACCCCACAATTAGTAGCCAAATACACGATGCATTCCCCTAGGCCCATAAATGGTGAAGTATCATGTAGTCGACATTCACATGACACCACTAGAAGAACAACACCACAACTTAAATATCAAACATTAAATATTACTCAACATTACTTCACTACTAACAACTTGACTTCTCCCATGTCCTCAAGAACAACATGAACTACTCACAACACATCATATAGATCGATCAGAGGTGATATAATGGATGATAACAATCTGGTCATAAAGTGCAAACACCGATAAATCTCACAAGCATCAACTACTAACAAGTAATCCACACCAGGAGAGAGATCTAATGCAAAACAACGATAGAGGCCCCTAATTGTTACAACGGGATGAAGGTGGATGATGAGGGTGATGGTGCTGGTGGTGATGATGATGATGATCTTGATGATGCTCGGAGTGATGACGGTGATGATGGCGGTGATTTCCCCTCTCCGGAGAGGAATTTCCCCGACAGATTTCTCCCTGCTAGAGAGCTTTTCTCTCTGGGGTGTTTTCCGCCCCGAGGCGGCGGCGGAATAATTCTTCGACGATGGAATGAGGCTTAGGGTTTCCTTGAGGACAGACACGCCAAAATATCCCCCAGAGGTTGGCCAGGGTGGCCACACCTATAGGTGGCGCGGCCGGGGGTGCGCCACCCCATGGTGTGGGCCCATGGTGGGCCCCCTCTGGCTCTCCTTCTGGCTGTGTTGTTCCTCTGAACTTTTAGGACACCCCCGGTGTCCCTCTTCTTCTTCTGATCTTCTGAAATATGGTATCCCGACGGTGCTTTTTCCATCAGATTCCTGGTCCCGGTGTTCATTCTCCAAAAATTATAAAACATGCAAAATAAGATAAAATAACATAAGAGATGCATCGTAACATGAAATATAACAATGAATAACAGAAAATTATGATATAAAATTGTGATGCAAAATGGACGTATCAACTCCCCCCAAGATTAGACCTCGCTTGTCTCCAAGCGAAGCTGAACTGAGAAAACATGACCACATGTTTATGGAGTGAAGAGTCGATAAATAAATAAAATATGGACAAGAAGCATCACATCTATCGATGCACCAATCATTATAGACAACAACTTCCCGTCATATAACCTTACTTGAAACGAGTAAATGGGAGTCACAAACAAAGATGCAAAAGAGAGAATCAAAATTGATAATGGCAAACTTCGTTCTTGGGGAGAGAACATTTAATGTCATCCTATTTATCTTAGGTGAAGTCTTTATAATAGGGCTCATATTGTAGAGCTTAACATGTTTAATTATAACAATTCTCTTACAATGATTCATAGCTTTTCAAAGTAATATTCATTCAGACAATAAAGCATGTTCTAAACAATGAATGATAGAAAACATGATCGAATAAATCAACATATAGATGATGAGAACACAACAACTCAAATGCTTGCTGGAGACAGAGAGAAATGGGTTTACTGACTCAACATAAAAGTGAAAGATAGGCCCTTCGCAGAGGGAAGCATGGATCACTCATGTGCTAGAGCTTTTATTTAATAAAACAGAGTTATAAATTTTTGACACTCCTCCCATCCATATTACACAAATCATGGCTGACCGAATCCTCGGGTGCCTGCCAACAATCACAAACCGTGGAGGAGTGTCTATATTTTTGAGAGGTGTATGCTAGAGTCAACGAATGGTAAACAGAAAATACAGTACATCACAAGCCAACTAGACTTCTTAAGAGTGGATCCCATATGAGGGACACAAGTGGTGTAGAAGTTCATCCCTCATTCTCTTTTGTTTACACGATTATGCTTTGACTGATCAATCAGGGGAAAAAATAGTGAAGAGAATTTGTGTATTAGTTTTGGGGCTGGGCACCCCGTTGCCAACTCTTCTAGCATTTGGATAAGAGGATGAAGCCACTAGTCCAGGTGTTTGAAGTCCAGCCAACAAGTGAGATAAATATTCTCTATTGATGTCCTCATGAGGAAGAAGAGGAGCACAAAACAGGAGAAAATTTGAAAGTTTTAAAGGTAGCACATGAGCAATTTACTTGGAGTGGCGGTGAAATACCACATATAGGTAGGTATGGTGGACACAAATGGCAAGGTTTTTGTTCAGGGTTTGGATGCACGAGTAGAGCTTATACTCAGTACATGGTTTTTGGCTAGCAAGGCTGGGTAGCAAGCATAAGAGTTGAGGGAAAACAACAAATATACATATGATGAAACCAATCATGCAACTCTTAATTGAAGACCCAAGCGATCTTAACTTGTGAATACTAAGTTTACGAGCTAACAGACAAATTCCTCTTTCTTATACTAGCAACTCAAATTATTATTTCTACTGACCCAAGATAAGTTTTCCAAAACCAACTAGATTAACTTGATCATCTCTAGAGTGATACAAAATACTAATAACAAGGTCAACCATATGACAAAAATTGAAACCTAAAATAATGTGCACATAAAGTAAATGATGAAACTTCTCATTAATATTTCAAACTGGCAACTCACACCAACGAATACAACGATAAGCCAACTAGGGAGAGACACTTCCATACTGCAAACCATCCTACATGATAACTTCTCTACTCATGATATGACTCTACTAAAAAAGTAAAAAGATGAAAGATAGTGATGTGATACTATGGCACTCCCGCCAAGCTTGGAACAAGCCGAGGGGATGCCAAAACCATTGACGAATCAATTCTTCGGTGATGGTGGTGAATCCTTCTCGATGAGCTTATCAACTGATTTCTTCAGATCTTCAATAGCGAACATAAGAATACACATCACCTCCGTATTGCGATCAACACAGTTTGCATGTCTATCAGACTGTGAATCCCAGCCACCAATATTTTCCCCCACTCTTAGGTGGAGAGCTCTCTCTATCTGCACGGTTAGAATAGTCCATATCCCAGCAAGAAGGCAACCTTGACTCAGGTACTTAATACTTGAAAGTGGAATATCTGGGGAAGTGGAGAGCTCTCTCTATCCGACACTCATATATTGATATTCATGAATTAAAGTAAGGAAAGGTCTCTTAATACTTGAAAGTGGAATATCTGGGGATAAAATGTGACATCGGGTCCTCCATCCAGTGTTCTTCCTCGCCATTTGCTTGCGAGGTTTTGCAATCACCCCAATGCTTGCGATGGTGGCGCGTGGATGCACTCGTGGGTTTTCTTCTACATCTCCTTCCGCTCCACTCTCGATCTCCTCCTCTGGCTTCAGGTCTTGGACATCATCTTCATTTGGTCCCTTCCCCTTATTATCGTTGGCGGAGATCATGATGCTTCTAAAACTGAAAACAGATCCTGGCAGAAATAGCTCGAAACAGGAACACGACGAGAAAAAGATATACGAACCTCGGGGGGGGGGGGGGGGTCCGAGGGATTATATAGCAAAAATTTTCATAACAAAAGGAAAGTCCAGGCCAAAAACGAGTCGGAGAAGGGCTCCGGGGCGCCCACACCATAGGCTGGCGCGGCCAGGGGGGGCCGCGCCATCCTATGGTGTGGAGCCTCCGGGCTCTGTCTCCGCCTCGTTTTCGGCTCAGAATTTTTCATATTTTCCGAAAACAATAAAAATAAAAGTTGGAAGATGTTTCGCGAACGTTTTCTTACCAAAACTGGTACCTATTCGAAAACTGAATCTCCGGTTTCTGAAATATGTTTCTTAATAAACTCCTCCGGGATATTGGCTTGAATACAATTAACATTTTCATTATAAGGATCTCCAGAAATATTATGCTTGAGTCATTGGCCATTCACCACTTGTGAAGTGTTGTCTTTAAGGGAAACAACTTTAATTGCCCCCGAACGATATACCTCTTCGATAACAAAAGGTCCTTCCCATCTCGAGAGTAATTTTCCTGCAAAGAATCTGAGACGAGATCTATACAATAGCACTTTTTCACCAACATGAAATTCTCTTTTAATAATTATCTTACCATGCCACCTTTTAACTTTCTATTTAAAGAGATTAGCATTTTCATATGCTTCACTCCTCCATTCATCTAAAGAACTTAAGTCAAACAACCTTTTCTCACCAGCAAGTTTAAAATCTCTATTTAGGTCTTTCACTGCCTAGTAAGCTTTGTGTTCTAATTCTAGAGGCAAGTGACAAGCTTTTCCATAAACCATTTTATAAGGAGACATGCCCATGGGTTTTTTATAAGAAGTTATATAAGCCCACAGAGCATCATCTAATTTCTTAGCCCATTTTTTCCTAGATTTGTTAACAGTCTTTTGCAAGATAGATTTGATTTCTCTATTTGATAATTCTACTTTCCAACTAGTTTGAGGATGATAGGGTGAGGCAATTCTATGATTAACATCATATTTAGCAAGGGTTTTTCTAAAACCACCATGAATAAAATGAAAACCCCCATCA
Organism: Alopecurus myosuroides; assembly: GCA_028641055.1. Classification (NCBI taxonomy): domain Eukaryota; kingdom Viridiplantae; phylum Streptophyta; class Magnoliopsida; order Poales; family Poaceae; genus Alopecurus; species Alopecurus myosuroides. The sequence goes on along the minus strand of CM054063.1, from coordinate 307,211,665 downwards.
GTCATAAGATATCTAGGCACACCAAACCAAGGGAAAATAATGTTTAAGCATTTTTAATAAGGTTTCACCATCAACACTTTTAGTAGGTATAGCTTCTACCCATTTAGTAACATAGTCAACAACAACAAGTATATGAGTGTAACCTTGTGAAGGAGGGAAAGGACCCATAAAGTCAAAACCGCAACAATCAAATGGTTCAATAACAAGAGAATAATTCATAGGCATTTCATTACGTCTAGAGATATTTCTAACCCTTTGACATTGATCACAGGATAAAATAAATTTTCTAGCATCTTTAAAGAGAGTAGGCAAAAAAAAACCTCACTGTAGAACCTTATGTGCAGTTCTATCTCCAGGGTGATGTCCTCTATAAGCACTACTATGACATTTTCTCAATATCTCTTGTTGTTCATTTTCAGGAACACATCTTCTCATAATATCATCAACACCTTCTTTATATAAGTGTGGGTCATCCCTAAAATAATGCCTCAAGCCATAGAAGAATTTTCTTCTTTGCTGAGCTGTAAAGGTAGGAGGCAAATACTTGGAAACAATAAAGTTAGCATAATTAGCATACCATGGACTCTCTTGAGAGCTCACTTTTATTGCAGCTAACTGTGCATTAGGAAAACTATCATTAACAGGAAGAGGGTCATCAGGGATATTTTCTAATCTAGACAAATTATCAGCAACAGGATTTTCAGCACCCTTCCTATCCACAATATGTAAATCAAATTCTTGTAAAAGAAGCACCCATCTAATAAGCCTAGGCTTAGCATCTTTCTTTTCCATAAGGTATTTAATAGCAGCATGATCAGTATGAATAGTAACTTTAGAATCAACAATATACTGCCTAAATTTATCACAAGCAAAAAACTACAGCTAGCAATTCTTTTTCAGTGGTAGCATAATTCGTCTGAGCAGCATCAAGAGTTTTACTAGCATAATGAATAACATTTAACTTCTTATCTATCTGTTGTCCAAGAACAACACCTACAACATAATCACTAGCATCACACATGATTTCAAACGGTAAATTCCAATCAGGTGGCTGAACAATAGGGGCAGATATTAAAGCATTCTTTAGAATTTCAAAAGCTTCTCTACAATCTTCATCAAAAACAAAAGGTACATCCTTTTGAAAAATATTAGTAAGAGGCTTTGATATTTTAGAGAAATCTTTAGTAAACCTTCTATAGAAGCCAACATGACCAAGAATACTACGAATACCATTGACATCCCTGGGACAGGGCATTTTCTCAATAGCTTCAACTTTAGCTCTATCAACTTCAATACCTCTTTCAGTAATTTTATGTCCAAGAACAATTCCTTCATTAACCATGAAATGTCATTTTACCCAGTTAAGAACAAGATTAGTCTCCTCACATCTTTGTAAAACTTTATCAAGATTCTGCAAACAATTATCAAAAGAAGTTCCATAGACGGAGAAATCATCCATGAAGACTTCCACAATTTCTTCACAAAAACCATGAAAGATAGCAGACATGCATCTTTTGAAAAGTAGCGGGAGCATTACATAAACCAAAAGGCATACGTCTATAAGCATAGGTTCCATAAGGACAAGTAAAAGTTGTTTTCTCTTGATCAAGCTTTTTAACAACAATTTGAGAGAACCCAGAATAACCATCAAGAAAGCAGAAATGAGTTTTCTTAGACAACATTTCTAACATTTGATCAATAAAAGGCAAAGGATAATGATCTTTCTTAGTAACTTTGTTAACCTTTCTAAAATCAATGCACATCCTATAACCAACCACTTCTCTTTGAGGAATTAGTTCATTATTATCATTTGGCACCACAGTCATCCCTCCTTTCTTAGGGACACAATGCACATGACTAACCCATCAACTATCAGGAATAGGATAAATAATACCAGCATCAAGGAGTTTCAATACCTCATTTCTTACCATATCCTTCATCTTAGGATTTAAACAGCGTTGATGTTCAACAACTGGCTTTGCATAAGGTTCAATATTAATAGCATGCTGACATATAGTAGGAGAAATCCCCTTGAAATCATCAAGAGTATAACCAATAGCACCTCTATGTTTCTTCAATATCCCTAATAATCTCTCCTATTCTTTATCAGAAAGTTGAGAACTAATAATAACATGATATAATTTCTTATCATCAATATGAGCATATTTAATATTATCAGGCAAAGGCTTTAAATCAAAAACTGGATCCTCCTTGGGTGGTAATGTGGTACCCAAATCTTCCACAGGTAAATTATGTTTCAGCATTGCTGGCTGATGTAGGAAAATCTCATCAATTTCATTCATTTCTTCCATAAAGACACCACTTTCGTGGTCTTCCATGTATTGCTGCAAAGGATTGTTAGGAGCAAGAGCAATAGCAGCCAATTGTTCAACTCTATAATTTTCATTAGGCAATTTAGCTTCATAAGGTGTTTTAGCAAATTTGGGAAAATTAAATTCATAAGACTCTCCATCAAACTTTGTAAGGATTTTCTCCTTTTTACAATCTATAATAGCACCACAAGTGTTTAAGAAAGGTCTACCAAATATAATAGGACAAGTATTACCAGCAGAAGTGCCTAGTACTAGAAAATCAGCAGGATATTTAGTTTTACCACATAAGACCTCCACATCTCTAACAATACCAATCGGAGAAATAGTTTCCCTATTAGCAAGTTGAATAATCACATCAATGTCTTCAAGTTAACAAGAACAAAGTTCATGCATGATTTCTTTATAAAGCTCATAAGGGATAGCACTAGAACTAGCACCAATATCACATAAACCATAATATCAATGATCACCTATCTAACAGATAGCACAGGAACACTAGGTTTCCTAGATTTACTAGGATGAGAGACAATATTAGAAGCATCTTCACAATATATAATGTGTCCCTCTTCTACATTTTCAGAAACAAGGTCCTTTACAATTGCTACTGTGGGTTCTACAGTTATTTGTTCCTCGGGTTCTACAAGTTTCTTTGCACTTTTATTGACCACACTAGCTAACATAGAATGTTCTTTTACCTTAGCAAGGAAAGGCATTTTCTCAATATAAGGTTCATGCACAATAGAATCAATAGTATGAACTTCTATATCTCTAGCAGGAACACAATTAATAATATCTTTATAAGGTGCATGGTACTTATCCCATTCTTTTTAGGAATATCAATGTAAGAAGCAAAAGCCTTATATAAGTTTGCAGCAACTTGAGAATCAAGACCATAAACAACACTAACATTATGAAAATCCTCAGATGACATAAAAGTTTAAATGCATTCATAATCATAATTTATACCTGACTTTCTACCTTTGACATTCTCCCATGCTTCAGTGTTTTCTTGAATACAATCAAGAAGATCCCACTTAGCTTCATCCTTCATACGTGTAAATGATCCAGAACAAGAAGCATCCAATAAATCCTTATCATGAAGGGGAAGCCTTGCATAGAAATTATTAATAACAATATTATTGGGGAGCTCATGAATGGGGCATTTGAGCATTAGTAACTTCAGTCTCCCCATGCTTGGGCAATAGTCTCTCCTTCATGAGGCCAAAAATTATATATATAATTCTGATCTCTCTGAATTTCACTTGGAGGATATAATTTAGAATAAAAGAGAGGTACAATTTCGTCCCATCCAATAGTCTGGCTATTTTTCAGCAGTTTGAACCATTCAAGCGGCTCGACCTATCAATGATATAGAGAATAATTTCCTCTTCACATGGATCATTGTAATACCTTCACACTTGAACAACTCGCATAATTCATGTAAAAAGAGCAATTGATCACCATGATGGACATTTCCATCAACTGAATAGCATTTATCCATAACATGTTTAACAATCATTATAGGTATTTATAAGGATCCAAATCATCAGGAGGTGGGTCACTTACTACCCTAGCAGTGGCAGCAGTGCTCGCAAATAAGGACTCAAAAGGAGTTCCAAACATAGTGTAATAAAGCAGTAGACAGTAATAAAAACAACACTTACAGCAGAAGCTTCCTTTATCAATTCCACTTCCCAATAGCGCTTCACTCCCCGGCAATGGCGCCATAAAATAGTCTTGATGACCCACAAGTATAGGGGGTGTATCGTAGTACTTTCGATAAATAAGAGTGTCGAACCCAACGAGGAGCAGAAGGTGTTGACAAGCGGTTTCGATGAAGAATAACTGTAAATACTGGAAAATAGATTTGTAGGGGTTTTTGATATTGTAGATAAATAAAGTGCGAGTAAATAAAATGTAGTAATAATAATTGCAGCGAGTTGCCCAATCCTTTCTTCAACAAAGGACGTTCTCGAGGACACACGGGAGGTTTCTGTCAAGTGCTTTTGCTCCATGCGGCTGAATAATTTTAGGTGTTTTCATAGTGTTGTGTGGGTGAACCTATGCTAATGTACCGTCTGATACAAGACTAATACATACTTGTGATTATACCCCTTGCAAGCATCCGCAACTACAAGAAAGTAATTAAGAAATAAATCTAACCATAGCTTTAAACTCCGGGATCCTACACTCACTCGTGTAATGGTTTCCTAAAGGGGGTTTAGGTTTCTGTCACTCCGGCAACCCCACAATTAGTATCCAAATACACGATGCACTCCCCTAGGCCTATAAATGGTGAAGTATCATGTAGTCCACGTTCACATGACACCACTAGAAGAATAACACCACAACTTAAATATCAAACATTAAATATTACTCAACATTACTTCACTACTAACAACTTGACTTCTCCCATACCCTCAAGAACAACACGAACTACTCACAACACATCATATAGATCATGATTAGAGCTGATATAATGGATGATAACAATCGGGTCATAAAGTGCAAACACCGATAAATCTCACAAGCATCAACTACTAACAAGTAATCCACACCGGGAGAGAGATCTAATGCAAAACAACGATAGAGGCCCCTAATTGTTACAACAGGATGAAGGTGGATGATGAGGGTGATGGTGCTGGTGGTGATGATGACGATATTGATGATGCCCGGAGTGATGACGGTGACGATGGCGGTGATTTCCCCTCTCGGTGAGGAATTTCCCCGGCAGATTTCTCCCTGCCAAAGAGCTTTTCTCTCTCTGGTGTTTTCCGCCCCGAGGCGGCAGCGGAATAATTCTTCGACGATGGAATGAGGCTTAGGGTTTCCTCGGGGACAGGCACGCCAAAACTATCCCCCAGAGGTGGGCCAGGGTTGCCACACCTATAGGTGCTGCGACCAAGTGGGGGGGCCGCGCCACCCCATGGTGGCCCCCCTCTGGCTCTCCTTCTGGCTGTGTTCTTCCTCTGAACTTTTAGGACACCCCCGGTGTCCCTCTTCTTCTTCTGATCTTCTGAAATATGGTATCCCGACGGTGCTTTTTCCATCAGATTCCTGGTCCCGGTGTTTATTCTCCAAAAATTATAAAACATGCAAAATAAGATAAAACAACATAAGAGATGCATCATAACATGAAGTATATCGATGAATAACAGAAAATTATGATATAAAATAGTGATGCAAAATGGACGTATCATCAATCTCACCGGTTTTGCTAAAAACACAGGATTAGACGTATAGTGTGGAAAACAAGGTTTGTTTGCAGTGAATGAAAAGAGAACAATGATTGTAGTAAAAGAATAGTGTTTGAAGTGGTTGTATTATCAGTGTAAAAGAAAGGACCGGGGTCCACAGTTCACTAGTGGTGTCTCTCCAAAAAAGATAGATAACATGCTAGGTAAACAAATTACAACTGGGCAATTGCCAGATATAAAGGCTGCACCGTAATGCATATGCATGACATGGTGATTACTATGTGATTCATGCGGGCATTACAACATAATTCATAGACTAATATCCAACTGCATATATGACTAATAATCCACCCTCAGACGTAATCCAATCAAAGCCTCGTGTATTAAGTTGCAAACAACAGATTATTGCATTAAGTAAAGTGCATAATGTAAACAATATAAACATCGTTGTTTTGTCCCTAATGGCAACAACACATCCCTCATTCGTTACGTTTCTGTCACTCGAGCATGGATAACAAGGAGGAATGAAACCACTATCTAGCATAAATACTCTCTCTTGGAGTTACAAGAATCAACTTAGCCAAAGCATCTACTAGTAACGGAGAGCATGCAAGATCTTAGATAACATAAACATGATAGATTGATAATCACTTGACATAGCATTCAATATTCATCTGATCCCAGCAAACACAACATGTAGCATTACAATAATATGATCTTGATCATGTTAGGCACCTCACAAGATCTAAACATGAGGCGTAAAGAGGAGAAGACAACCATCTAGCTACTGCTATGGACCCATAGTCCAAGGATGAACTACTCGTGCATCACTCCGGAGGCAGGCATGGTGGTGTAGAACCCTCCGGTGATGAATTCCCCTCCCAACAGGGTGCCGGGGAGAGCTTCAGAACCCTCCCAAACTAGGGTTGACGATGATGGCGGGTACGAAAATTTTCGTGCAAAGGGGCTCGGGTCTTTAGGATTTTCCCGAGGAGGAGTTTAAATACGGGAAAGGGCAATGTTGGTGGGTGTCCAGGGGGCCACACCACCTAGTGTCGCCGCCAGGGGGCACGCCGCCATAGGGGTGTGGCCACCCTTTAGCCCCCCTCCGGGTCTCCTTCGGACTCCGTGTACGTGACAGACTTCTAAGACCCTAGGATTTTGTTTCGTCCAATCCCGAGAATATTTCAGAACAACTTTTCTAAAACCAAAAACAGCAGAAACAGGAACTGGCTTTGTGGCATCTTGTTAATAGGTTAGTCCCAAGAATTCCATAAAAATGATGCAAAGTGTGTAGAAAACGTGTAGAAATTGGCATGAAAACAACATGGAACATCAGAAATTATGGATACGTTTGAGACGTATCAGTCGGCAAGTTGGTTCGTGATTTCTCAGCGCGCGGAGCAAAACGGGCGCGCGGACCAAATTTGTCCGCGCTTTGGAGTTGCTCTAAGGATCCGTTTGGAAGCTTACGTTTTCTGTATCAATATTGTATTTCAGTTTTTCTCCTTTCCCTGTTTTGGAAAGAAGAGCGTCAAACCACTTTTTAGAATACTTCAAAATAATAGCAGTTTTGAGGATACCATGGTTTTGAAAACTGTAGTATTTTTTTGAGCCAAACACTTCAAAGTATGTTAAACTATTCTAATATTTTCGTAAACCATAGTATTGTGAGAAAAAAATTAAAATCACTTAACCACCAAACGCACCCTAAATTATGATGTTATTTTTTAGCATATTATAGCCAAATAAAAATTTTCACTTTGAGAGGGCTTTTGATTTTCCAAAGAAATTTGCAAGCAAAGACCCGTTAGATCTCATCTGAAGATACAAGTCTCTAACTTTGAATTTGTCATATGTTACCAATTTTCCAACTCATTCCATCTAGTCTATCTGTTATATTCACTTTCTTGAACATTCTCTTCACATTACTCTATTGCTCTGTAGTTTCTCCCCCTTTAAGTTATTCCAAACCTAATACGGCCCCAACCTTCATCATTAACTATTCTGGCAATTCGTGACCTAGAGCGCTTAGCCGCCATGGAAAGATCTGCCGCCGCCATCGCTTCTTCCTCCTCCATAGTTTGGTTCCCCTCTCCTTCAGCCGGCCTTGCCGGCGTCATTAGGGGCGGGGAACCTGATCTATGAGTTGAGTTTCCACTAAAATTAGGGTTTTCGATATATTAGTTTAGCCTTTATGTTATCCGTCTTGTTCGTCAATGGAGATGGAATCGTCTGCAATAAGTGATCTTTTGCCCGTTGTGCGATGATGAGATCTCCTTCTCGACGTCAATGGTGTTGTGGAAGATTCAGTTTTTCTAGGTATGGTCCTTCAGATCTTGCTTCGCCGGATCGGTTTTGGATCTTTTCTCATGGTTTGCACGAGGAAGATTGTCCTCGTAATATTTTTCATGGCTTCTACGTCCCCGACAATGGTGATCCGTACTATCGGCTCCCAGTGATGGTGATCAAGTTGTTCGGTTATTGTTTTCCTGCAATACTGGTGTTGGTACTCCTGCCAATGTTGGTTGATTACTTTAATGGTTGCTTGCGTGCATGCGGCTTTGGCATTGCGGCTAAAAAATATAATGGAAGAACCCTCGTTGGTGTTTATAGGTTTGTGGTTTGGTCTTTATGTTCAATGGCTTCCTTCAGAACAGAAAAGTACAATATTGTGTTGTGAAATAAGAAAGAGCTTGAAGATCTCAAAGAATTGCTAGTTTTTTAAACTTTATTTTGTAATTGTTGTAGTCAGCTCATGTATCTCTACCATGTAGTATATGCTACTTTAAATGTATCGTGGTATTGATTGTTAAAAAAATCCATTCTAGCAATTAATTTGATGTGAGAAAGTGATATTGTTTAATCACTAGTACAAAACCAAGCATCCAAGACGGGACCTAGAGCAAGTTAGAGCAAAAAAAAAAAAAAAAACGGACCGCCTGTAATGATATACCTGGGACGGTCAATAATTGAGATCTGTCAGTACAACTGTTAGAGCTGGTCGCCAATTTGGCCCGTCTCAAATAATATTACATTAGAGTCGGTTGTTATATTTGACCGTCTCGCAATATATGTTAGGTGGCCCAATTTAGCGAATGTCTCTAAATATATCTGATTAGAGGCGTTTGTTAGTTTAGACCGACTCTAATCTGTAGTTGGCGGCAGAATGGTTGCCATTTTTTTTTAAACTATACATATGTACTATATCTCTCGCACCGATCGATTACAATACACACCGTGAACTCGATTGAAATTGTGGAAGACTCGATCGGAGATTTCATTCAAACTTAAAGACGGATTTCATTCAAATTAAACTAGTATTTACATTAAGATCAATCGCCTAAAATTAAACTATATAAAACGGTCGGGGAACAAGTTGTACAGTTCGTCTGTGGCCCGCCGCGCCGGCTCGTACGCGCTGCCGTCATCCACGTCCCCGACGTACGCGCTGCCTGTCGTCCACGTCCCCGTCGTACGCGTTGCCGCGGCCTCGTCCACGTCCCCGTTGTCGTTATGCTCCGCCTTGATGACCGGTTCCTCGACAAAACTAGAGTTTTTTTTCAGTAAGCAAGAGATTGATTGCGTGGTAGGAAAGAAAGGAAACTACCAAGCGAGGGATTGTTTGCATATTATATACTTATTAACTTCCTGTCAGTAAAGTACTTGTTTTTGAGTTAGTAGTGTGCAATACTGTTTAAGAAATGCATGCAATCTGAGACTTCAGAAAACGTATACTTGAGTCACTAGAATAGTCAGTGAAAAACTACACTGAATTAGAAAGGTCTTTTCCTTGAAAGAATAGGTTTTTTGCATCAAGAGGCTGTGAGGAAATAAGTAACATAGTTAATGAGGAGGGGGTATGCATCTTATCATCTTCTATTCGAGAATAATAAACGATCGAAAAAGGCTGCACATGAATCTTACTCTAGAAATGCCTGGTGATCAGCTCCCTTGACGTCGTCCTCCCGGACGTACGGGATCCCCTGCTCGCGAACGTGATCGATGGAGTACCACTTCTCCGCCACTTCCTTCGGTGCGGGAAGGACCTCGTTGAACGAGATGGAAATGGCCAACACCGTGTCCAACTCGAACTGGTCATCATCGTAGGCCGGCGGTGGCGGCGGCACAGCGCCCTGGACGGGCGCTCGGCGATGCGACGAAGCTTCTTGGCTGGCCATGTCCACAATAACGCCAGAACAATGGGAGAGCAACGGACATTTCAACGTAACACAAGAACAGTGGTTGCTTTCAATATTTTGGTTGCTTCCAACGTAAACAAACTAGTTTATACTAACGTGTCGTAAGTAACTTTTTTGTGTTTCCAATTAACTCATTTGACACTCGCAAGCATATATACACCTCTACTTATATTTGGTTTTCAGTATTTTATAATATTTGTGATACTTTCTATCCAAATTAATATTCGGATCCTACGAACTTGTTCGAAGATTCAGACATGGAACATTTGGCGGAAGGGGCAGTTTTGTGTCCATCGAGCGCTGGGTTAACTTCGCCCATTTGCCGCCCCAACAAATCACTAAGTGGACATCGCTGCCCCACGGCTTATCCCCAATTTCCCCATCCGCGGCACCTCCAGATCCATTGCGTGGCCGCCGTCTCCAAGGTTGGACCTCACCGCCGCTCCCTCCCGCAGCAGCGCCGCCGGTCGAAATCGACCAACTCGCTGCACCGCTGCCAATGAAACTACACTTTGAAGGCACTCCTCCCCTGCATCGCCGTCTCCACCCAGTGTGCAAGATATGAAATACTCCAGATCCTACATGCTAGGAGCGACTGATTTTATTTTTTGATGCAGTAATTTAACCCCTAAAACTTCATAAATCTTGGGACTGGTGCACAAAAATGTGTACACTTTTCTTCAGAATAATTTACGCATGGTTTGGTATTTTTCAGAAGCAAAAATACTGAAGATTTCTAAACTTTATTTTTATATACTTCATTTTATCCCCTGCATCACCGTCTGCACTCAGTATTTTTGAAGTATTCCAAGAATATTTCAGGTGTCTGGTTCTAGCAAAAACTGTAGTTTTATATACTTCAGTTTTGAGGAGACGGTAGTTCTAATTGAACTAAAGTATTTACCAAAACTATAAGGTTACTTAATTAGCTTGGCAACAAAATACTATGAAAATATTCTGACTCTCTTCTTTTGAATTTAATTCCAAAGGATATGGCTTGCCCTCTATGCAAGATGTATGAGTGCCAAAAGAGTCAACAAACTGCACACAACTTTTGTGTTTGTTTTTTTGGACTGCCACCGCGAGCCACTTGTAAGACAGTAGTTGATGCTGACGTGATCACATGCTTGTTGGGAGACCCCAAGCGAAAGGTATGATGTAGTTTAGAGTAAGTTTTTCCCTAGTATGGAACCGGGGTTATCGAACCAGCAGGAACTCGTAGTATTGAAGAAGGTTGCTTTCTCAACGGCACCAGAAATTACCGGTGTGTAGTTGATGGGAGCGTGGAACCTGCACACAAACACAAACTCTCTCTTCCCCAACTTTCCGAAAGGTTGTAAATCTTCTAGTCTTGCTGAAAACATGAGAATTTGACGTATAGAGTCTTGGAAAATAATAGAAGTAAGAACGGAACAGCGAGGAAACAATGATTAAAAGTGCTTAAAAGAAGGAATCCAATATGAGGAAAATAGAACCAGGCGCCATAGGTTCACTAGTGGCGTATCTCCAAAGAAAACAAACATGCTGGGTGAACAAATTACAGCTGGGCAATTGACAAATCAAGAACGTATAACAATACTATTATGAAAAGATAAATTTCATGGGTTCTAACATTGTAAGCATTACGTTAAGGCATATGGACCACTATCCAGCATGCTTCCATGTCTAAAAGTCTACCTCAAGAAAGCTATCCAGCAAATCGCTTGGTATTAGTTGTAGCAACAAAGTGATTGCTATGTGTGCGATAGAAAAATGCATTAAGATCAATACGTACTATAAGAAGTGGTTCTCATCCCTAGACAAGAGCACCGTTGTTTTCTCCCTAGTGGCAACAAGGAGGCATGAACCCACTATCTAGCATATAAACCCTCTCTTGGAGGTGGAACCAACTACGTGACCAAGGTAATCATAAACACCAGACAACATTGCAAGACAAGATTAAAACTCTCTACGAATATAAGTGAAGCATCTCAGATTGTTGAACAAAATAACCGTAATCTCATGGTTCATCGGATTCCAGCAAACACAATATGCACAATTACATAACGGTGGTCTCGATCATGTGAAGAGCTCACAAGACTCTAAACATGGAGGAATAACGGAGATAACACACATCTATCTACTGCTATAAACCCGTAGTCCCGAGATGACCTACTCACGCATCTGTCCGAAGGCGTCATGGCGATGTAGAGGCTTCCAGTGACAACCCCCCTCTCCGGCAGGGTGCCGGAGCAGGACTCTAGAGGCCCTAGATTGGACTTTCGAGGTGACGACGCCTCTTTGTATGTTTCATGGAAAAATAACTTTGTCCACGACGTTTTTAGGGTTGAAGACAATTTATGGGCAGAGAGGGGACGTGAGGCGGTGTCCAGGCGCCCAGGGGCCCAATGGGCGTGGCCAAGGGGGAGGCCACGCCTGGCATCCACCTGGTGGCCCCGTGGCTCCCCTCTGTATCTCCTTTGGACTCCGTCTTCGGTCCGGGTAAAAATTGATCTCCATGGATTTTTACCGTTTACGAGAATATTTCCTTAAGAATTTTTCTGAAATAGAAAAACTCCAGAAAACATCCGTAAAATGTAGGGAAACATGTGAAAACATGATAATAACATAAGGGTATTGGATAGAAAACAAGCATGGAGCATCAAAAATTATAGATACGTTTGCAACGTATCAACACCCCCAAGCTTAACTCCTGCTCGTCCTCAAGTAGGTAAGTGATAAGAAAATAATTTTTGAGGTGACATGAGGCCAACACAAATCTTGATCGATGTTATGTAAAAGCATTGCAAGCTGAGATCAAAGTACTTTAACAAATGCATGATAAAAGTTATTTCAACTAATGTAAACTTAGCAACCATGTTGCACATGAAAAGAAACACAAACAAAATAAAATGAATAATGAAACTGTCGTGAAATAATCACGGCATACGTTACCGGGGGTAACTTATCTTGGGGCAATTCGACTCTGGTGATTGGGAGAGGGTTTAGCTCAGGGGAAATCATGCTATCAATCGATCTGGTAGCTCTAGCAATCAAGTCGCCGAGTCTCCGATCTAGGGCTACAATATCAACTCTCGTATTACAGGGATACTCGAATATCTGGTGAAGCTCTCTTTTCCTAACCCTAGGAGCCGGCTTATATCTTACCCGGCCCCCTGGCTTCCTATCCAAGGCACACTCGGAATCCTACCCGAACACCACACACAAACCCTAAGTTTCCTAATAGTAACCCCAAAAGTCGGGTTACGAGGCCTACGCTACTTCTTGGGCCTTCTAGAAACTCCTGTTCCTTGAGCCGGGTCTTGCGCGATTCCCTTTGGGCCGGGTTTCACCTTGGCGTTAGCCTACCGGGTTATCATCCCTCCATCAGTAGTCCCAAAAATAGCTTGGGCTTCGCAGGATCAACCATGAAGCGCATGCTATTCCCTGCAAATATAACAAACACTCAAATCCATAAAACACCGGGTTAAAATGCTTTGATAACAGCTAGGCCTTGCTCCGTAGGTGGTCCATATAGTAACCCGGTTTTTCCTGAGTCAAACATCACTTTCCCGGGTCAACACTCCGAGAAAACGCAATAAGACCCGGACTCGTACCGTTTGCCAGTTAGTCCGAATATCACGCTCACCATCCGTTTTAATCTTCTTTCCGGATATCTCGCAACGGGCACTTTAATGCTTATCCCAAAATATCCGGCTGAATAACCTTTTTCCGAAATTTTGGTACTTGCCGCCCAAACCTAGGCCATCTTTTCCCCCCGCACCTATAAATAGGCACCCAAGGGTCACCCCTAGATCCATTGACCATTTTCATCTTCCTCCTCTATCTCTTCGTCTCCACTCCTCCTTGGCGCTTGCGACCTCGAGCTCGAGCCCGTACCAGCAGCACCGTTGCGCCGCCCGGGAGTGCGCCACCGGAATCACGCCGCCGCTGCCCGGTCGCCACCGCATGCGTCCGTAACGCCGCTGTCAATCTCCGCCACCGCACCCTCGAGCAACCCGCCGGAGATCCCTAGGAGCCGCCATCGTCGAGCCATCCACCGCCGTCGCGTTCTCACATCGATTCCACCGGTAAGTCCCTTTGATTCCTTGGATCTAATCCTTGATTTCACGCGGGTAGATGGGATCTAGTTTCACCTCCAAATGCTCATCTATTTCTCACTAGTTGAATACACCATACCTTGCTTTTTCCATGGCTAATGCTTAGTTTAGATCCAAGCGTGCACCTCTCAGCACATCTTCACCACTTGCAATCGCGAATTTTCCTCTACACGCACTTGATTAGATCCAATCTGCCAAATTTTCGCAAGTGCTTCTCACTAAGTCGGACAACTGTATTTTCCGGATCTTCTCGATATTCACACTTTGCATTCGCCTCTTTTTTCTAGATCTACACATATGGCTCCCAAGGCCAGCGCTAAGCTGAAGGGGAAACACCCGACCGGTAAGCAAAAGCCGAGTCAATCGATCTCCGCCAACTGGGCGAGATCGACCGTGACCAAAGCTAAGCTTGACGAGCTCACGGAGTCGGGTGTTCTGCCTACCCGGGAGGATATCCATTGGAGGGTACCTGGGGAGGAGACTCGGCCTTCTCCGGGTCTTGACGAGGTGGTAATCTTTGTCGAGCACGTGATCCGGGGTTTCCGCCCCCCGGGTCACCCTTTCTTCCGCGAGCTCCTAGACCACTACAAGCTCCGGGTATTCGACATTGGCCGCAACTCCATGCTCAATATTACTCACTTCATAGTTTTGTGTGAATCATACCTATGCGTCCCTCCAAATTTAGCTCTTTTCCATGAACTTTTCCAATGTAAACCATGCCGAGAAAGCGGCGACGGGGCCCTCCTAGTCTGTGGAGGGGTCTCGATCCAAAGGCGGAAAAATTCCCTCATGCCGACTCTGAGCCTTAGTTCCCACGTCAAACACTGGCAGAAAACTTATTTTTATTGCCAAGATACTTCTTCAGCCGGCGAAAAGCCACTTCCGGGTTTCACCGATGACATCCTCAATCTGTCCGATAGTTTCAACTCCTTTGCTCCTGAGGCCGAGAGGCAGTCTATCCAGCCTCTCCTCCATAAACTAGCTGTACTCTCGGCCCAAGGTCTTCTTGGGCTTAATCTAATTAAAACCTGGGTAAGTTGCCGGTTTCAACCCAATAGCATCCGGCCCAAACTCATGTGCAGCTATTCGGGGCACGTCACCGATTCTCTCCGTTACTCGGAGAAGAATTACCCGGCCTCGGACGCTAACAAGATCATGAAAAACTTCTTGGCCGAGAAGCTGGAGGTGATCCGGAACATAGCCGGCTTGGATCCCTTCACACACGATAACCTGGCTCCAGCAGTAAGAACCGGTTATCACCCTTTATCCGACTAACATTTTTCTTGCACAATCGCTAACTTTTGCCATTGTATTTTTCTCTCAGGAAGATGACGCTTTCTGGAAGATAGTTACCCCTCCTCCTTCCAAAAACTCGGAAGAAGACGAGGAGCCGACTGATTCTAATGAAGGTAAAATCCGAGTCTCGCTTATTTCCCTTTTTTGTTAACTTATCTAGGCCAACTTTTTCCTCTTTAGCAACAATATACCTTGCTTGCCAGGGCTAGAGGACAAAGAGGATACACAATCGGATGAAAGCGAAGCTGAGCCAGAAGTGGAGGTTGGAGCAAAAAGGAGGACCCGGGGAGTTGTCTTCAAGGTGCCTTACTCCTCTATTTCCTCCAAACCATACTCGTACGCTAACATGTGCGAACTTAACCAACTTTTGATCAATTCATCAGACTTGAAGGAACCTGCCCCAGTCAAGCGTAGGGTAACCCGGAATTCTCCGGGTGACGATCCTCTTCACTCGGGGATCCCTTCATCCCCCGCTCGCCGAGCCGGTATTCCCCAAACTCATTCTTCCCACTCTCCCCAAAGGCATCCTTCTCCGAATCATCCACTAGCCGGACAATTCCGGGTCTCACTTTCCGACCCTTTATCAGCTTCTTCCGGGTCTAGCAACGATCTCCCACCAGATTTCATCGTGAACACCGGGTAAGTTACTTTTCTTGCTACTCGATACAATAGTTCTTCCCATATTTTTCATTCCTCATATACCGACTGTTTCTTTCTCTCTCTCAGGGCCAAGGTCACAACCAGTGACCCGGAGGACATGGACGTGGATAACCCGACTATGGAGAATCCGGAAGATGCTGTGAAGACCGCGGCTGGCGGTGTAGAAGAAGAAGACTTTCTGGTAGACCCGGCCGAGCAGGAAGCCGAGTATCCCATACCCTCGCACACACCCGGGTATGAGGACGTCGAGATCCTGGGCACGCAGAGGGGTGACCCCACTCCTAATACCCAGGCAACCCGAATATCCTCCCCCAAGCAAGAAAGGACCCCGCCTCCAGGTAACCAGAACCCCAGCTCCTCCAGGCCAAAACTCGGCGATCTCACTTATGAAGGAATGCTAGATGAGCTCTTCGCCCTGAAGACCAACGAGAGGGATATCCTTGAGGCCATGGCCGCTGAGCACCAGGTAATTTTAATCAATGTTTACTTATGTATTCATCTAGTCCCCAAGTTCCAAGTTAACTATGCAAAGTTTACTCGGTACTTCCATTACTGTATAACTTTTCATACCCGGCTTTTTCTTACATCCGACTGACTTTTCCTTTTTCTTCTTTCATAGGCACATGTGACCCGGACTGAGGAGGTGTTGGCCAAAACCAACCAGCTCCTCCAGGCCGAGACAAAGTTGCGTGAGGAGCTGGAAATTGAGGTAAAGAGCCTTGACAAGGACGTGAAAAAGTACAAGAAGAGGTACCAAACTGCTGAGGGTGCGCTGAAGAAAATTTCAGCCCAAATTGCCGATACTTATCGCTCTCTACTTGGTAAAAATTTCTAACTTACTGACTATAACCCGGATTTCTCATTCTACAAGATACCCGGATTTTATTGCTTTAACTTTTCTGTTACTCTGCAGGTCCGGGTGAGGAGGCCCCAGATGAAGATGTTATGGAGAAGTTGAAGACGCTGAAGGCCGTAATTCGGCAATTTACTGTCGGCACCAAGTGGACTTTGGTGGCTCTGAAGTGGCCGGGTAAGGGTTACTGTGGTTTGAACGATATGCTTGATGCATGTTCTACCATCCCCGCCTGGATCGACAACTGGAAGCGCTCATCATGCCGGATTGGGGTAACCCGCGGGCTTGCTCTGGCCAAGGCCTATTTTCCTAGGCTTGAGCCGGCAAAGCTCGTGTGGGGGGGGGGTTTCCCGAGTTCAACAACGACGGCTCCAAGTTCACCGGTAAGGATTACAAGGCCATTCATGCTCAGGTGCGTCACTCGGCAAGCTTGATAGCCGACAAACTGGATGTAAGCAAGATCACTCCACCGTATGATGCTAATGACAAGCCGGTTCCCTCGGATCTCCCTAAGCCCTTTGACATGCTGGAATGGTACAAGGAGGAAGCTGCCAAGAAGAAAGCTGAGGCCGATACTGTGCCTTCCTCCTCTACTACGGTTGTTCCGCCTCCAGCTCGTGCCGATACTGTGGCTAACCCGGATATGGGAGCTGGGAGGACCGCCGATGAGCAAGCCAAAGACCCGGCCGCCAAGGACAATGTCGATGACTCGGCAAAGGATGCCGAGTAAAGTTTCATTTTTTATCGTCTCAAACACTTATTCGGCCAATGGGCATTATGTAATATGCCTGATACAATTATTCTTTTAATAGTGCGCCTGTGCACTTTTCGATACAATTTCCTTGGTTTGTAATACATTTAAACTTTAATAGCTTTTGGTGGCCCTTCTGGCCCCTAAGCTTGATATGTTATTTCCTAGTCTTGAACTTTTTGTTGCTGCTTTTCCGGTTTTCGCTCTTTTTCCTTTTGTGAGACTCGGTTTCCGGGTCTCGGGAATTTTGACGAGTGGACTTTATTTATTAAGTCCCCAAGTCCCCAAGACTCGGATTTTTGGGTTTTTAAGCTTAATAGCTAAACAATTTGTTTCTTTTCTCAAATTCCCAAGTCCCCAAGGCCCGAATTTCCGAGTCTAGGGATTTGCAGTTTTCAAAAAAGCAAATTGTTTCTGCTAAGGACCAAAACATAGAGTTACTCACGTAGGTTTGAAATTATGCTTAATATATTGTGAGTTTCTGGCTGTTAGCCTTGTACTCTGCATAACTTGTGGTTTGGATGACCCTTTTGATCCTCTTTGTTGTAAGCCGGCTTTCGCGTGGATATTCAATGCTGCTATGTCTTTATAAAAACAGGGTCATGCAAGTCACATTGGGCATCATGACTGATTGTGATTACACGTTAGCAAGACATGCCACATTTTTGCGAGTCACATCAAGCTTAAACAAGAGAAATCAAGAAAATTTGGCTCTATTGTCCAGTTATAAGATTGTAACCGTACTTATTGCAAGTTATCGGTTCTTATAACTTGATGGCATCGTGGCCGGGTCTTTGAGTTTGCAACTGTGCTATTCAAGCAATCAGCCCCCAAAACTTATATATGCAATTTTTAGGAAAAATATAAAACTAATGTACTATAAGCAAACAAATGATACTTACCTGATAAAGTAAAAAAAAAAGGTAAAAAACAGAAATATAAAAACTTAACATAAACAAAAAGGAAAGAAACAATACCATAGTTTAACCATCTCTTTATTGATATGAGAAAAGTTAGGTCAGCAAGCCGCCTCATTAAAAACCCTCTAGTCCCCTTAGGTACCCTGGATAGGAAAAGAGTGCATCTGAAACTTGTTGCCTGTTACATCGTGTAATCCAACTTGTAAACCTAGTCTATTCTAGGTATAGTAGGGACGTAGCTGAGCCACGTTCCATGGTCTTTCCCTCTCTTGCATAGATGAAGTGGTGTGAGCAGTGTCATTGACAGTATCCGACTCTTCCCTTGCATCTATCAAGTAATATGATCCATTGTGCAAATTCCGGCTTATGATGAACGGTCCTTCCCAGGGTGGGGATAACTTGTGCTTTCCCTCCTTTGATTGTACTAAGCGCAATACCAGGTCCCCTTCCTGGAAGACCCGGGTTTTGACTCGCCGACTGTGCTATCTCCTCAGGTCCTGCTGATATATGGTTGATCTCTCCAAGGCTTGTTCTCTGTGTTCTTCTAGCATATCCACGGCATCCTGCCGGGTCTTCTCGTTCTCCACCTCAACGTAAGCCAACACTCGGGGCGAGTCATGAATAATATCACTCGGCAATACTGCCTCTGCACCGTAAACCATGAAAAACGGGGTCATCTGAGTAGATCTGTTAGGTGTGGTGTTAATTCCCCAAACCACTGATGGTAACTCCTCCACCCATGCTCCAGCAGCTCTGATGCACAGGACTCGCAGTCGTGGGTTTAACCCACGAAGTAACTCCTGATTTGCCCTCTCCACCTGTCCATTGGCTTGTGGATGGGCTACCGAGGCTACGTCAAGGCGGATGCCATTGTTTCCACAGAACTTTTCCATCTCACCTAAGGACATGTAGGTTCCATTGTCCGTTATTATGTTGTGGGGATACCCAAACCGATAGATGATCCTTTTCAAGAACTTAACTGCTGTGACTGCTTCACAATTGGTGACTGGCATAACCTCAACCCACTTAGTAAACTTGTCAATAGCCACCAAAATATGAGTCTTTTTGCAAGGTGACATGTGGAAGGGGCCCACCATATCCATACCCCAAACAGCAAACGGCCATGTTAGCGGGATTGTTCGCAGCTCTATAGCCGGCACATGGGTTTGGTGAGCGTACCTTTGACATCCATCGCACCTTGCCACCAAGCGCTCTGCGTCTGCTAAGGCCGTGAGCCAGAAGAAACCGTGTCGATATGCTTTGGCCACGAGGGATCTTCTGGAGGCATGATGCCCACAATCACCTTCATGGATCTCCTTCAAAATCTGTCGGCCTTCTTCTCGTGCTACACAGCACAAAAAGACTCCTGCTGCACTTCTTTTATACAACTCCCCATTGATAATAGAATAGCCTTTTGCTCGTCTCAGAACTTGTCTTGCTAAAACTTCCAGTGGTGGTAACTCGCCCCGTGATAGGTAGGCAAAAAACGGCTCTGTCCACTCGGGAACAGCACGTACTGTGGCCACGAGCTCCAGATCCGGGTCTTGGTTAGCCACCTCTTCCTCAGACTCGGATTTTACTGACGGCCGCCATAACTCGTCCAGGAAAACATTAGGTGGAACCGGCTCTCTGCGCGAGCCAAGTGATGGGGGGATGCTAACCCGGTATGCCAAGATCCGAGGAATAACCCGGCCCAGAGACAGTGAGCGGGATACGGCTAGGGATAAAGATGTTTGTGGAGGCCCAAGCTCATGGGCCTAGTGACCCGGATTGTGGGTGTTGTAAAGGAAAGTTAGGGTTAGCACGCCGTGTCTGGGTAGGACCCGGGTGTGCCTTGTAAAGTAAGTTAGGGGGGTACGGGTACTATATAAACCGACCCTCGGGTATAGATTGACACAGAGATTGGAGAACCTTAGCAATATCGAGTGGTATCGAGTATCCAGTGTAAACCCTAATCGAGTTATTGTATCGAGAATAGAGATCCGGCGACTTCGATTGCCGGCTGTCAGATCAAGTTGTATCATGTCTTCCTTTGAGCTAAACCCTCTCCCGAACGCCTGTGTCGACTTGCCCCAAGATCAGTTACCCCTGGTAACACCTGCCGTGATTATCCCACGACAGTTGGCGCCCACCGTGGGGCCTGCGTCCAAAGGTGTCTACATCACGGGAGAAGCTCGGAAGGGCATGGAGAATCTTGTCATCGGCGAGATCTACATCGACCACGAAGGAGAAAAGGTGGTGGACGATTCCGGCTGGGGGCCGGAGTCGGATCACCTCGAAACCGGATCGGTCATAACAATCGGCCGGATCAACGTCTTCATCGGTATGGTATGTGCTTCCAATTCGGTCCCTGACAACGTTGGATCTGATTCTATGCCAGGAAAAGCCACGTCTATCCGATCAGATGATGAAGAATCAACGGGAACGACATATCCAGCAGAAGAACCCATCGCGGAGTGGGAACAGCCGGAGGAGCCGGCATGGACCCCACGCGACCGGGTCCAAGGAGAAGATGACACCGGGTCTATCCTGGATCTACTGGAAAACCGGTATGAGGAGAACGGTGAAGAGGAACAGCCTGAATTTACACCGGATATCGCGCGCCGAGTTGCAGTCTATGCAGCCCCCGCGGCTAACCAAGGAAACACAGCCGCGGCACCAGTCGGGGCGGCTCAGGCAGTGGCCCAGCAACAGGGCGCGGTTAACGGAGACCCGGTCTTGACCCGGGTCGATGGAGAGTCAGCATCGGTCACCAGTCGCGCGGCAGATGAGGAGCAACACGCCAACATGTTCGGGTTTCAAGCCAATCGAACACCAGGGGCGGGTCCCTCGAATCCGCGTCACCCGGCCCTATTCGATAATAATTTGATTTTGGATCCTACAGTCCTCGCCACTGTTATCACCCCAGAAAACGCGGCAGAGCGTGTTAGAGATCTGGACGTGGCTCGTCGTGCATTGGAACAGCAAAGAAGGCAAGTGGAAGCAGATAGACAGGGGATGGCCACCCGACGGCGCGAGCTAGACGCGTTGGAAACCCGGCTTCGAGAGGAAACGTCCAGGATACATCAAAGGCATCACACCAGGTTGCCAGCAACGGGCGGGGTTATTAATCCGGCTAATTTGTTCATCACGCCTCAGGACCAACCGATACCAGTGGTGAACCAGGGAACCGCACCCCAACAGACAACAGCAGCGACACATCCGGCGAATGAGCGGACCGGGTTACCCCCACCGCAAACTAGAGTCACAACCGGCAACGATCTACTGCCGCCGCCACCATCACGATTCCGCACGCCAGCCGGCCACTACAACAATCCTATGGACAACGTATATGCGGCGACACTCGCATTAAATCAAATACCTGTGGGAGAGTCGCCCCATGCAGAGAAGACTCGGCAAGCCATCGAGCTGTTGCACACTGCGGTGGCGCAGCAAGCCAATTACCCGGATCACAGAAGCGGAATGCACGGGACGCCATATGTTAGCCAGCAGCAAGGGAATTTACAAACGAGTTCGGCGCGGCGGAGGGAAGAGCAGCAGCAAATGCCGCCTCCTCCCCGCGCTCAGGCAGTGTCAGCAGCACAGGCCGTCGTGGACAGTTCTAGGGCTCGGAGGGCCGCGGCCGGGTCTGCAGCGCATGGACCTCCCGCAGCACAGCGCCCAGACGCGCCCCCCGCGGCATCACACGTTTCCAGGGCAAGGCCGGCTTCAATCATTCTTGCGGGGCCCAAGTGTCTCTCGGACAATATTAGAGCTGAACCTTACCCGGAAAAGTTCAAAGAGCCAGGGAAAGTAGTGAATTATGAGCCAACCATGGATCCCGAAACGTGGCTAAGCAGTTACGAGATGGCAATGTCAATCCGCAACGCGTCCGAGAACCTCCAAGCCAAATTCATGTATCTGATGATGTCTGAAGGAGCAGCAAAATTGTGGTTCACCAATCTACCAGAGGGATCGATCAAGTCTTGGGAGGAATTGAAGACCGCGTTTATCAAGCACTTTCACGGAACCTGCAGGAAATTATTCACCATTGATGATCTAGAGCGATGCGTCCAAAAGAAGGGAGAATCGGCGCGCAGTTGGGTGCGCCGGGTTATGGAGATACTTCACTCATCCACAGACATCCAGCCCAAGGATGCGCTACAAGCCATGGCAAAAACATGCAAGTATATACCTTTAGTGCAAAAGTTAACTCGCATGAAGTCCAGTCGAAATGCGTCAGAAGTCACAATGGGAGAATTGATGGATGCGTGCAACAAACACGCTGCGACAGATACCACAGAAAAAGAAGCTGATGACAAGAAGACAAAAGCAAACACAAGCGGTAATGGAAGAACCAGCAACGGAACAGCGTCAGGAAACAATGGAAGTAGTCAGAACAAGCGTCCCTTCGAAGGAGGCTCCGAGTTTGTCGCTAACACCGAAGCCGGGTCTTCAAGGCCAAGAGCAGAAGGAAATTTCAACGGAGGTAACCACCATGGAGGAAACTATCAAGGACCACCAAGGCCGGGTAATAATTGGGACATATTCAGGATGGCATGTCCGAAGCACAGCAGGAATGGCAGGCCAGCTAACCACTCCCTAGAACAATGCGCCGATTTGCAAAGATGGAAAAATGAGGAAGTGCACAGAGCTATGCGAGGTGCAGGGCGGGGAGGAGGACCGGGTCCAGGGGCAAACCCGGGCAACGGCCCACCCCCAGTGGGTAACCCGGCGGCTGGAAATCAAGGTAATAACCAAGGGGGGGCAGGAGGCTTCCAGGCTAACCCCAAACAATTGGGTCAATATCATGTGCATACCACAGGAGGGTCTAACAAGGACAAAAAGATACTAAAGCAAGCAGTCAACTCAGTTTCGTTAGCCGTTCCGAGATACTTGAGATGGTCAGAACAGGAGGTAACATGGAGCAGAAGGGATCACCCAGAAAGAGTGGAACACCCAGGAGTCTTGGCACTAGTAGTCGCACCACAAGTTAATGGGTACGAACTAAAGAAGGTTTTAATGGATGGTGGAAGCAGCATCAATATACTGTATTGGGAAACCTTCCTACGCATGGGTCTCAAGGAATCTCAACTGCAAAAAAGCTCGACAGTTTTTCATGGAATAGTGCCGGGTCATTCAGCATGCCCCGAGGGAAAAATCGCATTGGAGGTAGCTTTCGGAGAATCAAAGGATAACTATCGAATTGAGTGGCTCACCTTTGAGGTAGTGAAATTACGCAGCCCCTATCACGCGTTGTTTGGAAGGCCGGCTTATGCCAAATTCATGGCTAGGCCGTGTTATGTATATCTACAGCTAAAAATCCCGGGTCCCAAGAAGACCATTACCATACATGGAAATCGAGATATAGCAGCTGAATGCGACGAAGGAGACGCAGCAATGGCCGAGCAGGCCTGTAGAAAAGAAGAGCTCAAGCACTACCGATCTCAAGCAGACCCGGAGGATATAGCCACATCAAAAAGGCCGAGTACTGAAGGCGAAAAAGCAAAGTCCAAGGTAAAGCAAGATGCTAAATTGGTGGCCTTAATCGAAGTTGACTCTCCCAAGCAGTCTGCTGTAAAGGAAGAAGTTACACGGCCGCCCACAACCAGCAAAGTCATGGAGACACCCCACCCGGGTTGGCTGGCAAACCCGGTACTCATCAGGAAAAAGTCCAACTTATGGAGGATGTGCATTGGTCAAGCCGGATCAGGACCAGTGCTTACAAAGAACTGAGTAATATAACGGGCGGCAGGTTTCAGACGCGCTCTTTTCCTACCCAGGGTACCTAAGGGGACTGGAAGGTTTTTAATGAGGCGGCCTGCTGACCCAAAATTTCTGGTATCAATAAAGAGATGGTTATCAAGTCCTATGTCTTTTCGCCTTTATCACAAGTAAGTAGTATCTATGCGACATCGATAATTCAGTATCATCAAAAGCATCGATTGCATGTAGGTCTTGGGGGTTGGTTGCTCAGGTAACCAACCACTAACCCGAATGACCCGGCATAGATAGCTATAAGTTATAAGGGCCGATTCCTCGCAAACGAGCACGGCTGCAATCTTATGACTGGGCAAAGAAGCCAATTTTTCTTGACTTATCTTACTTAAGCTTGATGTGACTCGCACTAAAGTGGCATGATTCGTTCGCTTACGATTATAATCAGCCATGGAGCCCAATGGGACTTGCCTGACACTGTTCTCGTATGGATGTAACAACATGGTATCCACGCGAAAGCCGGCTTATAGTATAAGATAGTCAAAAGGGTCATCTAAACCACAAGTTTATGCAGAGTACAAGGCTGATAAGCCGGAAACTCAGTGATTATCAAGCATAACTTCAGTATTTACATGAGATGGTTTTAGGGTTTTGCCTTGGTAGGGAATGATTTGTCCTCTGAGAAAGGCCACACCCTCATGACTCGTCCTTTGGGTCATGGGGACTGGGGACTTCGTAACAGAAACAAACCACTTTGATACCAAGGTTCAAAACGGCCCTATCATCCGAGTCTTGGGAACTTCAAGAGAATTTCACTTATCAAAGCCCCTGATCTCGAAAAAAACGAGTCTTATGAAGGGAGCTAAAAAGAGAGATGGGTATCAAGAACAAGTTCAGAAGAACAGCAAAAAGTATGATTATCAAAAGGCTAGGAAAGCCGCGAAAATATGTCACCAAATAGAAGTATATTACAAGCTTTTGCATCGGTATCAGAAGTGCACAGGCGCACCATTAACAGAATAAAATAGCTCAAACAAAAAGGTCCCATGTGACTAAGGTATTATGACATCCTTACTCTACTCGGCCTCCTGAGCGCGATATTCCGGGTCTTGCTCCTGGACCTGCTTCTTAGCTTTTTTGGCAGAGCCACCCGGACTCACCGCGCCAGGGCGGATAGGAGGAAGGACGAACGGTGTAGAGGCGGACGGCCCTGATTTTAAGTCGGCCTCCCTCTTCGAAGTTGCCTCCTTCTTCTTAGCTGAGTAATCAGCCCACTTCTCCAAGAGGTCAAAGGGCGGGGGTGCTTCCTCTGTGATAATCTTGTCATCAGCGTCATACGCAGCCATTAGTGTATTAAGGTTCAAGCTATCGGCTAGAGTGGTGGCAGAGGGGCGCACTGCCGACTGAATGGCCTTGAAATCCTTAGGCGTAAATTTGGCGCCATCCGCCTTGAACTCAGGAAACCCGGAGATTATCTTCGCCGGGTCAAGCTTCGGAAAGTAGGCTTTGGCCAAGGTCAAAGCCCGCACTATACCAGTACGGCAGGACGAACGCTTCCAGAGTTCAATCCATCCGGGTACAGTGGAGCAGGCTTGGACAAGGTTCTCTTCACCCGGATAGGCTTCCGTGGGCCAATTAATGGCATTCAATATAAATTTGGTGCCGGCAAAGAAAGTCCGGAGCACAGTCTTCAGGGTCCTAACCTTGACAATAGCATCTTCCTCTGGAGCTGCAAGGTTCGCACCTATAGTGGAAACAGAAGCAAGAACGTATCAGTAACAGCCGGGTATAAAATTAGTCGGCAGGCAAAAATTAGTCGGCAGGCAAAAATTAGTCGGCAGGCAAAAACTTAGCCGGCAGGCAAACACTTACTAAGTAAGATCTGATAAGTATCGGAGACTTGATCCGATAACTTCTTCAAATCGTCCTGAGCGGCGAGGCACTTCTCCTTGTATTTGGAGACATCCTTCTTCAAAGTTTTCATATTATCCTCAAGGATTTCTCGGCGTTTTATCTCGGCAAGAAGGAGCTGTTCAGTCTTCAGCAAGGTTTCATCAGACCGAGTTACATGTGCCTGTAAGTGTAAAAGGGTGCAAGAACCAGCTGAGTGTTATGGCAAGAAAAATATGGTGAGAAGTACCAAGCATAACTTTTGCAAGTTATACTCGGAACTTGGGGACTAGATAGGGAATATAAGATAACAAGCGCTCTTACCTGGTGCTCTGCAGCCATGCGCTCTAAAGTCTCGCTCTCCGAAGCCTTCATGGTGAGAAGCTTGTCCATCAATTGTTCGAAAGTATCTTTATTCGTGTCAGAGGACCCGGGTCCTTGGAATTTCCTAGAAGAGGTTTTCTTCTTAGAAGGAGGTGGAACCCGGGTCATTTGCACGTTGGAATCCGACACTCCTTCTGCACCTAAGGCGGTGGTCTTTCTCTTGCTAGCATGAGAAGCAGTTGGATATTCGGTTTCCTGCTGGTCCGGTTTAGTCGGCGATGTTTGTTCTTCATCGCCAGACGCGGTTGCAGTTTTATCAGCTGGGTTCCCCTTACCCGGGCCCTTATCTTCCGAATCCTCTTGATCGCTGACAGCGACCGTGGCCCTGTAGATGTTATCACAAAGCAGCTAAATATGCAGTCAGGAAAAGATGACGAAGTATCGGAAAGTATATGGAAGGGGATTTTACCCGGCATTCACCGCAAAGTCACAAGGAAAGCCATCGTCAGACCCGGGGGAGGCTGGAAAATGTCAAGTTAAATATTATGCGAGAATGCTTCGAGGAAACCGTGCTAACCAAGAAAAGATAGAGCAAGTACCAGCTTGCCGAGTGGGGAGCGGTGAAGAACCCGGGTTAAGGGCGTCGTTACCCGGGTGATTTCGAGTCGACCTGCGTTTAGGCGTGGGCGACCCCTTCAAGATTGACCAGTGGAATAACGGCAAGAAAGGTTCAAGAATATCATTACGGTAATATAAAGTGAATGTGTGAAGGGGGATGAAACCTTGGAGGTGGCTCCTTGAGCTTTTCGTTTAGATCCGGCTTTGGTTGCCGGCTCCGTTTCTTCCTCATCACTGGCAGATTCTACCTTGCCGTCCGAATCTTCTTCCTCGTCATCTTCTTGTTCTGAATGACATCAAGATTACGGTTGGAAATAAAGGGGTTACGGTGAGTTCAAACGAGTCAAGTAAAACTCAGAGAGTACCTTCGTCTGAGTGAACAGCTTCTTGCTCCTCTGGGCCCTCGGAGCTAGGGGGGGTATTGGTGTTCCAAAAGTCGTCATCATCCTGAAAGGCGTTAAAGTACGGGTTATCAGTTGCATCAAGTGGAAAGAGCGAAAGTAAAGGCGTCAGAATTGGGTTTTTACCTGGGGGGCCGGGTTTTCAAGTGTGAAGGGCTCTAACCCGGATATGTTCCGGATTACCTCGAGCTTCTCCGTAAGAAAACCCTTGATGGTCTTGAGAGTGTCGCCGACTGCGAAGATGTTGTCAGAGTATCGTAGTGGATCAGAAGGTTCCCCAGAATACTCGCACATCAGCTTTGTGCGGATGGAGTTGGGTTGAATTCTGAAGTCGACCCAGGTCTTCACTAGTTTGAGCCCAATGAGGCCCTGGGCTCTAAGAGTGGCGAGTTTGTATAGCAGAGGTTGGATGGCCTCCCTATCTGAGTCAGGGGCAAAGGCACTAAATTTATCAGAGATATCAAGAAGACCATCAGAATAACCCGGCAGTTTCTTTTGGCCGGATGGGGAAGTGTCCTGGCAGTAGAAATAAGAAAGTTGCCAGTGTTTGACATGAGAATTAAGGGTGAGGGATGGCATCGGAGAGTTCTTGCGGCGCTGGATCGAAACCCCGCCGCAAGTGAGAAGCGCCCCATCACCGCTTTCGCGGCATGGTTTGCATTGATAAAGCTCGATAAAAAGAGCTAGGTTTGGTGGAGTGCATAAATAGGATTCAGAAAGGACAATAAAGTGGGTAATATTTAGCACGGAATTGGGCCCGATGTCGAAGACGCGAAGGCCATAGTGACTAAGAATGTCACGGAAAAAAGGATGACCGGGTGGGCGAAAACCCCGGGTCACATGTTCCACGAAGCAGATTACCTCGTCTTTTGTAGGGGTGGGCCGGGTCTCCTTACCCGACACCCTCCATTGGATATCCTCCTGAGGAGGGAGAACTCCCAGCTCCACTAGCTCCTCCAACTTGGCCTTCGTGACCATCGACCGCCCCCAGTTGGCGGAAATGGTGTTGGTGGCTTTAGTCTTGGTTGGGGTTTTCACCTGTTTCTTGGGAGCCATGTGGTTGACCTGCAAGGCATCAAATAAGAAGAAGATTAAGACATGGAAGTTATGAAACGGTCAGGTATCAGCCGGATGGTATTGAGGTATGGCAGGAGATCCGGGTGTTAGCCCGTAGAATCAAGCTCGGAAGTTCCGGGTATCGCGTATTGTGGAGAAATTTATGGGGTCTAAATGGTAAAGAAGCTTTTTGAAAACGATGGGCAGTGGCTTAAGCGCCAAATGTGAATAAAGGGGATTAAAAAGAAGCAGTCCAGCCGAGTGACTGATGCAGGGGCGGAAATCTTGGGCAGTACGAGCCTAGATTGGAGGTTTTATTTTCAAATTCGTGGCGAAGGTAATGATTGTGGGCAGTAGGCGAGTTGGTTGGAGTATGCGCTTTATCCTTTGTGCGAACTAAAAGAGACTATGGGTAGCCTAATCCGGTCTAGCCAAGAAATCTGAGGGGGACGGATCTAGATCTAATCTGAGGAAAAAAATCAGAGGTTGCGAGGGGAAGTTGATGAACGCAAAAGGCTTACCAGAGGAGATCCGAGGGAGGCCTTGCGGAGGCAGATGGCGCAGGCCTGGTGTCCTTTCGCGGTTCTTGGTGGGCCGGATGAGAATTCGCCGGCGGATCTTGGCGGTGGCGCGGAGCGACTGGTGGCGGAGCGTAGCCTTCGGGCAATGGGTTCCGGTGACGTGCGTGGAAGGTCCGTGGTGGCGCTCAGGAAGAAAGAGAGCTCAAGAGGAGAAAGGAATGGAGTGGGGGAAATGAGCCGTTAGGGTTCGGGTCATTCCTAAGGAGCTTTTTTATAGTGCGACTGGATAAGCCCGGTTCGGTGAGTGGAGGCCGGGAATTGTGGGGGTAAAACGGCTATTAATTTAAAGTTCCTGCGAGATATGCGCCCAGTATTGAGTAAAGCATCCGGATAAAGAAAGAAGGGGATTCGTCCCGCGATGATGGGATTAACTGTCAAGCATAGGATCTTGGCGTTGCTACTATGATTTGGATCCAGAAGTTTGAACCAAGGTGTTTGGAGGGAAAAAACCTGAATTATCGCATGGCCACCAAGGAGCAAGGCCTAGCTGGATGTTGAAACATCTTAACCCGGTTTCCATGTGCCCGTGTGATTGATATCTTTTCAGGAATAGCAAGCGCTTCAAGGAGATCCGTGAAGCCCAGGCTATTCTGGGGACTACTGATGGGGGGATGCTAACCCGGTATGCCAAGATCCGAGGAATAACCCGGCCCAGAGACAGTGAGCGGGATACGGCTAGGGATAAAGATGTTTGTGGAGGCCCAAGCTCATGGGCCTAGTGACCCGGATTGTGGGTGTTGTAAAGGAAAGTTAGGGTTAGCACGCCGTGTCTGGGTAGGACCCGGGTGTGCCTTGTAAAGTAAGTTAGGGGGGTACGGGTACTATATAAACCGACCCTCGGGTATAGATTGACACAGAGATTGGAGAACCTTAGCAATATCGAGTGGTATCGAGTATCCAGTGTAAACCCTAATCGAGTTATTGTATCGAGAATAGAGATCCGGCGACTTCGATTGCCGGCTGTCAGATCAAGTTGTATCATGTCTTCCTTTGAGCTAAACCCTCTCCCGAACGCCTGTGTCGACTTGCCCCAAGATCAGTTACCCCTGGTAACACCTGCCGTGATTATCCCACGACACCAAGTCTTGCGAGCGCATCTGCTGCCTCGTTCTTTCGCCTATCAATATGTTCCACCTCATACCCGGAGAAAGACCCGGCAACCCTGTCCACCTCTCTGCGATATGCTGCCATTGTTGCATCTTTTCTATCCCAAGTTCCTGAGACCTGCTGTACCACGAGATTCGAATCTCCATAGCACCGTATTCGCCTGATGTTCATCTCCTTTGCTACTCTCAATCCTTGTAATAGTGCCTCATACTCGGCCACGTTGTTGGAGCAATCGAACTGGATTTGCAACACATAGTTCAGTTTGTCTCCTTTGGGTGACGTAAGTACCACCCCAGCTCCTGATCCCTCGTACTATTTAGAACCATCGAAGTGCATCAACCAAGACTCGGAAATTGGTACCATTGTGGGCATGCTTGTGTGAGTCCAATCCTTGATAAAATCAACTAAAGCTTGAGATTTGATTGCAGACCTGGGCTCGTAGTTGATGTGATAATGTCCCATCTCAATGGCCCACTTGGCTATTCTACCTGTCGCGTCTGAATTTCTGATAATATCCGCCATTGGTATAGAACTAACCACTATTATGGGGTGTTCCTGAAAATGTGGTTTCAATTTCCGGCTGGCCATGAAGACCCCGAAAACTAACTTTTGCCAGTGTGGGTAGCGCTGCTTTTCTTCCGATAGTACTTCACTCACATAATAAACCAGCCTCTGTACCGGGTGATCCTTTCCATCCTCTTTGCGCTCAACAACTACTACTGCGCTAACCGCCCGGGGCCCGGCCGCAACGTATAATAACATGGGCTCTTTGGGAACCGGTGCTGCCAGAATCGGTGCCTCAGATAACTGCTTTTTCAGAGCTTCGAACGCCTCATCCGCCTCTTGATCCCAAACAAATTTGTCGGTTTTCCTCAAGAGCCGGTATAGAGGTTGTAACATCCCAAGTATGAAAATACCCCTAGAATGTTTGATTTCTTGTTTAATTAAAGTATTGCATCATGTCATCATATTTATTCTTTGTTTGCATTTGTTTTACTTTGTTTTCCACTCGTTTGCTTCTGTTTTACTCTGTTTTCACTTTTGAAATTCAAACTTTGTTCAAACATTTAATTCATACTTGTTATGTTACAACCTCTTAAATAAAAAGTTCAAATAAAAACAACCATTTGTTTCCAATTATTTTCCATAATGTTCAACTATTAAAATGAGGGCTTTTAATCAATCCATTAATTCCAAATGGTATTTCAAATTCAAATCAAAAACATTCAAACAGTACCCAATTTCAACTTATAAAAATCAGCAAAATAACCCTAATCACTTGTTCTTTTTAACCAATAGGGTTCACCCTAATAAACATGTTGCTTTTAATAAAAATCAATTAATAAGCAATTCTTTCAAATATTGATTTAAATTACAAAACAGTAATTAAAAATTGAACTTTTGAAAAACCAAACTTGGCATTTGGTTGTATTTGACCTAAATAGCCCACCCAATTTTTTATAAAATTTTTGCTAACTCCAAACCTATCTTTTTCTTCCTATTCTATTTGGTGCAAAAAAAAACAGAAGAACAAAAATAGAAAAAAGGAAAAAACAGCGCGCGCGCGGCAGCTAACCTACGCAGCCCAGCCCAGCTAACCTCCCGCGCGGCCCGGTACCCCTTCGCTGTTTTTCCCCTCTCTCTTCCCGCAGTACGGCAGCCGATCGAGCGGTGCCACGGCGGCACTGTCGCACGCCGACGGCCATCCGCGCCTGTAGCCCCCCTATAAGAGCTACCCTAGCCCCGCGCCTCAGCCCTAGACCTCTACCCCCCTTCTCCCCTCGCTCCGCCGCCGTTTCCCTCTCCCTCTCGCCGGATTTCCCTCTCCCTGCAACCACCTAATCTCACCGGAGCGCCGCCCTCTGAACCCGCCATGCTCCCCTTCGCTGCAGCCATCCTGCACCCCAGCTAGCCTCTGGAACGAGCACGCCGCACTGCCCTCTACGTCCACAACATCTTCATCGAGCTCGAGGGGGTCTGGATTGTCGCCGCCGTCCACGCCTTCGTCGCTGTCGCCGCCGTCGAGCTCACCTCTGCAACCTCCCGGTGAGCACGCCACCGTGCACCTCTCCCTCCTCCCTGCCCTCTCTGACACGCGAGCACACACACGTTCTGCACACCCGCACGCACACGAGCCAGCGTCCAGCAGCGCAGCGTGATCGCCGCCGGCGAGCGTCGAACTCCGTCAGGTTTCAGAAGCGATTGTTCGTCAGTTAAATTTAGATCTGCGAGTTACACCTTAACCTGTTTGCGCCCCTGTTACTGATAAGAATCGATCGCTTACCGCACTGGTGCAGTGCAGTGCGCGCGCACGGGCAGGTCCAGGGTTCGAGTCCCTGGCTCGCGCGATTAAAACCACATTTTTGCACCGAGTGCTTACAGGGTGGCCCCCCTGTCAGCCACACCGTGGCCACGCAAGCACATATTGGCCCAGGGCCCATCTGGCAGTGCCTTGGGCTGGTTGGTTGTGCGGTATAAATTGTTTTTTCCCGTTTCTGTTTTAAATCCAAGTCCTTTTAAATTGCAGATTGGTCCCTAAAACTAAAACCCTAATAACTTTTATTTTATAATTCCAAATAACAAAAATAAAATATGTGCACTGCTCTAAATTAAATTACCTATCTATCTAAACCATTTGTTTCCTGTTTTGACTAATTTAAATACATTCCAAATTTGAATTCAAATAATTCATTTGTAAATTGCTAAAATCCATAACTAATTCATACTTAATCCAATTAATGCATATAAAATATGTTTTCCATGCTATTTCAAATAACCTTTTCAAATATAAATTTTGTTTCATGGTTTGAATAATTAAAATTGCTTAAATAATTTAAACCTTGTTTAAATCATTTAAATTTGATAAAATCATAACTTGCTCAAATTAAATTATTTTTGAACATGCAAAATATGTTTTCAAACTAGAAAAGTATAAAATTTTCAAATATGAATTTGAATTTATGTTTGGAACAAATAAAATTCAAATAATATTTAAACTTGTTTAAAATTCATTTAAGACTTGTTTAATCCTGTTTAATTCATAATTAAATCATTGTAATTCCCTTTTCAATATTTGAAACATGTAATCCAACTAAAATTTTGTATTCTTTTCAAATATGAATTTTGTTATTTATTTTGCACAATTTAAATTGGTGAAAACAACAGCTATTTGTGTAATCCCTTTAAGGAACCAAAAATTCCATAATTTAATAAATAAATTTCTAAATTGGTAAACCTTATTTCTAATTGGTTCTATCGTTGTTATTTTGTTGTTTTCCTCATCCATGCATCATACTAATCCACTTTCACCTGTTGATTAGTTGAAAAACAAATATTCCAACCTTATTTGATGGGCTTTTCATATGCAACTCAAAATTGCATATGTGTCCATTTAAATTGTGTTATCAAGTCCACTAGTATATTTTGATGCATCAGTTAAATTGACATGCATCATCCCATGATTGTGCACTATGCCATGATATTGATTGTTTATCTTTCTGCATTGTTTGTTTGCTTCTTCTCGGATAGGCGACGACGTTGAGACAGACGATCCTTACGACACCCCTTCTGAGGATCTAGCTCAGTACCAGGCTGCTGAGTTTGCAGGCAAGTTATCACTCACATGAACCACTGTGTTCCTTTCAACATTGGTTACCGATACTTTCCGTTGTCTATTTTGCTAGCCCTATGTATAGTTGTTTCTGTTACGAACCTATCATATGAATCCCTTAACCCTGATATTGCCTCACCTCCACCCCTACAACCCCATTGTTTGAGCCAGTGTCTTACTAGCATGCTTAGGTTGTTTTGCTCGAGTCTGTTACCGTTACTTTCTGTTACTATATTCCTTTACGTTCCGGGGCTCGATGTTAATCAATCAACCTGTTAATAATAATATGCTGATAAGGCACCGGCAGGAGGCCCTGTGTGGTTTTGAGGCCTGCTAGTGTCGACCCTAATAGGAAAAGGGTCTTGTCTACTGATCCATGATGAGCGCACTATCCGCATGTGGGAAGCGTGTATGGGCGCCCCCCCTCAATTTGATTCGATTCGCATCTCGTCCAAATCGCCTCATTTAGTTCGTGTTTTCCATTTGCCGCATGCATGTTTTTGCGAGCCCAGCGCAGGGTGGAACTTTTGTAGTCGGCATATAGGGGGACACGTTCTTAGGGTGCTATGAGGGTCCCCTTTCTTTGGGGCTCGATTAGCCGTGCGCCCAAGGTGCTTTGGGCTTGATGCGAAGAAGAGTTGAGTTGTGTTGAGTGCCCCGCTTGGTGGGAGGCATCCCATCTGGCGGGTTATTCTTACGTGTACGGCCAAATTGGTGCACCCCTGCAGGGTTAAATCTTCTCGAGAAGCCGTGTTTTCCGGGGTTATGGTTGACTTGGTGAAAGTACTGGCTAACAAGTACTCAGAACAACTTACACCTAACTAATGCTACCTGACTAGTAATAGGCTTATTGACACAACAACTTGCTCCATTATTCATTAATCCAACTGTGTGAGTTATCCTCGGATTTGCTTCTTTGGATAAGGGGCGAGATCCAGGATGGGTTTGTTTGGTGGTTAGTTGTAGTTGGTTATGATACGATATCTTATCTTCTTTCTGTTAGCCGGAAGTGGTAGAATCTCTGTAGTTGGTTAGCGCCGCCAGTTGCAGCATCTTTTATATCCCCTTTCTTCCGTTGAACCCAAGGCATCTGTGCTTGGTGTTGACGGGCTACACTTTGGTGAACTGTGAGTCTTGCTGGCCAGTACGTCTATGTACTGACCCCTTTGGGGCTGTGGTTTCCGCAGACTACACTTACGAGGATCCCAGTGACGGCTACTACGTGGAGTTCGACGAGGCTGCTGACGAGTAGGTAGTGTCGTGGGATAATCACGGCAGATGTTACCTGGGGTAACTGATCTTGGGGCAAGTCGACACAGGTATTTGGGAGAGGGTTTAGCTCGAAGGAAGACATGGCAAAAAGCGATCTAAGAACCGGAAAGCAACTCGCCGGATCTCGAATATGAACTATACTGGATACTCGATAATTGGTGATACAACTATGACTTGAATCTCTGGCGAACTAAACCTAGGGGCCGGTTTATAAAGCACCGTCCCTCCCCCTGGCTTAGCCTCCAAGGTACATATTGAGTCCTACTCGAACTTCTACTTGCAAACCCTAACTTTCCTTACCGCAACCCACAATCCGGGTTGCGAGGCCTACAAACCTTGGGCCTTCCAGAAGTTTCCTTTACCCTTAGCCGGATCTTGTCCAATTGTCGTTTGGGCCGGGTTACACCTTGGAGTTGGTCTACCGGGTTACTATCCCCCCATCAGTAGTCCCCAGAATAGCTTGGGCTTCCGAGATTCATTCTTCGAAGCGCTGGCTATTCCCTGCAGAAATATCAAACGCACAAGCACATGGAGGCCGAGTCACAACACTTTGACGAATGGCTGGGACCAACTTCATGGGGTCCAGGCAGCAACCCGGCTCTCCTTCAAAGGCTTTCCCTAATTTTCCAGGTATGGGTCTTAATAGAAAACTCCACGATTTCACACTTTTCTCGGTAATTAATTCTGATACCAAAGAGGAGATCTCCCTTTCCTTTTCATCCGAACTTCTCCCTTCATGCTTTAAAGTACACCCCACAAATTTCAAAATAGGCAGCCGTTACTCCGTATTTCCCGGGTTCCGCCCGTTGAGCTAGGCTTTACCACCCAAACCATTATAAATAAACCCTTGAGCGCAACCCTAACTCCAACGGCCTATTTCCCCCATTCCTCTTCCTTCCTCCTTTCGAGTTCGAACTCTCAGCGCACCACCACGGAAGCCCCGCGCGTATCACCGGAGCCCATTCGCCACCGTTTGCGCTCCGCCACCGTGCGATTCGCTCCGCCGCCCAGATCCGCCGCCAAACCTCCAATTTGCCCGCCAGAAACCGCGAAAGGGCACCAAACTTGCGCCATCTGCCTCCGGAAAGCTGCGCTTCAATCCCCCTCGGTAAGTCCTTCACATCCTCTAACTCATCCTCGCAATTTCTCAATTTTCCCTTAAGTTAGATCTAAATCGATCCGCCCGCGATTTCTCGGATCGTGCCGAATTAAATCACTAGGGTCCACTCTAGCTCATTCAAATAGACAAGATACACAGTCTAATTCACTCTCCTACCACTTGTAATTATTAAACTGGCCATAATTTTAGAAATGGAATTCCCAATCTAAGCTCGGGTCACCTAAATTTTCCGCCTTTGCTCATATTATCCGGAAAATCTTTCCTTTCCGGCTTACTTGCCCACAATAGATGTGCGGGCGACCGCTTACTCTCCTCAAACACTTATCCATGCATAAAATCCTACAAGTTTTGCAATAATGTGCGACACCCGGAAAATTCGTACCCTGCTTTAGCAAAGTAATACCCGGATCATGTCTAACTTCCGGGTTACCTTGACACCGCTTGCCAACGCTCAGTCAACTGACCGTTTCCGAGTTTTATTTCTCACATCCTTTCCCTTGACGCTTTTTCAGGTTAACCCTATGGCGCCCAAGAGGCAGGGAAAGCAGCCGGTTAAGGCCAAGACCACGAACTCTATATCTGCCAATTGGGGGAAATCCTCCGTCACCAGGGCCAAGCTAGAGGAACTGGTTGAGCTAGGGGTCCTTCCCCCTCAGGAATCTATCCACTGGAGAGTACCGGGTAATGAAACCCGACCTTCTCCAGCAGGAAACGAGGTAATATGTTTTGTTGAGCATGTGACCCGGGGCTTCAGGCCTCCGGGTCACCCTTTCTTTCGCGACGTCTTAAACCACTACAACCTCCGCATTTTCGACATAGGACCCAACTCCGTTTTAAACATCACTCACTTTATCATTCTTTCCGAGTCTTACTTGTGCATTCCGCCAAGTCTGGCTCTCTTTGTTGAACTCTTTCAGTGCAAACCGTGCCGCGAAAGCGGCGACGGCGCACTTCTTACTTGCGGCGGGGTTTCTATCCAACGCCGCAAGAACTCCCTGATGCCTCCTCTCACCCTCAACTCCCACGTAAAGCACTGGCAGCTCTCGTACTTCTACTGCCAGGACACCTCCCCACCCGGCGAAAAGAAGTTGTCGGGTTACTCGGAGGGTAAGCTTGATATCTCCGTGACTTTTAATGCCTTTGCCCCTGACTCGGACAGGGAGGCAATTTTGCCTTCGTTGGCTAAGATCTCCATCTTATCAGCTCAAGGCCTCATCGGGCTCAACCTAGTAAAGACTTGGGTCGACTTTCGCATTCAACCCAACTCCATCCGCGAGAAACTGGTGTGCGAATACTCGGGTCAAACCACGGACCCGATCCGATACTCTACCAGTACTTTCGCTCCCAGCGATACAAACAAAACCATTAAGGGCTTTTTGACAGAGAGGCTCGAGGTAATCCGGAACATAGCCGGATTAGAACCCTTCACCCTCGAGAACCCGGCCCCCTCAGTAAGTCTCCTACCTCTCGACCTTGGATTCTAACAAGTTCACTTTTATCCGCTTCTCTTGATTCAATATTAACCCTTACTCTGGTATCTTCACCTCAGGCCGATAGTAACTTCTGGAAAGTCGGTACTCCTCCTAACTCCGGAGACCCGGAGGTGGAAGATGATGCCGTTGATTCGGACGAAGGTGCATACTTAATCCCCTTGCATGCGTTACGCCCTGCTTCTCTTTTTTATATATTATAACTTTGATAATTTTCAGAACAAGAAGACCAAGACGAGGAGGAAGAATCGGACGGCAAGGTGGAGTCTGCCAGCGAGGAAGATGAACCGGAGCCAGCAATCAAAGCCGGATCCAAAAGAAAATCCCGAGGAATCGTCTTCCAGGTTTTATTTCGTTTCCTTGTGCTTAATTTTGGCTCCCATGACGTCATTCCTGAGCTAACCCTGTCATCACCCTTTTGACTACAAATGAAGGAGCCACCCGCAACTAAGCGTAGAGTGACCCGCAACCATCCGGGTAATGAGACTCTTAACCCGGGTACTTCACCGCCTCCAGCTCGACATACTGGTACTTACTGTACACAAGAATTTTTCCCAAACATTCCCTCACAAAGTAATCTGACACCTTGCTTGGTATTTTTCAGTATCTTCCGGGTCTAGCAGCGGCTTTCCCTCGGACTTCCCGGTGAACCTCGGGTAAAGTCCTTTTCCTGATG
Source organism: Alopecurus myosuroides (assembly GCA_028641055.1). Taxonomy (NCBI): domain Eukaryota; kingdom Viridiplantae; phylum Streptophyta; class Magnoliopsida; order Poales; family Poaceae; genus Alopecurus; species Alopecurus myosuroides. Next base: position 307,173,511 of record CM054063.1, on the reverse strand, counting down.
CTATACCGAACTTTTATCGCCTTTTTCATAATCATGGATTAACCGTACCTTCGCACTTTCTATAGAGCCACGGCCGTTGTTAGTGACCAGGAAGACACGGAGGTTGAGGACCGGGTTGAAAATAAACCGACTGATGGTGCTTTCACCACAGCTGGCGATGAGCAAGCGTCGCCAACAGAACTGGCTAGGCAAGACACCGGGTATCCAATAGCCTCGAACGCGGGAGGGGGACCAGACTCCGACATTCGGATGACCCGGGTGCCGCCTCCTGTTACAAGAAAAACTCCTTTTCCAACTTCCCAGGCACCCGAGCCCTCTAACTCGGGTAACGATGATTTTAACCAGCTGATGAGCGCTCTCCTCGCCGTGAAGGCTTCAGAGGGAAACATCCTAGAGCGTATGGCCGCAGCACATCAGGTAACTTTATTTGGTATTTCTTACTATACACCCAGTCCCCAAGTTCCGAGCATAACTTGCTGTAATTACGCTCGGTACTTCATATAATACTCGGCTTGTCATGATATCCGACTTACATTTTCACTCATTCTTCGCAGGCGGAGATTACTCGGTCAGATGAGGTGTTACTCAAGACCGAGCAGCTCCTGCTTGCTGAAGTGAAGCGCCGAGAAACCCTTGAGGCGGAGATGAAGACTTTGAAAAAGAACGTCTCCAAATACAAAAAGAAGTACAATGATGCCCAAACTACGCTGAAGAACTTGTCGAACCAGGTCGCGGACACTTATCGCATTTTGCTAAGTAAGTTTTTGCTTGCGACTAACTTGCATACTTCTACTTTATTGCTACGATAGTCGATTTTATTGATATGATTTCTTTTGTTTCAATTGCAGGTGCTAACCTTGCTGCTCCAGAAGACAATGCCGTTGCTCAGACTAAAACGTTAAAGACTATTCTCCGGACGTTTTTTGCCGGCACAAAGCTTTTACTGGATGCCGTGAAATGGCCTTCCGAGGTATATCCAGGCGAAGAGAACCTTATGCAAGCCTTTTCAACCGTTCCTGGATGGATTGAAATATGGAAGCGTTCGTCGTGCCGAATCGGCATGACCCGGGCCTTCACTCTGGCGAAAGCTTATTTTCCTAAGCTTGACCCGGCAAAGGTAATATCCGGGTTTCCAGAATTCAAGGCTGACGGGGCCAAGTTTACGCCCAAGGACTTCAAAGTTATACAATCCGACGTACGCCACCCGGCTACTGCCTTGGCCGATAAGATAGACCTGGACACAATCATGAGCGCGTACGATTCTGACGGCAAGACTATTCTAGCAGAGGCACCCCCTCCCTTTGACATGCTGGAAAGATGGGCGACTGACCTGGCCAGGAGGAAAGAGGAAGCTGCGAAGAGAGAAGCCGAGTTAGGCTTAAGGCCGTCTTCCTCTACACCAGCTGTTCCTCCACCTGTCCGTCCTGATACAAAGAGTCCGGGTAAAGCTGCTGGAAAGGCCAAGGAGCAGGTCCAGGATGCAGACCCGGAAGACCATTCCCAGGATGCCGAGTAGGACAATGTCTAGTATTTCGTGTTTTCAAAACTGATATGATTTTGGCGGTGCGCCTGTGCACCATTGATACTGATACTGTGACTTTGTGCTTGATAACTTTGTGCCTTTCCCGGCTTTTGATAACCTTGATCCTTGTTTTAAGCTTATTCTCGATACTTGATTGTTTATTTTCAATTCCCCTTTCGAGACTCGGTTGACCGAGTATCGTGGGTTTTGATAAGCGGACTTTTCTTTAAGTCCCCAAGACTCGGTAGCCAAGGTTTTCGAGCTTTAGTAACTAAACAGTTTGTTTCTGTTTCGAAGTCCCCAGTCCCCATGACCCAAAGTACGAGCCAAGGGGGCGTGGCCTTTCTCAGATGGCAAACTGCTCTTTACCAAGCTGACAACCAATAGCCATTCACATAAATACTGAAGTCATGCTTAATACTTGTTGAGTTTCCGGCTATTTTAGCCTTGTACTCTGCATGGACTTGTGGTTTAGATGACCCTTTTGATTATCTTGTACTGTAAGCCGGCTTTCGCGTGGATACCATGTTGTTACATCTATACGAAAAACAGGGTCAAGCAGGTCCCATTGGGCTGCATAGTTTGATTGTAATCGTAAGTGAACAGATCATGCCACTTTGTTGCGAGTCACATCGAGCTTAAGTAAGAATAACCAAGAAATTTGGCTCCTTCGTCCGGTTATAAGATTGCAGCCGTACTCGTCTTGCGAGTAATCGGCCCTCATAACTCATAGGCATCAAGGCCGGGTCTCCGGGTTTGTGACTACTATTTAAGCAGCTCAATTCCCAAAGACCTATGTACGTGCAACGTATTTTGATGATACTGATGTATTGATAATAACAAACATTACTTACTTGCAACTGAAGCAAAGACCATGACAAGACTTGAAAACTATCTCTTTTATTGATATGAAAAGTTTGAGTCAGCAGGCCGCCTCATTAAAAACCTTCCAGTCCCCTTAGGTACCCTGGGTAGGAAAAGAGCGCGTATGAAACCTGCTGTCCGTTACACTGCTTTAGTTATTCCTGAGAATCGGCCTCGCGTTGGCATGGCCGATGCACATTCTCCATTCGCTAGTTCCTTTCATGATGAGTACCGGGTTTGTTAGCCAATCCGGGTATGTCGTCCTTGTGGCACGATTAGCTATAGATGGCGGTATGGCTTCCTCTTCCCTGTCGGTCAGCTTGGAAGGATCGCTCCTGACGAAGCCCACCATCTTAGGATCTTGTTCTGTCCTAGTTTTTGCTTTATTCCCTTCAGAAGTCGGCCTTTTTGACATTGTCCTTTCCTCTAGGTCCACCTACGATCGGTAATGCTTGAGCTCTTCTTTCCTGCAGGCTTGCTCAGCCATTGCCGCATCTCCTTCATCACATTCGGCTGCTATGTCTCGATTCCCGTGTATGGTAATGGTCTTCTTAGGACCCGGGATTTTCAGCTGTAGATACACATAACACGGTCTTGCCATGAACTTAGCATAAGCCGGCCTTCCAAACAATGCATGATAGGGACTGCGCAACTTAACCACCTCAAAAGTAAGCCACTCGACTCGATAATTGTCCTTTGACTCCCCAAAAGCTACTTCCAACGCCACTTTTCCTTCGGGGCACGCCGAATGACCCGGCACTATCCCGTGAAAAACTGTTGTACTCTTTTGCAACTGAGATTCCTTTAGGCCCATGCGCAGAAAAGTTTCCCAGTATAGGATATTGATACTACTTCCTCCATCCATCAAGACTTTTTTCAGCTCGTACCCATTGACCTGGGGTGCCACTACCAATGCTAAAACTCCCGGGTGATCAACTCTGTCCGGGTGATCCCTTCTGCTCCAAGTTACCTCCTGTTCTCACCACCTCAAATACCTTGGAACGGCGGAAGAGACTGAATTGACCGCCTGTTTCAATATCTTTTTATCCTTGTTAGAGCCTCCAGTAGTGTGCACGTGATATTGACCCAACTGTTTGGGGTTAGCTTGAAAACCTCCTGCTCCCCCTTGATTATTGCCTGGATTTCCTGCTGCCGGGTTACCGGCTGGGGGTGGACCGTTGCCCAAATTTCCACCTGGACCCGGGCCTCCTCCCCGACCCGCTCCTCGCATGGCTCTATTTACTTCCTCATTCTTCCATCTCTGTAAGTCGGCGCATTGCTCCAAGGAGTGATTAGCCGGCTTGCCGTTCCTGCTATGCTTCGGGCATGCCATCCTAAATATGTCCCAACTGTTACTTGGTCTTGGAGGTCCTTGGTAATGTCCCCCACTGTGATTTCCAGTATTAAAATTCCCTTCAGACCTGGGTCTTGAAGACCCGGCCTCCGTGTTAGCTACAAACTCGGAATTCCCTTCAAACGAGCGCTTGTTCTAGCTATTTCCATTATTACTTGGCGCCGATCCATTGCCGGTTCTCCCACTGCTACTTGTGTTTGTTTTTGCTTTCTTGTCATCAATTTCCTCCTCTGTGGTGTCCGTTGCGGCGTGTTTGTTGCACGCATCCATTAATTCTCCCATTGTTACCTCCGCTGCATTCCTACTGGATTTCATGCGAGTTAACTTTTGCACTAAAGGAACTTACTTACATGTTTTCGCCATAGCTTGTAGCGCATCCTTGGGCTGAATATCTGTGGATGAGTGGAGTATCTCCATAACCCGGCGTACCCAGCTGCGCGCTGACTCGCCCTTCTTCTGAACGCACCGTTCTAAATCGTCAATAGTAAACAGCTTTCTGCACGTTCCATGGAAGTGCTTGACAAACGCGGTTTTTAATTCTTCCCAGGATTTGATCGACTTTTCCGGCAGATTGGTGAACCATAACTTTGCTGCTCCCTCTGACATCATTAAGTACATGAACTTGGCTTGAAGATTCTCGGATGCATTGCGAATTGACATTGCCATCTCGTAACTGCTCAGCCATGTTTCTGGATCCATTGTTGGCTCATAATTTACTACTTTCCCCGGCTCTTTGAACTTTTCCGGGTAAGGTTCCGCTCTGATATCGTCCGAGAGACACTTTGGTCCCGCCAGGGTGATTGGGGCTGGTCTTACTCGGGAAACATGTGACCCGGCTGGGGGTGCCACGGGGTGCCGCGCCACCGGTAACTCATGTGCTACAGACCCGGCCCCGGCCCTTCTGGCCCTGGAGCTGTCCACAATCGCCTGCGCCGCCGACGCTGCTGGTACTGTCTGGATATGAGGTGGGGGCGGCATTTGCTGTTGCTCTTCCCTCCGCCGTGTTGAATTCGTTTGAATATTGCCCTGTTGCTGACTAGGGTATGGCGTCCCATGCATCCCGCTTCTATGGTCTGGATAGTTGGCTTGCTGTGCCACCGCGGTGTGTAGTAGATCGATCGCTCGCCGGGTTACTTCCGCATGGGGCGATTCTCTCACAGGGATCTGATTCAAGGCGAGTGTCGCTGCATATACGTTGTCCATGGGATTGTTGTAATGACCTGCTGGTGTGCGAAATCGTGATGGTGGTGGTAACTCGTTGCCGGGTGCAATTCTAGCCTGCGGCGGGAGTAACCCAGCCTGCTCATTTGCCGGATGTATTCCCGCTGTATTAACTGCCGTCGCTGGTGGGGGTGCGGTTCCCTGGTTTACCGCTGGGATTGGTTGATCCTGGGGTGTGATAAACAGAGCTGCCGGATTAATAACCCCGCCCGTTGCTGGTAGCCTGGTCTGGTGCCTCTGATGCGCTCTAGACGTTTCCTCCCGGAGCCGAGTCTCTAACGCATCCAACTCGCGCCGCCGTGTGGCCATCCCCTGTCTCTCTGCTTCCACTTGCCTTCTTTGCTGCTCCAATGCGCGGCGGGCCACATCCAGATCTCTGACCCGCTCCGCCGCATTCTCTGGAGTGATCACTGTAGCGAGGACGGTTGGATCTAAAATCAAATTGTTATCGAACAGGGCCGGGTGACGCGGGTTTGAAGGACCCGCCCCCGGTGTCCGGTTTTCTTGGAATCCGAACATGTTTGCCCGCATCTCCTCCTCCGGTGCGCGACTGGTAACAGATGCCGACTCTCCCTCAACCCGGATCAGAACCGGGTCAGCTGTACCCCGCTGTTGATTCAATGCCTGAGCCGTCCCGACTGCGGCCGCGGTCACGCTCTCTTGATTTACGTTGGCCGCGGGAGCCGCGTAGACCGCAACCCGGCGCGTGATGCTTGGCACGAATTCATGCCGTTCTTCTTCGCTGTTTTCCTCCTCATATCGATCCTCCAATAGATCCCGGATAGACTCGGTATCACCTTCTCTCTCTACCCGATCGCGCGGGGTCCATACCAACTCTTCCGACTGTTCCCACTTCTCGGCGAGTTCTTTTATCTGACCTGTTGTTCCGATCGATTCTTCTCTTTCCGATTGAATGTAGCTAGCTTCTCCTGACACAGAATCAGATCCAAGATTGTCAGGGTTCGAACCGGAAGTACATACCATACCGATGAAGACGTTGATGCGGCCGATTGTCACGACGGATCCGGCTTCGAGGTGATCCGACTCTGGCCCCCAGCCGGAATCGTCCACCATCTTCTCTCCTTGGCCGTCGACGTAGATCTCACCGACGATGAGGTTCTTCATGCTCTTCCGAGCTTCTCCCGTGATGTAAACACCTTTGGACGCAGGCCCCACGGTGGGCGCCAACTGTCGTGGGATAATCACGGCAGATGTTACCTGGGGTAACTGATCTTGGGGCAAGTCGACACAGGTATTTGGGAGAGGGTTTAGCTCGAAGGAAGACATGGCAAAACGCGATCTAAGAACCGGAAAGCAACTCGCCGGATCTCGAATATGAACTATACTGGATACTCGATAATTGGTGATACAACTATGACTTGAATCTCTGGCGAACTAAACCTAGGGGCCGGTTTATAAAGCACCGTCCCTCCCCCTGGCTTAGCCTCCAAGGTACATATTGAGTCCTACTCGAACTTCTACTTGCAAACCCTAACTTTCCTTACCGCAACCCACAATCCGGGTTGCGAGGCCTACAAACCTTGGGCCTTCCAGAAGTTTCCTTTACCCTTAGCCGGATCTTGTCCAATTGTCGTTTGGGCCGGGTTACACCTTGGAGTTGGTCTACCGGGTTACTATCCCCCCATCAGGTAGCGGACCCGGGCAGGATCTGAGACATCGTGGATGGGCTCCGTCTTTCTTCAGTTCCCGGCTTCTTAAGCCTATTTGGATTTGTCTGTACTCAGACCCTTTGAATGCTTCCGCTGAGATGTAATGATGTTATGTTGGGACATGTGTCCTCTGGATGATTGTATTTGCTATCTCTGCTCTAGTGAGAGCTATTTGCACCTTATTTCCATTTTTTGTGTCTTAGAGATATGTTGTGTTATCATTTCGTTTAATGCCGTTGACGTACCATGTGTGTATGGTATGAAGTACGTCAATGGTAGTATTCCTGATTTCTATGGGATAGTTTACGTCGACGCTGAACAGATAGGGGTTGGTTGTCACACATACGTGTGTTGGCCTACTCGTAAGAGGACGTGGGTGCCGGTAAGCCCCGTAATCCAATCTACTACTGTTCAACGGAACGGCGAGTATCCTTTAGAAGTCCGGGTGCGACAAATAGTATCAGAGCCTGTCTGCCTGTAGGATCCCTTTTACTGGTCGCAGTTTGAGTCTAGAAACTATTTTGTAGCTATATAGGAAAAATGAAACGTGAGAGTAGGAATTCTGCCATTTTTCTTCTTTCCCCACCCACCCACCCTTTTCTGGTAAGTAAGTGCAACGTTGTTTTCTCTTCTCACCCAAACTTTCAAGTTAGGTTTTCACGTGTTTTGGGTTCTCCGTAGTACCTCAGGAGTTTTTGGTCTCGTGTTTCCCGATGTTGCTTCAATATCCTGTTCTTTTCAACATCCTTATCGTCCGTTGAAACCTTGTTGTTGCTTTCCACTTCAGTTCTTCTACCGGCGTCAAATCAAAACTTCCCCGATCATCCGCAGATGGATCTCAGGTTCTTCCCGCAGGTGGTTCGGATGACTCGTTGCGAGAGCACTGCCGGTTATCCGGAGATGCTGAGAGACATGGTCACTTATCTGGGGTTCCGTTGGGCACCAGAGTACCAGGTCTACGAGCAGCAGCGAGAGTTTGACCAGACCTACTACCAGGCTATCGTCTACATTCTGTCAGATGATGGCATGAGCGTTGTCCACCGCTACGAGGCAGTAGGTTCCACAGTGGATATGGCCGTGCAGCAGGCAGCTTATGTGAGTCTCACCGTCCTTCGTGCTGACTACTGGGGATTTGACGATTCTATCTATCGCCACATTCCCCGTGGTTACATCACTTCGGAGGGAGCTCACTTCACTCTCTACGACAACTTGGATGTCTACGAGCATGATAACACCAGGCTGCACACCACCGCTCAGTTTGTGAGGCACAGTGACGCAGTTGCCACCACACTTTCTCAGGAGTTGGCCTCAGTCAGAGAGCAGCTCTACCTTGCTTTGACTCGTCTGGCGACGTACACCACAGACTTTGTTGGAGATGAGCGCTTTGCACGTTTTGATCAGCCAGTGGGTCGTCGTCTGCCAGATGCTGGAGGTTACGAGCCGATCAGAGGTCCACTCCTCAACCTCGGTGCTGGTTACACCGGGATTCCACGCTTTGGAGCGCAGGGAGTCGACGCTATGTACTTCACCACACCTAGAGTCGCTCTCAGGCCACGTCAGATCTATGTGGATCGTCGTTCTACCTACTTTCGTGGGCGTGCTCCTCACCGTACCTCTCGTCGTACTACTCACCGCCGTCCTGCGTGATGAGCATGGGAGTACCGATGTATCCATTCTTAGCTATGTTTAGTTATCCTTTGGCTTCGAACCATTTATGGTGTGTTGGATATTCTGATGTATTTGAACATGTGATGATGTACATGTTGGTTATCTATTCATGCGTCGGAATAATCTCTCTTTCGGTTACCAAATCTATCCTTTTCTGTTGTTGTGCTAAAATGCATGTCTATTCAGGATGCCGCCAACAAGGAACAACCCGCCTGAGCCACCGCCAATCACGGAGCTGTTGACTCAGATGACTCAGGTCGTGATGCAGATGGCCCAGTTCCAGGCAAATCAGCACAACAACCAGAATGCTCCACGAGTCAGCATCAAGGAGTTTCTGATTCTGGGACCGAGAGCTTTCGTGGCAACACGCGAGCCTCTGGATGCTGATGACTGGATCCGTGAGATGGCCAGGGCTCTGGACATTGCTCACGTTGCTGAGGAAGACAAAGTCAAGTATGCCACCTACCTACTGAAGGGTCAGGCAGCTACCTGGTGGGAGAACTACCAGACCATGAGAGCTGGCTACCCAATCACCTGGGGCTGTTTCAAGGATGCCTTCCTGAAGCACCACATCCCAGATGGTCTCATGGAAAGGATGCGTGAAGAGTTTTGCTCTCTCAAGCAGGGCAAGCTGGATGTCATTGGCTATCAGAACGAGTTCAATCGTCTCGCTCGATATGCTGGTGATGAGGTGTCCACTGAGGCTAAGAAGATGGCAAGGTTCCGCCGAGGTTTTAACCCGGAACTCAAGTACGCACTCACCAACATCAAGTGCAAAGACTTCGAGGAGCTCGTGAACACCGCGCTCAATGAAGAAAATGGGCGCAAGGCGTTCGAGGAGTCTCGTAAGCACTCGCGTGAGGGTGGTTCCTCCTCCAACATGACCACCCCTCCGCAGAAGCGCCGCATCTGGGTGCCAAATGGTGCTGTCACTCGGGCTCCATATGCCCAAGCTTCCCCAGGCTTTGCTCCCCGCCCACCCAACCCATCTCAGATGCATGGTCAGAGGGTTCCAATGGGGCAGCCAAGGCCAGGTCCTCCTCGTGTCGTCACTTGCTTCAAGTGCAAGGAGACTGGACACTACGCTGACAAGTGCACTCAGAGGCAGCTACCTCCACCTCCTCGCCCCAACACCAACCAGGCAATGGTGCGTGCTCCCCCGGCTAAAGCCTTCAACTCCAACAACAGGCCTGTCGGGAGGACCGCGAGGGTGAATCATATCAAGGCCGACAGAGCTGAGGAAGCTGCTGACGTCGTTCTCGGTATATTACCCGTAAACTCTTTTCCAGCTAAAGTGTTGTTTGATACCGGAGCATCGCATTCTTTTGTGTCAAAGATCTTTGCAACAACGTACAACCTAGTTCTGGTTCCACTAAGCAATCAAATCACTGTTCACTCTCCGGGATCTCAAATGTTGACTTCCAAGATAAGTAAGGACAATCAAATCCTAATTGGAGGTCGCATATTCCTTGCTTCACTCATGTTGCTGGGAAATTCTGACATTGATGTCATTCTGGGCATGGATTGGTTGAAGACCAACGAAGCTAAAATTGACTGTGCTCAAAAGTCAATAACTCTATCCCACCCTTCTGGCCAGATAGTCTATCCTCCATATGAATCAAGTTCTGTTCAGCTGTTCAACCTCGATGCAAAACCTCTACCTCTACTCGAAAATGTTCCGGTGGTTTGTGAATTCCCTGACGTCTTTCCAGAAGAGTTGCCAGGGATGCCTCCGGACAGAGCAGTTGAGTTCGTGATCGAGCTTGAGCCAGGTACTACTCCAATCTCTAAGCATCCATACAAGATAGCTCCTCCTGAACTGAAATTGTTGAAGGAGCAAATCGATATGTACATGGAGAAAGGTTACATTCAGCCTAGTTCCTCCGCTTGGGGTTGCCCAACTCTCTTCGTAGCCAAGAAGGATCAAACAAAGAGACTCGTGGTTGACTATCGTCCTCTCAACGAGAAAACAATAAAAAACAAGTATCCAATTCCTCGTATCGATGATCTTTTTGATCAACTTGCTGGAGCCTCAATATTCTCAAAGTTGGACTTGAGGATGGGTTACCATCAAATAAAGATCAGAAAGGAAGATATTCCAAAAACAGCTTTCACCACTCGGTACGGTCTATATGAATGCACCGTCATGTCCTTTGGTCTCACCAATGCACCGGCGACATTCTCTAGACTCATGAATTCTGTCTTCCATGAATACCTCGACAAGTTCGTTGTGGTATATCTCGATGACATTCTGGTCTACTCAAAATCTGAGGAAGAGCATGGAGAACATCTTCGTCTCACTCTCATGAAACTTCGTGAGCATCGTCTATATGCCAAGTTCTCCAAATGTGAGTTCTGGATTCCAGAAGTTGCTTATCTTGGTCATATCATCTCCGCCAAAGGCATAGCCATTGACCCAGAAAAGGTTAAAGCAATTGTTGATTGGAAACCTCCTAAGACGGTGAAGCAAGTCAGAAGTTTTCTTGGCTTGACTAGCTATTGCCGTCGTTTCGTCCAAAACTTCTCCAAGATTGCCAAACCACTCACTGATCTCACAAAGAAGGACAAGAAGTTCGTTTGGACTCCACAGTGCGAGGAGAGTTTCAATCTCTTGAAGACTAAACTCACTTCTACACCAGTTCTGGTTGGCCCAGATACTACCAAACCTTTCCAGATATACTGCGATGCATCTCTCCAAGGTCTAGGTGCAGTTCTTATGCAAGAACGGCAAGTTGTGGCTTATGCTTCACGTCAGTTGAATGCACATGAGTAAAACTATCCCACACATGATCTTGAACTTGCAGCAGTTGTGTTTGCCCTCAAGAAATGGAGACAATACTTGTTGGGTAACCGCACTGAAATCTTTTCCGATCATAAGAGTCTGAAATACATCTTCACTCAACCAGATCTAAACCTCAGGCAAAGGAGATGGATTGAAAAGATTAAAGACTTTGATCTCACCATTTCTTACACTCCAGGCAAGGCTAATGTTATGGCCGATGCTCTCAGTCGCAAGTCCTATTGCAATAATCTCATGATCATGGAAAGCCAACCACCACTTCATGAAGAATTCCAGAAGCTGAACCTTGGTCTTGTTCCTCAAGGATATCTTGCTAGCTTGACAGCCAAACCAACTCTCGAGGACAAGATTCGTTTTGAACAACTTCGTGATGCTGAAATCAAGAAGATTGTAGAGCACATCAAAGAAGGCAATGATAAATTCAAGTCCTTCTCAATTGATGACAAGGGAACTGTGTTCTTCGCAGGACGCATTGCAGTTCCTCAGATTCAAAGTCTCAAAGATGTCATTCTCAAGGAGGCTCATGAAACTCCTCTCTCCATCCACCCTGGAAGTACAAAGATGTACCAGGATCTTAAGACACTGTATTGGTGGCCTGGCATGAAACGTGAAATTGCTCAATACGTTTCTGAATGCGACGTTTGTCAACGTGTTAAGGCAGTCCATCAGAAAACAGCAGGTCTACTCCAACCTCTGAAAATTCCTGAGTGGAAGTGGGACAAGATTGAAATGGACTTCGTCACTGGTTTTCCAAAGTCCAAGAAGGGCAACGATGGAATCTTCGTTGTTATTGATCGTCTCACTAAGGTAGCTCACTTCTTTGCTGTCAAAGAGACAATCTCAGCTAGCCAGTTAGCAGAGCTCTACACAGCAAAGATTGTTCCCCTTCATGGTGTTCCATTGGAAATAAGCTCAGACCGTGGAAGCATATTCACTTCTCATTTCTGGAAAAGCTTCCAAGAAGCATTGGGCACCAAACTTCTGTTCAGCACAGCTTATCACCCTCAGTCTCAGGGGCAAGTCGAAAGAGTCAATCAGATTCTCGAGGATATGCTCAGGGCATGTGGTCTCTCCTTTGGCATGAAATGGGAGGATTGCCTTCCATATGCTGAATTCTCCTACAACAACAGCTTCCAGGCAAGCCTAGGCATGGCACCATTTGAGGCATTGTATGGCCGCAGATGCAGGAGTCCAATCAATTGGTCTGGAGCTGGTGAACGTTCACTCTTAGGCCCTGACATTGTTAAGGAAGCCGAGGAGAAAGTTCGTATCATTCGTGACAATCTCAAGATTGCTCAGTCTCGTTAGAAGAGCTACTATGACAGCAAGCACCGGGATATGATCTATGCATCTGGTGACAAGGCATATCTCCGTGTAACTCCCCTCAGAGGCACTCATGGTTTTGGTGTGAAAGGAAAGCTTGCACCAAGATACATTGGTCCTTTCAACATCCTCTCAAGGCGTGCGGAAAATGCCTATCGTCTTGAACTTCCAGAAAAACTATCCAAGGTGCACGATGTGTTTCATGTGTCACAGCTCAAGAAGTGTTTCAAAGAACCAGATCGTGCAGTTGATCATGATTCCATTGAACTGCAAGATGATCTCTCTTATGAGGAGCACCCTATTCGAATTCTCGATGAGACCGAGCGTAAGACTCGCAACAAGAGCACCAAGTTCTTGAAAGTGCAGTGGTCGCATCATTCCGATAAAGAGGCAACGTGGGAGACCGAAGAGGATCTTCGAAAGAAGTATCCGGACCTTTTCACTTCTCAGTAAGGAATCTCGGGGCGCGATTCCTTCAAGGGGGGGGGCGTTTTGTAACATCCCAAGTATGAAAATACCCCTAGAATGTTTGATTTCTTGTTTAATTAAAGTATTGCATCATGTCATCATATTTATTCTTTGTTTGCATTTGTTTTACTTTGTTTTCCACTCGTTTGCTTCTGTTTTACTCTGTTTTCACTTTTGAAATTCAAACTTTGTTCAAACATTTAATTCATACTTGTTATGTTACAACCTCTTAAATAAAAATTTCAAATAAAAACAACCATTTGTTTCCAATTATTTTCCATAATGTTCAACTATTAAAATGAGGGCTTTTAATCAATCCATTAATTCCAAATGGTATTTCAAATTCAAATCAAAAACATTCAAACAGTACCCAATTTCAACTTATAAAAATCAGCAAAATAACCCTAATCACTTGTTCTTTTTAACCAATAGGGTGCACCCTAATAAACATGTTGCTTTTAATAAAATTCAATTAATAAGCAATTCTTTCAAATATTGATTTAAATTACAAAACAGTAATTAAAAATTGAACTTTTGAAAAACCAAACTTGGCATTTGGTTGTATTTGACCTAAATAGCCCACCCAAATTTTTATAAAATTTTTGCTAACTCCAAACCTATCTTTTTCTTCCTATTCTATTTGCTGCAAAAAAAAAACAGAAGAACAAAAATAGAAAAAAGGAAAAAAACAGCGCGCGCGGCAGCTAACCTACGCAGCCCAGCCCAGCTAACCTCCCGCGCGGCCCAGTACCCCTTCGCTGTTTTTCCCTCTCTCTTCCCGCAGTACGGCAGCCGATCGAGCGGTGCCACGGCGGCACTGTCGCACGCCGACGGCCATCCGCGCCTGTAGCCCCCTATAAGAGCTACCCTAGCCCCGCGCCTCAGCCCTAGACCTCTACCCCCCTTCTCCCCTCGCTCTGCCGCCGTTTCCCTCTCCCTGCAACCACCTAATCTCACCGGAGCGCCGCCCTCTGAACCCGCCATGCTCCCCTTCGCTGCAGCCATCCTCCACCCCAGCTAGCCTCTGGAACGAGCACGCCGCACTGCCCTCTACGTCCACAACATCTTCATCGAGCTCGAGGGGGTCTGGATTGTCGCCGCCGTCCACGCCTTCGTCGCTGTCGCCGCCGTCGAGCTCACCTCTGCAACCTCCCGGTGAGCACGCCACCGTGCACCTCTCCCTCCTCCCTGCCCTCTCTGACACGCGAGCACACACACGTTCTGCACACCCGCACGCACACGAGCCAGCGTCCAGCAGCGCAGCGTGATCGCCGCCGGCGAGCGTCGAACTCCGTCAGGTTTCAGAAGCGATTGTTCGTCAGTTAAATTCAGATCCGCGAGTTACACCTTAACCTGTTTGCGCCCCTGTTACTGATAAGAATCGATCGCTTACCGCACTGGTGCAGTGCAGTGTGCGCGCACGGGCAGGTCCATGGTTCGAGTCCCTGGCTCGCGCGATTAAAACCACATTTTTGCACCGAGTGCTGACAGGGTGGCCCCCCCTGTCAGCCACACCGTGGCCACGCAAGCACACATTGTCCCAGGGCCCATCTGGCAGTGCCTTGGGCTGGTTGGCTGTGCGGTATAAATTGTTTTTCCCCGTTTCTGTTTTAAATCCAAGTCCTTTTAAATTGCAGATTGGTCCCTAAAACTAAAACCCTAATAACTTTTATTTTATAATTCCAAATAACAAAAATAAAATATGTGCACTGCTCTAAATTAAATTACCTATCTATCTAAACCATTTGTTTCCTGTTTTGACTAATTTAAATACATTCCAAATTTGAATTCAAATAATTCATTTGTAAATTGCTAAAATCCATAACTAATTCATACTTAATCCAATTAATGCATATAAAATATGTTTTCCATGCTATTTCAAATAACCTTTTCAAATATAAATTTTGTTTCATGGTTTGAATAATTAAAATTGCTTAAATAATTTAAACCTTGTTTAAATCATTTAAATTTGATAAAATCATAACTTGCTCAAATTAAATTATTTTTGAACATGCAAAATATGTTTTCAAACTAGAAAAGTATAAACTTTTCAAATATGAATTTGAATTTATGTTTGGAACAAATAAAATTCAAATAATATTTAAACTTGTTTAAAATTCATTTAAGACTTGTTTAATCTTGTTTAATTCATAATTAAATCATTGTAATTCCTTTTTCAATATTTGAAACATGTAATCCAACAAAAATTTTGTATTCTTTTCAAATATGAATTTTGTTATTTATTTTGCACAATTTAAATTGGTGAAAACAACAGCTATTTGTGTAATCCCTTTAAGGAACCAAAAATTCCCTAATTTAATAAATAAATTTCTAAATTGGTAAACCTTATTTCTAATTGGTTCTATCGTTGTTATTTTGTTGTTTTCCTCATCCATGCATCATACTAATCCACTTTCACCTGTTGATTAGTTGAAAAACAAATATTCCAACCTTATTTGATGGGCTTTTCATATGCAACTCAAAATTGCATATGTGTCCATTTAAATTGTGTTACCAAGTCCACTAGTATATTTTGATGCATCAGTTAAATTGACATGCATCATCCCATGATTGTGCATTATGCCATGATATTGATTGTTTATCTTTCTGCATTGTTTGTTTGCTTCTTCTCGGATAGACGACGACGTTGAGACAGACGATCCTTACGACACCCCTTCTGAGGATCTAGCTCAGTACCAGGCTGCTGAGTTTGCAGGCAAGTTATCACTCACATGAACCACTGTGTTCCTTTCAACATTGGTTACCGATACTTTCCGTTGTCTATTTTGCTAGCCCTATGTATAGTTGTTTCTGTTACGAACCTATCACATGAATCCCTTAACCCTGATATTGCCTCACCTCCACCCCTACAACCCCATTGTTTGAGCCAGTGTCTTACTAGCATGCTTAGGTTGTTTTGCTCGAGTCTGTTACCGTTACTTTCTGTTACTATATTCCTTTATGTTCCGGGGCTCGATGTTAATCAATCAACCTGTTAATAATAATATGCTGATAAGGCACCGGCAGGAGGCCCTGTGTGGTTTTGAGGCCTGCTAGTGTCGACCCTAATAGGAAAAGGGTCTTGTCTACTAATCCATGATGAGCGCACTATCCGCATGTGGGAAGCGTGTATGGGCGCCCCCCTCAATTTGATTCGATTCGCATCTCGTCCAAATCGCCTCATTTAGTTCGTGTTTTCCATTTGCCGCATGCATGTTTTTGCGAGCCCAGCGCAGGGTGGAACTTTTGTAGTCGGCATATAGGGGGACACGTTCTTAGGGTGCTATGAGGGTCCCCTTTCTTTGGGGCTCGATTAGCCGTGCGCCCAAGGTGCTTTGGGCTTGATGCGAAGAAGAGTTGAGTTGTGTTGAGTGCCCCGCTTGGTGGGAGGCATCCCATCTGGCGGGTTATTCTTACGTGTACGGCCAAATTGGTGCACCCCTGCAGGGTTAAATCTTCTCGAGAAGCCGTGTTTTCCGCGGTTATGGTTGACTTGGTGAAAGTACTGGCTAACAAGTACTCAGAACAACTTACACCTAACTAATGCTACCTGACTAGTAATAGGCTTATTGACACAACAACTTGCTCCATTATTCATTAATCCAACTGTGTGAGTTATCCTCGGATTTGCTTCTTTGGATAAGGGGCGAGATCCAGGATGGGTTTGTTTGGTGGTTAGTTGTAGTTGGTTACGATACGATATCTTATCTTCTTTCTGTTAGCCGGAAGTGGTAGAATCTCTATAGTTGGTTAGCGCCGCCAGTTGCAGCATCTTTGATATCCCCTTTCTTCCGTTGAACCCAAGGCATCTGTGCTTGGTGTTGACGGGCTACACTTTGGTGAACTGTGAGTCTTGCTTGCCAGTACGTTTATGTACTGACCCCTTTGGGGCTGTGGTTTCCGCAGACTACGCTTACGAGGATCCCAGTGACGGCTACTACGTGGAGTTCGACGAGGCTGCTGACGAGTAGGTAGCGGACCCGGGCAGGATCCGAGACATCGTGGATGGGCTCCGTCTTTCTTCAGTTCCCGGTTTCTTATGCCTATTTGGATTTGTCTGTACTCAGACCCTTTGAATTCTTCCGCTGAGATGTAATGATGTTATGTTGGGACATGTGTCCTCTGGATGATTGTATTTGCTATCTCTGCTCTAGTGAGAGCTATTTGCACCTTATTTCCATTTTTTGTGTCTTAGAGATATGTTGTGTTATCATTTCGTTTAATGTCGTTGACGTACCATGTGTGTATGGTATGAAGTACGTCAATGGTAGTATTCCTGATTTCTATGGGATAGTTTACGTCGACGCTGAACAGATAGGGGTTGGTTGTCACACATACGTGTGTTGGCCTACTCGTAAGAGGACGCGGGTGCCGGTAAGCCCCGTAATCCAATCTACTACTGTTCAACGGAACGGCGAGTATCCTTTAGAAGTCTGGGTGCGACAGAGGTATCGCCTTCTCTCCAAGCCTGGATATAAACCGGCTTAATGCTGCTACACATCCTGTAAGTTTTTGAACATGCTTCAGGCCTTCCGGCTTTTTCAGACTCTGAATAGCTTTGATTTTGTCCGGGTTTGCCTCAATTCCTCTCTCGGAAACAATGAAACCGAGTAATTTTCCTGTTAGAACTCCAAATACACACTTTGTGGGGTTAAGCTTCATCTGATATCTTCTCAAATTCCTGAACGTTTCCTTTAGGTCATCAATGAATGTTTCTGCCTTCCTTGTTTTGATCACCACATCATCAACATAGGCATGAACGTTGCATCCAATTTGATCCTCAAAACACTTCTGAATGCACCGCTGGTACGTTGCACCAGCGTTCTTCAGTCCAAAAGTCATGGTTTTGTAACAGAAAGCTCCAAAGGGGGTTATAAACGATGTTTTCTCCCAATCTTCCTTCTTGAGCTTGATCTGGTGATACCCGGAATAGGCATCCAGGAAATATAATAGGTCACTTCCAGCCACTTCATCTATAATCTGATCTATCCTTGGAAGGGAAAACGGATCCTTTGGGCAATGTTTGTTGGGACTCGTATAATCTATGCACATCCTCCACTCGTTACTCTTTTTCATCACTAGAACCGGATTTGCCAACCAATCCGGGTGAAAAACCTCCATGACAAAGCCGGCTGCGAGTAGCCGAGCTATCTCTGCTCCTATAGCTTTTCTTCTTTCCTCGTTCATTTTTCTCAGGCCCTGCTTCACGGGCCGAGACTTGGGATCAACATGCAAGCTATGCTCAGCTAACTCGGTCGGGATACCCGGCATATCACTAGGCGTCCAAGCAAAAACTTCTTGATTTGCACGAATGAACTCTACGAGTGCTTCTTCCTGCTTATTGTCTAGGTTACATCCTATAGCAAATTGCTTGGAGGGATCACCTTCGACAAAAGCCACCATCTTGGTATCCTCTGCTGCTTTGAATTTTGCTCTCTCTCATCCTCCGTATTCGGTCTCTTCAATGCTGTTCTGTCATCCGGATCTACTTGGGACCGGTAGTATTCGAGTTCTTCCTTCCTGCAAGCCTGTTCTGCCATTGCCACGTCTCCTTCATCGCACTCAACTGCTATAACCCGGTTCCCATGTATAGTGATGGTTTGCTTGGGACCCGGGATCTTTAGCTGTAGGTATACGTAACATGGCCTGGCCATGAACTTGGCGTAAGCCGGCCTTCCAAACAGCACGTGATAAGGGCTGCGCAATTTTACCACCTCGAACGTGAGCCATTCCACTCGGAAATTATCCTTTGATTCTCCAAAAGCAACCTCTAGTGTTATCTTTCCTTCAGGGCACGCCGAGTGACCCGGCACGATCCCATGAAAAACTGTAGAAATTTTCTGCAACTGAGATTCCTTGAGCCCCATGCGTAGGAAAGTTTCCCAATATAAGATATTGATGCTACTCCCACCATCCATCAGAACCTTTTTCAACTCGTAACCATTTACCTGCGACGCAACCACCAAAGCTAGCACACCCGGATGTTCTATTGTTTCCGGGTGATCCCTTCTGCTCCATGTTACCTCTTGATCCGACCATCTCAAGTATCTCGGAATGGCTGAAGAAACCGAGTTTAATGCTCTTTTAAGTATCTTTCTATCTTTGTTGGAAGTCCCGGTAGTATGAACGTGGTACTGCCCCAACTGCTTGGGGTTGGCTTGGAAACCTCCAGCACCTCCTTGATTATTACCAGGACTACCACCTCCTGGGTTGCCTGCTGGGGGTGGGCCGTTGCCCGGGTTTCCACCCGGACCCGGTCCTCCTCCCCGGCCTGCACCTCGCATGGCCTTGTTTATCTCCTCATTCTTCCATCTTTGTAGATCCACGCATTGCTCCAATGAATGATTAACCGGCCTACCGTTCCTGCTATGTCGCGGACACGGCATCCTGAAGGCCTCTAGATGATTAGCCGGCCTTGGTGGTCCTTGGTAATTTCCTCCATTAAAGTTTCCTCCGTTGAAATTTCCATCTGCCCTGGGTCTTGCAAACCCGACTTCTGTATTGGCGACGAACTCGGAATTTCCCTCATACGGGCGCTTGTGCTGGTTATTTCCATTACTTCCTCTGTTGTTACCCGGCGCAGTCCTCTTGCCGGGTCTCCGACTGTTACTTGCGTTGGCTTTTGCTTTCTTATCATCAACATCCTCCTCTGTGGTATCCGTGGCGGCATGCTTGTTGCACGCGTCCATCAACTCTCCCATTGTAACCTCTGAAGCGTGCCGACTAGATTTCATGCGTGTCAGCTTTTGCACTAAGGGTATATACTTGCATGTTTTTGCCATAGCCTGCAATGCATCCTTTGGTTGGATATCTGTGGACGAGTGGAGAATTTCCATGACCCGGCGCACCCAACTGCGCGCCGACTCTCCCTTCTTCTGGACACATCGCTCTAGATCATCGATCGTAAATAACTTCCTGCATGTTCCATGAAAGTGCTCGATGAAGGCGGTTTTCAGCTCACTCCATGAATTGACGGATCTTTCGGGTAGGTTACTGAACCATAACTTTGTTGCTCCCTCTGACATCATTAAGTACATGAATTTGGCTTGAAGATTTTCAGATGCGTTGCGAATTGACATGGCCATCTCATAACTGCTCAACCATGTCTCTGCATCCATGGCTGGCTCATAATTAACTACTTTACCCAGTTCCTTGAACTTATCCGGGTAAGGCTCAGCCCTGATAGTGTCCGACAAACACTTGGGCCCGACGAGATTTGCCGGTACTGGCCTCACCCGGGAAACAACGATCCCGGGGCCGGTACTGCGGGATGTGCGACCGCTACTGGCCCTCGTACAGCAGACCCGGCCGCTGCACGCCTGGCTCGAGAATTGTCCACAATAGCTTGTGCTGCTGATGCTGTGGGTACTGCCGGAACACAGGGAGGAGGCGGCATTTGCTGCTGCTCTGCCCTCCTTCGTGCCGAACTTGTCTGAATATTGCCGGTATTCCCGTTCTGCCGGCTAACATACGGTGTTCCATGCATTCCACTCATGTTATCCAGGTAATTAGCCTGCTGAGCCACTGCTGTGCGTAACAGGTCTATCGCCCGCCGGGTCTCCTCTGCATGGGGTGACTCTCTTACGGGGATGCGATCAAGTGCCAATGTTGCTGCATATACATTATCCATGGGGTTATTGAAGTGACCTGATGGAGTATGGAATCGTGATGGGGGTGGTGGTGCTGTATTGCCAACAGCAATCCCTGTCTGCAACGTGGGTAACCCGGCTTGTACGTTTGCCGGCTGTCCTCCCAGGGTCGCAGGCTGATGTCCGGTTTCCTGATTCACAGCCGGAATTGGTTGATCTTGAGGCGTAATGAATAGTGCGGCCGGGTGTATAGTTCCACCCGTTGCCGGTAATCTCGATTGGTATCTCTGATTGTGCATCCTAGTCGACTGAACCTGGAGCCGGTTCTCCAATTCTTCCAGCTAGCGCTGGCACGCGGCTATCCCTTGCTTCTCGGCTTCAACATCTCTCCTTTGTTGATCCAATGCATGGCGAGCCACCTCCAGATCTGCAGCGCTTGCCGCCGCGTTTTCTGGGGTTATTACCGTTCCCAATACCGTAGGATCCAAGATCAGGTTGTTGTTGAACAGAGCCGGATTTCGCGGATTTGAGGGCCCGCTCCTGGCGTTCTGTTCGCCATAAACCCAAACATGTTTCTCCGCAGCTCCCTCTCTGCAGTACGGCTGGTGACTGAAGCCGACTCTCCGTCAACCCGGGCTATGATCGGGTTTCCATCAACCGGATTTTGCTGCTGGGCCAGCGCTTGCGCCGCTCCGACCGCGGCCGTAGTCATGTCCCCCTGATTGAGATTAGTTGCAAGGGCCGTGTAGACCGCGACCTGGCGCGCGATGCCTGGTGAAGATTCGTATTCTTCCTCATCACAACTATCCTCCTCGTATCGGTCCTCCAGCAGGTGCAGGATAGACTTGGTATCATCTTCTCTCATGACCCAGCCATGCGGGGTCCATGCCGGCTCCTCCGGCTGTTCCCCCTTCGTGGTGGGCTCTTCTATCAGATCGATTATCCCGACCGACTCTTCTCCGTCCGACTGAACGCAGGTCTCTTCTCCTGACACAAAATCATACTCAACATCATCAGGGATTGAACCGGACATACGTACCATGCCGACGAAGACGTTGACCCGGCCGATTGTGACGATAGATCCGGCTTCCAGCAGATCCGACTCTGGTCCCCAACCAAAGTCGTCCACCATCTTCTCTCCTTCGGGGTTGGTGTAGATCTCGCCGATGACGAGGTTCTTCATGCTTTCCCGAGCTTCTCCCGTGATGTAAACACCCTTGGACGTTACCGGGGGTAACTTATCTTGGGGCAATTTGACTCTGGTGTTTGGGAGAGGGTTTAGCTCAGGGGAAATCATGCTATCAATCGATCTGGTAGCTCTAGCAATCAAGTCGCCGAGTCTCCGATCTAGGGCTACAATATAAACTCTCGTACTACAGGGATACTCGAATATATGGTGAAGCTCTCTTTTCCTAACCCTAGGAGCCGGCTTATATCTTACCCGGCCCCCTGGCTTCCTATCCAAGGCACACTCGGAATCCTACCCGAAAACCGCACACAAACCCTAAGTTTCCTAATAGTAACCCCAAAAGCCGAGTTACGAGGCCTACGCTACTTCTTGGGCCTTCTAGAAACTCCTCTTCCTTGAGCCGGGTCTTGCGCGATTCCCTTTGGGCCGGGTTTCACCTTGGCGTTAGCCTACCGGGTTATCATCCCTCCATCAGAAACATTGAAAGTGATACGTTTGTTTCAATCATAAAGAAAAACATAATGAAGTGGTATCCAGCTAGTCCTTCGTGTGGTAGCAAAACATAAATTCCAAAACATCTTCAAAGTTTAAATGGTGACTAGATACAAATAATTAGAGAGCAAGCAATACCACAATCATGAATCAATCAATAATAAATTTTGGGACTATGCACATTCTACTCAGAATGATAACTATGCTATCTTAGTTGACGGATAAAGATGAAGACTTGGCATAAAAGTAATAGAAAAGGTCTTCACAGAGGGAAGCATGAATTACTCATGTTCTAGAGCTTTTTATTTGATAAAACAAATATGCTGAAAACAATTTTGAGAGAGGTGTATGTCTATGTCAATGAATGGTAATGAAAAACTTGTCATAATCTATTTGAAGCAAAGTGTTTAGACTTTTGAGAGCGGTTTCCGTTGTTTTATTAGTTTGGCACTTCCCCCCAACTTTCTTTCACAAACCAGGGCTAGCCGTGTTCACGGGTACCCACCAGCTTTCATCAAACCATGGGAAAGTGCTTTTTGGTTATACGAATTGGCACCAGCTCTCTACAAATTTAGATGAGCACAAATCGAGTGAAATAAGGAAGAATAACTTTGCTTGACACAAAACATATCAAACTTTAAACTACTTCCTCATGAGCTAAAACAAGAACACAAAACAGGTTAATAATTTTGTAGGTTTGAAGGTAACACACGAGAAATTTACTTGGAGTGGTGGTTAAATACCACATATAGGTAGATACGGTGGGCACATTTGGCAAGCTTTGATTTTTGGGAGTTGGATGCACGAGTAGAGAGCATACTCAATACAAATGTAGGCTAGCAAAAGACTGGGAACGACCAACTAAGAGAGCAATAATGGCCATAATAAGACGACACCTCCCGTGTGTCCTTAGGAACGTTTAATCACCTATAAGACACACTACCGACTTGTTCTTTGTGATAAAAATGATTGTGACATTTGCAGCAATTATTTATCTTCATTGTTATTTACTTGTTATCTCTTTATTACTATTACAAAAATCCCTAAAGAATTTTTCTCTAGTGTTACAGTGAAACCTTGCCCGAAACTATTTATCAATACCTTCTACTCCTCGTTGGGTTCGACACTCTTATTTATCGAAAAAGCTACGATCGATCCCCTACACTTGTGGGTAATCAAACAACTAGGTCCAACAACACTTCTAAAACATATTGTTCAAATATATGTTAGACATAAATTTTTGCCAAGTACCATCAGTGTTTTCTATTTTCCAAAGACACTTGCGCAATAAGCTCTTATTCATGGTTGCAAGATCCATAACTCATGAACGACCACAATCTCTAAGGCAATAAAAAAATAGCAATTGACTAAGTGATATCACTTCTTGACATGAAGCTCATGCCACACCATTCTCTTCGAGTGTGATCCATTTTCTTAGTTGTCCATTTACTGTACCTCTAGAAAGAAAAAAATGTACAAAGGGACACCTCTAAACCATGCATTTACGAAAGTTATTCTAACTCCAATAGACTATAAAATTTCTTTCTAACCTGAGAGTTTTCCCCAATTTATCGTTTACCATGTTCTATTGATAGGTAGCCAGGCTCTTCTAATAAATGGGCATCCTCGAGGTTTTTGAAGGGGAGTTTGGTAGGTCCCCATGTGAATATGTCACTATATTGTTGCTCCTTGTCAATAGCATCTCCAAGTAGGTATATGTCGATGTTGTGAAAGTTAATCTTCAATATGGATATTGTTCGAAGATACACAGAATAAACTTAACATTTCTTGAATTGGTGAAATCATCATCCAGCAAGAGAGTGGTATCATGTGAATATTATAGAATAGTAACTCCACCATAAAGGCTTATAATGGCTATTAAAGAACACGGAAAGGTGTGGTGACTACAATGTCTATTATAACGGCTTATAAGGCTTATAATGGAATTATATGAAAAATTAAAATGGTTATTAAAGCTTGTTCTCTGGGTTTTCTAATTAGAATTGCAATCCCATCTCCAACTATGTAAAACCATAAGGTGTGGTGACCCCATAAAACACTTCATGTTGTAGGGTACAATTCGTTGACATAAAACTTATGGTAGTCATTATCCATAAATATTACGTCCCTACAAGTAGTACAACTGAAACATTGAGGGTATGATGGTGCAGATCTTGCACTCGTTGGGAGACCCCCAAGAGGAGGGTGTGATGAGCACATCGGTAGGAAATTCCCCTTAGTTAAGAACCAAGGTTATCAATCCAGTAGGAGAAAGAGGATCTTCGGAAGGTTGATACCACTGACAGTGGTGATGGCGCCTCACCGGTGTTAGCAACAACGCGGAACCTGCACACAACACAAACAAATACTTTGTCCCAACGGTACAGTGAGGTTGTCAATCTCACAAGTCTTGCTGAAAATAAAGATTATACGTATAAGTGTGGAAAATGGTATATTCTTGCGGTAAGTAAAGAAAAGCAGGAAAGTAGAGGTTTGTTTAACAGTGTAGGAAAATTGACAGGGGTTCATAGGTTCACTAGTGATGTCTCTCCATAAAAGATAGCATGTTGGGTGAACAAATTACAGTTGGGCAATTGACAAATAGAGGTTGCACCGTAGTGCACATTCATGACATGATGACTACTATGATATTTAGTGCGAGCATTACAACAATATACATAGACCGTAATCCAACTGCATCTATGACTAATAATCCACCCTCAGGTTATCATCCGAACCCCCTTAGGTATTAAGTTGCAAGCAACAGATAATCGCATTAAGAAATGTGTGTAATGTAAACAATGATTGTACATGCGGGCACTCACATCGCTCTTTTCTCCCTAGTGGCAACAACACATCCTCCGTCGCCACGTTTCTGTCACTCGAGCATAGGCACAAAGGAGGCATGAACCCACTATCGAGCATAAATACTCCCTCTTGGAGTCACTAGCAACTACTTGGCAAGAGCAACCACTAGCAACGGAAAGCATGCAAGATCACAAATAACATAGGCAATAAAGACTGTAATCAACTTGGCATAAGTTCAATATTCATCGGATCCCAGCAAACACAGCACATAGAATTACATAAGAATGATCTCGATCATGTTAGGTAGCTCACGAGATCTAAACATGGAGGCATAGGAGGAGAAGACAACCATCTAGCTACTACTATGGACCCGTAGTCCAAGGATGAACTACTCATGCATCACTTCGGAGGCAGGCATGGTGATGAAGAGGCCTCCGGTGATGACCTCCTCTCCGGCAGGGTGCCGGGAGACAGCTTTAGAACCACCTGATCTAGGGTTGACGACGACGGAGGCTGCGGAACTTTTCGGGGATATTCGATCAGGTGCTTAGGGTTTTCCATCGGAGGGGAATAAATAGGAAAAAGGGCAAAGGCGGTGAAGCCCTGGGCCCCACACCACCACCTCGCGCGGCCAAAGGGGTGGCACATGTGGCCCCCCTGGTGCCTTTCTTCGACTCCTCTTAGGTCTTCTGGATGCTTCCGAGGAAAATAGGAACTTCGGGATTTGTGGGGTCCAATTCCGAGAATATTTCCAGAACAACTTTTCTGAAATAAAAAAAGCAGAAAACAGGGAACTGGCACTTGGCATCTTGTTAATAGGTTAGTCCCGGAAAACGTGTTAAAATTCTATAAAGAAGGGAGAAAAACATGTAGCAATTGACATAATATCATCATGGAGCATCAGAAATTATAGATACGTTGGAGACGTATCAAGCATCCCAAAGCTTAGTTCCTACTCGTCCTCGAGTAGGTAAATAATAAAACACAATAATTTCTGAGGTGACATGATACTAACATAAACTTCATTATTATAATGTAAAAGCATATGTAAGCTGAGATCATAGAACTTTAAACACAAACATGATAAATGGAACTTTAATAATAAAGCATAGCAATCACTTTGCATCATGAGGAGTATCTCAAATAAAAGTTCATGAATAATAATTCAAAGAAAGATATATGTTTGTTTCAAGTATAGAGAAAGCATGAAAAAGTGGTATTTCGCTAGTCCTTAAGAGTGGGACAAAACACAAATGCCAGAACACCTTCAAAGTTCATGAGGAAGACTAGAGCAAATAATTTGAGAACAAACAATAGCACATCATGAATCAATTAATGATGTTTATGGGACAAATGCACATAGAACTCAGAAGGGCAAAAATGCTCTCTCAACTGTGCATATGGTTAAAAGACGGAGACTCAACATAAAAGTAAAAGAAAGGCCCTTCGTGGAGGGAAGCAGGGATCACTCATGTGCTAGAGCTTTTTACTTTATTAAACATAGGTATTAAAAGTTTGACACTCCTCCCATCCATCTTTCACAAACCATGGCTAACCGAATTCTCGGGTGCCTGCCAACAATCCCATACCATGGAGGAGTGTCTATATTTTGGGAGATGTATGCTAATGTCAACGAATGGTAAACAGAAAATACAGTACGTCACAAGCCAACTAGATTTCACTAGAGAGGCTCCCATATGAAGGACGCATCTGGGTAGAAGGTCATGCCTCTTTCTCTTTTGTTTACACAATTATGCTTTGACTGATAAATCAGGGGCAAAAATAGTAAAGAGAATTTGTTTGCATTAATTTGGGGCTGGGCACCCCGCTGCCAACTCTTCTATCATTTGAATAAGCGGATGAAGCCACTAGTCCAGGGTGTGAAATCCAATCAATAAGTGAGATAAAGATTCTCTATTGACTTCCTCATGAGCAAAAACAAGATCACAAAACAGGAGTAATTTGAAAGTTTTAAAGGTAGCACATTAGCAATTTACTTGGAGTGGCAGTTAAATACCACATGTAGGTAGGTATGGTGGACACAATGGGAAAACTTTGGTTTTAGGGAGTTTGATGCACTAGTATAGCTCATACTCAGTACAGGTGGATGCTAGAAAAAGACTGGGAGCGATAAATCAAGAGAGCATAAGAGCCATAATCATGCATAGCGACATAAACATAATTAATTAAAGTATAAGAGACATCACAAGTTCAAAAACTAAATGTGCATGGAGTCTATTCGTGACTGGTTCATAGTCATAAACATGTTGTGAGCATGCGCCAAGTCGACCAAATAAAACATTTGAAAGAGAATACCATAAATTTATGCTTTATTAATACAAGAACAACTCATGTATCTTTCAATGGAATATTAAACACTCTCAGCTATTTGAGGCTATTAATGCTACTAAAAAACCACAAGGCTTCAAAACTAATATAACATCTAGCATGGCATTAAAAACTTCTAGCAACAGTCTATACAAGCTTCTACTTGCACTATTAAAAATTCAACTTCAAGCAACATTTTCTTTTCCCAACAAGCACCATACAAAACATTCTTTAACAAAAACTCTCCAAATGCTACAGCAAGCAAACATGATATACTCACATAACACTACTAAAACTAACATATCTGATAAGAGATGCATGCAAAACAAGAGCTAAATAAATGCAGTAGCCAAACAAAGATTAAGAATACAAAGTATTCCCATGAAAAAGCGGAGCGTCTCACTCTCCAATAAAAGAACGCTAGGGGTCCAACCAAGCTTATTGCAAAAATAAAAACAAACTGAAAGCAAAAATAAAAGACGCTCCAAGTAAAGCACATAAGGTGTGACTGAATAAAAATATAGTTTCACTAGAAGTGACCTGATAATTTGTCGATGAAGAAGGGGATGCCTTGAGCATCCCCAAGCTTAGACGCTTGAGTATTCTTGGAATTTGATGGGATGTACCACCGGGCATCCCCAAGCTTAGGCTCTTCACTCTTCTTGATCACATCATATCATCCTGTTCTCTTGATCCTTGAAAACTTCCTTCACACCAAACTTCTCACAATCTTCATTAGCAATGTTAGTGCAATCGAAATAATAAATTCACATGGTTCAGTTTCAACACAAGACTAACACTCAAAAACACACTAGCTACTGTCACAACTTCTTTTAAAACTCTTTTTCTCAAAAGAACACCAAATGAAAGAGATTAAGATGCAAATGCAATTATTGGCAGAAATCTGTCAAAACAGGACAGCAGGTAAAGATGTTTTTTTCAAAAATCTTCTGTTGCTCAAATCAAAAAGTGTTTATCCAAGAAAAGTTGCGAATATGGCCCAGGATTACGCACAAAAAAACTCAGATCATTTAATTTTCTGTGATTTTATACGATTTAACAGTGGACAACATAAATCTGTTTCCTGCGCAGAAATCCGAAATATAGTCTCAACTTTCCACTAGAGGCTTTACTTGGCTCAACAAAAAACACAAAAGAAAAGATACAGAAGGGTTTCTAAGGAAATAGGAAACACCCAGGTGCAAAGCACACAAAAGAAAACAACGGAAAACAGGTTGAAAACGGAGAAATAAAACGGGTTGTCTCCGAGTAGCGCTTTTCTTTAACGCCTTTCAGCTAGGCATAGAAAACAACTCAAGTAATTTCAAGTGAAGAAGCATCAACTTCACAACTTTCTCTAATAATAGAGTCAAAAGGTATCTTCATCCTCTTTCTAGGAAAGTGTTCCATACCTTTCTTGAGTGGGAATTGATATTTAATACTCCCCTCTTTCATATCAATAACAACACCAATAGTTCTAAGAAAAGGTCTTCCCAAAACAATAGGACAAGAAGCATTGCATTCAATGTTCATAACAACAAAATCAACAGGGAGAAGGTTATTGTTAACCATAATAAGAACATCATCAATTCTACCAAAAGGTTTCTTCTTAGCATTATCAGAAAGATGAACATCCAAATAACAGTGTTCCAACGGTGGTAGATCAAGCATATCATAAAGCTTTTGAGGCATAACAGAGATACTAGCACCAAGATCACACAAAGCATTGCAATCAAAATCATTTACTTTTATCTTAATTATAGGCTCCCAACCATCATCTCACTTCCTAGGGATAGATGTTTCAAGTTTGAGCTTTTCTTCTCTAACTTTCATGAGAGCATTGGTAATATGTTTAGTAAAGGCCATATTCATGGCACTAGTGGGACTTCTAGAAAGCTTCTGTAGAAACATAATAACTTCATAGATATTGCAATCATAAAAATCAAAATTATTATCATAAAAAGTAATGGGACAATTATCTCCCACATCTCTAAAAATTTCAGCACTTTTATCAAAAGGAATTTCAGCAATTTGAGGCAATTTAGCACGTTTCACCGAAGGGGTGGAGACTTTGTTACCGCCAACTACTTTACAATTGATAGTAGGAGGATTACTAGCGCTTGGAGCTTCAGATTTACTAGTGGTGGTGATAGTGCAAACTCGAGCAATATTATTCTTTCTAGCCAATTCATCTTCTCTTTCCCACCTAGCACGTAATTCAGCCAACAACCTAACATTATCATCAATTCGAACTCGAATGACATTCAATGTTTTAGTTTCTTTAACATCATGTGAAAAAACCATCAATTTTAGAAAATAAACATCAATAGCTAGGTTATCTACTTTAGAGGCAAGATCATCTATTTTACCAAGCTTTTCCTCATCAGATTTATTAAAAGCAGTTTGTGTGCTAATAAATTCTCTAAGCATGTTTTCAAGATCAGAGGTAGAGATTTCATTATTATTGTAGGAATTGCCATGAGAATTACCATAACCATTATTAGGAGGATAGGTCTTATAATTCTTTCCACCAAAATTATTTCTATAAGCATTGTTGTCAAAATTATTATTTCTAATAAAGTTTACATCAACATGCTCTTGTTGAGCAACCAAAGAGGCTAAAGTAACATTATTTGGATCAACTTGAGCTTTACCATTAGCAAGCATAGACATAATAGCATCAAGCCTTTCACTCAAAGAGGAGGTTTCCTCAACAGAATTTACCTTCTTACCTTGTGGAGATATCTGAGTGTGCCACTCCGAATAATTTATCATCATATCATCAGGAAGCTTTGTTGCATTTCCCAAAGTGATGGACATAAAGGTAACTCCACCATCTGAATCCAATAGGTTCCTTCAGGAGAAATTCAGTCCTGCATAAAAGGTTTGTATAATCATCCAAGTAGTCAGTCCATGAGTGGGACAATTCTTCACCATAGTTTTCATTCTTTCCCAAGCTTTAGCAGCATGTTCATTATCAAAGTGTTTAAAATTCATCATGTCACTTCTCAGGGATATAATCTTAGCGGGAGGATAATATTTTCCAATGAAACCAGCTTTACACTTAGTCCATGAATCAATACTATCTCTAGGCAAAGATAGCAACCATTCTTTAGCTTTTCCTATCAAAGAGAAAGGAAATAATTTCATTTTAATGATATATCCATCCAAATCTTTATATTTTTGCATCTCACATAGTTCAACAAAATTATCATGGTGACCAGCAGCATCATCAGTACTAACACCAGAAATTTGCTCTTTCATAACAAGATTTAATAAAGAAGGTTTAATTTCATAGAAAGTAGCAGTAGGAGCAGGTGGAGCAATAGGTGTGCAAATAAAATCATTGTTGTTTGTGCTAGTGAAGTCACAGAACTTAGTATTCTCATAGGAACTCATTTTAGCAAAATAAAAGCAAGCAAATAAATAACAGCTATAAAGTAAACTATTTGTTGTGTGTTTTCGATATAAAGAAGCAAAATAAGACAAAAAATAAAAACAATACAATAAACAATATAAAGAGGTTGAGAGTGAGAGACTCCCCTTGCCATAAGACTTCTTTCTCCCCGGCAACGGCGCCAGAAAAAGTACTTCATGGTGCAGATCTTGCACTCTTTGGGAGACCCCAAGAGAAGGGTGTGATTAGCACATCGGTAGGAATTTCCCCTTAGTTAAGAACCAAGGTTATCAATCTAGTAGGAGAAAGAGGATCTTCGGAAGGTTGATGCCACTGACGGTGGTGATGGCGCCTCACCGGTGTCAGCAACAACGCGGAACCTACACACAACACAACCAAAATACTTTGTCCCAACGGTATAGTGAAGTTGTCAATCTCACTGGTCTTGCTGAAAACAAATATTAGACGTATAGTATGGAAAATGGTATATGCTTGCAGTAAGTAAAGAAAAGCAGGAAATTGTAGAAGTTTGTTTAACAGTGTAGGAAAATGGACCGGGGTTCATAGGTTCACTAGTGGTGTCTCTCCATAAAAGATATCATGCTGGGTGAAAAAATTACAGCTGGGCAATTGACAAACAGAGGTTGCACCGTAGTGCATGATACGTCATAAACGTATCCCTAATTTCTGATGCTCCATGATGATATTATGCCAATTGCTACATGTTTTCTCCCTTATTTATGTCATTTTAATCGATTTTCCGGACTAACCTATTGACAAGATGCCACAGAGCTGGTTCCCTATTTTCTTTTGTTTTTAGTTTCAGAAAACTTGTTCTAGAAATATTCTCGGAATTGGAAAGTTTGAAGCCCGGAAGTCCTATTTTCCCCGGAAGCATCCAGAAGAACGAAGAGGAGTCGAAGAGGGGCAATAGGGGGGCCACACCTTGGGCTGCCGCGGGTCCCCCTGACCACGCCAGCTATGGGTTTGGGGCCCCTGGAGCTCCACCGCCTTTTCCCTTTCGCCTATTTAAGCCCCCCGGATGGAAAACCCTAAGCACCTGATCAATATCCCCGAAAAAGTTCCGCAGCCGCCGTCGCCGTCAACCCTAGATCAGGGGGTTCTGAAGCTGTTTTCCGGCACCCTGCCGGAGAGGAAATCATCACCGGAGGCTTATACATCACCATGTCTGCCTCCGTAGTGATGCGTGAGTAGTTCATCTCTGGACTACGGGTCCATAGCAGTAGCTAGATGGTTGTCTCCTCCTTATATGCCTCCATGTTTAGATCTTGTGAGCTGCCTATCATGATCGAGATTGATCTTATGTGTCTATATGTTGTGTTTGCTAGGATCCGATGAATATTGACCTTATGCCAAGTTTATTATAGTATTTATTTCATATGCTATTTGTGATCTTGCATGCTTTCCGTTGCTAGTGGTTTCTCTGGACAAGTAGTTGCTAGTGACTCCAAGAGGGAGTATTTATGCTTGATAGTGGGTTCATGCCTCCTTGTTGCCTTGCTCGAGTGAAAGATACGTGAAGGGGGAGGATGTGTTGTTGCCATTAGGAATAAAACAACGGTGAGAGTGCCCGCGTGCATAATCATTTCTTACATTACACACTTTGTTTAATGCAATTACCTGTTTTTGGAACTTAATACATAAGGGGTTCATACGATAACCTGAGAGTGGATTATTAGTCAAAGATGCATATGGATTTCGGTCTATGTATTTTGTTGTAATGCCCACACTAAATATCATAGTAATCATCATGTTATAATGTGCACTACGGTGCAACCTTTATTTGTCAATTGCCCAACTGTAATTTGTTCACCCAGCATGTTATTTTTATGGAGAGACACCACTAGTGAACCTATGAACCTCGGTCCATTTTCCACACTGTTAAACAAACCACAACAATTTCCTGCTTTCTTTACATACTGCAAGCATACACTGTTTTTCCACACTACACATCTAATCTTTGTTTTTAGCAAGACCGGTGAGATTGACAACCTCACTGTACCGTTGGGGCAAAGTATTTTGGTTGTGTTGTGTGCAGGTTCCACGTTGTTGCTGACACCGGTGAAGCGCCAGCACCACCGTCAGTGGTATCAACCTTCCGAAGGTCCTCCTTCTCCTACTGGATTGATAACCTTGGTTCTTAACTAAGGGGAAAACTCCTACCGCTATGCTCATCACACCCTCCTCTTGGGGTATCCCAACGAGTGCAAGATCTGCACCATCAGTGCACATTCATGACATGATGACTACTATGATATTTAGTGCGAGCATTACAGCAATATACATAGACAGTAATCCCACTGCATCTATGACTAATAATTCACCCTCAGGTTATCATCCGAACCCCCTTAGGTATTAAGTTGCAAGCAACAGATAATCGCATTAAGCAATGTGTGTAATGTAAGCAATGATTGTACACGCGGGCACTCACACCGCTGTTTTCTCCCTAATGGAAACAACACATCCTCCCCCATCACGTTTGTCACTCGAGCACAGGCAAAAAGGAGGCATGAACCCACTATCGAGCATAAATACTCCCTCTTGGAGTCACTAGCAACAACTTGGCCAGAGCAACCACTAGCAACGGAAAGCATGCAAGATCACAAATAACATAGGCAATAAAGACTATAATCAACTTGTCATAAGTTCAATATTCATTGGATCCTAGCAAACACAGCACATAGAATTACATAAGAACGATCTCGATCATGTGAGGTAGCTCAAAAGATCTAAACATGGAGGCATAGGAGGAGAAGACAACCATCTAGCTACTGCTATGGACCCGTAGTCCAAGGATGAACTACTCACGCATCATTCCGGAGGCAGGCATGGTGATGAAGAGGCCTCCGGGATGATCTCCTCTCCGGCAGGGTGCTAGGAGACAGCTTCAGAACCCCCATGATCTAGGGTTGACGACTACGGCGGCTGTGGAACTTTTCGGGGATATTTGATCAGGTGCTTAGTGTTTTCCATCGGAGGGGAATAAATAGGCGAAAGGGAAAAGGCGGTGGAGCCCTGGCGGCCCCATACCACCCCCTGGCGCGACCAAAGGGGGGCCCACCCCATGGTGTGGGCCCCCTGGTGCCCGTCTTTGACTCATCTTCGTTCTTCTGGATGCTTCCGGGGAAAATAGGAACTTCGGGATTTGCGGGGTCCAATTCCGAGAATATTTCCAGAACAACTTTTCTGAAATAAAAAATCAGCAGAAAACAAGGAACTGGCACTTGGCATCTTGTTAATAGGTTAGTCCAGGAAAACGTGTAAAAATGCTATAAAGAAGGGAGAAAACATGTAGCAATTGGCATAATATCATCATGGAGCATCAGAAATTATAGATACATCGGAGACGTATCAAGCATCCCCAAGCTTAGTTACTACTCGTGCTCGAGTAGGTAAACTATAAAACACAATAATTTCTGAGGTGACATGCTACTAACATAAACTTGATTATTATAATCTAAAAGCATATGTAAGTTGAGATCATAGAACTTTAAACACAAACATGATAATAGAACTTTAATAATAAAGCATAGCAATCACTTTGCATCATGAGGAGTATCTCAAATAAAAGATCATGAATAATAATGCAAAGAAAGATATACGTTTGTTTCAAGTATAAAGAAAGCATGGCAAAGTGGTATTTCGCTAGTCCTTAAGAGTGGGACAAAACATAAATGCCAGGACACCTTCAAAGTTCATGAGAAAGACTAGAGCAAATAATTTGAGAACAAACAATAACACATCATGAACCAATTAATGATGTTTATGGGACAAATGCATATAGAACTCAGAATAGCAAAAATGCTCTCTCAACTGTGCATAAATCTAGAAGATGGAGACTCAGCATAAAAGTAAAAGAAAGGACCTTCGCGGAGGGAAGCAGGGATCACTCACATGCTAGAGCTTTTTATTTTATTAAACAAAGGTATTAAAAGTTTGACACTCCTCCCATCCATCTTTCACAAACCATGGCTAACCGAATCCTTGGGTGCCTGCCAACAATCACATACCATGGAGGAGTGTCTATATTTTGGGAGATGTATGCTAATGTAAACGAATGGTAAACAGAAAATACAGTACATCACAAGCCAACTAGATTTTACAAGAGGGGATCCCATATGAAGGACACATCTGGCTAGAAGGTCATCCCTCTTTCTCTTATGTTTACACAATTATGCTTTGACTGATAAATCAGGGGGAAAATAGCGAAGAGAATTTGTTTGCATTAATTTGGGGCTGGGCACTCCGCTGCCAGCTCTTCTATCATTTGGATAAGCGGATGAAGCCACTAGTCCAGGGTGTGAAATCCAATCAACAAGTGAGATAAAGATTCTCTATTGACGTCCTCATGAGCAAAAATGAGAACATAAAACAAGTGTAATTTGAAAGTTTTAAAGGTAGCACATGAGGAATTTACTTGGAGTGGCAGTTAAATACCACATGTAGGTAGGTATGGTGGACACAATGGGAAATCTTTGGTTTTAGGGAGTTGGATGCACGACTCGAGCTCATACTCGGTACAGGTGGAGGCTAGCAAAAGACTGGGAGTGGCAAATCAAGAGAGCATAAGAGCCATAATCATGCATAGCGACATAAACATCATTAATTAAAGCATAAGAGGTATCACAAGTTCAAAAACTAAATGGTCATGGAGGCTATTCGTGACTGGTTCATAGTCATAAACATGGTGTGAGCATGCTCCAAGTCAACGAAATAAAACATTCGAAAGAGAATACCATAAATTTATGCTTTACTATGACAAGAACAACTCATGAATCTTTCAATGGCATATTAAACACTCTCAGCTATTTGAGGCTATTCATGCTACTAAAAAACCACAAGGTTTTAAAACTAAAATAACATCTAGCATGGCATGCAAAAGTTCTAGCCACAGTCTATACAAGCTTCTACTTGCACTATTAAAAATTCTACTTCAAGCAGCAATTTATTTTCCCAACAAGCACCATACAAAACATGCTTTAACAAAAACTCTCCAAATGCTACAGCAAGAAAATATGAGAGTACTAAAACTAACAGATTTGATAGAAGATGCATGCAAAACAGGAGCTAAATAAACGCAGCAGACAGACAAAGATTAAGAATACAAAGTATTCCCATGAAAAAGCGGAGCGTGTCACTCTCCAATAAAAGAATTATGGGGTCCAACCAAGCTTATTGAAAAAATAAAAACAAACTGAAAGCAAAAAATAAAAGACGCTCCAAGTAAAGCACATAAGGTGTGACCGTATAAAAATATAGTTTCACTAGAAGTGACCTGATAATTTGTCGATGAAGAAGGGGATGCCTTGGGCATCCCGAAGCTTAGACGCTTGAGTCTTCTTGGAATTTTCTGGGATGTACCACTGGGGCACCCCCAATCTTAGGATCTTCACTCTTCTTGATCACATCATATCATCCTCTTCTCTTAACCCTTGAAAACTTCCTTCACACCAAACTTCTCACAATCTTCATTAGCGATGTTAGTGCAATCAAAATAATAAATTCACATGGTTCAGTTTAAACATAAGCCTAATACTAAAAAACACATTTGCTACTGTCTTAACTTCTTTTAAAACTTTTTTCTCAAAAGAACACCAAAAGAAAGAGATCAAGATGCAAATGCAATTATTGGCAGAAATTTGTCAAAACAGGACACCAGGTGAAGATGATTTTTTTTTTTTGAAAATCTTCTGTTTCTCAAATAAAAAAGTGTTCAACTAAGAAATGTTGCGTATATAGCCCACGATTACGCATAAAAAAACTTAGGTCATTTTGAATTTCCTGTGATTTTATACGAATTTAACAGTGGACAGCAGAAATCTGTTTCCTGCGCATAAATCCGAAATATAGTCTCAACTTTCCACTAGAGGCTTTACTTGGCTCAACAAAAACACAAAAGAAAAGATACAGCGGGGTTGCTAAGGAAATAGAAAACAACCAGGTGCAAAGCACACAAATTAAAACGATGGAAAACGGGTTGAAAACTGATAAATAAAACGGGTTGTCTCCCAGTAGCCCTTTTCTTTAACGCCTTTCAGCTAGGCATAGAAAGCAACTCAAGTAATTTCAAAGTAAGAAGCATCAACATCATAACTTGCTCTAATAATAGAGTCAACAGGTAGCTTCATCCTCTTTCTAGGAAAGTGTTCCATACCTTTCTTGAGTGGGAATTGATATTTAATACTCCCCTCTTGAGTGGGAATTGATATATAAATAACAACACCAACAGTTCTAAGAAAAGGTCTTCCCAAAACAATAGGACAAGAAGCATTGCATTCAATGTTCATAACAACAAAATAAAAAGGGACAAGGTTATTGTTAACCATAATAAGAACATTATCAATTCTAACAAAAGGTTTCTTAGTAGCATTATCAGCAAGATGAACATCCAAATTACAGTGTTCCAACGGTTGTAGATCAAGAATATCATAAAGCTTTTGAGGCATAACAGAGATACTAGCACCAAGATCACACAAAGCATTGAAATCAAAATCATTTACTTTTATCTTAATGATGGGCTCCCAACCATCATCTAATTTCCTAGGGATAGATGTTTCAAGTTTCATCTTTTCTTCTCTAACTTTCATGAGAGCATTGGTAATATGTTTAGTAAAGGCCATATTCATGGCACTAGCGGGACTTCTAGAAAGCTTTTGTAGAAACATAATAACTTCAGAGATCTTGCAATCATCAAAATCAAAATTATTATCATCAAAAGTAATGGGACCATTATCTCCCACATCTATAAAAATTTCACCACTTTTATCAAAATTACTTTCAGCAATTTGAGATAATTTAGCATGTTTCACCGAAGGGGTGGAGACTTTGTTAACACCAACTACTTTACCATCGATAGTAGGAGGTTTACTAGCACTTGGAGCTTCAGTTTTACTAGTGGTCGTGATAGTGCAAACTCTAGCAATATTATTCTTTCTAGCCAATTCATCTTCTCTTTCCCACCTAGCACGTAATTCAGACATCAACCTAACATTATCATCAATTCGAACTCGAATGACATTCAATGTTTTACTTTCTTTAACTTCATGTGGCAAAACCTTCAGTTTTAGAAAATCAACATCAATAGCTAGGCTATCTACTTTAGAGTCAAGAACATCTATTTTACCAAGCTTTTCCTCAACAAATTTATTAAAAGCAGTTTGTGTGCTAATAAATTCTCTAAGCATGTTTTCACGATCAGAGGTAGAGCTTTTATTATTATTGTAGGAATTGCCAAAAGAATTACCATAACCATTATTAGGAGGATAGGGCTTATAATTGTTTCCACCAAAATTATTTCTACAAGCATTGTTCTTAAAATTATTATTTATAATAAAGTTTACATCAACATGCTCTTGTTGAGCAACCAAAGAGGCTAAAGGAACATTATTTGGATCAACTTGAGCTTTACCATTAACAAGCATAGACATAATAGCATCAAGCCTTTCACTCAAAGAGGAGGTTTCCTCAACACAATTTACCTTCTTACCTTGTGGAGCTATCTCAGTGTGCCACTCCGAATAATTTATCATCATATCATCAAGAAGCTTTGTTGCATTGCCCAAAGTGATGGACATAAAGGTAACTCCAGCAGCTGAATCCAATAGGTTCCTTGAGGAGAAATCCAGTCCTGCATAAAAGGTTTGTATAATCATCCAAGTAGTCAGTCCATGAGTGGGACAATTCTTCACCATAGTTTTCATTCTTTCCCAAGCTTTAGCAACATGTTCATTATCAAATTGTTTAAAATTCATCATGTCACTTCTCAGGGATATAATCTTAGCAGGAGGATAATATTTTCCAATGAAAGTATCTTTACACTTAGTCCATGAATAAATACTATTTCTAGGAAAAGATAGCAACCATTCTTTAGCTCTTCCTCTCAAAGAGAAAGGAAATAATTTCAGTTTAATAATATATCCATCCACATCTTTATATTTTTGCATCTCACATAGTTCAACAAAATTATTAAGGTGACCAGCAGCATCATCAGTACTAACACCAGAAAATCGCACTTTCATAACAAGATTTAATAAAGCAGGTTTAATTTCATAGAAAGCAGTAGTAGGAGCAGGTGGAGCAATAGGTGTGCAAATAAAATCATTGTTGTTTGTGCTAGTGATGTCACACAACTTAGTATTCTCAGAGGGACTCATTTTAGCAAAATAAAAGCAAGCAAATAAATAACAGCTATAAAGTAAACTAATTTTTTTGTGTGTTTTCGATATAAAGAAGCAAAATAAGACAAAAAATAAAAATAAGACAATAAAAAAAATAAAGAGGTTGAAAGTGAGAGACTCCCCTTGCCAGAAGACTTCTTTCTCCCCGGCAACGACGCCGGAATAAGTCCTTGATGGTGTAGATCTTGCACTCGTTGGGAGACCCCAAGAGGAGGGTGTGATTAACACAGCGGTAGGAATTTCCCCTTAGTTAAGAACCAAGGTTATCAATCTAGTAGGAGAAAGAGGATCTTCAGAAAGTTGATTCCAGAGACGGTGGTGATGGCGCCTCACCGGTGTCAGCAACAACGCGGAACCTGCACACAACACAACCAAAATACTTTGTCCCAACGGTACAGTGAGGTTGTCAATCTCACCGGTCTTGCTGAAAACAAAGATTAGACGTATAGTGTGGAAAATGGTATATGCTTGCAGTAAGTAAAGAAAATCAGGAAATTGTAGAGGTTTGTGTAACAGTGTAGGAAAATGGATCGGGGTTCATAGGTTCACTAGTGGTGTCTCTCCATAAAAGATAGCATGCTTGGTGAACAAATTACAACTGGGAAATTGACAAATAGAGGTTGCACCGTAGTGTACGTTCATGACATGATGACTACTATGATATTTAGTGCGAGCATTACAAAAGTATACATAGACCGTAACCCAACTGCATCTATGACTAATAATCCACCCTCAGTTAATCAACCGAACCCCCTTAGGTATTAAGTTGCAAGAAACAGATGATCGCATTGAGCAATGTGTGTAATGTAAGT
Source organism: Alopecurus myosuroides (assembly GCA_028641055.1). Classification (NCBI taxonomy): domain Eukaryota; kingdom Viridiplantae; phylum Streptophyta; class Magnoliopsida; order Poales; family Poaceae; genus Alopecurus; species Alopecurus myosuroides. The sequence continues at coordinate 307,133,808 of CM054063.1, read as the reverse complement.
AATGATTGTACACGTGGGCACTCACACCGCTGTTTTCTCCCTAGTGGCAACATCACATACTCCCCCGTCACGTTTCTGTCACTCAAGCACAGGCAAAAAGGAGGCATGAACCCACTATCGAGCATAAATACTCCCTCTTGGAGTCACTAGCAACTACTTGGCAAGAGCAACCACTAGCAACGAAAAGCATGCAAGATCACAAATTACATATGCAATAAAGACTATAATAAACTTGGCATAAGTTCAATATTCATCGGATCCCAGCAAACACAACACATAGAATTACATAAGAACGATTTCGATCATGTGAGGCATCTCACGAGATCTAAACATGGAGGCATAGGAGGAGAAGACAACCATCTAGATACTGCTATGGACCCGTAGTACAAGGATGAACTACTCACGCATCACTCCGGAGGGAGGCAAGGTGATGAAGAGGCCTCTGGTGATGATCTTCTCTCCGACAGGGTGCCAGTAGACAGCTTCAGAACCCTCTGATCTAGGGTTGACGACGACGGCGGCTGCGGAACTTTTCGGGGATATTTGATCAGGTGCTTAGGGTTTTCCATCGGAGAGCATTAAATAGGCGAAACGGCAAAGGCGGTGGAGCCCTGGGGGCCCCACACCACCTCCTGGCGCGGCCAAAGGGGGGCACCCCATGGTGTGGGCCCCCTGGTGCCCGTCTTCGGATCCTCTTCGGTCGTCTGGATGCTTCCGGAGAAAATAGGAACTTCGGGATTTGTGGGGTACAATTCCGAGAATATTTCCAGAACAACTTTTCTGAAACAAAAAACAGCAGAAAACAGGGTACTGGCACTTGACATCTTGTTAATAGGTTAGTCCCGGAAATCGTGTAAAAATGCTATAAAGAAGGGAACATGTAGCAATTGGCATACTATCATCATGGAGCATCAGAAATTATAGATACGTTGGAGACGTATCAGGGTCCACTATTATAACACATTGCTTAAGTTTTATGTCTAGTCGAAGGTTCGCAGGTATATTCTAAGTGCCCTTCAACTCCCACACAATCACCCTTGTCATGACAGAACAGATCCTTGACACAAATTGGGCCCCAATTCATCTCTGTCACCACATTCAATACACCACTACCTTCACCGGACCCACCGGGAGAAGTTCATGACGCTTCCACGCACACTGGTTGTAATAACGACTCAACCGGGTAGTGTATCGGAGAATATGTGAGAATAAAGAAGATACTTATGACTCATCGAACCCATATCAGAACCTTTGGTTGACGCGTAAATACATCGTTGTACAAGCTGTGGAATATTTTTTATTAATCCTAACTTTCTAGTCTAATGGAATCTCCACCACAACAATCAGTTCGTGGTTCCACCGCCAACCAATCAATCATTCAGAATAAGAATTTTCTTTTAAGGCAAGTAGATAAGATATAAAGCTTGTGTAAGTACTTTGATAAAAAAAGTTCAACGGACGTGCAAGAATGAACTTGCCTTGAGAACGAGATAAAGTGCAGTCTAAAGTTTCGAGTGACTCGCAAATTTCGGGTTCTAAATATTAGCATCATTGTAATATAAGAAAATGTTTAAAGAAACAAATTCCATGCTATTATGCATATAATGTATGAGATGCTCTTCTGCAACCAGCGTCCAACGAGATGAGTGCTAGTGGTAAGAACGACAGTATTCATGTGCGGCTTAAAAGATGAAACACAGAGAAATTGAAGGACCATCCAATTCATTAAAAATTAGATCTCCTATAATACCTCTTTCTTTAATATCCGACCAGTGAACTTTTTTTTTATCGAATTTTCCCTTTGGTAGAAAAATACTACTCATTTGATCAACTAGTGTTGATAAATTTTGACCATCAGATCTGTTCGGCTGAATGGCACATATTTTGTTGTCCCTAGCATGAAAGTCCTCCTCGAGGAGGAACGTGTTTTTTTTTACATACGCCTCCCCAAGAGGAGCCGAGTTCCATTAATCGCATAACAGAACAAGGTTTTTTTACTGAACCAAGGACAAACAAACCAGGGAAAAGGTAGAGAAAGGAAAGAAAAGAGTAGCAACCAACCGGGACGCAATGTTAAAGTTTTAGCGACCCTATTACAATAGATTGGGGGAGAGAGGCACCCCAAGACAAAAAGTTCACCTGGGCAATAAAGCCACCCAACAAAAGGCAGGGATAAAGTTTTTCCTCAACTGAAACCAATAACACCCAAGGCCACCAGTCGCAGCAACCCAGCAAAACAAAAACTTTAGCTTTCTTCTTTTTCTCTGCATCTTCCTTCTTCACTTCTCTCTCACAGAAACACAAGCACAACAACATCAGTCAGACTCGCCTTCGTCTTCATCCACCACCTGATTCGCAGTTGTCCTGCTTGAAGACCTGGACAAGGTTGCTGCATAAGCCCCGACAGCAACTTCCTCGATACGATCAGCCCCATCGATCAACGACTTCTTGTCAGCATCATTCTGTAATCCTGACCAATAACGAAGAAATACATTCATATAAAAAACCATCTCAACAGGAGACGATATTAGTTTCCCTTCGAAACAAGCACGATTACGCAGCTTCCAGATTGCCCAGCACAAAGCCGCAATCCCAACCACATGCAAATTAGTCTTGCCAGGGGAAAAAACTTGAAATCCACCAAAAATAGTGAGAAAAACCAACGGGCCTAGCCCTGGCCCCAATGGCCTTGCAGAGTGAACTCCAAACAAAACTAGTTGCTGGGAATTCAAAAAACAAATGCATTATAGATTCATTATCGTGACAGAATCTACAAACAGGACTACCCGACCAATTTCTTTTAATCATATTATCTTTAGTTGCAATTGCATTATGCCAAATCAACCACAACCAAATTTTGATTTTAAGGGGAATTTTAGCTTTCCACAAGTGTCTGAAGGATCTATCAGGTCCAGCAGAAGAGAGTTTATTATACAGAGATTTGACTGAGAACACTCCATTTTTAGTAAATTTCCATTTTGGGGTGTCTCTCCCACCACCCAGGGCAACAGTACTTAGTGCACTTCTTAACTTGTTCATCTGAATTTGTAAGTCAGGAGACAACCATCTTCTAAAGGAGAAGGCCCATCCTGAAGCATGCATATCTTTAACCGAGTAGTTTTGGTTATTGCAAATCTCCAACAACCCAGGAAAGATCTCACACAAAGGGGAGTCTCCTAACCAAGCATCAAACCAGAAGCTAGTTTCATTCCCATTCTGCACACACATCTTCCTGCACATCCAATAAAACTTCCTAACCTTGAGCAAATCTTTCCACACAGGGGTATCATTTTGCTTAGGTTTAATAAACCAAATACCTTGATCAATTTTATATTTATTCCTCACCAGTTGTTGCCATAAACCATCATCTGATTCCAATCTCCACCACCATTTGCAAAGCAAACAAATATTCTGGATCTTAAGATTTTTGATCCCTAAGCCCCCTTTTTTCCTAGGCCTACAAATTGCTTGCCATTTGACCATAAAGTACTTTTTCTTATCACCAACCCCTTGCCAAAATAACCTCCTGATGATCTTAGTCATAGCCTCTAGATTTGATAGAGGTAACAGATACATGGACATAATGTAGATAGCAGTCCCCCCCAGGGAGGACTGTATGAGAGTTACCCTTCCTCCCAAGGAGGAGTTGTTTCCAACCCAACCATCCAATTTCATTTTTAATTTGTCAAAAACCCCAACCAACTCGTCCACATGAAGTCTAGAGCCACTAACAGGGACTCCGATGTATTTAATTGGCTAATCACCCAACTGACACCCAAACATCTCAGCATACTGCAAACACTTAATATCATATTTAAGTACCATCATAACCTCACTTTTCTCAAAGTTGATTTTTAGACCTGACATAGCCTCAAACAAGAATAAAATAAGTTTCAAATGTGTTGCTTGTTCCATCGCATCTTGGATAAGTAAAATGGTATCATGAGCATATTGTAGGATAGCCACCCCATTAACAATCAAATGAGGTACCAGGCCAACTATCAAACCTGTTTGTTGAGCTTGAAAGATCCTTTTAGATAACTTCTCAACCGCAAGGTTAAAAAGGAAAGGTGACAAGGGATCCCCTTGTCTCACACCTCTGTGGATAGCAAAATCCTTTCCTCTCATATTATTGATTTGGACACAAAGGGTCCCATTCTGAACAATGCTCTGGATGAGATTTCTCCACCTTTCATTATACCCATTTTGAGTAATTGTTCTTAGTAAAAAAAAACCAATCCACCTTATCATAAGCCTTTTCAAAATCCAATTTAAGTACCACACCTTGTTGTTTTTTAATCCTGGCCTCATGAATTATTTCATGCAAGGAGACCACACCATCCATAATGTTTCTACCTTTGATAAAAGCATTTTGACAGGGTGAAATTAATTTGTACATAAATGGTTCCAATCTACAGGTCACTACTTTTGTCAGAATCTTATATAAAACCTGTAACAGGCAGATGGGTCTATATTTCTGAATTGTTTCTGCATCCGGAGATTTTTGTAACAGAATAATCATCCCAAAATTCAATCTATATAAAGGCAATCTCCCCTCAAACCAATCAAAGAACAATCTCATGATGTCTTTTTTAATCAACAGCCAGCATGTCTGATAGAATTCAACAGGAATCCCATCAGGGCCTGGTGCTTTGTTGCAAACCATTTGGTCAAGAGCACACTTAACCTCACTTTCCTCAAAAGGGACATCCAAAGCAGCCAAGTCACTAGCAGAAAGTTTCTCATCCTCCCTCCACACATTATCATCCAACAAAAACTCACAAATGGGTCCATGACCAAACAGGAATTTATAGTATTCAGTAGCATCTTCAAGGAGAGTAGTAGTCCCCTGCACCACACCCCCAGTATAAGAAAGCGAGTACATGGTTGTTTTCCTTCTCCTACCATTAGCAATTCTATGAAAGTAGGCAGTGTTGAGATCACCTTGAAGTAGCCAGTTCTGACTAGCTCTACCAAGCCAAAACTTTTCCTCCTCCTCAAGAATATGAAGCAACTCCTTCTGGATCCAGCTTTTCCTCACATACTGCTCCCCAATGAGCAAACCATCCTCCTCAAGTTGTTCCATATTTTCCAAGTCAGCAGTTAATTGTTTTTTCTTTTGAATACTATCTCCCCGAACATTTGCACCCCAGCCTTTTAAACTCTTCTTAACATTTTTGAGTTTTGCCTGAACAATACCAACACTATCAGTAGCATCCACAGAGGAATTCCAAGCAGCAGCCACCCTGCTCTGAAACTCAGGATGATTGATCCAGCTTTTCTCAAGTCTGAACTCCTTAAATCTATTTTCCAAAACTTCCCCAGTATCTAACAGGAGAGGATTATGATCAGACATTATCCTAGGAATCTTTCTCACCTCGGTCAAGGGGGAGAAAGTTTCCCAAGCATTATTCATGAGAACCCTATCCAACTTTTCCAGGGTAGGAATCACCTGTCCATTTTTCCAAGTATATTGGCCACCTGACATATCTACCTCCCTTAAACAGAAAGAGGCAATAATTTGATTGAACCTAGATGAAAATCTAGAAATCCCACCATCCTTATTTTTCTCATTTGCAAATCTTAAAATGTTAAAATCCCCACCAATGATTGTAGGTAAAGTTAACCTAGCACAGACAGCTGTAAGTTCATCAAGAAAGGAGTCTTTAAACTCATCCTGAGCAGCACCATAAACCACTACAAGACAGAAATTCATACTTCTTTTCCTGTCAAACACATTTGCCAACACATGATATCTTCCAACATCAGAAGAAACAACATTAAATCTAGAGGATTTAATGCCACACAATAATCCACCAGACTTTCCCACAGAGGGGGACCAATTCCAAGTAAAAGAGTTATCAGGATCAAATTTCCTCCAAAGAGAACAATCAATTTTTTTCTTCATAGTTTCTTGTATTCCAATAAAATCCAAATTATGTTCACTAATCAAGTCTCTAAGGGAAAAAGAAAAACCTTTATTCCCCACACCTCTACTATTTAAGAAAGCTCCAATCATTGTATTTTGCTAGATTTACTCCTAGTTCTAGGACCATATACTACATCACTCCAAGGGTGATTAGTACTAATCCCAGAAGGAATTCTAGTACCACAAAGGGGTACCCCTTGACCAGAAGATTTCCCACCTGAATTTTTTCTTAGCATTACTCTTTGATTTTCTAGAAATAACAGTAGTAAAGCCATCACAAATAGGTTCATTATCCCCATACTCTAGTTGATCACAAGGATTATCAGAGGAACAAAATCCCTCTTCCTCAACAATTGTAGCACAATTACTATTATTATTACACACAGCTTCCTTCACCACTCTCTCTTTTTGATCATTTAACATATTCCTAGCAATTTCTAAATCTCTAAGCGTATTAATTGATTGCAAGGATAAATAGGAAACATCAATGCCTATCTCAAGTGCTTTATGAACAAAGTAATCATCACACAAAACATAAAAGGAATTAATAGATGACCCAGCTATCTTACCTTCTTTCTTGTCTCTGGATTCCAAGTGCTCCATGGCCTTCTTTAAGATTGGAGCATTAGCATTAGCACCAGATTGAATCCTGGAACTTCCCCTGGAAGGAGCAGGTTGGTCAGGAGTTGGAATAGCCAGCACAGAGGACTTGGCCCTAAAGACTTATCCCTCAGATCAGGACTAGCAGGCAGTTCAGTTATAACAACTTTTGAGTTGTGAACCTGAGTGAATTCATCAGAGCCTATAGATTTCACTCCCTTGATGGATAGACTATTTAAACTCTCATCCCTGCTTGAACTCAAAGGATATTCAACCACAGGATCTAGACCAGCCCCTGAAATCTTGGACAAATGTTTTCTCCACTCTCCTTTCTTATCACTGTTTGTTTCTAATAACTGCTTCAGGAATTCCTCATAGGTTAGTTCACATTTCAATGGCTCATCAGGGTCTTCCACCACCCCAGCTGTGATCCTTGGATTTTTAAATACTCCAGGTACTGATCTTAAAAATCCACAGCAGGTGGTGGTCTAGGGTGGATAGTAGAGGGGCCAGCACCTCCTTGATTCACTGAGGGAACCAAGGCTGCACCATAACCCAACCTGCCAATTTCCTTTTGGAAATCCTCCTCATCACTGTCGTCCTCTACCTCCTCAGATTCAGCAACCTTCCTTTTGCCTTTTCCCAAAGATTCATTATCTTTCTTGTCACCTTCTAGGCTTTTGCCAGCTGCAGACTGAACATAAGATGCCCTAGCATCCCTCATGAAACCCCCTTGAATAACAGGCCTGTGACCAGTCCTAGCAATGCCAGTAGTACCTTGCTCAGTCCTCTGCTTCTTGGGGGTGTGGGAGAAACCAGCTTCCCTGGCATCAGGCATATTCTGATCAGACTGTTCAACAACAATATGAGTCTTGTCCTTGTCAACTTTTCCCCTGGCAATCTCTCTAGTGAATTCCAGATCATAGAAAACTCCTCCAATATTCACATTTGGAACAACAGGAGGGACCAAAGACACATCAAGGTTGCCAATAGGAATTCTAACATAGTCCACGTTATTCATATTGTGTCTATCAACTGATACGGTTCTGCCCACCAGACTGCCTGCATAGGAAGCAGTTGGGCAGTTTCTATTTTCAAGAGTTATGCCCCTAACTTGAAACCAAGCAATGTCAAGTTCAGCAACAACCCCATAGCCTGGAAACCAATAATCAACCTGTAACACCACAGAAGGAAGTGTTCTCATGTTGATTTTGCCAAAATGAATCCAAGCATCAATGTCTCTAGAACTTGGGAAACACATCGGAAATTTCTTTGCAGGCATCTGCTTCGCATACCATCTCCAATTGCACCTGTTACCTGCCCACTGAGTGAATTCCTCTTCAATCTGTCTCGAGGACACATCCCCCTGCAAAATTTCAACATCAGCTTGATGAATTTCCTTCGTGGGTGCAGGGTTTCGAATCTCTGGAATTATAAAGAACCCCCCATTTGGCACAGCTGCGCCCACAAAGGGGGCTGCGAGCTCATAAGGACTGGGATCAGAGAAAACCAAATTAGCGTCATGATTTGCACCACAGAGCCTGCAAATCAGATCAATATCCACAACTTGATTCTGGTTCTCTCTAAATTGGACCGTTCGAGCAACATCTCTTTCACTATCACGGTTTTCATCCACATGCTCAAACCTAACCCTATCAGATTTCTCAGGCGCATGCACATGAGCATTAGACGCAGCAGCAGAGGATAGGCTAGGGGTATTCATGCGCCTGGGATTAACCTGCACCTGAATAGGATGAGCTCGCTCATTAGCAGAGCTATCAGAGTCCGCGTCTCGCATCTCGGATCGATGGGCTAACCTATCACGATTACCACCACCAGTTCTTGCAAAATCAGAGGAGACACGCTCACGTGGTGCGATAGCACCCAAGCTATTAGGGTTACCTCCCCGGAAGTCGCAGACGCCACGGGAAGGTTCATTGCTCCTGGATCTTGGGTAGTTGTTGTTGTTGCTGAAACCTCCTCGAGCTTCCCGGCGGATCTGCTCACGCCCCCTCATATTGGAATCTTCCAGATCCCGCGGCCCCGCACCAAGGGCGAAGGCCGTTCTTGCTCTATCTGCCGCCGCCGCCGCCGTCGCTGGATAACCACCAACAGGCCTGCTCGGCGGAAGTTGGGTCTCGAAGGGAAATGACCTCCACGAGCACCTCCACGATTATACTGGAACGCCATGGCAGATCCAGCACCAGAACGAGTCACCGCTACAAAGGAACGGTGATCTCCGCTACCGTGCCCTTCCACTGATGTTGCGAAGAAGGTTTTAGAATCGCCGGGAGGATCTTCTCGGTGACGAAAACAACCTAGGTTTTCCGGCCACACGAGCTCTCTCCCAGATGTGGCTAAACCTGGATCTGAGTGGACGAGAGGGGGGGGGCGTGGGAGCGGAGGAAGTATATACCTCTTCACTTTGCAAAAAAAAAACCCGAAACTTTGTCACTAGCACCCGGCCCTCCTCCTTTTGGGGACTGAACCCCACCAACAGACAGACCTCTAGACTCGCCGCCGGTGAGTGGGGCCACCTTGTCAGCCACTCCAAATAGCTCCTTAGGGGCTAACGGCCGCCGTGTATGCGGAGGAGACCATGGTAGTCTCGCACGTTCCCTTTGAGAGAACCATTTAGCACCCACCTCCGCCGAGAAGAAGGGGAACAACAACGATGAACCCTGTTGAATGCACTCTCCCGGCTCGATTTGACGAACATCGATCGCAATCCCTCCCCGATCTAGCAACACTAAGCGTTTATCCTCAATCCAACAGCAGACCTCCCGATTGAGTCAGATCAGAGCCACTACGAGATCGAAATTCAACATCCCATCTGAACGATAATGGAGATGTCGGGCACTCACCGCCGGTCGGATTCGGGATCCGCACACCCACCATCTCCGTGAACTTGGTGAGCTCGACGTCGTTGCCCTCCACGATCGCGGCATCCCCTGGCCACGGAATCCAGTCCACGATGACCTCCTCCTCGTCGAGAAGCACCACCCGCGCGCGATCCCACCGGAGAACCAAGTGCCCCTGATGCGGCGTGCCTCCCGACGAGGGCGGGAGCTGAACAAAGCTGACGCGCGACCGCGCGGCCTCCCACTTTGCCCTCGCCGCCGTGCGCTTCGCCTCGCAGACCGCCTCGCAAACCGTTTCGCAAGTCATCTCGCAAACCTTTTTATTTTCTCCACCGGTATCTAGGAGGAACATGTTAAGCTGCATTTTTTTTGCGGGTATGTTAAGCTGCATATATTGGGGTGCATGCACAAAACAGAGATCGGTAAACAAACTTATTATGCCACTAGCTGGAGTGGAGTATATTATGTGCATATGAAACTTATGATGCACATACTAGCTTCAGTTTGCCAAAGGACATCATTGCTTGGGGCCAAGTTGGCGCCATCCTGCCATTCTCTTTGAACCTCCTCCCTGAGATTCTCTTGCCACTGTGGCCCCTGTGTCCTGCACTGCAGTAAAGAAGTTCTTGCACTCACCCGATAATCTCATTGGTGCTTAGCGACTCGACTTCTTCTGACCTGCAGGCCTGCAACATCATCCCGAGCAGGTCGTATCCATAGATACCGCTGGCAACTCGTGCCTTTATAAACTGCCTTATCTTTCTTGTTATCAACTTGTCGAGTTTCCATGTCTGAATGTTACGGCGAGTTGGCATGTATCTATATATACGTAACTTGAATTCACTTTCACCGATACTACTTAGCTGAATATGGTATGTTGTAGCATGTGAAACAACAAGACTTAAACATACCCGTATGCAAATATATAGACAACAAAGCTCCTGGCCGGGATTATTATTTACTTCATAATTGGTTGTTGTGTTCCCATCACAAATTAAGATACATCGTAATTACACGCCACAGGTGCATCTCGCTTTTTATTGGGCATAATAACACGAATATTATTTCTTAAAGTCGACAGCTATTAAGCTATCACATGCATGCCAAGTTTGTCGCCATCCTGCAACTTCTTCACGATGAGAGGGAGCCCATACCGAGGCACAAGTGTGATGAAGTTTGTGGGCATGTGAACATAGTGGGAAGAGAGGGAGAAGGACAACCGTCTAAGGATCAGCACCATCACGGTCTGTGCCTGGATCATTGCATAGTTCCTCCCTATGCACCCGCGTGGCCCTGATGAGAAGGCCAACATCGCGCGCCCGTGCTTGGCAGCCCTCGAGACGCCTTTCTCAAACCTCATGGGGTTGAACTCGTCGGCGTCAAGGCCCCATATGTCCTTGCTCCGATGCAGCATCACGACCGGAAATGTTATCAATGTTCCTTTTGGCACTTTGATGCTTGCCAGTATTGTGTCAGAGGCGGTCAACCTCGTAAATACGGGTAAGGGGCTGTAGAGTCTTAGTGTCTCGAGGATGAACATGTTAAGCTGCATTTGGTGTGCATAAAGAGGTAAGAGAACTGTAATTTTACGTATTACTTTGCATATGTAACTTGTTCACGTACTAGTTTTAGTTTCCCAAGGACGTCAATGGTAGGGGCATCCCCACATTCTCTTAGAACCTCCTCCCTGAGCTTCTCTTGCCATAGCGGGTAGCTGCTGAGTAGGAACATCATCCAGGTGAGGAGACTGGCACTTGTGTCCTCCCCTGCAGCGAAGAAGGTCTTGCATTCACCGATAATCTCCTCGGTGCTTAGCGCCTCGGCTTCCGACCTGCGGGCCTTTAACATCATCCCAAGCAGGTCGTCTCCATAGACACCACCAGCAGTTCGGGCGTTTATTATCTGCATGATCTTTCTCGTGATCAACCTATCCAGTTTCCATGACCTAAGGTGACGGCGAGTTGGTAGGTATCTGTATATGGATTTATGGAAAAATTTAGATAGTATGATATGATTACGGTCCAGCCAGCTCGTAATTACTCCCTCTTGTGAACGAAAAGATACGGAAAACTCTTGGGTGGTCTGAAGATACCTATATCCTGATATTGGAGGGTCTGAGAGCGCATACACCGAAAGCTTCTGGAGCTCCTTACCCGCCACAAACGCCTCCCGAGCTTCCTTGTCATAGTTCTTCCCGAAGATCGCATGTTCAATGACTCCCAAAGTCAACTCTTCGGAGCAACAGCTCATGTCTATCTCCGCTTGTTGCACGTGGGACCTTTCTATTTGGGCGCACCACTGTTCGATCATTTTCCGTGTGCCTTCCATTGTCATAGCTGACACAGACTGTGCATCGGATAAACGGCAAGAACTTTTTAGTAAAACAAAACAAACAACACCGGAAATAGTAATCAGTTGTTGTCCAACAACAACAACCTTGAGGTTCTCATGCTTGAATATCGGGTGTACGACTCTGTGATGCCGCTTCCAATCCTCTCCATTTGTGGTTAGAAGTCCTTTGCGGAATATGACGTCGAAGCTTGGATTCAGGTAGTCCTTTTGGAACAAGTCTGTCCTATCGTCCAGCACTTGCTTGAGTAGCTCCATGTTGGTAGAGCATATTGCCGGTACAGGCCCGACCCAGTATAAAAATGTTTTCCCTATGAGGTTTATTTAAATTATTATACTTCCTCTGTTCACTTTATAAGTCATTTTAGTTTTGGCCCCATAAATTCTCAAATTAGTGAATCAAGACTCAATTTATACATAGATTCACTCATTTTACTATATATGTGATTAAAAATAAAATGTTAAGTAGTGTACCTTATAAAAGTGATCGAGGAAGTAAAAATATATGAATAATAACCAGCCTTTCAGGGATGATCAATGCACATTCATTTACCGTAATCGGAGGCCCATTTATGGAAGAAGGGGATGACGAGTGAGGTGTAGTCATGGCAGCCAGGATCCAGAGGCGCCTCCGCTCTCCGTGCAACCAGCATGCGTCTTATCTCCAACAAGGACCCAACGAGGAGACTATAAGGTGGCCCTCGTATCCCCTGCCGTTCGAACCCTCGGGCGACGGTGTACGGCCTCCACACCAGGCGCCATAGGGCCCTAGAGACCAGGAAAACAGCGAGGACACCGGCCAAGGCGTAATAACCTGCTTTCATGTTCATAATAAGAAACATTTGATTCTATTTTCAGTCGTGGATATAGATACCATATATAGGCTGTACGTACGTGTCGTCGCTGTCTCAGCGTCTCCGGTTGTGAAATTCTGGTTTGGGATGCCGCCCATAATCAAACGTTCACTGTAGTAGTTCCATAAAAGGAATAGCAACCATGTGATTATAATGTGGAGTTGGTATCAGTTAGGTGGGCTTTCGCGCCCATAATCAAAATTTAATTTCCTGATCTCTGCCAACAAACAAAGTGTCTATATGTTGTGAAAACTTAACATGTGCATGCTAAGTAGAATTACATGCAGTTATTTTGTTAGTGTATTTGACTAAGATCAGAGTCAAGCGGCCAAGTCGTGTGTACTCGATTACCATAGCTGACGGGGGGAACTGGTATATTGTCCGGGTTTCAGGAGACCCGTGGAGACCAAATGACCAATACAAGATGCTGAAACTTTTGAGTAATATGAAACTAGGAAAGTACCATAACAAATGTGCTAGCATAACTGATGATAAATGACAGATGGCCATGCGAGTTACCAATATTTGAATAACTAGAACATGCATGTACTAGTTGCGAAGCCAGCCGATGCATCATTCTTTCCGGCATTGGTGTCCTATGTCACATGGGAAATAGGCATACATCCTAGTCCTAGAAGAAGTAATAGATCACTTGCGAGTAGTAGCACCGAGATGCTCATAAAAACCTTTTCATCTTCATCGGATGTAAATTATTATACCAAGAAAAAAAAAAATCCATACTATCTAGATTGCTTCTATGTTTGCGTAATCTAAAAAGATACGGAGAAAACTTTAGAATCTTTCAAGAATGTGAAAGTCAAAGGGATGGGTTGTAGTCATAATTTCGTTCAGAACAGATAGCAATTTAAACACATCAAATATATGGGTGTAGCAAGTTATAACACTTCTTTTACCGAGTGGAGATTTCTAGCTTCCGAATTCTAGGGGTTGATCTTATTATTTTATAAAATTTGAAAATCATGTTTACGGATTTTTTAAATGATTTTTTATGCATCCAATGGTATACCCGGCAAAAATGCAGAAACACCAATTTCACATTCTTTGTATTTTGAGCTACATAAAAATGATTAAAAGTGAGATTTTATTATGTACATTTTTAAATCTCCAACTTTTATCAGATTTTGATACTTTTGTGTAAACCATAATACAAATAATTTTGCATTGCAATTTTCTATGCTTGTAGAAAATATCAATGGCGCGCTATGTCCAAATTTGTTTTTCAAGTTTTTTAGAAATCTAATTTTTTTAGTACTCTATTTTAAAATAGAAGAATTCACTAGAGTTCAAGAGTCAAATTAAAGACACTTTCTGATTTTATCTTCCCTAGTTTAAAAGAAGCAAGCCTTGTTATCGGCAACAATTTGTGGAAGCCTTCGCTCTTGAAGAAGAACGGTAGCCTATTTCGTCTCCACCCTCACTGAATCCTCTATTTATCTCATGCTCTCTCTTGACCTCCTTCCTTGGTTCTTCAGTTGTGTGGGCAAGATCTTGCGGGGGTTCTTCTAGTCGAGTTCTTCTATCGGAAGCGACTAGCGAGGCATGGTCAATGCGTAACTGCTTGGCAGACGATATGTACGCCGAAAGAGCTTGGCGGGCTGTGAGTCAAAAATCTCCGCCTGCTGGATCTCGCTTTGTCCATGAGGTGGCACTGGCTCGAGATGTCGGAGGGGAGAAATCCATGACAGGGCTTGCAATTCTCACTCTCCTAGGAAGCAGATGAGTTGTTTCCTGCAACAGTTGGTTGGAGCCAGGAGATGACCGCGACCTCCGTTTTTGGCGTGACTGATGGATCGATGGTCAGGGTGTGCAAAAAATTACACCTGCTTTGCTTCAGTTTGGAAAGAAATTAATGGTCATGTTTTTTAGAAGATTTTCAAGACACTACAACAGCTCATTGGAGAAATCGGGGAGGAATCAAAGTTATGGGCCATATCGAGTGGAGGTCGTCTCGTCTAGAGAGGAGTTCAGTTTAATTTTATGTCGTTGTTCTCGGTCGTGGTGGTTTTCCATGGCGTTTGTCTCAGGCTCTTCATTTCTTTTTTGCTTTCTTTCTATCTTTTCTCAATTACTCGGTCGTAAGACATTGGTTCTCTGGCCGTTCTTATTCTTCTTATGCAGTTGTTCTGCATGGTTCGAGAAAAAAACCTTATCTTTTTTTAATACAAACAATAGGCGATTCCCGTGTGTTTGACATGGCAGGGGATATGCCCTTTCCTTCCCAGGGGACGACGATGCACCGACCAGGTTGAACGGCCCCCTTGGGGTCGACCCCTAGGAAGATCCTCCGCCGCATTTCAAGGCTGGCGAGCACGCGTACATCTACTGTAGTTGCGGCATTTTTTTTTCTCCTCTCTCGTCCTCCTCCTTGGTTTTATTGATCTAGGATGGTTGATGACCTGCAGCATGCCGCCGTTTAATCCCACGTGTCCGCATCATCTCTAGCACCGACCAGGTTGAACCTGCTGCTGGCCCTGTACCGAGCACTCCTTCGAGGCGCTGCTGCTCGTGGTGATTAGGGACCCGATTGCTTTTCTCAAAAAATTTGTAGGGTCTGTTTTCAAAGTCAGGGACTATTTTTTGTACATATGTCGAAGAAACATATTTCTAGGGTCTTTTTTAAAAGTCGGGGATTTTGGGGTAGACTTTATTGATCTTCAGGAAACTATGAAGAGAAACTATACAGCTGCCTTCTTTAGAAAAATCAATCTTAGTGATGCTTTCTTTTGTAAGTAGATTCCATCGGTTGGGAAATCAGGTGGTATCCCGTGTGGAGCTAGATATAAAACCTTGGGTGTTCAAACTATTAAGTTGGGAGAATTTATGATTTTAATTAATTTGTGAGATGGTAAGAAGGAGTGCAGATGGTTTGTAATTGTAGTGTATGGACCATCTCATGAGGATAGGAAACCTGCTTTTTTAGCTGAACTTGCTTCCTTTTGTAATGCAATTGATGGCCATATATTGTTGGTGGTGACTTTAATAACATTAGAGATTGCAGCGAGAAAAATAAACCTTGTACCCTATCTCATGCTTCCGAAGTGTTCAATACAATTATCCACTCATTGGCTTTAAGAGAAATTCATATGAAGGGCGGATTATATACTTGGTCGAATAAACAAAGAAACCCTACTCTAGAAAACTTGAACAGAGTACTCATGTCTCCTGACTTGGAGGATATTTTTCCTCTAGTGTATATAAAGAAAATTGTAAGGGACCAATCTGACCTTAATCTCCTAATTGTGGATTCGGGGGAAAATCAAAATTTGGACAAAACAGAGAGATTAGGTTTGATACTTCCTGGCTGGAAAAATATGATTTCCTTCCTGTAGTAAAGGAGATTTGAGAGAAACCAGTGAGGAGCAATGATCCTATTGATATTTTCAATATCAATATTAAAATAGTGAAGACTTATTTGAAGGGGTGGTGTTCAAATATTTTTGGGCACAACAAGAAAAAAAAGAGTGAATTAAAAGAAGAGCTTCGGAATCTGGAAGCATTAGAAGAGGAAGGTGAACTGTCTCATGATGAACATATGAGAAGATTTCATATTCAGGTTGAGTTGTATAACATGTATACAGAGGAGGAATCATACTGGCACCAGAGATCTCATAATAAATGGTTGTTGGAAGGAGATTTAAACATAGCCTATTTTCATCGTATTGCTAACGGTAGGAAAAGGAAAAATACCGTGAACAACCTAGTGAAGGGGGATGTTCTTATAGAGGGGACTGACAATTTGTTGCTGCATGCAACGGAATATTATAAAGATTTATTTGGACCTGCTGAAGGGAATGTGTTTAAGCTAGCCCCTGATTTGTGGACAGAGGAAGAAAAATTAAATAGGGAGAATAATCAGAACCTGATCAAACCCTTGACTTTTGATGAAGTAAAAAAGACTTTATTCTCGATGGAGCTAAATAAAGCACCTGGGCCAGATGATATTCCAGTGGAGTTTTATCAACACTGTTGTGAGGTCGTTAAATTTGACATCATGAGTATGTTCAACCCGTTTCATGAAAGAAATTTGGGTATTCTAAGATTGAATTACGGTGTGATCACGTTGCTTCCTAAGATCTCGGAGGCTAATAAAATTCAAAAATTTAGACCCATTTGTTCATTAAGATGCATTTACAAGCTCATCTCTAAAACTCTTATGTTTTGACTGGGGCCTTATAGTAAAAAACTTTTTGGCATTCAACAGAATGCTTTTATAAAAGGTCATAATATTCGTGATGGTATATTTTCCCTACATGAGATTATGCATCATGTTCATGTTAAGAAAAAAACTAGGATTATTTTGAAATTAGATTTTAAAAAGCCGTAGGACAAAGTTAACCGAGATTTCTTATTAGAATGTCATAAAGTTATAGGGTTCTCGGAGAGATGGTGGAAGTCGGTTAAGCTGTGCCTATTGAATGGAACAGTGAGTGTAAAACTTAATAATAAAATGGGACCCTACTTCCAAAGTGCAAAAGGGGTGAGGCAAGGTGACCCCCTGTCACCCACCCTTTTCAATATGGTTGCTGAGAGTCTCAGAAAAATGGTCTTGTGTGCTCAAAAAAATGGTCTCATTACTGGTTTTGCCTTAGATTTGATCGAGAATGGCGTAGCGATTTTACAATACGCGGATGACACTATTTTGTGTATTGATCATAAACCTGATCAGGCTAAGGTGTTACTATATATGTTCGAGATGATGTCAGGGCTTAAGATAAATTCCGACAAAAGTGAACTCTTTGTTATAGGTGGAGATAACAATATTGCTTCCTTTTATTCGGGGGTTTTGGATGTCAGGTGGGACAGTTACCACTAAAATACCTTGGTATGCCTGTCACGTTCTCAAATCTGAAGAGCGTGGACTGGAGCTTCCTGGTTACCAAATTTATTAAAAAAGATGTATGCTTGGGTGTGTGATTCTGCATCTTCTTGTGCCCGCCTTACTTTACTGGATGTGTGTTTATCTAGAATCCCAACATACTATATGTCTCTCCACTTGCTTAATAAGACCACAATTGAGAAACTTGATAAACATAGGAGACATTTCTTTTGGACTGGAAAAAGGGAAAAAATAAGAACTTATTATATGGTCAAATGGAAGAGAATCTGTAGATCGAAAAAGAAATGGGGTTTAGGTGTTAAAGATCAGCATAAACAAAATATTAGCCTCATGTGTAAGTGGTGCTGGAAGTCTGAAACTCAAGAAGGGTTATGGAAATCCAGTGTAAAGGCAAATATTTGAAAAACAAAAATGTGGCGGAGGTGAAAACGAGGGTAAATGATTCTCCTTATTGGAAGAACATTATGAAGGTAAAAGAGGTTTATTTTTGTGGCAGGAAAGTTATCCTCAGGAGTGGTAATTTGATGAGGTTTTGGCTAGACCCCTGGTTGAATGAAAATGCTTTATGTTCTAGTTACCCTTTGTTGTATAGCATCTTCTTGTGCCAAGATATAACTTTGTCAGAAGTGGTTGGAAAAAATTGTGAGGTCCCCTTTCGTAGAAGAATATCAGGAGACCTAGTGGGGCAGTGGGAGGAAATCAAACAAGCGGTTCGAGCTATTACTGTTTCGTTGTTACCTGATGAAATTTGTTGGAAGTTAACCTCGAATCAGAGATTCTCCACGGCCTCTATGTATCAATGGCTAGAGAAAACCATGTCGGGAGCTGATAATAAATTCATTTGGAAGGCTTGCTTACCCCTTAAGATCAAAATTTTGATGTGGCAGTTGGTGCAGGATGCCATTCCTTCGAGAAGTAATATGAGAAAAAGGAAGTGGACGGGGTGTCGAGACTGCTCCATATGTAAAAATGTGGAGACAATAGCTCATATGTTCTTCGCATGCAATACTGTTAAGGTGGTTTGGGGGGGGGGGGTTCTATTGGCTTGTCGGATATATACTGAATAGGGGTATAGAAGATGGTAGACAAAGAGCCGGACCACCAGGGTGGCCTACGTGGTAATGGGCTTAGGTCCATTGGGCGGCCCAGTAGTCCGACGTGCAGAAGCCGGATTCTAGAAGAACCCGGATCACGGCCCACGTGATCTGGCTTGGAGGAGAAGACGGATTCCTTGCTTTCCAAGTTACAAGTTAACGTAGTCTTCTAGGTTTCCTATTCTGTAAGCCCTAATCCGGCTATTATATAAAGCCGGACGGGAGATAGATTAAACAGGTTCTAAGCACAAGTTAGACACAAGTTCAAGCTCTACGCAACTCGCCGAGAAGCTTATCCTCGCCGAGTAGCTAGATCTATTCCCTCACATTGTAACCCTGTTATACGGGCTTTAGTCCCAATTAGTGAGAAGTGCAGGAGTAGGTACGTCGTACTGTCGCGACGTACCGAACCTGGGTAAAATCCCGTGTTCTGTGTTACTACGCTATCCCGTTACCCCACGTCTCTACCGTAGTCTCATGGCACCCCTGTCTATGAAAACTACTACGATGTCTCGACAGTTGGGGCCCACCGTGGGGCAAACGACGTCAGGCGTGAAATTCCGATCTGGGATACTCGGCGGAATTGGAAGATCGATCACTGTCGGAAGCCTGGAGTTCGACGACGATGTCGGGCGCTTCCTCGACAACGGATCATACATACCGGCGCAAAACCACCTGGTAAGTGCCTGCGTGTTACCGATCGGATCTGCTAACATCTTTATCGGACTAACTGCAGAGGCAATGGGGTTTTGCGGTGGAAGCAAATTTATCCCACCCGCCCTATACCCAGTCGAAGACGACTATGATGCCGGATTCTGATCAGATCGCCGACAAAACAGTGATACACACTTTATCGGCATGGTGCAATCCGAAATCGCTGAAAACACGGATGACGGAAATCCCGTGCAAGAGGCAGATAACAACCTACCCGTCATAGAGACGGAAGAACAAACACCCGTCACAGAGGCGGAAGATCCGACATCCGTCAACCAGACGATGAACTCGGAAGCAGAGTCCGTGCTTGCCGCCATTGAGGCGAGGTTGGAGTCGGAAACCGGATCGGATAACTTCGACTCCGAAGACGAAGACGAGGATGCCTTCGTAAGAAAGGTTAAGTCCTTTCAAGAGGGATTCCATGAGGTGCTAATGGCAAAACCAGCTGATACAACGGGTGCCGGCAGCCAGGAAAGCCCTAAAACCCCTCCGCCGGTGGAAGAAAGAGAAGACGGAGAAACTTCTCCGATATTCCCCAATGTTAAGGAGATGACAGAAGATGAGCCTGTCAAAAAACCTCCTTCTTCCAAGAAAAAGCACCGTGCTTCTAAAAAACTCCAATACAAACTCCGGAAGAAAAAATCAGCCGATCTCGCTGACGAAAACCTGGAAGTTGGAGATATTAGCGGCACAAAGCCCGCGGAAAAGAAATCTAAGGAAATCACTGCTCCGCCAATGACAGAACTGGAAGAGCAAGAGCTATTACAAACACCAGTGGGACCAGATGAACCCCCTGAGATGCTGGAAGCCAGGAGACAAGCTTTCCAACGGCAACAGCAACATCTGCTTAGATCTCGGCAACATCTCCAACAAACCCATAATGACATCAAAGTCATGAAGGAAGAAATAGAGGAGTACGAGAGAAAGCATAGATCCGCGTTAAAACCTACTAGGTTACCCGGAATCGCAAAACCGGAAGAACTGCCGCCAAAAGAAAGGTTCTATAACCCATCTTGGCAAAAGCAGTTAAACGGCAAAGATGCCAAGGGCGAACCAATATACAAAATCGCAGTAGAAAACGCGGAAGCAGCGTTCGCCATCCTAAACAACGACCTGTACTCCAACGGGGAAAAACTCCAAGGGGTGTATGCTTTCCTAGGAAAAGCATTACAGCAGCAACAGCGAGGCCAAGAACGATCAGGGAGGCTGCATGATAATTCCGCCCTCTGCAAAACAGCTACTTGCGCTGCTGGAGCACCTGGACCGGAAGAACCCGGAGATTCGGATAAAAAAGAGGATCCGAGAAAAGACAGGAAAAACCCAGACAACCGGGACGCAACGTCTAGAATCGGACCTCATCTCCCGAAAGATGGATATAAACCACACGATCGGGAAGACAAACACCGGAATGACGGCAAAATAATGCCACCTCCGAGAAACCCAGCCGAAAAAGCTGGAAGATACGATATACCTCACAAACGTGAAAGATCTCGGACACCGCCTAAGGATAAGGAAAGGTACAGGAGCAGGACTCCACCTAATCCCAAGGGGCGTGACAACGGAAGAGATAGAAACAACCCCGGAAAAGCGCATCCGCGCAACAATGGAAAAGAGAGGAGTAGATCCCCTTCTGTCCATTCAGCCGGAAGATATTCTGCACACATTGATAGAGCAGAAAAGGATGATCTATACTTTGGTCCTAAGTGTTTTACTGACAGGATCCGAAGGATAACCCTGCATTCTGGCTTCGCCAAAGTTGGTCCAACCTACCAAAAGTATACCGGCAGTACAAACCCGGATACCTGGCTCTCAGATTATTATACAGCCGTCCAAATCAACAATGGGACATACCTGGAAGCTGTCAAGTTTCTTCCCCTAATGTTGCTAGACGGAGCCAGAGATGGATCAATGGTTTACCATCAAGAACTGTCGACAGTTGGGATGATATGGCGAGAGTATTCACTCAGCATTTTCGGGGAACATACAAACGCCCAAATAGCATCAACCAGCTGAACCGTTGCACCCAATTTGAGGACGAACCATACGTGGATTTCATCTCCAGATGGACTGCAATGAAGAATAGTTGCTCTGGAGTAACTGACGTACAAGCAATGCATGCTTTCGTCAATGGCCTAAAACCCGGACTCGTACCGTTCATGGTTGGTTCTAAACAGCACAAAGATCTCGGATCTATGCTTACAACCGCTAATGTGCATGCTGCAGCCGAAGATGATATCAGAGCAAGAGGAGGCAATATTGAGTCACTAATACTCGCCAAGAAAACCCCTCGTTCTGACAAAAAAGGAACTCCGGAGTCAACAACAAAGCCCAAGGAGGTCAACATAGCCTTTGGAGGAGAAAAGGTGAATAAGTGGAAAGGCCGCAGTCCGGATCCAATCAATTACACTCCCGAAGAATGGGAGAGAATTAAGTCGGAACCCTGCGTCCACCACTCGCAATTTGGGAAACCAACCCACACAAACGCGCAATGCCGGCTAAACAAGCATATGAAAGGCAATGCAGGATCCGGAAATAAGGGGAAGGGTTCCAAAAGGAAACCTGCCAAACAAAAGCCAGAAGCTGAAAAAGAAGACAGTGAATCGGACACTGATGAAAAAATCCAGGAACAACAGCGAAAAGGCGAACCCAAATTTCCGAGAGTTGATGGAGAAGCAATGCTAACCTTCTTAGCAACCCCGTCAGCAAAGGTGGCCAAAAGAACACTTCGAGAAATAAACGCGGTTGTTCCGGCAACCCCAAAATTCTTGAAGTACTCCAACACACCGATAATCTGGGATCAGTCTGATCATCCCGGAAATATCCCTGAACCCGGCACACAAGCTCTTGTTGTAAGCCCTATTGTTCAAAACACTAGGCTAAGAAGAGTGCTGATGGATGGAGGATCCAGCATCAATATAATGTACCTGGATACACTGAAGCATTTGAAGATCTCCGAGTCCCAGCTCAACTACAGCAATATACGCTTCCATGGCATTGTTCCTGGCAGGCAAGCACGATCCCTAGGAGAAATTTCCCTAGATGTCACCTTCGGAGATAAAGATCACTTCCGGCAGGAAAAAGTATCCTTCGAAGTAGTACCGTTCGAGAGCGTGTATCACGCAATACTCGGACGTCCAGCTTTCGCCAAATTCATGGCAAGATCCTGTTATATCTACAACAAGCTGAAGATGCCAGGACCCAAAGGAGGAGTAATCACCATTGCCGGTGATTTCAAGCTGGCAAACGAGTTGGAAAAAGAAAACGCCCTTTGCGCTCAGAGAGTTATAGCGAAGGAGGAACTGAAGGAATTAGCCAAGGAGGTATCGCCGAAAGAAATGCCGGCAGGAAAAGAAACTCGGAAGCCAACAGATAGCTTCAAGGCATCCGAGAATACAAGACAGGTAATCCTAGATCCCAAAGATCCGACAAAATTCGTCGTCGTAGGGACTGGGATGACTGACAAATAGGAAGGCGAGCTCATCAAGTTCCTCCGTGAGAACTGGGATATTTTTGCCTGGTGTCCAGCTGACATGCCAGGCGTACCCAGGGAACTTGCTGAGCACCAACTCAAGGTTATTCCCGGATCAAAACCCGTCAAACAAGGTCTCCATCGATTTGACGGAAGAAGACGGAAGGCTATTGGCAAGGAAATTATCCGGCTTTTAGCAGCGGATTTCATCAAGGAAGTAATCCATACTGATTGGTCCGCAAACCCGGTCCTAGTACCGAAGAAAGACACCACTGCTCTTAGAATGTGTATAGATTACACAGGATTGAACAAGTTGTGTCCGAAAGATAGGTTCGCGTTACCACGAATCGATCAAATAATAGATGCCACTGCAGGCTCCGAGCTTTTATGCTTTTTGGATGCATACTCCGGGTACCACCAAATACGCATGAAAAAGGAAGATCAAATCAAGACTTCTTTTATAACCCCGTATGGGACGTACTATTACATAACCATGCCTTTTGGCCTGAAGAACGCAGGTGCAACCTACCAGCGTTGCATGCAACGCTGTTTGCATAGTCAAATTGGCAGAAACGTTCATGTTTACGTGGACGATATCGCTGTCGTAACCAAGGAAAAAAGATACACTCCTTGAGGATTTGCGAGAAACTTTCGAAAACTTACGCACTTACAAGATGAAGTTGAACCCATCTAAGTGCGTATTCGGGGTTCCCTCAGGAAAACTTCTGGGTTTCATTGTTTCCCACAGAGGAATAGAAGTTAACCCGGAAAAGATCAAGGCAATCTTGAACATCTCAAAACCTACATGTGTAAAAGATGTCCAAAGATTGACGGGTTCCGCTGCAGCCGTCAGCAGATTTATCAGTCGGCTGGGGGATAAAGCCTTACCACTCTACAAGCTGCTGAAGAAATCCGACAAGTTCGAATGGACAGAAGAGGCTGATGCAGCGTTGGCCCAGTTGAAGGAAATCTTGATGAACGCTCCCATCTTGGCATCTCCAAAAGACGAAGAACCCATGTTATTATACCTTACGGCTACAAGTCGGGTTATTAGTGCGGTAATCGTTGTGGAGCGGACAAAAGAAGAACAAAGCATACCAGATCAACATCCGGTATATTACATAAGCGAAGTTTTTTCCGAATCCAAACAAAGGTATCCGCACTACCATAAACTGGCATATGGCGTATTTTTTGCATCCAGAAAACTGCGCCATTACTTCCAAGGGCATTCCATAACAGTGGTATGTAAAGCACCACTAGGGGATATTATAAACAATGCGGAGGCAACCGACCGAGTAGCTAAATGGGGCATCGAGCTGGCAGCCTTCGACATTAAGTACCAGCCAAGGACGGCAATAAAATCCCAAGTTTTGGCAGATTTCGTCGCCGACTGGGCAGAAGCAATGGAAAATACACCGATGCCAGAATCCGAGTATTGGATCATGCACTTTGACGGATCCAAGATGAAGGAAGGAGCTGGGGCTGGCGTAGTCCTAAAATCTCCCAAGGGAGACACAATGGAGTACGTATTACAAATACACTTCAACGCCAGTAACAACGTGGCAGAATACGAAGCTCTGCTTCATGGCTTGCATATTGCAAAAGAAATAGGGGTAAAACGCATCTTATGCTATGGAGACTCGGATTTGGTACAGCATCATCTCAACCAAACCTGGGACGCGAAAAGCCCTATAATGGCCGAATATCGGAGGACGGTGGATGAGTTTGCCATTTGTTTCTTCGGGTTCGAAGTCCTTCACATAAAAAGGGAGGAAAACTGGAATGCGGATGCGTTAGCCCGCATGGGATCAGAGAGAGTAAAAACTTTACCACCAGGGGTATTCGTCCAGCATTTGTATGAACCATCCATAAAAGGTGGAGACGTTGATTACCCTCTGGCATCTGAAACAATCGAGGTCATGCTCGTTAAACCGGATTGGACAATTCCATACTTAAACTTCTTAGTCAATCAGAAGTACCCGGAAGGAGCAGACGAAGTCTTGCAAAGGCAAATACAGCGTCGGTGCAAAGGATACGTGGTGATCAACGACCACTTGTATAAACGCAGTACTTCCGGAATTTTTCAGCGGTGTATTTCACCAGAAGAAGGAAGAGAAATACTGGAAGAAATCCACGCCGGCAATTGCGGACATCATGCTCAATCAAAAAGCATAGTCAAAAAAGCATTCCGGGCGGGGTTTTTCTGGCTAACAGCCAAGTCAGACGCCGAACGCATAGTGAATACATGCGAAGGATGTCAATATTACGCCAAGCAGACCAATTTGCCGGCCCAAGCACTTAAAACTATCCCTATCACATGGCCGTTTGCGGTCTGGGGGCTAGATATGATGGGACCGTTCAAAACTGCAAGAGGTGGACTTACACATCTACTCGTAGCGGTGGATAAATATACAAAATGGGTGGAGGCTAAACCCATCAAAAAGCTGGATGGCGCAACTGCCAGAAATTTCATTATTGATTTAGTAATGAGGTATGGCGTCCCACATAGCATAATAACTGATAACGGGACAAATTTCTCCATTGGGGAGTTGGCAAAATACTGCCAACAAACGGGAATCCGCTTAGATCTTGCATCTGTGGCACACCCGTAATCTAATGGACAGGTTGAAAGAATGAACAGTTCAATCCTGCAAGGAATACGCCCAAGACTCGAATCTCCTCTCCATAGAGCAGCTGGAGCGTGGGTAGAAGAGCTACCTTCCGTGTTATGGAGTATTCGAACGACGCCAAATAGGTCAACTGAGCAAACCCCGTTTTTCCTAGTTTATGGTGCGGAAGCTATTCTTCCAATGGACATGATCCATGATAGCCCAAGAGTGCAGAATTTTGACGACTCAGATGCCGAAGAAGCACGACAGGATGCCGTCGATCTCTTAGAAGAGGAACGAGAACTTGTGCTTCAAAGATCTGCCATCTACCAGCAAGGTTTACGACGTTATCATAGTCGGAAAATCAGGCATCGTTCTTTTAAAGAAGGTGACTTAGTGCTGAGATTGGTGCAGCAAAGGAAGCACAAATTGGCCCCAGTATGGGAAGGACCATTTGTCATCAGTAAAGCCATGAAGAATGGATCATACTATCTTGTCGACATTCGAGATACGGAGGATGATCCCGAGAAGCCGAATCGCAAAAGAAAGAGAAAAATAGATGATGAACTAGGAGAGACAAAGAGGCCTTGGAGTATCCAGCAATTACGTCCCTTCTATACTTAGTTCAATTTCTATGTAAACATCTTTGAGACCATGAAATAAATTTGTCGGAATATTGTCATTCATATTTCATTATAAGTACAAAATATTTCCGCCTCATCTATTTCCCAATGATCTTACAAATACTCAATGTTAACCCGAATTGTGCCTGCGTGCTCGGTGTTTAAAATCTGAATGATTCGGCCTGTTAAAGGTTAAAGGAAACTCGGATTGTGCCTGCGTGCCCAAGTTTCAGAGCAGTTCCTTGTTTTCTCTAAATTTTATCTGATTGTGTATGTGTTGGGTTACTGAAACTAGTCAGTAAAAATGCTTCTAGCATGATCCATGTTTCTGAGTTTTAAAACTATTTGGTTCGTCCCCAATTACTCGACATGACGATACATATTGCTAGTTGAGCCATTTTTAAACACTAGAGCAGTTAAAACACAGTTTCCAGATTACTTAGAAGATAAAGGAACAGTCAAACCCGGAAAAAACTTTGCAAGAAACTTGAAATTGCAAAAGGCGGAGTTCTTGTTTCGACAAATGACATAGAAGCATTACAATATGAATTACATTGTAAAAATGCTCTTATACACATCCATCATTCGGGTCGAGTGTATTCCCTCAAGCATCCGAGTCTTCATCACTGCTATCATTCTCGGGGGCTGCGGGCACTTCTTCTTCCGGATAAGTAATGGAAATGTTCACCATAGAGGCAATCTTGGAAGCGTGCCCTTTAACTTCATCAAAAATCGCATTTCGTTGCGCTTCTGTATACCCTTGAGGGATACCGGATGCTACGCGCCAAGATCTGGCATTAGGGTAATGTAGACGCATAAGGCCAAGTGCCATGCGTGCACCACCTCGTGCGGCAGAACGAAGGATGGATTCTTTCGATTCTGCTACTTCTGTGATGGCACCCGGAAGTCGGTAGACTTCCGAAAAGCATACAGTACTTGTGGGAAGGAATTTATTAATCAGCTGCATTCCTGCATTCCTGATTGAATTCCACACTTCCCCAAAGGCCCGGATCTTTTCAGTCCGAGAAATTCCTGGAAAATTTCCTGCTTTGTCGACAAAAGTAAAGGTTACATGGAAAGATACAAGAAATAAGACATGAAGACATTGGTAAAAAGAAGTTAACTTACCAAGAACCTTGTCAATTTCGTCGCTTTCTTTCATGCGCGGGAGTAGCATACTTTCCAAATCATTGATAATAGCTTTGTCTTCCGCTGCCTGTAAAGAGGCCTTGGATTGAGCAATCCCAAGGGCCAGATTACTGGCTTCTAGGTCTTCTTGAGCTTTCAGAAGTTCCTTTCGGAGGTTTGAGTTTTCCTCACGAAGCTGAGAAACATGGACAGCGTTTTCTGCTAATTTGTTGGCTTTGTTTAAAGCAGCTGGAGGGCAGAAATTAATTTGAGTTTACAAAACAATTCCGAATAATTCTCCAGAGAAAACAAATGGTACAAAATAAAATACCGGTGGCTTTTGATAGTTGCCGCTGAGATGACGCTAGTTCGTTGCTTTTAGACTCAATAACAGATTGAAGGGTTTTTACTTCTCTGCTCTTGAGACTAAGCTTCTTAAAAACTTCCAAGTTTATGGCGTCTGCGGAATGCTAAAACATGGAAATGAAAGCCAGATGCTTAAGTTTGAACAGGCATATGAAGAAACATTAAGAAGAATTCATATTTCAACTTAATGCTTGGGGGCTAGAAGTATTACCTGGCTCATTTCTCGCAAATCGATCAAGACCTCGTTGAATTCTTTGGCATATTCCGCGAAGAGAATTCCAACGTGATGAAGGCCATCGTGTATAACCTGACGAGGCGAAAATGCGATATCATTGCGAACAACTAATCCATTTTGTGGCCAAGGGCGAATCAGAGGCGCAGGAACAAAGAATTTCTTTGCCTCCGGACGAATATATCCGAGTTCGTCGAATGGTTCTTCTTTTATCCGGATATCGTCCAGGTTGGGAATAGATTCCTCTCTGGTAGTTGATTGCCTTTTGCGCTTCCGATTGTTGTGAAACTCGGCATGTAATTTGTTGAGTTCAGCGTCGGAAGCAAGATCATTTTCTCCAAGTTCATCAAACTGGGAAGGAGTTAACAATATGTTAAAAAGCGGAGAGAGAAGATAATCTGAAGAAAAACGTGGAAACAAGGAAAGATAAATACCTTAGGGACCAGATTTTCCACGTGATAAATCGCCAGACTTTCCTCAATCTGACTACTGACGGCGACCAGTTCGTGAAGTCGTCCTATAAAATCCTTTCTGGTAAAGGCCTTATCTGTTCCTCTCATGCTATCTTCTGGTCCTTGGTATTCGCAAAGAAGTCGAGAACGAAAAGAGAGAGGTTGGATACGGCGTCCAAAACAGCACATAACGGTATCCTTCCCAACCAAAGAAGGTTGAGAGGAAGAGAGCTTGGCGATGCGCCGCTTTATCTTCATCAGGTTTTCTGGCAAATTTTCCCCTACTGCGGCTGTCCAACTCTCGCGAGGAGTAGCGGCAGAATTAACGAAGGGAGGAACCCCGGTTGCCCTGCCTGGGAATGGAATGTCCTGATGATAAAAGAAAGAACCTAGCCAAGATTGGTTAGGTTCCGGCATTTCTATTTTTGGATACCATTCCTCCCTAAATTTTCTGAGGATGAAAGATACGGTTCCGCAAATGGGCGAAACGCCATTTGTGATGTTATACTTTACCTCAAAGCAATATTGCCAGAAATTTAGGTCAGGTGTTATCCCGAGATATCCTTCGAAAAGGGCTTGGAAACTGGCTAAGTAGAGGATGGAATTCGGAGAAATATTGTGTGGTTGAACGCCATAAAAGTTAAGGACGTCTAGAAAAAAGGCGGAAGGGGGAAAACCCATACCTCTCGCAACATGAGAGGTAAGGATGACGCGTTCTCCAACTTCTGGCTTGGGCTCGGGTTCATCTTTTGAGATTCGCCATTTGCCCTTAACTATGGATCCCTCCTTTGACATCCGACGAAGAAGGACGAGAGAAGTATTACTCGGACTCCAATTGCCGACAACTTCTGTTTCGTTGTTGGCTCCGGTGGCAAAGCGTTCATCGCCACGGGAATGGATCTTGACCCTCGCCGTCGTTGGGATGAAC
Source organism: Alopecurus myosuroides (assembly GCA_028641055.1). NCBI lineage: Eukaryota > Viridiplantae > Streptophyta > Magnoliopsida > Poales > Poaceae > Alopecurus > Alopecurus myosuroides. Next base: position 307,104,742 of record CM054063.1, on the reverse strand, counting down.
GGAGGGGGTGCTGCGGAGCTCGATCCCGCAATATCCGCGGCGGCGGAAGTGTTTTCTCCGCCCGCCGCGGAAGCCGTAGTCTTCTCCGGCTCGCCGCCGGCGTGCGTCTGCGATCCCGGCTGCGGATCCAGATCGTTGACGAGCTCGTCGATGGCGGTGCGGGTTGGTGACGACGGCGAGGAGGCCATCTTTTGGTGGTGCTTTGCGTTCGGCGTACGAAGGATGCGTGCGTTGGGACAAGGACTTGCTCTCGAGCTCACGTTCGCAGCAATGGCGTAGGCAGTGAGGGAGTGAGGAAAGTTTCGGAGGAGGACGATGATGGCTATTTATAGCCAGGGAACCGTTTAGATACGTGCCAACGGCTCTTTCGACCGTTGGATGTTCGACGCGTGTCGCTCGCCGGAAACTACGGGAAATATAACGACAGGGGAATGATGGCTATCTCCTCGTTTCCCGTGAGAATCTGTCAGAGATACGTTGCAGGGTTTCCCGCGTGAAACCAAGCGTCGCCTGCGTCAGCATGATTAAAGCGCTGACGTTAGAAGTTCCTTTTCCGCGAAGGATCGCGAGAAGAAAAGCCGGATTTTCATAGTTCCGAGTTTTATGTTACCATCTCCTTCAAAAGGAAAGAAGAAAGAATCAAGACTGCTGAATCAAGATTTCCCGGACAAACTATATTTGGCGAAAGACGGAGAATCAGAGTTTTGATCCTTCCTGGGGGCTACTGTCGGATATATACTGAATAGGGGTATAGAAGATGGTAGACAAAGAGCCGGACCACCAGGGTGGCCTACGTGGTAATGGGCTTAGGTCCATTGGACGGCCCAGTAGTCCGACGTGCAAAAGCCGGATTCTAGAAGAACCCGGATCACGGCCCACGTGATCTGGCTTGGAGGAGAAGACAGATTCCTTGCTTTCCAAGTTACAAGTTAACGTAGTCTTCTAGGTTTCCTATTCTGTAAGCCCTAATCCGGCTATTATATAAAGCCGGACGGGAGATAGATTAAACAGGTTCTAAGCACAAGTTAGACACAAGTTCAAGCTCTACGCAACTCGCCGAGAAGATTATCCTCGCCGAGTAGCTAGATCTATTCCCTCACATTGTAACCCTGTTATACGGGCTTTAGTCCCAATTAGTGAGAAGTGCAGGAGTAGGTACGTCGTACTGTCGCGACGTACCGAACCTGGGTAAAATCCCGTGTTCTGTGTTACTACGCTATCCCGTTACCCCACGTCTCTACCGTAGTCTCATGGCACCCCTGTCTATGAAAACTACTACGATGTCTCGACATGGCTTGTTTTGAAACAAACAATATTCCTAAAAATGTGTGGCAGAGTTGGGTCTGGTTTTATAGATACCTTCCTGGAGAAGAGAAGTTATATACCGCCATTGTAGCAGGCTTGTGTTGGGCGGTTTGGAAAACTAGAAATAAGATAACATTTGAAAATTATATCGTCAAGTCCCCTAATGTAATTGTTTACATGATGGCTACTTTCCTAACATACTGGGCAGGTTTATATGCGGAGGGAGAAGCTGAAAAGATCAAGTACGATGCAGGAAAGCTGGTGAAGAAGATGCAAGAACTGTCCCAAATCAGCGCAGGTGGAACATGACCTAGTGGAGTGTTGCTGACCGAGGGACCTGGGATGTCCAATTGAGGTGTTGCATTTGCTCGAGCCGGAAGAAGACTTTGTCACCTTGGTTTGTTCTAGGAGGTTTTGGGACAGACAGTTGTTAGGGTCTCGTCGTTTGGTTTAGTTTTGTATCCTGTTAGGTTAGTGAGACTTTTCTCCTTGTGTTGGTTCTGGAAACTTTATCTCTTTTAGGATAGTTCTTGAATGTCTCCAGGTTTTATCCCACAGATGTTGTTTCGATGTCGAGCAGTTATCAGCGGGTTTCCTGGTTGATGTGAGGACGCTATCTCTTTCCCGTATCCTTTCTTGTTTTGTTGGTGTACAATATACTCCCTCCGTCCGGAATTAAGTGTCGTAAGGTTTTGACAAAAGTGGATGTATCTAACACTAAATTATGTCTAGGTACATCTATTTTTGTCAAACTATGTGACATTTAATTCCGGACGGAGGGAGTATTTCCGATGAGTAATGGAAAGGGGTAGTGGCCCGAATTGAATTTTTTTTTGTGGTGATCTACTTTAATGCGTCCGGTAAACAGGGCTGTATTTCGCATTTTTATACATCTTTCGCTATGCTCGAACGGCTAAAAGTGGTGCTCTAAAACTATTTTAGCGTGATGCTGTTTGGAGATGCTAGCTGGCCAGAAATAACCATTAATTAAAGAAGAGAAACTTATCCATCCGGCGTCGTCGCCGAGCGGGACGGGCCCCACCTCGTTGTAGCACGTCACCTGCAGAGTCGCTCCTCACTCCGTCGCCGTCTCCATCGTCTCTCCCCAATTCAACAACACTCTAGAAGCCACCCTGCCGCTGAGGTCACCGCCGCCGCCGCCGCCGCAACTCAACCGCCGGATGGCCTTCGCCAGCTCGCTCCTGCCCGCGCCGGCCTCCCGCGTCCACGCGGGCTCCGCCCCGGACCTCGCCTTCCCGCCGGTCAACAGGAAGGGCGGCGTCTCGCTTCGGCGCCGGGGAGCCCGGCATGGAGGTACCTTATGCTTCGCCCAGCTCGTGCTTAACGTCCTTTAATTTTCATTACAGCCATCTAAGATCTGTACCTTAGTTAGTACGTGTACTCAAGAAGTCAAGAGTTCTTGCGCTTTGATTTGGAGCGAGGTTGGGCAAATTCAGGTCCCCCAGTACCGATTTACCTTCGATGTTCAAATGTCTGTGTATATAAAAATGTGTTAGTCTTTGTTGCCGCACTGAAGTTAGTGGAATTGTTCAACATGTCTGGCTTTGTACTTAGCGGGAAGAGATATGGTGATTCAGAATCAAAATACAAGCTAACAGCACTTCCTTGAAATAGGCTTTCGCCTCGTTATATTAATATAGCAACCACACCATACAACTTGCGAACCACTGCTGGGGTCAAACAGCACACCCAAGAGAAAAAAGAAGAGAACTAGAAAAGAAAGTAAAGCCAACAATGGCAGATCGACGAAAACAAGATAGCTCGTGACCGTAGCGCCAGCCGAAGAAAAATTAAAGAACATCCTTATTTTTTTTTCTGTTTTGTGTTTGAAGAGGCATAATTGAGCTGAGACGTACTGTCTGATGTCTTTTTCCTCTTTGTTCTGTGACCAGTTAGGGCGGAAGTTAACGAATCTGGAAGTGCTTTAGCGGTTGATGCTCTCTCCCAGGTTAAACATGTCCTACTTCCGATCACTGACCGCAACCCTTACCTCTCAGAAGGTACAAGACAGGTATGTTTCCTTTTTCAGAGACTCGTTGGTTTGCGGTCCAGTGCTGAATAATATAGAGGAACCAAATCAGTGTGGCCAATTTCCTGGGCAGTTTAATTATGTCCATTAGTTAGACCATAGTTTTATAATCTTCAAAGGAAGAACTTTGAGCTGATCATTTTTACTTTATCGTTCATTTTTACGTGCTCTGTATACACTTGAAATAGTGGCTTGTCCATAACGGCTGATGATGTACCAGGCTGCAGCAACAACCACTTCTCTAGCAAAGAAGTATGGAGCACACATCACAGTAGTTGGTACGGCCTCAGTTGCTCTGAAACATTGATTTTTCTGTGTTCAGCAATTGTGCATATTCTTTTCCGTAGCATAAAATTTTCTGTATCTACTCTTGATTTCAGTTATTGATGATAAGCCGAAGGAGTCATTCCCAGAGCATGATACTCAAATGTCCAGCATTAGATGGCACCTTTCTGAAGGTTAGAACGGTCTCAATAATTTATTTACGACTACAAAGTGTTGACCCTCCCCTCACCTAGCATTGAAAAGTTCTCAATATCTAAGCAACATAACACCCCAAGAGTCATATATTGCTTATCCGATATGAAAAATCAACTTTCCTGAGAGTTATCATTATTTCATTCATTGCCTCTTGTTTCCAAGTGGTGCTATTTACCTATCGTCGTGCTGATATCGGTGCTTCTGTCCAGGTGGATTCACGGAGTTTGGGTTGATGGAGCGCCTTGGCGAAGGAAAGAAGCCGACGGCTATCATTGGAGAGGTTGCAGATGAGTTGGAGCTAGATCTGGTTGTCCTCAGCATGGAAGCTATCCACTCGAAGCACGTCGACGGGAATTTGCTGGCAGAATTCATCCCCTGCCCCGTTCTCATGCTTCCCCTCTAATCAGCTTTGCTGGCTTCTGTCTTTTGAGAGATACGACTATACATTCGGGTTAACTAATGGTTCTACCTTGTTAAGGCTGTTGTCCTGTCAGTTTTGTGATTCCGTGAACGTTTGCAGGAACGTTAAGTGGTTCTTTTCTGAAATCTGATGTATCATGTTAATGTTTTCATCGGTCTCACCGAGATATGCTGCTGCCTGCTGCTATTTGCTGGGAAAAATAACTTTATTATGCAAACAAGAAAAAAAGATTTGAGATATGCTGCTTATTTGCTGGGAAGAAAACTGTACTACAGTAGCAAACAAGAAAAAAATATTTGTGTATGCAATACAGAGAGCAATGGACTGAAATTGGAAAATAAATAAAGTTGGAGATGCGGGGTATCGATCCCCGTGCCTCTCGCATGCTAAGCGAGCGCTCTACCATCTGAGCTACATCCCCACTTGATAGTGTCTTGGACACAGTAACTAACATATACTCGAAATCTCAAGAACTCGATAGTCAGAAATCCTGTTGTCAGACGGCTATCCGCTTCTTCACCTCGTATGTATGCTGCACTCACGTCGCGTGTTCTGTACTCGGTGCTCTACTTGTCCAGAGTTCACACTGACCGCAATGAACGGAATAGTTAATACAGTAAAGCTCAAAGTTGATGGCATCGTGTGTTTGCCGATCCTTCAGATCGGTGGCTTTAGAGTTTATGGATGGGGTCGGCGAGGCGGTGGCGGCGATCCCATCAGGTGTGTCTCTCCTTCTACTCTGTCCCCGTTGCTGCGGCGTTGTCTCCGACGTCATGGTGGAGCAGGGAGGATTGGTCGTCCGGGAGTACGCGCAGACGGTTGCCTGCGCAGTTGATAGCTGGAAGATGGTGCATCTTGTGCTGGATTTGTGGTTGGAGGCTGACAGTTCTGGTATCCTTCTCCGACGTTGTAGTCGTGCGGGGATGCCAGGTCTGGAGTTCGATGGCGTGTCCGGGGACACGTTGCCCCGGTCTGATTCGTTCAACGATAATAGTTTTGCTTTTGGCAAACTACTTTAGAGGTCCGTAAAGCTGCAGATCAGCGATGGAGCCGCGTCGAGCTCAAGTGAAGAGGTGATCTGTCTACTCTCTCTTGGTGGTTGCTTCGGTGGTGCCGAAGGAGAGGGACAGGCGATGGTTTTTTGCACAGGATTTTTCTGTCCTTTCAGTACTGTAATGTCGGTGTTTACGTGTCTTGTAACCGGATATTTATCTTATGAATGAGATCGTATTACCTTGCAAAAAAAAAAAAAATACAGTATATACATCGAACATTTTAGAGCGTTCAATGACAGGCGGCTGGAGCGCGGCCTTCGCGCAGACGAGGAGACGCAGAGAAAGAAGATGAAGCCCCGACGACTCCAGCTGCCGAGCATTTTGGCCCTAATAGATGTAGGGTGCGGCGATGAATTGATTCGTCGCCGCTTAATGTTTAATTACTTTTAGTTTGCAAAATCGGGCGAGTTTTTCCAATTTTATTCCCGCCCAATTAATGAAACCTGCGATTTTCAGTTCATGTTTAGGGGTTCTGCTACGATCCCCACCTCTGCGACCTGTAGAATTAGGGAAAACGCGAACTAAAAAAGGGTTTTTCCATTTTCAGTTTAGGGGCTCTGCTAGAGATGCTCTTACAAGGTTAGACCAATTATGGCTGCACTACTTGCAATCGAATCAGTAAATATTACAACTACTCATGAATTTAGATCATATCTAGGTTAAAAGACGTCGTTCAGCACATTGGCGGAGACAGGGGACCAGCAGGGGCCTGCCCTCCTCCCCCATAACACCATATATTTGCTCTTAAAAATGTATGAGCATTGTAGATTTTGTTTCTTCTAACCAGCCCAACATCCAAAATTAATCAATCATGTCTCTTTACCTGGTCGGCATATGATATCTTGAGTGTTTATCCGGGTGGTGCACAATAGGTTAGATCAGTGGAGTCCCAAGATGCCCCCGGCCTTGGCACCAGTAGACAAAACCCTATAGCAGATGGTGTTCATGACCGGTAGCGTGATTCGGTGTAACACGTCACTGCTAATACAAATGATTCACACACGTCACCTCTAATAGTGTACTTGTGGCGTGCGGATAGATCTGATACGCCACTACTACGTAGGGCCATGTTGACGCTAGGGATGAAATGGTACTATGGCGTGTTGTGTTGGTGGCACGCCACTAACCTTATTTTGTACTTGTGGTGTGTCAAATGTGCACGCAACCGGCTATTGGCAAGTTGTGTTGTGCATTAGTCCCTGCATGCCACAGAAACTAATGTGGTTTAATAAAGATAGCCGCTTACGCGGCGTGCATGGACACATCAGTAGGGATGGCAAACTCTATAAATGGCATGCCGATCTCTCGCCGCTAAGCAGCCCCCTGTTCTCTTCACGCACGCGCCTGTTCGCCCAACTCAACGGCGGGGCGGTCATCCACCCACGACTACCAAGTTTTACATGTCAGAGTTATTGACACCCTTCTTCCTACCTGTCCCAGCTCTAAAATTTCCTTTCGCCGGAGGTTGGAACATCACTAGTGGAAACAACCCCTTTCGTCCAGGGGGGCAGGGGGCATCTGTCCCGGTTGCACCAAAAACCGGGACAAGTGCCATGCATTGGTCCCGGTTCGTGTGCCCGAGGCAGCAGAAACCACCTGGGGGCATCTGTCCCGGTTCGTGGGGAGCCAATGGTCCCGGTTCGTGGCACGACCCGGGACGAATCCCTAGCCACAGGCCACGTGGCGCGCGCATGGGCATTGGTCCCGGATCATACCCCTAACCGGGACCAATGTCCCTTCCCCTAAAAATGCGGCCACAGCCCCCGTCCCTTTTTTTAAGCTTGGGGGAGTGAGAGAGAGGTGTGGGTGGTATTGTCTGTCCGCGTGGCGCGGGAGTTGTAACGCGTGGGCATGAATGCGCGTTATAAACTGCCGCACCTCCACTCCACGCACCGTCGTGCCACCACCATGCCTCCGAGGAGGAACAACACTACCGGTTTCCGCGGAGTTCGATCGCGGCAGAACGGAATGTTCACCGCGACTATCCGCTTCGGGGACGACCGCATCCCCCTCGGCTCCTTTGCGACGGCCTCGGAGGCCGCCCGCGCTTGGGACGCGGCGGCCTGGCGCCTCAGCCGCCCGCGGTCGTTGATGAATTTTAGCGACTGCCACACCCTCTGGGAAGCGGAGGCCAGGGCGCCGACGCCGCAGATCGTCACTGCCGCCGACCACCGCCACCTCAGGCACCGCGCGTTTCAGGGCCTAGTCGACGCCAGGGACGACCGCGTGGTCCGCGAGTATTACCGGAACAATTCGAGTGAGGAGAGCGCCGACGAGGAGCTATGGCAGACCCGCGCGGCTGAGCGGGCGGAGCGGCGCCTCAAACGCCACCTCGAGTTAGATGCCGCTCGGGAGGCGAGGACGAAGGCGCTGCAAGCGCTCCGTCGGGCCGACCACGCCGGCGAAGTCTGGGCCTCCGACGATCCGAGGTGGGGGCCTATCTCGGAAATACCATCATGCACCTCCTCCGACGACGAGGAGGTCACCGACGACGACGAGGACGAAGAGTAGCGCGCTAGCGCGTCTGTTTTCTGTTGGCTGTTTAATAAAATAATTTGTTGTATTCCGGCAAACAGTGGCCCTCTAGCTCGTCTGTTTTCTGTTTTCCGTGTGATTTTTCCTGATTTGTTGGATTCAGATCTAATGGCATTTCGATAGACGTTAAAAAGAGGGGGACATGTATTTCGATAGATAAACAAGGCACGGTACACATAATGGCAAGATTGGATCTAAATCTAAACGGAGAGCATAGATCTAAATAAACAAGGCAGTACATAATGGCAAAAGTGCATCGATCTACTAGTCATACTCCTGCCTAGGCCTATAGTACATGTACTCGTAGTCGTCGTAGTCGCCGCCGCCGTCGTCGTCACTATCGTCTGACGGTGCTCTGCACTCTCTCGGAGGATCACGACTCCAGGGCTGGGCCTGAGGGTAGCGCAGGTGAGGGATATCGCCGGCCCTGATGTAGTCCATGACGCTCTGTAGAGTCCGGCCGGACCACCATAGCCGACGACCGGCCTCGTGATAGTTCCCAGGAGGCAGACCGTCCTCCTCATACCTGGCGAGCGTCCTCTCACGCCGATTGATGAAGAAGACATCCCAAGTATGCTGGTTATCGGGATGCCAACTGGGATTTCTCCGCTGCTCCGGCGTGAGCTCGTGGTAGTAGTGGTTTGTGATGGCCGCCCGACGCGCCACACCTTGAGGAAGAGGAGGGACCGGCACTCCTCCGGCGCTCAGCATCCAACCGGCGGGAACGTTGTAGCCGCACGGGCAGGGGTAGTTCGAGGCGGAAAGTGCCTCCGCCTGGATGAATGTTAGAGTGGGTACGGTAGAAGCCATGAGAGAGTGGTGAGTTTGTATGTGTTTATGGCAATGCAGTGGCAATGTATACATATATATAGCGAGAAGAAAACATCCCTTTAGTCCCGGTTGGGGACACCAACCGGGACTAAATGGGTTATGGTTTCATTGAGAAACGGATCATCCCTTTAGTCCCGGTTGGGGACACCAACCGGGACTAAATGGGAATTAGGGTTTCGTTTGGACCAATCAGATAGAATCACACGGATCGTGTGTTTCTTTCAAGCGCTCTTGAGTCGTTGGATCCGGGTGTGTTTTTTTCGAGCTGTTGTGAGCCGTCCGATCAGGGCTACAGTGTGTTTCCTTCGAGCTGCTGTGAGCCGTTGGATGAGTTGTTTCTTAACCGTTGGATCAAAACACTAGCTCAACACTTTGTGAGCCAGAGGACCCTATATATATATAGCCCAGCTTCATACACCGGTCAGTTCATCTCCCAAATACAAAACATCCGGATCAGTGTTTAACACATTCATCCATGCATGCTTGGGTCATTGTTGACTTGGTGCTCGGGTATTAATGTGCACGGGAACATCATCCGCGGCGTCCGAGCACGGTAGAAAAGAAATTTGTATTTCAGCGTCTGTTTTCTGTTTAAAATAATTATTACTAATTTTAAAATAATATAAGATATTTATATTTAAATTAAGTGCTAATAGTGAAATAGTTAATAGTTTGAATAGTTAGAATAATTATTTAGTTAAACAGAAAACGGATTTGAATTAGTTATGCAAATTCAAACAATTTTAATGTTGTAATTTTTTCCTAATTTGAAACTATATAAAAGGCCAAAGCGTGCATATTTAATATATTCAAATTTTGGCGCTAAAACAATTGGCCAAAAGTACTTCTGCTCCCGGTGCGCGACCAGCCGGGCCTTCCGTCCCGGTCGGTGGCAACAACCGGGACGAAAGCCCCTTCCGTCCCGGTTGGTGGCACCAACCGGGACGGAAGGGGCTTTCGTCCCGGTTGTTGCCACCGACCGGGACGAAAGGGGGGATAGGATATATACACGTCACCGCCCCCCTCAGCTCCAGACCGCGCGCAGGGACGAAAGCGACGCCGCCAGGCTTCCCATTTTTTCCGTTCCCCCGCGCCGCCCCTCGCCCCGTCGGCGTCCTCGCCTCTACGGCGCCGCCCCTACGTCCCGTCGCACCCGGCGCCGCCCCTCGCCCGTCGGCGCTCTCCTCTGCGGCGCCGCTCATTGCCCCCGTCGGCGCCTCCTCTGCGCCGCCACCCCTCGCCCCCCACGCGCCGCCCCTCGCCCCGTCGGCGTCCTCCTCTGTGGTGGCGCCCCTCCTCTGTGGTGCCGCCCCTCCTCTGTGGTGCCGCCCCTCGATCCCGTCTCGCCCCCGTCGGCGTCCTCCTCTGCGGCGCCGCCCCTCGCCCCACGCGCCGCCGGCCCGCCGCTGCACCGCGCCGGCCTCCACCGCCCCGCGCCGCCGGCCCGCCGCTGTCCCAACAGGAGGTAAGGCCTGCCTCCATCTCGCCCTAACCCGGGGCCTTTTTTGTTTTTTTCCTTTTTTTTACTTAATTACTGTTTTTTATTAGTGTTACAAATGTTAGAATTATTAGTTTATGAATTTTAGAAATTTTAGATTAGACTTATTTACTTTAAATTTGTTTAGAATTGATATAAAAAATTTAAGAATGTTAGAAATTTTAGATTAGACTTAGCAATTTTAGATTTGTACGTTTAGAATTGATATAGGAAATTTGAGAATGTTAGAATTATTAGTTATTAGACTTACCAATTTTAGATTCGTACGTTTAGAATTGATATAGGAAATTGAAGAATGTTAAAATTATTAATTATGAATGTTAGAAAATCTAATTAAGATAGTGTTATAAATTTAAGAATGCTAGAAATGTTATCGTATGTTTAAATATTATTATGCATAAGCAATTTTAAGAATTGGATCTGAAATATATACTTACTCTTTTTGTATAGTATGGAGCCAAGAGACGAAGATGCCGAAAATATGATCGAGGGTTTAATCCGCGGGCCCGACGTAGAGCCCGATGTGAGCCAGTGGATGAACGACTCCGGTGAGGGAGATCCGGTGCTCACCCAGGGAGACGACTCCGATGAGGGAGAAGCCGACGGCTCCGATATGGGAGCAGTCGACGGCTCCGGTGGAACCATACAAATTACAAACACCGGCTCCGAGGTGCATATATATATATGTTAATTAATGAAGCATCCGTTGTCTATATACATGTATTAACAGTCTTTATATTTTTAGCCATCCGGTTCAAATATATCAACCGGAAAAAAGACTAAACGAGGCGCAACAAAGAAGTTGAAAGATACAGAAAGATACAGGATCAACACGATCACAGCAGACGGCGCACCCGAGCTTCCCGCTGATGTTGCCCAAAAATTTGTGAAGCAATGCGGAGTGCTAGTTAGAGATCACATCCCGATCACTGTTAATGAGTGGAATGAGCCAAAAGATCCGCGGAAACAAGGAATTTCATATGTCGGCAAAATAGCCAAAGATCATCTTTTCTCAAAGATTTTGGCTAATTTCAACTTACCCGTGCCGGAGGTGGACGAGAATGAAGCGGATGTGACTGAGGCCGATGTTACTAGAATGAAACATGAGATACGGGAAAAGGTTAAAGCGTGGACCCTGAAAAAGATGGCCGAGCAATTCAAAAACTGGAAGAAAAGATTGAACCTTGATTATGTTAAGAAGAACAATACTCCTGATTTCACTCAAGGGTATGAGAAAATAAAACCCGTATGGGCAGACTTCGTGAAGTACAAGCTGGCAGAGAATGAACTGGAAAGGACGAAAACAAATGAGAAAAACGCCGCCAAAAAGATATATCACCATGTTATGGGGCAAGGTGGCTACAAGGGTTCTAGTCCCAAGTGGGAGACATGGGAGAACAACCTGATTCAGCAGGGGATCACTCCCGAGCCGTTCTTGTGGGTCGAGCGGACAAGGTCATGGTTCTACGGGCATGGGGGCAGGTTGGACGCCGAAGGAAAAGCAATATATAACCTAAGGCATAAAAAGAGTCGTCCTCTACCCATAGAGAAGCTGAGAGACGCAATAAAGGACGTTAAAGATGGGAAGTTCGTGCCAGATAGAGAGAACGACGAGCTCACACGAGCCCTAGGGAATAAGGAACACGGAGGGTGTACACGAGGCACAAAAGGCACTCCTCCGTTCTATGGCTAAAGGAATGCATTGTGCTCACAAATCAGACGACAAAGCCATCGAATCCTCGCCTTTCTCCAGCGCAAAGGTCTCCAGCGCGGTCGTCTTCGCAACGCATGCCGTCTCCGGCGCGGTCGCCTACGCCGTGCACGTCTCCAGCGCGGTCGCCTACGCCGCCGCGTCAGCCCTCTCCGCCCACTAAGTTTCTGCCGAAACGCAAAAAATCACCGAAACGTCAACGGTCACCCCTCCCGAAGGTACCAAAAGAGGTACCCAAGTTACCTTACGACTATACTCCCGAGGAAACCCAGAAAATCGCAAAGGACGAATACGATGCGTGGAAATCAAAGCGGAAGGAGAAGCAAAAGCCAGATTTCCCTGAGACCGAAGAAGAGATAGAACGAGCTTGGAAAATGGTGAAGACTCTTCATCAACCCGAGCCGAGTCTGTCATCTGACTATGACCGCTCTATTCTGAAGTCACACCAGGAAATGGTGCGGTCAACAAAGAGTAGTAGCGCAAGCGGGAAAAAGGGGAAATCAGTTGCTCAACTCGGAGAGCAGAAAAAACAATCCACGTCCCCGCTCAAAGTGATTTCCAATACCCAGGTGGGGCCGAGCACTAATATTGCTGATGAGGATATTGATCCGGAGTTTATAACACTGTACGCAGACAAGGCAGCTGATGCGGGTTTGTCCATTGCTGAGTATATGCAAACAGTGAACTACTTCCCCGCAGCTGAATGTGCGTACAAATACGAGTCCGGGCAGCCTCTTGTCAAACCCGAGGAGATAAAGAATCTACCAACGAAAATGCGAAGAGTGCATAATTGGTATATGCAAGCCGCTGATGAATCTGAGGACCGGCTATGTCTCAGCGTTAAGGACGAGCACTATGGAACTGGAAATGGATATGTTATGATTCAATTTGAGGAATTGTTTCAGTTATACCAGCAGCAGGCCCTCGACAAATCTATCCTTAGTGCCTATTGTCTGTAAGCACTTATTTCTCTAGCTCACCTCATTCAATTGCATATATATTCATATATATATATATATATAGTACACTCATATATTATAATTGCAGAATGAAGATTCTCGAATGCAAAAGAGATGGAATCTATGATATTGGGTTCATTGATCCAAATATTATTTTTGAAAAGACTCTTCGGCAATCTCCCAAGGATACAGAAAATAATATTCCGAGGGCAATAATATTTAACCAACACCGACGGGAAATACTATTTCCTTACAACTTCAAGTAAGTGTGTTACTCTGTTGTAAACATTCTGTTTTCCTTACTCGATGTTCATTGTATAATTGATGAGTTCTGCGTGCGCAGCTTCCACTATATTCTGCTAATCTTCCAAATTGACAAAGGAAAAGTAATTGTAATGGACTCAAAACGTAAACCCCTCTCAATGTGGGCTGACATGCAGGAAATGATCCAGCGGTAATTTCAATCTTTATTAATTTCAGTATTTATATATTGCAATATATCGACTACTTTGTTTCATTTTCGGATATCAAGTAATTACTAACTCTTTTTATTCTTTTTCTTTCTCGGGTAGGGTTTGGAAGAGGTTCATAAAGAAGTCTCCCGGTGAATGGGAAAAACAACTTACATTTGATGTTGTGCAAGTAAGTACTATCTAGATCCGTGCCCATCTCCATTATCATGCCTGGTTGATTATTATTTTGATTGAAACAATCTTCTCGTATAGTGCTTGCAACAAGGAGACGGGAATAACTTGTGTGGATACTACGTTTGCGAGTTCATTCGTCAGACCACATCTCCCAAGGGCAGAAATTTAAAACAACTTCATGTACGTTAATCGTCAATTCTTCTTATTACTATCTATTTTAGTTACTTAGCTTCATATATTTTAGTGACCACTCTTCTTTATATTAGATCGAACGGCTTCGGGACGGTCTTCTACCTAGGGACCGCATACGAGCAATTCAGGAGGAAATTGCGGGCTTCTTAGATGCAGAGGTCATAAACGTAGATGGAGAGTACCATGCCTCCGGTTGGAACTAAGTTTGATTTTGTAATACACTCCATCGGTCATGTAATATGATCGATATACTTTGCTTCTGTAATATAAGTGTTTCTTATTCTGCTTTATATACTTATTCACTCGTGCGATCCGGGGGCTCGGTGGAGGGTACACCGAGGCTCCTCTCTTCTCGAGGTCCGGGGAGGGGCCGCCAGGAGGTCTCGGGGACCAAAAAAACGGAAATTGTAAATTTCTGCCGCGGCAGAGAAAAGGGCAAAAGCCCTGCCGCGGCAGAAGGGGCATGCATCCCGGGTCGTATTCAGAACCGGGACTAATAGCCCTGGCCAGGTTCCAGCGCTCGGGCCACGTGGTCAGCCCCATTTGTCCCGGGTCCTGCCACAACCGGGACCAATGGGGAGGGGTATTTGTCCCGGATGCCCCGTCCCGGTTTCCCAACCGGGACAAAAGGGGGCCTACGAACCGGGACTAAAGCCCCTGTTTCCACTAGTGCATACAACTTCGTCGTTCCCTATCTCCTCCCCCCCTTCTCCTCGCCACCATTCGCTAAACCTGCATCATCCTCCAAGGCGATGCGAAGCCGGTGGAATCCAATTGAGGGATGATATGTCTCAAACGTATCATTATTTCTGATGTTCCATGTTGTTTTCATGCCTTATGATACATGTTTCTTATACACTTTATGTCATTTTTATGGATTTTCTGGGACTAACCTATTGACAAGATGCCACAGAGCTAGTTCCTGTTTTTTGTTTTAGAAAACTTGTTCTGGAAATATTCTCGAAATTGGACGAAAGAAAATCCTAGAGTCTTAGAAAGTCGTCACGTACATGGAGTCCGGAGGAGACCCGGAGGGGGCCCTCAGGGGCCCCACACTATAGGGAGGCTCCCCCACCTCTGGTCGCACCCGGGGGTGGTGTGGCCCCCCTGGCCGCCTGATACGTCTCCAACGTATCTATAATTTCGGATGCTCCATGATGATATTATGCCGATTGCTACATGTTTTCTCCCTTCTTTATGTCATTTTTACACGTTTTCCGGGACTAACCTATTAACAAGATGCCAAGTGCCAGTTCCCTATTTTCTGCTATTTCTGATTTCAGAAAAGTTGTTCTGGAAATATTCTCAGAATTGGACCCCACAAATCTTGAAGTTCCTATTTTCCTCGGAAGCATCCAGAAGACCGAAGAGGAGTCGAAGACGGGCACCAGGGTGCCCCCACCATGGGGTGGCGCGCCCCTCCTTGGGCCCGCCAGGGGGTGGAGTGGGGCCCCCAGGGCTCCACCGCCTTTGCCCTTTCGTCTATTTTTTCCCCTGGATGGAAAACCCTACATACCTGATAAAAAATCCCCGAAAAGTTCCGCAGCCACCGTCGTCGTCAACCCTAGATCAGGGTGGTTCTGAAGCTGTCTCCCGTCACCCTACCGGAGAGAAGATCATCACCGGAGGCCTCTTCATCACCATGCCTTCCTCCGGAGTGATGCGTGAGTAGTTCATACTTGGACTACGGGTCCATAGCAGTAGCTAGATGGTTGTCTTCTCCTCCTATGCCTCCATGTTTAGATCTTGTGAGCTGCCTAACATGATCGAGATTGTTCCTATGTAACTTTATGTGATGTGTTTGCTGGGATTCGATGAATATTGAACTTATGCCAAATTGATTATAGTCTTTATTGCATATGTTATTTGTGATCTTGCATGCTTTCCGTTTCTAGTGGTTGCTCTCGCCAAGTAGTTGCTAGTGACTCCAAGAGGGAGTATTTATGCTCGATGGCGGGTCCATGCCTCCTTTTCGCCTGTGCTCGAGTGACAGAAACGTGACGGGGGAGGATGTGCTGTTGCCACTAGGGAGAAAACAGCGGTGTGAGTGCCCGCGTGTACAATCATTGCTTACATTACATACATTCCTTAATGCGATTATCTGTTGCTTGCAACTTAATACCTAAGAGGGTTCGGATGATAACCTGAGGGTGGATTATTAGTCATAGATGCAGTTGGATTACGGTCTATGTATATTGTTGTAATTCCCGCACTAAATATCATAGTAGTCATCATGTCATGAATGTGCACTACGGTGTAACCTTTATTTTTCAATTGCCTAGCTGTAATTTGTTCACCCAGCATGCTATCTTTTATGGAGAGACACCACTAGTGAACCTATGAACCCCGGTCCATTTTCCTACACTATTAAACAAACCACTACAATTTCCTGCTTTCTTTACTTACTGCAAGCATACAATATTTTCCACACTATACGTCTAATCTTTATTTTCAGCAAGATCGGTGAGATTGACAACCTCACTGTACCGTTGGGACAAAGTATTTTGGTTGTGTTGTGTGCAGGTTCTGCGTTGTTGCTGACACCGGTGATCCATCACACCGTCAGTGGCATCAACCTTCCGAAGATCCTCTTTCTCCTACTGGATTGATAACCTTGGTTCTTAACAGAGGGAAATTCTTACCGCTGCACTCATCACACCCACCTCTTGGGGTTCCCAACGCACCATCCATAGTTTCTGTGGCAAGAATTTCTGGCACCATTGCTAGGGATTTAAAGTCAACTCTGCAAGCGATCAAGAATTTCTGGCGCCGTTGCCGGGGAGAAAGAAGTCTTCAGGCAAGGGGAGTCTCTCACTCTCAACCTCTTTATTTTGTTTATTGTTTTTTTTTTATTTTTGTCTTGTTTTTCTTCTTTATATCAAAAACAAATAAAAAATTAGTTTACTTTATAGTTGTTATTTATTTGCTTGTTTTTATGTCTATTTTTGTTCCTGTCACTATGTCACCGGAAGAAACAATCTTCACTTTCAAGCAAGGGAGTGAGGAGAGTTTCAAGGAAGCTTGGTCTAGGATTTTTGATTCTTATAGTAAAACTGAACCCATGATGACCCTGAATTTATTTCTTAGTAGTTTTTACTTTGGTCTTGTTCTTTGCTATAGATATGCTTTAGACTCTGCAGTAGGAGGAGACTTCCTGCATTGTGATGGGGATCAAGGTCTTAATGCCATTAAAAAGTTGATTACAACTTCTAGCTCAACTAGTAAATTTGATTCATCCCTTGTGAGCTTTCAGGCTAGATTAAATACTCTTTAGAAAAATATATCCTGTTTAAAAGAAGCCAATAACCAGATTCGTGCTTATTATGATTATGTGCCAATAAACTTTGAATCTTAAATGTGGATCACTACAGTAAAAGTTGTTATAAATGGTGAAACTTTTAATGCTCATTGAGACATTATGACTGAATTTTGTCTTATGCCTAAAAATATTTACGAGTCTCTGAATGTTTGGAAACTTTCTGAAGGGGGAGAAGAAATACCTCTTATCAATAATACCGCCGTTTTTCCCATTGGGATAGCTGAGGGAGTGTTTACAAAAATTATGGGAAGGAAAGTATCCAATGATTATCTTGTTATTGAATGTGCAGGAGAAGGACGAATTACACTTGGAAGGTCCTTGCTGAAACTCCTGGGGGCAGTAATAGATGTGGGGAAAGGTATGTTAAATTTTGCCTTCGCACCAGGTTGTGGCCACATATTCCCCAAACCCAAGAAGAAGGGTAAGAGGAGTAAAAGTAAAGTTCTTGGTATTGATTTGAATGCTTCACTTGAAAATACTTGAGTTTGCATTCTATGCCTAGATGAAAGGTGTTAAAGAAAAGCGCTATCGGGAGACAACCCGTTTTATTTCTCCGATTTCAACCAATTTTCCTTTGTTTTCTTTTGTTTTCTTTGCACCTGGGTATTGTCTATTTCCTTAGCAACCCCGCTGTAAGTAAAGCCTCTAGTGGAAAGTTGAGACTATATTTCGGATTTCTGCACAGGAAACAGATTTCTGATGTCCACTGTTTAATTCATATAAAATCACAGAAAATTCAAAATGACCTGAGTTTTTTTTGTGCGTAATCCTGGGCTATATAGGCAACTTTTCTAAGTAGAAATTTTTTGATTTGAGCAACAGAAGATTTTCGAAAAAAATCATCTTTACCTGCTATCCTGTTTTGACAGATTTCTGCCAATAATTGCATTTGCATCTTAATCTCTTTCTTTTGGTGTTCTTTTGAGAAAAACAGTTTCAAAAGAAGTTGTGACAGTAGCTAATGTGTTTATGTGTGTTAGGCTTGTGTTGAAACTGAACCATGTGAATTTATTATTTCAATTGCACTAACGTTGCTAATGAAGAATGTGAGAAGTTTGGTGTGAAGGAAGTTTTCAAGAGTCAAGAGAAGAGGATAATATGACGGGATCAACAAGAGTGAAAAACCTAAGCTTGGGGATGCCCGGGTGTTACATCCTAGCAAATTCCAAGAATACTCAAGCGTCTAAGCTTGGGGATGCTGATACGTCTCCAACGTATCTATAATTTCTGATGCTCCATGATGATATTATGCCAATTGCTACATGTTTTCTCCCTTCTTTATGTCATTTTTATCGATTTTCCGGACTAACCTATTGACAAGATGCCACAGAGCCAGTTCCCTGTTTTCTGTTGTTTTTAGTTTCAGAAAAGTTGTTCTGAATATTCTTGGAATTGGAAAGTTCGAAGCCCGGAAGTCCTATTTTCCCCGGAAGCATCGAGAAGACCGAAGAGGAGACGAAGAGGGGCATCAGGGGGCCCACACCATGGGGTGGCGTGCCCCCTTGGTCGCGCCAGGGGTGGTGTGGGGCCCCCAGAGCTCCACCGTGTCTGCCCTTTCGCCTATTTAATCCCCCCGGATGGAAAACCCTAAACACCTGATCAAATATCCCCAAAAAGTTCAGCAGCCGCCGTCAACGTCAACCCTAGATCAGGGGTTTCTGAAGCTGTCTCCGGCACCCTGACGGAGAGGATATCACCACCGGAGGCCTCTACATCACCATGCCTGCCTCCGGAGTGATGCGTGAGTAGTTCATCCTTGGACTACGGGTCCATAGCAGTAGCTAGATGGTTGTTTTCTCCTCATATGCCTCCATGTTTAGATCTTGTGAGCTGCCTAACATGATCGAGATTGATCTTATGTAACTCTATGTGATGTGTTTGCTGGGATCCGATGAATATTGAACTTATGCCAAGTTTATTATAGTCTTTATTGCATATGTTATTTGTGATCTTGCATGCTTTGCGTTGCTAGTGGTTGCTCTGTCCAATTAGTTGCTAGTGACTCAAAAAGGGAGTATTTATGCTCGATAGTGGGTTCATGCCTCCTCACCACCTTGCTCAAGTTACAGAAACCTGAAGGGGGAGGATGTCTTGTTGCCATTAGGGAGAAAACATCGGTGAGAGTGCCCGCGTGCATAATCATTGCTTACATTACCCACTTTGTTTAATGTAGTTATCTGTGTCTTGCAACTTAATACCTAAGGGGGTTCGAATGAGAACATGAGGGTGGATTATTAGTCATAGATGAAGTTGGATTACGGTCTATGTATATTGTTGTATTGCCCGCACTAAATATCATAGTAGTCATCACGACATATATGTGCACTACGGTGCAACCTCTATTCGTCAATTGCCCAGCTGTAATTTGTTCACCCAGCATGCTATCTTTTATGGAGAGACACCTCTAGTGAACCTATGAACCCCGGTCCATTTTCCTCTACTGTTAAACCAACCACCACAATTTCCTAATTTCTTTACTTACTGCAAGCATACGTTATTTTCCACACTATACGTCTAATCTTTGTTTTCAGCAAGACCGGTGAGATTGACAACCTCATTGTACTATTGGGTCAAAGTATTTTGGTTGTGTTGTGTGCAGGTTCCACGTTGTTGCTGACACCGGTGAGCCATCACCACCGTCAGTGGCACCAACTTTTTGAAGGTCCTCTTTCTCCTACTGGATTGATAACCTTGGTTCTTAACTAAGGGGAATTTCCTACCGCTGTACTCATCACACCCTCCTCTTGGGGTATCCCAACACACACCATCAAGGAAATTTCTGGCGCCGTTGCCGGGGAGGAAGAAGTCTTCTGGCAAGGGGAGTCTCTCACTCTCAACCTCTTTATTTTGTTTATTGTCTTGTTTTTATTTTTTTCTTGTTTTACAAAAACTAGTTCTTATTCTAGTTCTTATTTTTGACTTATCATGCTTGCTATCAATGTTTGATGTCTTCGAAACTACATCTTTTAGGCAATGTGGGTTCACGGATGAACAACAAAAACATTATAAGGAACACCGCTTGTCACAAAAAGGGATACACTTATGGGAGAAAATTAATAAATTGCATGACTATGCTAAAACTTGTGCTCTACTTATAATGTTACTTATTGCTTTGATAAATCTTATTGCTACAGGAGGTATAAACACCTCCCTTTTCAATGCGAGTATAATGATAATGTTACCATATCTTCTTATGTTAAGCAAAATTATGGATTATATGATGTGGAACAAATTGAAGAATTTATTGCTTGGAACGGTGCATTCGAAATTGCCTATTTACTTGAAAGTATTGATGATGCACTTTATAAATACGAGATTTATGCTATACTTGAATATTGCTTTGATAATTACAAGGATTGTAATTACTACATGATGACCCACAAGTATAGGGGTGTATCGTAGTACTTTCGATAAATAAGAGTGTCGAACCAAACAAGGAGCAGAAGGTATTGACAAGCAGTTTCGATGAAGGAATAACTGTAACTACTGGAAAACATATTTGTATGGGTTTTTGATATTGGAGATAAATAAAGTGCGAGTAAATAAAATGCAGTAGTAATAATTGCAGCAAGTGGCCCAATCCTTTGTTCAGCAAAGGACAAGCCGGTGAGTTTACTTATGATTAACAAATGTTCTCGAGGACACACGGGAGGTTTCTGTCAAGTGCTTTTGTTCCATGCAGCTAAATAATGTTAGGTGTTTTGATAATTGTTGTGTGGGTGAACCTATGCTAATGTACCGTCCCGTCGAAGACTAATACATACTTGTGATTATACCCCTTGCAAGCATCCGCAACTACAAGAAAGTAATTAAGAAATAAATCTAACCACAACTTTAAACTCCGGGATCCTACGCTCCCTCGTGTAGTGGTTTCCTAAAGGGGGTTTAGGTTTCTGTCACTCCGGCGACCCCACAATTAGTAGCCAAATACACGATGCATTCCCCTAGGCCCATAAATGGTGAAGTATCATGTAGTCGACGTTCACATGACACCACTAGAAGAATAACACCACAACTTAAATATCAAACATTAAATATTATTCAACATTACTTCACTACTAACAACTTGACTTCTCCCATGTCCTCAAGAACAACATGAACTACTCACAATACATCATATAGATCATGATCAGAGGTGATATAATGGATGATAACAATCTGGTCATAAAGTGCAAACACCGATAAATCTCACAAGCATCAACTACTAACAAGTAATCAACACCGGGAGAGAGATCTAATGCAAAACAACGGTAGAGACCCCTAATTGTTATAGCGGGATGAAGGTGGATGATGAGGGTGATGGTGCTGCTGGTGATGATGATGATGATGACGATCTTGATGATGCCCGGAGTGATGACGGTGACGATGGCAATGATTTCCCCTCTTCGGAGAGGAATTTCCCGGGCAGATTTCTCCCTGCCAGAGAGCTTTTCTCTCCCGGGTGTTTTCTGCCCCGCGGCGGTGGCGGAATAATTCTTCGAAGATGGAATGAGGCTTAGGGTTCCCTCGGGGCCAGGCACGCCAAAGATGACCCCTAGAGGTGGGCCAGGGTGGCCACACCCCTAGGTGGCGCGGCCAGGGGGCGCGCCACCCCTAGGTGTGGGCCCCTGGTGGCCCCCCTCCGGCTCTCCTTCTGGCTGAGTTCCTCCTCCGAACTTTTAGGAACCCCCGGATGTCCCCCTTCTTCTTCTGATCTTCTGAAATATTGGTATCTCGACGGTGCTTTTTCCATCAGATTTCTAGTCCCGGTGTTTATTCTCATAAGAGATAAAATTATAAAACATGCAAAATAAGATAAAATAACATAAGAGATGCATTATAACATTAAATATATCGATGAATAGCAGAAAATTAAGATCTAAATAGTGATGCAAAATGGACGTATCAACTCCCCCCATGCTTAGACCTCGCTTGTCCCCAGCGAAACTGAACTCGGAAAACATGACCACATGTTTATGGAGTGAAGAGTCGATAAATAAAATACACACAAGAAGCATCACATTTACCTATGCACCAATCATTACAGACAACAACTTCCTCTCATCTAACTTAACTTGAAACAAGAAAAGGGAGTCACAAACAAAGATGCAAAAGAGAGAATCAAAATTGGCAATGGCAAACTTCGTTCTTGGTTAGAGAACATTTAATGAAATTATACTTATCTTAGGTGAAGTCTTTATAACAAGGTTTATATTGTAGAGCTTAACATCTTTAATTATAACAACTCTTTTACAGTGATTCATATCTTTCAAAATAATATTCATTCAGATAATAAAGCATGTGCTAAACAAAGAAGGGTAGAAAACATGATTGAATAAATCAAAATATAGATGATGTGATCACAACAACTCAAATGCTTGCTGGGGACAGAAGGAAATGGGTTTACTGACTCAACATAAAAGTAAAAGATAGGCCCTTCGCAGAGGGAATCATTGACTACTCATGTGATAGAGCTTTTATTTTAATAAACAAAGGTATAAAATGCATGACACTCCTCCCATCCATCTTACACAAACCATGACTAACCGAATCCTCGGGTGTCTGCCAACAATCACAAACCGTGGTGGAGTGTCTATATTTTTGAGAGGTGTATGCTAGAGTCAACGAATGGCAAATAGAAAATACAGTACGTCACAAGACAACTAGACTCACAAGATATTTGAAAATATGAATCACATATGTAAGACTTCGTACATACAAATAAAGTGGCACGATGTACAATACCACATAAAATAATTGTTTAAAAATAGCTTACTTGATCAGCATGGGTTCAATGTGGAATGTTACTTGAAGATTTGGTACACATAAGCCCCTTAGTTTCTGCCACTTCGCCAAATACACCGTCCAACTTCTCTGGAAGTACTTGTTTCTCATCCTCATATTTTTTTAGTTTCGAAACTAATTCAGCCTTACTTAATGCCGGTCTCGTAAATCTCTTGCTTTAACTCCACCTCCAAATACGACTACACATTTGTGTCATTCAGATGTGGTTGTTTTGTCCATGACTTAAATATTGGAAAGAGAAAGATTCAATTTAACTATGTTAACTAGGTCAGCCTGCCATGGAAAAGTAATTATTTGCACCAACTTTGTTTGTAAACATGTATCATATAGTTGCAGTTAATTAGAGATATAGTTGCAGTTAATTAGAGAGGTTGTAACATTAAACTGATGGCTCACATGTTTATTCGAGTCTTCAGTAGTAACCAAGGTTGCACCCTTCTTGTGAGTCGGTGGCTTGTTTTCCTTTCCTCCCTTTTCGAATAGAGACAAGGGTACACAATTAGTTCAAACCAAACATCATGAGAACTCAAACCGGGGTAATTTTTTTTGAAAAGTAAACCAACATAGAAGCTACCTCTCTGCATTAATTCTTCCCACGTAGCATGCACTCTTGACCTGTTTTAGGTGAAACTGCCATTCTAAATACATGTGTTAATCAAGTGCACATAATGGAAGGAACAAATAAGAAAATTGTGCAATTTTTTTTGTAGTCTGAATGGAGCATCAACTAATTCAGTTGCAGTTGTGTACCATTCTTTGAAGTTTCTGCAAGTGCAAGGCCACGATTACAATGAACTTCTTCACTTACCATATTATCAATACCTGCTAATTCATCTACACCATTCAAGATGTTTGAGAAAATATAACAAATGAAGTAAGCATGGTGGATGAAGGAATTTTTTTTGTGTCATACCAGCACTTTTATCATTTCCTATGTCACAATCATACTGGCGTCATCTCCATTACGCATGGCTGAAATAATTAGGTGTAAGTTTGGTAATATTCAAAACAAAAAAATATGTGTACATCACAAGCTAGTTAGATTCCTGCCTTTTGCCTACTAAACCAGCCTTGTGTTTCATCTTCCAATGCTTCAGACCCATCTACAAAAACAACTAATTATATAACCCAATATAAAGTATCAAGTATTCATCATCTAATCACTGATCAACTAGCTAGACTCATCCATGTCTTGCTCGGAACCATCTGATATACATTATCTTTCTAGTATATAATTAACCCGCACTTATGTTTAAGAGTCTAAGGGATAGCAACAGATTGCAGAACAGCACTAGATTAATGGATTGTTGAACATGCATCAGGAGTTCGTAAATCAAATTTAAGCAAACGAAATTGCAAACTTGATTAGTGATTGGGTACTGGCTAGAGATCAACAAGAGCAGAGAAAGGCCTAGCGGTAGAAAAGGGAATCAGAGGAAGGAGTTGTACAGATCAACCTGTAGCGGCGTTGTTGGTGACTCGAGACGTGCAGCATGGGCCGGCCGGGTCGGTACGTGGTGGCGACCGGCGAGGCGGCGCACGGGCGCGCCCAGTAGGTACGTGGTGGCGACTAGCGAGACGGCGTACGGGCGCGCCCGGTAGGTGGGTGGTGGCGACCGGCGAGGATCAGCACGTGCGCCCAGGGTCGTAGGTGACCTGCGAGGTGCAGAAGATGTGCGCTGAGTTGGTAAGTGGTGGCGCCCGGAGTAGCCAACACGTGCCTCGTCGCCTCGGTGGATGAAGTGGCAGGCGGTGGACTCTGTTTAACCTAAGGAGAAAACAGGGGAACGGATGTAGCGTTGAGGACTAAAGAGGGGCGACTGTAGAGGGAAAAACGGGGGAATGGCGATGCGATCTTAACAGAGTTGTTAGGCAGGGTAAACTTGAAGGCCAACATTGGTTGTTGCTAGCGACGACCAACAGATTGGATTGGAACAATGAGCGCCTCCTGCTAACGACGGCCAACATCGGTTGTTGCTAAAACTAGTCGGCTGGGTATTTCCACCATGGGGAGACTCGCCTAGTTTTTCAACGACCAACAATTTTTTGTTCTTTGTCGTTAATGCTAGGTTTTCTAGTAGTGAGAGCGGCTCCCATAGAAGTACGCAACTGGTATAGAAAGTCATCCCTCTTTCTCTTTTGTTTACACAATTATGCTTTGACTGATAAATCAGGGGCAAAAAGAGTGAATAGAATTTGTATTATTATTTGGGGCTGGGAACCCCGCTGCCAGCTCTTCTAGCATTTGGATAAGCGGATGAAGCCACTAGTCCGGGTGTGTGATTCCAATCAACAAGTGAGATAAAGATTCTCTATTTGTGTCCTCATGAGCTAAAACAGGAACACAATATATGAGTAATTTGAAAGTTTTAAAGGTATCACATGAGCAATTTACTTGGAGTGACGGTGAAATACCACATGTAGGTAGGTATGGTGGACACAATGGGCAAGGTTTTGGGGTTTAAGGTTTGGATGCCCGAGAATCATTCCCTCTCAGTACAGGATTTTTGGCTAGCAAGGCTGGGTAGCAATCATAAGAGTTGAAGGAAAACAAAAAAATATACATGTGATGAAACCAATCATGCAATCTTCATTGAAAGCACAAGCGGTCTTAACTTGTGAATACTAAGTTTATGAGAAAATAGGAAAATTCCTCTTTCTTATACTAGCAACTCAAATTATTATTTCTGCTGACCCAAGCTAAGTTTGCCAAAAACAACTAGATTAACTTGATGATCTCTAGAGTGATACCAAATACTAATAGCAAGCTCAAAAATATGACAGAAGTTGAAAACTGAAATAATGTGCATAGAAAGTAAATGATGAAACTTCTCATTAATATTTCAAACCGGCAACTCACACCAACGGATACAACGATAACCAACTAGGGAGAGACACTTCCATACTGCAAACCATCCTATATGATAACCTCTCTACTCATGATATGACACTACTGAAAAAGTAAAAAAGATGAAAGATAGTGATGTGATAACGCGGCATTCCCCCAAGCTTGGAACAAGCCGAGGGGATGCCAAAACCAATGCTGAATCAATTCTTGGTGGTGGTGAAGGTGGAATCACTCGGAGAGGAGTCAGAAAGCCTTTGATGATACGACGAAGCTCAATGTTTTCCGCTTCCAGAATTGCCACCTCGGCCTTGAGAATACGATATTGTTCGTAGAATTGATCGCCAACCCATTGTGCTTCAGCTATCACAGGGAACATGTTGGGGTCTTGATCCTATGGCACGGTCCCCTGTACATTATGAAAGTAACGACGCTGAGGGTTAATGGATCCCACAAAGGTGGGGTTCCTCGTTGGTGCTGGTGCAGCCCTCCGGATCTCTTCCCTCAAACTGTTGACCATGTCTTCCCTTCTTGCATCTATCTCTTCCTTCGTCGCCCATCCCGCGAAAGCACTCTCATGGATGTCTTGCTGGATTTGTCGAAGACGACGTGCAGCGTAATCCTCCATGCTAGAGCTGAAGGAGGACATCTTGACCTAGAAACTCCGAACTCCCGCCAAGAAAACATCTCGAAACAGAAACACGACGAGAAAATGATATACCGACCTCGGGGGATCCGGGGGATTATATAGCAAAAAGTTTCATAACGAAAGGAAAGTCCAGGTCGAAAACGAGTCGGAGAGGGGCTCCGGGGCACCCACACCATGGGCTGGTGCGGTCAGGGGTGGGTCCGGGCTCCGTCTCCCTCTCGTTTCCGGCTCATAATTTTTCATATTTTCTAAAAACAGTAAAAATATAAGTTGAAAGATGTTTCGAACATTTTCTTACCAAAACTGTTACCTATTCGAAAACTGACTCTGCAGTTTCAGAAATATGCTTCTTAATAAACTCCTCCGGGATCATGGCTTGAATACAATCAACATTTTCATTATAAGGATCTCTAGGAATATAATTCTTGAGTCTTTGGCCATTCACCACTTGTGAAGAGTTGCCTTCAAGGGATAAATTTTAATTGCCCCCGAACGATATACCTCTACAATAACAATAAGTCGTTCCCATCTCGAGAGTAATTTTCCTGCAAAAAAATCTAAGATGAGACCTATACAATAGCACTTCCTCACCAACATGCTCTTTTAATAATTCTCTTATCATGCCGCCTTTTAACTTTCTCTTTAAAGAGCTTAGCATTTTCATATGCTTCACTCCTCCATTCTTCTAAAGAACTTAAGTCAAGCATCCTTTTCTCACCAGCAAGTTTAAAATCTCTATTTAGGTCTTTCACTTCCCAATAAGCTTTGTGTTCTAATTCTAGAGGCAAGTGACAAGCATTTCCATAAACCATTTTATAAGGAGACATGCCCATGGAATTTTTGTAAGCAGTTCTATAAGCCCACAGAGCATCATTTAATTTCTTAGCCCATTTTTTTCTAGATTTGTTAACAGTCTTTTGCAAGACAGATTTGATCTCTCTATTTGATAATTCTACTTTCCCACTAGTTTGAGGATCACAGGGTGAGGCAATTCCATGATTAACATCATATTTAGCAAGAGTTTTTCTAAAACCACCATGAACAAACTGAGAACCCCCATCAGTCATAAGATATCTAGGCACACCAAACCTAGGGAAAATAATGTCTTTAAGCATTTTTAAAGAGGTTTCACCATCAACACTTTTAGTAGGTATAGCTTCTACCCATTTAGTAACATAATCAACAGCAACAAGAATATGAGTGTAGCCTTGTGAAGGAGGGAAAGGACCCATAAAGTCAAAACCCGAAAAATCAAACGGTTCAATAACAAGAGAATAATTCATATGCATTTCATTACGTCTAGAAATATTTCCAACCCTTTGACATTGATCACAAGATAAAACAAATTTTCTAGAATCTTTAAAGAGAGTAGGCCAATAAAAACCTGATTGTAGAACTTTATGTGCAGTTCTATCTCCAGTGTGATGTCCTCCATACGCACTACTATGATATTTTCTCAATATCTCTTGTTGTTCATTTTCAGGAACACATCTTCTCATAATACCATCAACACCTTCTTTATATAAGTGTGGGTCATCCCAAAAATAATGCCTCAAATCATAGAAGAATTTTCTTCTTTGCTGAGTTGTAAAGGTAGGAGGCAAATACTTCGAAACAATAAAGTTAGCATAATCAGCATACCATGGACTCTCTTGAGAGCTCACTTTTATTGTAGCCAACTGTTCATTAGGAAAACTATCATTAACAGGAATAGGGTCATCAAGGATATTTTCTAATCTAGACAGATTATCAGCAACAGGATTTTCAGCACCCTTCCTATCCACAATATGTAAATCAAACTCTTGTAAGAGAAGCACCCATCTAATAAGCCTAGGCTTAGCATCTTTCTTTTCCATAAGGTACTTAATAGCAGCATGATCAGTATGAATAGTAACTTTAGAATCAACAATATACTGCCTAAATTTATCACAAGGAAAAACTACAGCTAGGAATTCTTTTTCAGTTGTAGCATAATTCTTTTGAGTAGCATCAAGAGTTTTACTAGCATAATGAATAACATTTAACTTCTTATCGATCCGCTGTCCAAGAACAACACCTACAACATAATCACTAGCATCACACATAATTTCAAATGGTAAATTCCAATCAGGTGGTTGAATCATAGGGGCATATATTAAAGCCTTCTTTAAAATTTCAAAAGGTTCTTTACAATCTTCATCAAAAACAAATGGTACATCTATTTGAAGAAGATTAGTACGAGGTTTTGATATTTTAGAGAAATCTTTAATAAACCTTCTATAGAAACCAGCATGACCAAGAATACTACGAATACCTTTAACATCCCTGGGACATGGCATTTTCTTAATAGCTTCAACTTTAGCTCTATCAACTTCAATACCTCTTTCAGAGATTTTATGTTCAAGAAGAATTCCTTCATTAGGCATAAAATGGCATTTCTCCCAGTTAAGAACAAGATTAGTCTCCTCACATCTCTGCAAAACTTTATCAGGATTCTACAAACAATTATCAAAAGAAGTTCCATAGACGGACAAACCATCCATGAAAACTTCCACAATTTCTTCACAAAAACCATGAAAGATAGCAGACATGCATCTTTGAAAGGTAGTAGGAGCATTGCATAAACCAAAAGGCATACGTCTATAAGCATAGGTTCCATAAGGACAGGTGAAAGTTGTTTTGTCTTGATCAAGCTTTTTAACAGCAATTTGAGAAAACCCAGAATAACCATCAAGAAAGCAGAAATGAGTTTTCTTAGACAACCTTTCTAACATTTGATCAATAAAAGGCAAAGGATAATGATCTTTCTTAGTGACTTTGTTAACCTTCCTAAAATCAATGCACATCCTATAACCAACTACTACTCTTTGAGGAATGAGTTCATTATTTTCATTTGGCACAACAGTTATCCCTCCTTTCTTAGGGACACAATGCACAGGACTAACCCATCTACTATCAACAATAGGATAAATAATGCCAGCATCAAGGAGTTTCAATACCTCATTTCTTACCACATCCTTCATTTTAGGATTTAAACGGCGTTGATGTTCAACAACTGGCTTTGCATCAGGCTCAATATTAATAGCATGCTGACATATAGTAGGGTAAATCCCTTTCAAATCATCAAGAGTATAACCAATAGCACCTCTATGTTTCTTCAATATCCCCAATAATCTCTCCTCTTCTTTATCAGAAAGTCGAGAACTCATAATAACAGGATATAATTTCTTATCATCAATATGAGCATATTTAAGATTGTCAGGCAAAGGCTTTACCCAAGTCTTCCACCGGTAAATTATGTTTCAGCATTGCTGGCTGATGTAGTAAAATCTCGTCAATTTCATTTCTTTCTTCCATAAAGACATCACTTTCGTGGTCTTCCATGTATTGCTCAAAGGATTGTTAGGAGCAAGAGCAATAGCAATAGCAGCCAATTTTTAAACTTTATAATTCTCATTAGGCAATTCAGCTTCATAAGGTACTTTAGCAAATTTGGAGAAATTAAATTCATAAGACTCTCCATCAAAGTTTGTAAGAATTTTCTCCTTTTTACAATCAATAATAGCACCACAAGTGTTTAAGAAAGGTCTACCAAATATAATAGGACAAGTATCACTAGCAGAAGTTCCTAGTACTAGAAAATCAGAAGGATATTTAGTTTTACCACATAAGACCTCCACATCTCTTACAATACCAATTGGAGAAATAGTTTCCCTATTAGCAAGTTGAATAATCACATCAATGTATTCAAGTTCAAAAGAACCAATTTCATGCATGATTTCTTTATAAAGCTCATAAGGAATAGCACTAGAACTAGCAGAAATATCACATAAACCATAATAACAATGATCACCTATCCTAACAGATAGCACAGGAACACTAGGTTTCCTAGATTTACTAGGATGAGAGACAATATTAGAAGCATCTTCACAAAAAATAATGTGTCCCTCTTCTACTTTTTCAGAAACAAGGTCCTTTACTATTTCTACTGTAGGTTCTACAATTATTTGTTCCTCAGGTTCTACATGTTTCCTTGCACTTTTATTAACCACACTAGCTAACATAGAGTGTTCTTTTACCTTAGCAGGGAAAGCCATTTTCTCAATATAAGGTTCAGGCACAATAGAATTAAAAGTACGGACTTCTATATCTCTAGCAGGAACACAATTAATTGTATCTTTTTAAGGTGCATGGTACTTATCCCATACTTTTTTAGGAATATAAATGTAAGAAGAAAAAGCCTTATACAAGTTTGTAGCAACTTGAGAATCAATACCATAAACAACACTAACATTATGAAAATCCTCAGATGACATAAAGGTTCTAATGCATTCATAGTCATAATTTATACCTGACTTTCTACCTTTGTCATTCTCCCATGCTTCAGTGTTTTCTTGAATATGGTCAAGAGGATCCCATTTAGCTTCATCCTTCATACGTGTAAATGATCCAGAACAAGAAGCATCCAATAAATCCTTATCATGAAGAGGAATCCTTGCATAGAAATTATTAATAACGATATTACTGGGGAGCTCATGAATGGGGCATTTGAGCATTAGTAACTTCAATATCCCCTATGATTGGGCAATACTCTCTCCGTCATGAGGCCAAAAATTATATATATAATTCCGATCTCTATGGATTTCACTTGGAGGATAAAATTTAGAATAAAAGAGAGGTACAATTTCCTCCCATTCAATAGTCTGGCTATTTTTCAGCAGCTTGAACCATTCAGCGGCTCGGCTTGTCAATGATATAGATAATAATTTTCTCTTCACTTGGCTCATCGTAATACCTGCACACTTGAAGAACTCGCATAATTCATGTAAAAAGAGCAAATGATCACCAGGATGGACATTTCCATCACCTGAATAGCAGTTACCCATAACATGTTTAACAATATTTATAGGTATTTTATAAGGATCCAAATCATCATGCGGGGGATCACTTACTACCCTAGCAGTGGCAGCAGTGCCCGCAAATAAGGACTCAAAGGAGTTCCAAACATAGTGTAATAAAGCAGTAGGCAGAAATAAAAACATCACTTAAGCAGAAGCTTCCTTTATCAATTCCACTTCCCAATAGCGCTTCACTCCCCGGCAACAGCGCCAGAAAATAGTCTTGATGACCCACAAGTATAGGGGGTGTATTGTAGTACTTTCGATAAATAGGAATGTCAAACCCAACGAGGAGCAGAAGGTGTTGACAAGCAATTTCGATGAAGGAATAACTGTAAATACTGGAAAACAGATTTGTAGGGGTTTTTGATATTGCAGATAAATAAAGTGCGCGTAAATAAAATGCAGTAGTAATAATTGCAGAAAGTGGACCAATCCTTTCTTCAGCAAAGGACAAGCCGGTGAGTTTACTTTTGATTAAGAAATGTTCTTGAGGACACACGGGAGGTTTCTGTCAAGTGCTTTTGTTCCATGCAGCTGAATAATGTTAGGTGTTTTGATAAATGTCGTGTGGGTGAACCTATGCTAATGTACCGTCCCATCCAAGACTAATACATACTTGTGATTATACCCCTTGAAAGCATCCGCAACTACAAGAAAGTAATTAGGAAATAAATCTAACCACAACTTTAAACTCCGGGATCCTACGCTCCCTCGTGTAGTGGTTTCCTAAAGGGGGTTTAGGTTTCTGTCACTCCGACAACCCCACAATTAGTAGCCAAATACACGATGCATTCCCCTAGGCCCATAAATGGTGAAGTATCATGTAGTCGACGTTCACATGACACCACTAGAAGAATAACACCACAACTTAAATATCAAACATTAAATATTATTCAACATTACCTCACTACTAACAACTTGACTTCTCCCATGTCCTCAAGAACAAGCCGAACTACTCACATCACTCATATAGATCATGATTAGAGGTGATATAATGGATGATAACAATCTGGTCATAAAGTGCAAACATCGATAAATCTCACAAGCATCAACTACTAACAAGTAATCCACACCGGGAGAGAGATCTAATGCAAAACAACTATAGAGGCCCCTAATTGTTACAGCGGGATGAAGGTGGATGATGAGGGTGATGGTGCTAGTGGTGATGATGATGATGATCATGACGATCTTGATGATGCACGGAGTGATGACGGTGACGATGGAGATGATTTCCCCTCTCCGTAGAGGAATTTCCCCGGCAGATTTCTCCCTGCCAGAGAGCTTTTCTCTCTCCGGTGTTTTACGCCCCGCGGCAGCGGCGGAATAATTCCTCGAAGATGGAATGAGGCTTAGGGTTCCCACGGGGCCAGGCAAGCCAAAGATGACCCCCATAGGCGGGCCAGGGTGGCCACACCCCTAGGTGGCGCGATAGGGGGGCACGCCACCCCTAGGTGTGGGCCCCTGGTGGCCCCCCTCCGGCTCTCCTTCTGGCTGAGTTCCTCCTCTAAACTTTTAGGAACCCCCGGATGTCCCACTTCTCCTTCTGATCTTCTGAAATATGGTATCTCCACGGTGCTTTTTCCATCAGATTTCTGGTCCCGGTGTTTATTCTCCAAAAAATTATAAAACATGCAAAATAAGATAAAATAACATAAGAGATGCATCATAACATAAAATATATCGATGAATAACAGAAAATTAAGATATAAAATAGTGATGCAAAATGGACGTATCACTACATAATGGAATATCTTAATAAATGCTCTCAACCTAAGGAAGAGACTAATGCCTTGCAGGAACCTATGGAAGAAGAAACTGCTGAATCTGGAAGCTCATTTGATGAAAAAGAGGAGCAGAGTGATGATCAAGAGGAGGAAGAATGGAGCCCATGTCTATCTCCAAATGATAGTAACTCTTTAACTCATGCATTATTTGATGAAATTGATACTTGCTATACTTGTGACCTTGATACTACTATGAATGAAACTTGTGAGAATGATATTGCTACTGTTATTTATGATAGTCCATGCTATTTTGATGAATCCTATGATAATCCTCTATTTATTCCAACTATTGATATGCATGATAATGAGGAAGTTTGTTTAGAAAATTTATATGATAATGCTCTTGATGATGGTCCTATGTTACTTGATGTTAAAAATTATAATGCTATTGAAAATAGGATTGCTATAATGTGTCCTATACCTTTTAAGAGTAACCAATTATCTTGTTTTTCTATTGCTAAAAGTGGGAAAAAAGAGGAGTTGATTTTGAATTATGGTCCCACTATTTTTGAGCTTGATATGAATTGTGTGCTTTTAGACCATGACAAACATGCTTTATGTGATAATTATATTGTTGAGTTTGTTCATGATGCTACTGAAAATTGTTATGAGAGAGGAAAATTTGGTCGTAGGAATTTTCATGTTACTAAAACACCCCTCTTTTTGTTGAAAGATTTGAAGTTGCTCTTGTTCTTCCTTCCCATGATTTCTAGTTTGAGCTTCTATAATTTATTTCTTTACAAGATTCCTATGCATAGGAAGTGGGTTAGACTTAAATTTGTTTTATACTTGCTTATTGATGCTCTCTTTTGCTTAATTCATATTTCTTATGTGAGCATCTTCTTTCTTTCTGCCTAGCTGAAAGGCGTGGGAGACAACCCGTTTTATTTTGCTGTTTTCAACCTGTTTTCTTTCGTTTTCTTTGGTGTTCTTTGCACCTAGGTATTGTCTATTTCCTTAGCAACCCTGATGTATCTTTTCTTTTGAGTTTTTGTTGAGCCAAGTAAAGCCTCTAGTGGAAAGTTGAGGCTATATTCCGGATTTTTGCGCAGGAAACAAATTTCTGCTGTCCACTGTTTATTCTGTATAAAATCACAGAAAATTCAAAATTACCTGAGTTTTTTTGTGCGTAATCGTGAGCTGTATACGCAACTTTTCTTAGTTGACCACTTTTTGATTTGAGCAACAGAAGATTTTCTAAAAAAATCATCTTTACCTGATGTCCTGTTTTGACAGATTTCTGCCAATAATTGCATTTGCTTCTTAATCGCTTTCTTTTGGTGTTCTTTTGAGAAAAAGAGTTTTAAAAGAAGTTGTGACAGTATCTAATGTGTTTTTGAGTGTTAGAAATGTCTTGAAACTGAACCATGTGAATTTATTATTTCGATTACACTAACGTTGCTAATGAAAATTGTGAGAAGTTTGGTGTGAAGGAAGTTTTCAAGGGTCAAGAGAAGAGTATGATATGATGTGATCAAGAAGAGTTAAAATCCTAAGCTTGGGGATGCCCCGATGGTACATCCCAGAAAATTCCAAGAAGACTCAAGCGTCTAAGATTGGGGATGCCCAAGGATCCCCTTCTTCATCAACAAATTATCAAGTCACTTCTAGTGAAAATATATTTTTTATTCGGTCACATCTTATGTGCTTTACTTGGAGCGTCTTTTATTTTTTTTGCTTTCAGTTTGTTTTTAATTTTTCAATAAAATTGGTTGGACCCCAGCATTATTTTATTGGAGAGTGACACGCTCCACTTTTTCATGAGAATACTTTGTATTCTTAATCTTTGTTTGGCTGCTGCATTTATTTAGCTCCTGTTTTGCATGTATCTCTTATCAGAGCTGTTAGTTTTAGTAGTGTCATGTGAGTACTCTCATTTTTTCTTGTTGTAGCATTTGGAGAGTTTTTGTTAAAACATATTGTGTATGGTGCTTGTTCGGAGAAGAAACTGCTGCTTGAAGTAGAATTTATAATGGTGCAAGTAGAAGCTTGTATAGACTATGGCTAGAACTTTTTCGTATCATGCTAGATGTTATTTTAGTTTAAAGCCTTGTGGTTATTGAGTAGCATGATTAGCCTCAAATAGCTGAGAGTGTTTAAGGCGCCATCAAAAGATTCATGAGTTGTTCTTGTCATATTAAAGCATAAATTTATGGTATTCTCTTTCGAATGTTTTATTTCGTTGACTTGGCGCATGCTCACACCATGTTTATGACTACAAACCAGTCATGAATAGCCTCCATGACCAATTAGTTTTTGAACTATGATACCACTTATGCTTAAATTAATGATGCTTATGTCGCTATGCCTGATTATGGCTCTTATGCTCTCTTGATTTGTCGCTCCCAGTCTTTTGCTAGCCTCCACCTGTACTGAGTATGAGCTATACTCGTGCATCCAACTACCTTAAACCAAAGTTTTTCCCATTGTGTCCACCATACCTACCTACATGTGGTATTTAACTGCCACTCCAAGTAAATTGCTCATGTGTTACCTTTAAAACCTTCAAAATTACTCCTGCTTTATGTTCATGTTTTTTCTCATGAGGATGTCAATAGAGAATCTTTATCTCACTTGTTGATTGGATTTCACACCCTGGACTAGTGGCTTCATCCGCTTATCCAAATGATAGAAGAGATGGCAGCAGGGTTCCCAGCCCCAAATTAATACACACAAAATCTCTTCACTATTTTTGCCCCTGATTTATGAGTCAAAGCATAATTGTGTAAACAAAAGAGAAAGAGGGATGACCTTCTACCCATATGCGTCCTTCACATGGGAGCCGCTCTTGTGAATCCAGATGGCTTGTGACGTACTGTATTTTCTATTTACCATTCGTTGACTTTAAGATACATCTCCCAAAATATAGACACTCAATGTCAAACTTATAATACCTCTGTTTAATAAAATAAAAAAGCTCTAGCACATGAGTGATCCCTGCTTCCCTCTGCAAAGGGCCTTTCTTTTACTTTTATGTTGAGTCTCCATCTTCTAACTTTATGCACAGTTGAGAGAGCATTTTTGCCATTCTGAGTTTTAT
The DNA here is from genome assembly GCA_028641055.1 of Alopecurus myosuroides. Lineage (NCBI taxonomy): Eukaryota > Viridiplantae > Streptophyta > Magnoliopsida > Poales > Poaceae > Alopecurus > Alopecurus myosuroides. The sequence goes on along the minus strand of CM054063.1, from coordinate 307,068,757 downwards.
GTGCATTTGTCCCTGAAACATTATTAATTTATTCATTATGTGTTATTGTTTGTTCTCAAATTATTTTCTCTAGTCTTCCTCATGGAACTTTGAAGGTGTCCTGGCATTTATGTTTTGCCCCACTCTTAAGGACTAGCGAAATACCACTTTGCCATGTTTTCTCTATACCCGAAAGATACGTATATCTTTCTTTGCATTTTTATTCATGATCTTTTATTTGAGATACTTCTCATGATGCAAAGTGATTGATATGCGTTATTACTAAAGTTCTATTTATCATGTTTGTGTTTAAAGTTCTATGATCTCAGCTTACATATGCTTTTACATTTTTATGATCAAGTTTATGTTAGTAGCATGTCACCTCAGAAATTATTGTGTTTTATCGTTTACCTACTCGAGGACGAGTAGTAACTAAGTTTGGGGATGCTTGATACGTCTCCAACGTATCTATAAATTCTGATGCTCCATGATGATATTATGCCAATTGCTACATGTCTTCTCCTTTCTTTATGTCATTTTTACACGTTTTCCAGGACTAACCTATTAACAAGATGCCAAGTGCCAGTTCCCTGTTTTCTTTTGTTTTTGATTTTGGAAAAGTTGTTCTAGAAATATTCTCGGAATTGGACCCCATAAATCCCGAAGTTCCTATTTTCCCCGGAAGCATCCAGAAGACCGAAGAGGAGTCGAAGACGGGCACCAAGGGGCCCACACCATGGGGTGGCGCGCCCCCCTTGGCCGCGCCTGGGGTGGCGTGGGGACCCTAGGGCTCCACCGCCTTTGCCCTTTTGCCTATTTATTCCCCCCGGATGGAAAACCCTACAGAGCTCATAAAAAATCCCCGAAAAATTCCGTAGCCGCCGTCGTCGCCAACCCTAGATCGGGGGGTTATGAAGCTGTCTACCATGACCAGAGGCCTCTTCATCACCATGCCTGCCTCCGTAGTGATGCGTGAGCAGTTCATCCTTGGACTACGGGTCCATAGCAGTAGCTAGATGATTGTCTTCTCCTCCTATGCCTCCATGTTTAGATCTCGTGAGCTGCCTAACATGATCGAGATTGTTCTTATGTAACTCTATGTGCTGTGTTTGCTGGGATCCGATGAATATTGAACTTATGCCAAGTTGATTATAGTATTTATTGCATATGTTATTTGTGATCTTGCATGCTTTCCATTGCTAGTGGTTACTCTGGCCAAGTAATTACTAGTGACTCCAAGAGGGAGTATTTATGCTCGATAGTGGGTTCATGCCTCCTTTTCGCCCGTGCTCGAGTGCTAGAAACGTGACGGGGGAGGATGTGTTGTTTCCACTAGGGAGAAAACAGCGGTGCGAGTGCCCGCGTGTACAATCATTGCTTACATTACACACATTGCTTAGATTATCTGTTGCTTGCAACTTAATACCTAAGGGGGTTCAGATGATAACCTGTGGGTGGATTATTAGTCATAGATGCAATTGGATTACGGTCTATGTATATTGTTGTAATGCCCGCACTAAATATCATAGTAGTCATCATGTCATGAATGTGCACTACGGTGCAACCTTTATTTGTTAATTGCCTAGCTGTAATTTGTTCACCCAACATGCTATCTTTTATGGAGATACACCACTACTGAACCTATGAACCCCGGTCCACTTTCCTACACTGTTAAACAAACCACTACAATTTCCTGCTTTCTTTACTCTTACTGCAAGCATACATTATTTTCCACACTATATGTCTAATCTTTGTTTTCAGCAAGACCGGTGAGATTGACAACCTCACTGTACCGTTGGGACAAAGTATTTTGGTTGTGTTGTGTGCAGGTTCCGCGTTGTTGCTGACACCGGTGAGCCATCACACCGCATCAACCTTCCAAAGATCCTCTTTCTCCTACTGGATTGATAACTTTGGTTCTTAACTGAGGGAAATTCTTACCGCTGCACTCATCACACCCTCCTCTTGGGATTCCCAATGGACCAACCATAGTTTCTGTAGCAAGAATTTCTGGCACCATTGCTAGGGATTTAAAGTCAACTCTGCAAGCGATCACCGCCCACCGATGTTTCCATCTCCTCGGGTCAACCCTAAATACCCAAGCCTTTTCCACCAAAAATATTCGTAGCCTCCGTCATCGTCAACCCTAGTTCGGGAGGGTTCTGGAGCTCTCCCCGGCACTCTGCCTGGAGGGGGAATCATCACCGGAGGGCTCTTCAACACCATACCTGCCGGTGGAGTGATGCGTGAGTAGTTCACCCCTGGACTACGGGTCCATAGCAGTAGCTAGATGGTTGTTCTCTCCTCTTTATGCCTCATGTTTAGATCTTGTGAGCTTCCTAACATGATCAAGATTACTTTATTGTAATGCTACATGTTGTGTTCGCTGGGATCTGATGAATATTGAATCCTATGTCCAGTGATTATCAATCTATCATGTTCTTTCATGTGTATGTTATTTATGATCTTGCATGCTCTCCGTTACTAGTAGATGCTCTGGCCAAGTTGATGCTTGAACTCCAAGAGGGAGTATTTATGCTCGATAGTGGGTTCATGCCTCCCTTTCACTCACGCTCGAGTGACAGAAACGTTACTGGTGGGGGATGTGCTGTTGCCATTAGGCATAAAACAACAATGCTTTGTCTAAGGATGATTTTATTGTTTACATTATACACATTGCTTAATGCAATTATCTATTGCTTCCAACTCATAGATGTAGTTGGATAACGGTCGATGTATCTTGTTGTAATGCCCGCATGAATCACACAGTAATTATCATGTCATGCATATGCACTACGTGCAGATTTTATATCTGTCAACTGCCAATTTACCCAGCATGTTATCTCTCTGTTTTGGAGAGACACCTCTAGTGAACCGTCGACTTGAGAGTTCACCTATGGATACATTTATTCTGGCTGGATGGAGCCATCTATGAGAAAATGTCTGCCCATGGACCACAGTCCATTTCTTTACACTGATATACAACCACTTCAACCGTTGTTTTCTTACTGCAATTATTGTTCTCTTTCATCTACTGCAAACAAGTATTATTTTCCACACTATACGTCTAATCCTTTGTTTCAGCAAAACTGGTGAGATTGACAACTTCACTGCTTTATTGGGGCAAAGTAGTTTTTATTGTGTTGTGTAGATTCCACGTTGCTGCTGAACCAGTAGTGCGTCCTGCCAACATCAGCTGCATCAACCCTCGGAAGTGATTTCTTTCTCCTATTGGTCGATTCAACCTTGGTTTCTTTCTGAGGTAAACTTGCTGATGTTCTCTTCATAGCTCCCACTTGGGGTTTTCCAACGGGAGCATCAGTCTCCAGCAAGAAATTTTTGGTGCCGTTGCCGGGGAGAAAGAGTATTTCAGCAAGGAGTCTCTCACCTGCAATCTCTTTCCTTTGTTTTTTTTCTTAGTTTATTCTATTTTGTCTTGTTTGTTTCTCTTTATCGAAAACACAAAAAATTAGTTCCTATTCTAGTTGTTATTTTTTGTTTCCATGTTGTTATTTTTCATCATGTTGCTCCTAAGTTTGCCCTGAAAGATCTATCAATAGGTAGTGGTTCTATAATTGGAAAGGATACCATTGAAAAATTCTATAATCATGTTAGTAAGCATGAGAATTTTGAGGAAAAAATCTATAGTAGAACTTGCTCCAAATTATGAAACTGCTGCGGCTTCTTTAATTGACATGTTAGAAGATTGGTTTGTTAACCTTCACCCCATAATGCAACAACTATTTCTTAACATGAATAATATTGAAGATATCGAAAAAGGTATTTTATCTTCAAAACCATGTTTAAAGAATTTGGAGATGTTGCTATAGAAGCTAGGAAAGTCTTTAATCGTTTTAATATGCTAGGCTCAAGTGTAGATGTAGTTGGTGCTCTTGAAAACCTAGATAAAACCGAACCTAAAAATAAAAGGGAAGGGAAAATACCAATACCCTTTAAACTGGTAGCACTGCATGAAGCCTTGGAAAAGAATTTTGACTAGATTGTTCCTGAAAACCTATTTGATGAAAATAGTAAACCTAAAAGTGTTAAGAGACGAACATCTGAAACTTATATAGATAAAATACAATCCATTGTTGACGAGTTTTCTTGTCTCAATTTGGATGCTTCTTCACTTCAAAATACTTGATTCTAGTTTTCTGGGCCTAGCTAAAAGGCGTTAAAGAAAAGCACTTCTTGGGAGATAACCCATGGTTTTATTTTTGCTTTGTTTTTCCCTGTTTTCTTTGAGTCAAGGTGTTGTTTACTTATGTAGCAACTCCTTTGTGCCTTTATTTTCTCGCATTTTTTGTGCCAAGTAAAGTATCTAATGAAAGTTGAGGTTAGATTTGGATTTCTGCGCAGGAAAAAGATTTCTGCTGTCCACCGTTAAATTCGTGAAAATTCACCAAAAGGTCAAAATGACATGAAAAGTTTTGTGCTTATTACTCAGCTAATTCTGAAACTTTTTCTTGTTTTATGTTTTTCAATTTGAGCAGCGTAAATTCCCCGAAAAAATTCGTCTTTACAGACCGTTCTGGTTTTGATAGATTCTGCCTTTTTACTTGCATTCTCTCTTTTACTATGTTAAGTGGATTTTTTTACTCCACAAAACATCAGTGGCTGTAGCTAATGTTTAAAAATTTAATAATGCTTATGTCCAAGGAGAACATGTGAATTTTTGATTGTGCACTAACCCTCTAATGAGAATTACATTGAATTTGGTGTGAAGGAAGTTTTCAAGGATCAAGAGAAGAGGGTGATATAATGTAATCAAGAAGAATGAAAAGCCAAAGCTTTGGGATGCCCCCATGGTTGATCCCAGAAAATTATAAGAAGACTCAAGCGGCTAAGCTTGGGAATGCCCAAGGCATCCCCTTCTTCATCAGCAACTTACCAGGTCACTTCTAGTGAAATTATATTTTTATTCGGTCACATCATATGCACTTTATTTGGAGCGTTTGTTTGTTTTTTATTTTGTTTTCCTTGCTGCAATAAATATGTTTGGAACCCAGAATTCCTTGTGTGGGAGAGAGATACGCTCCACTTTTTCATATGAATACTCGTTTCTTCCATGCTCGTATTCTTAGTTTTTTTCGAGCTGCTGCAAATCCTTTTAACTCATTTTTTCATGCATCTCTCCTTTAGAGCTGTTAGTTCTAGTAGAGTTATGTTTGTACTCTCTTGTTTCATTATTATATTAGTTGGAGAGTTTGTGTTGAAAAATATATTGTTTGGTGTTTGGTGGAAATAGAAAATGCTACATGTGGTAGATGGTATGTTGGAAAAGACTTGCATACTCTTGTAGATCATTAAAATGTTCACTACCAAATTCCGCGCGATTTGGAACGTTTCAATACCGTTGCGGATGGGCTCCAAACCGTCGCTAAGGGCAATCCGCGACGGTTTACGCGACGGAGTGAGAACGTCCCCGATCGACTTCCACGGACGATTCTGCGACGATTAAATGAACACTAAACCATCGCGAGCTACTGGCTGGACTAGCACAAGGCCCAAAAAGGAGCGACGTTATTTTTCATCACAATGTGTGTACACGTGGCATTGTTTTCCGTTACCCGTTAATGACGTCACTTCCTCCGTTCCTGACGTCATCATCGTCTTGACATTTTAAAAACGTCGCGATTGGAACTACCGTTACCTCCGTTTAATGACGTCATAATAAGTGCGACGTTTACTTTCTCGTCGCGGGTACAAGAAGTATACGCTTATTCCCGACGAATTTATTACGTTGTCCGAAGGTGCGACGTTTTAGTTCGTCGTAAGACGTCGCGAATCGTGAGCCAGCACGTGTACCAACACGGCATGTCCACGTCGAAACGTTTCTGTGACGTGTTTGTTTCATCGCGATTTCCATCCAATAAGGTGCCGCCTCATGGACGTACCATATAGTACCACGTGTCCTCCTATTCATTAGCATGGAAAATACTATACTAGTTTTCACAGCAAAGCAAACACAACAAATACATAAATTTTGAATAAGGTCACAACATAGCTCGCCAGCAAAGGCAGTCTAATACAGTTCAACAGACAACAAGCAGTTTCACAAAGGGCTACTCAGTTCCACATCTCAGAGGAACTTGAGCCAACATGCCACCGATAAGGGTTTTGTACATTTCTTGACTCTTCTTCATACCTTTGTGTTCCTCCGTCATACGCAACAATTCTTGTCGATGCTTCATCCTATCTGCATCAACTTGTTCCTTGGCCTGCTTCAACTCATCAACTACAGACTGCAGGTCCTGCCTCTGTTTTCTCTCAGAATCAAGTTGAAGGTGAAGCTGAGACTTTGTTGCTCTTGCACTGGTTGTGACCCCACCTATGGTTTGCAGGAACGAAGATTTAGACGGTTCTTGGTCAGCACGGCAACGACAGCTTCGGTGGCAGAAAGAGGTTCCTTGACATCGCCATCTACTTAAGTACGTTCTAGCATATGATATTGCATTTCTTCCTATAAAGCATGTAAAAGCTTTAGATGAAATAGAAGCTGAACTAGCTTGTAAGGAACATTGATATCATGAGAAGCTTGTACATAACAAAGATGAAAATAGCAGATGACAAGCAATTAAGCATGCATGAAAAGCTTGTAAGGAACATAAATGAAAAACATCACATGGCAGGCAAGTAATTAAACATGGCTGAAAATAGCAGACGACAAGCATGTACAGAACATAGATGAAAATAGCACTCACGAGGATAGATGAACTAGCAGATGACAAGCATATGTGAAATAGGAGGAGTTTGCATCATAATTCACAAAGGGAATCATCAGTACGTATCAGAGATAATTGTTGATCCCAGAGATAAACAGAATTTTGAGGGACTTACAATTGCTCTTTTCACGTGCGAAGAGAATCCACGTATCTTGCTGTTGTGCGTAGCTTTGAACAATTCAAAGGCATCTTCCCCCATGTCGCAGAAAACCTCGTAGCTACGAGAACCTGTGGCGCTATGGAACTAGACGGCCTGTCTGCTTTGCCTGGCTTTCAGACAAGCCATCTACATAAACGAAGTATGAACTGATTAGACACAGTCCAGGTTATGGAATAGAAACAGTGGCAAGGTAGAGTGAACAAAGACAATACCTGTTTCCTGACTGAGGACCAGTTATCGACTAGCCTGCACCATTCTGTTTCGCTCATGTGCCCATCTGCATCAGGAGGCGTTCGTACAACTCTACTCTTGTCTCTAACGCTGTCAAAAAATTCTTGCTTCAGAATATGGCGTCTTTGTCTTGTACAGTTCTTGAGATGCATCAGAAGAGATTGACGAATAACAGGGTCTCTTGGGTTCAGATGAAACTTTGACTGAAACAAAAGAAAGAGCACTTTTTAGTTATATGAACAACAATGGAATGAACTGCAAGGTTGGGTTACAAAACTTACAGAAACATGGCCGTGGTAGGAGGAAAATATATCTTCCCTTCCCTTGTACTCTTTCCAATGGGGGAATATAGGGACCGTGTGCTTCACAGCTAATGAACACACAGTAGCATACATGGCAGCAATCTTTGGGTCCACTGGCCTTGTCTTTCCCAGAGGAATAACAATTCTGATACTGTTTCCTTTTGACATGTTTCTTCTCCTCCCAGCCGCACCACTCGAAACAATGTCTTCACATGGGTAATCTACAGAAATTGTGGCATTGCTAGGGTTAATATTCTGCATTTTGGAATTCCCTCCACACATGGCCCCTCGTAGAGCATGCAATCTCTGTGATATGTCATCTTGCTCTTCGTTGCACGCACCTTGCTCCTTGACTTGGGAACCTTGCCCCTCGCCTAGGAATGGTGGCAACTCGCCTTGCACACCTGGCAGCTCACCGTAGGGAGGTGCCTGCTCGCATTGGGCAGCTTCCTGCTGGCCTTGGGGAGCTGCCTCCACGTCTTGGACCACTGGTCTCGCTTGAGTTCGTCATCTGCATACAGATGGACATGGGCAACTGCATACTCGCGATGGGCCTTGACGCGCTTGAGTTTACAACCATGTACACCAGGAGGCATCTTTGTCCTACCAGATGTACTCTTGACTTTAATGTTCCTAAGCTGCACGGTTCATATGTACCAAATCAACAAGGATAGTAGCACAAAATACATGGCAGAACAATAATTAAGCTAGCAGTTCCACACAACATAAGTACCTTTATTGTTGAGCTATCATGTAAGGCATGCCTTATCTAGATAGTGGACATGGTATAAATGTAAATAAATAGCTTACACTATAAGTCTAGAATTGATGATTTATGTGAATAAATGAAAATAAATAGCGCATACATGTTCTTTGCAAATAGCCTTATCTTTCATTGCGATGTGACAACATAGAGTTAGAAAATCTTAGTGATGCAATTCGCTGTTTTACCATATCATATCAGTAATCTAATTTGTGGACCTAAGTATGATAGGATTGCAGGAGAAGTGATCTTAAGCTTTATACAAGCTCGAAAATAAGCAAACTCTGACCAAAGGAACTTGACGGCTACCAGGCAGGCGAGGTGGCAGATCTTGAGGACGACCTAGACGACGAGGTGGCAGATCATGACGGCGAGGTATCAAATCTGGACGGCGAGGTGGCAGATCTGGATGGCGTCCTGGACGGCGAGGTAGAAGCCCGGGAAGGCAAGCTGAGCGGCGGGGTGGACGACCGGGGACGGCAAGGTGGAAGCCCGGGAAGGCAAGCTGCATGGCAAGGTGGAAGACCGGGGACAGCCAGGTGGAAGCCCGGGAAGGCGGGCTACAGAGCGAGGTGGAAGGCCGGGGTGGAGTAGATGGGATTTAGAAGGAAACAGGGATTTCGGACAAGAAGAGGAGGGGAAATTTCGGCGAGGGGGCAGATAAGAGGGAGAGGTTCAAAATTTAGGGCGGCATAGGCGGAAAAGTTTTTGGTCGATAATTTGGGTGGGCGGCGCGAAATTTTCTGCGCCCGCCAGATTTTGGTACATTGGCTGGAGAACATTGCTGGCCATTGGATACATGATGGATGGCCTAAAAAGATAACCATTATTGAAATATATTATTTAAGGATAATGGGAAGACATCTATAAGTTACTGACATAAACTATTACTAATAATAAATAAATTACCCTACCATTGTATTGGGTGTTCCTTCGGCCTAACCTAACACAACCAAGAAATTGGTTCCACTTTGCTACCCCTTTCCAGCTCATGTAGATGGGGCAGAACGACAATTCCGTCTATTTCCTAGCGGGGCTATGGTTTGTCCGGAGAGGGGGCTCCGAATCGTCTGAATGCCACCAAATCCCATTACACGCCACACCACGTGTGATAGAGTGTGGCATGGGTCTTGGATGCCCAAGATTAACTCGCTCTCTGTGTTAGGGTTTCACCGGTGTCAGATTCTCTCTCACGGGTACCAAGACTAATTAATGAGAACCCAAAACACGCAGGTGTGACGGAACTGAGGGAATCTTGCCAAGAGGTGTGCCCTACCATTCTCTTGGGTGTTCCTTGGGCCTAGCCTAACACAACCAAACAATTATTTCCACTTTGCTAACCCCTTCCGGGTTAGAGTGTCATGGTCTTAGATACCCGAGATTACCTCCATCTCTGTGTTAGGGTTTCACCGGTGCCGGATTCTCTCTCGCAGGTTCTAGGACTAATTAATGAGAGCCCAAAACTCCCGTGTGTGATGGAACTGGGGGAATCTTGCCAAGAGGTGTGCCCTACCATTATCTTGGGTGTTCCTTGGGCCTAACCTAACACGACCAAACAGTTAGTTCGACTTCTCTACCCCTTCTGTCTCACGTAGATGGGGCAGACCGACAGTTCTGTCTTTTTCCCCAACGGGGCTATGGTTTCTCCGGAGAGGTGGCTCCAGGTCGTCTGAATGCCACCAAATCCCATGGTATACCATATCATGTGTGTTAGAGTGTGTCATGGGTCTTGGATGCCCAAGTGTCCCTTGCTCTCTGTCTAAGGGCTTCACCGGCGTCGGATTCACTCTAGTAGGTTCCAGGACTACTTAGAGCCCGAAACTCCCGGATTGGACAGAACTAGGGGAATATTGCCAAGAGGTCGACCCTAACATTTTCTTTGGTGTTCCTTGGGCCTAACCTAACACAACCAAACATTTGGTTCCACTTTGCTACCCCCTTTCGGCTCACGTAGAGGGGCCAAAACGGCAGTTCCGGCTTTTTCCCCAGCGGGGCTATGGTTTCTCCGGAGGGGGGCTCCGGATCGTATGTGTGCCACTCAATCCCATGGTATGACATACCATGTGTATTAGAGTGTGTCATGGTCATGTATACCTGAGATTACGTCTCTCTGTGTTTTAGCCTTCACCGGCGTCGGATTCTCTATCGCGTGTTCTAGGACTACTTAGAGACCGAAACTCCCGGATCTGACGGACCCGTGGGAATCTTTCCAAGAGGTGGGCCCTACCATTGTATTGGGTGTTCCTTCGGCCTAACCTGACACAACCAAGAAATTGGTTCCACTTTGCTACCCCCTTCCGGCTCAGGTAGATGGGGCAGAACGACAATTCCGTCTTCCCAGCGGGGCTATGGTTTATCCGGAGAGGGGGCTATGGATCGTCTGAATGCCAGCAAATCCCATTACACGCCAGACTATGTGTGATAGAGTGTGGCATGGGTCTTGGATTCCCAATATTCACTCGCTCTGTGTGTTAGGTTTCACCGATGTCGGATTCTCTCTGGCGTGTTCCAGGACTACCTAGAGCCCGAAACTCCCGGATCTGACGGAGCTGGGGGAATATTTCCAAGAGGTGGGCCCTACCATTGTATTGGGTGTTCCTTCGGCCTACCTAACACAACCAAGAAATTGGTTCCAGTTTGCTACACCCTTCCGGCTGATGTAGAAGGGGTAGAACGACAATTCCGTCTTTTCCCTAGCGGGGCTATGGTTTATCCGGAGAGGGGGCTCCGGATCGTCTGAATGCCACCAAATCCCATTACAAGCCACACCACGTGTGATAGAGTGTGCCATGGTCTTGGATACCCGAGTTTACCTCCCTCTCTGTGTTATGGTTTCACCGGTGTCGGATTCTCTCTCGCGGGTTCCAGGACTAATTAACGAGAGCCCCAAACTCTCGGGTGTGACGGAACTGGGGGAATCTTTCCAAGAGGTGTGCCCTACCATTATCTTGGGTGTTCTTTGGGCCTAACCTAACACAACCAAACAGTTAGTTCGACTTTTCTACCCCTTTCGGCTCTCGTAGATGCGCAGAACGACAATTCCGTCTTTTTCCCCAACGGGGCTATGGTTTCTCCGGAGAGGTGGCTCCAGATCGTATGAATGCCACCAAATCCCATGATATACCATATCATGTGTGTTAGAGTGTGTCGTGGGTCTTGGATGCCCAAGTGTCCCTCGCTCTCTGTGTAAGGGCTTCACCGGCGTCGGATTCTCTCTAGCGGGTTCCATGACTACTTAGAGCCCGAAACTTCCGGATTTGACGGAACTAGGGGAATCTTGCCAAGAGGTGGACCCTAACATTTTCTTTGGTGTTCCTTGGGCCTAAACTAACACAAACAAACATTTTCTTCCACTTTGCTATCCCCTTTCGGCTCACGTAGAGGGGCCAAAACGGGAGTTCCGCCTTTTTCCCCAACGGGGCTATGGTTTCTCCAGAGGGGGCTCCGGATCGTCTGGATACCACCAAATCCCATGGTATACCATAGCATGTTTGTTAGAGTGTGTAATGGGTCTTGGATGCCCAAGAGTCCCTCGATATCTGAGTTAGGGCTTCACAGGCGTCAGATTCTTTCTAGCGGGTTCCAGGACTACTTAGAGCCCGAAACTCTCGGATTTGACGGAACTAGGGAATCTTGCCAAGAGGTGGACCCTAAAATTTTCTTTGGTGTTTCTTGGTCCTAACCTAACACAAACAAATAGTTGGTTCCACTTTGCTACCCCCTTTCGCTCACGTAGAGGGGCCAAAATGGCAGTTCCGCCTTCCCCCCAACGGGGCAATGGTTTTTCCGGAGGGGGCTCCGGATCGTATGAATGCCACCAAATCCCATGGTATGACATACCATGTGTGTTAGAGTGTGCCATGGTCTTGGATACCCGAGATTACCTCGCTCTCTGTGTTAGGGTTTCACCGGTGTTGGATTTCAATCTCGCGGGTTCCAGGACTAATTAATGAGAGCCCGAAACTCCTGGGTGTGAAGGAACTGGGGGAATCTTGCCAGGTGTGCCCTAACATTCTCTTGGGTGTTCCTTGGGCCTAACCTAACACAACCAAACAGTTATTTCCACTTTGCTAGCCCCTTCCGGCTCACGTAGATGGGGCAGAAAGACAGTTCCGTCTTTTTTCCCAACGGGGCTATGCTTTCTCCGGATTGGTAGCTCCAGATCGTTTGAATGCCACAAAATCCAATTTGCACGCCATACCATGTGTGCTACAGTGTGGCATGGGTCTTGGATTCCCACTTCCCTCGCTCTCTGTGTTAGGGTTTCACCGGTGTCGTATTGTCTCTCGCGGGTTCAAGGACTAATTAATGAGAGCCCGAAACTCCCCGGTGTGACGGAACTAGGGGAATCATGCCAAGAGGCAGGCCCTACAGTTTTCTTGGGAGTTCCTCGGGCCTAACCTAACACAACCAAGAATTTAGTTCCACTTTGCTACCCCCTTTGGACTCTCGTAGATGGGGCAGAACGACTGTTACGTCTTTTTCCCAATCGGGGCTATGGTTTCTCCAGAGGGAGCTCCGGATCGTCTGAATGCCACCAAATCCCATGGTATACCATAACACATGTGTTAGAGTGTGTCATGGGTCTAGGATTCCCAAGAGTCCCTCTCTCTCTGTGTTAGGGCTTCACCGGCGTCAGATTCTCTCTAGCGGGTTCCAGAACTACTTAGTTAGAGCCCAAAACTCCCGGATTTGACAGAACTAGGGGAATCTTGCCAAGAGGTGGACCCTAACATTTTCTTTGGAGTTCCTTGTGCCTAAACTAACACAACCAAATAGTTGGTTCCACTTTGCTACCCCTTTCCGACTCACGTAGAGGGGCTAGAACGGCAGTTCCGCCTTTTTCCCCAGCGGGGCTATGGTTTCTCCGGAGGGGGCTCCGGATCGTATGAATGCCACTAAATCCCATGGTATGACATACCATGTGTGTTAGAGTGTGTCATGGTATTGTATACCCGAGATTACCTCTCTCTCTGTGTTAGGCTTCACCGGCGTCGGATTCTCTAACGCGTGTTCCAGGACTACTTAGAGCCCGAAACTCCCGGATCTGACGGAACCGTGGGAATCTTTCCAAGAGGTGAACCCTACCATTGTATTGGGTGTTCCTTCGGCCTAACCTAACACAACCAAGAAATTGGTTCCACTTTGCTACCCCCTTCCGGCTCAGGTAGATTGGGCAGAACGACAATTCCGTCTTCCCAGCGGGGCTATGGTTTATCCGGTGAGGGGGCTCCGGATCGTCTGAAATGCCACCAAATCCCATTACACGCCACACCACGTGTGATAGAGTGTGGCATGGGTCTTGGATGCCTAAGATTCACTCGCTCTCTGTGTTAGGATTTCACCAATGTCTGATTCTCTCTAGCGTGTTCCAGGACTACCTAGAGCCCGAAACTCCCGGATCTGACGGAGCTGGGGTAATATTTCCAAGAGGTGGGCCCTACCATTGTATTGGGTGTTCTTTCGGCCTAAACTAACACAACCAATAAATTGGTTCCACTTTGCTACCCCTTCCGGCTCATGTAGATGGGGCAGAACGACAATTCCGTCTTTTTCCCAGCGGGGCTATGGTTTATCCGGAGAGGGGGCTCCAGATCGTCTGAATGCCACCAAATCCCATTACATGCCACACCACGTGTGATAGAGTGTGCCATGGTCTTGGATACCCGAGGTTACCTCCCTCTCTGTGTTAGGGTTTCACCGGTGTCGGATTCTCTCTCGCGGGTTCCAGGACTAATTAACGAGATCCCGAAACTCCCGGGTGTGACGGAACTGGGGGAATCTTGCCAAGAGGTGTGCCCTACCATTATATTGGGTGTTCCTTGGGCCTAACATAACACAACCAAACAGTTAGTTTGACTTTTCTACCCCTTCCGGCTCACGTAGATGGGGCAGAAAGACAATTCCGTTTTCCCCCAACGGGGCTATGGTTTCTCTGGAGAGGTGGCTCCAGATCGTTTGAATGCCACCAAATCCCATGGTATACCATATCATGTGTGTTAGAGTGTGTCATGGGTCTTGGATGCCCAAGTTTCCCCGCTCTCTGTGTAAGGGCTTCACCGGCGTCGGATTCTCTCTAGCCGGTTCCATGACTACTTAGAGCCCGAAACTCCCGGATTTGACGGAACTAGGGGAATCTTGCCAATAGGTGGACCCTAAAATTTTCTTTGGTGTTCCTTGGGCCTAACCTAACACAACGAAACATTTGTTTCCACTTTGCTACCCTCTTTCGTCTCACGTAGAGGGGCCAAAAGGACAGTTCCGCCTTTCCCCCCAACGGGGCAATGGTTTTTCCGGAGGGGGCTCCGGATCATATGAATGCCACCAAATCCCATGATATGACATAACATGTGTGTTAGAGTGTGCCATGGTCTTGAATACCCGAGAATACCTCGCTCTCTGTGTTAGGGTTTCACCGGTGTCGGATTTCAATCTCGCGGGTTCCAGGACTAATAATGACAACCCGAAACTCCCGGGTGTGAAGGAACTAGGGAAATCTTGCCAGGTGTGCCCTACCATTCTCTTGGGTGTTCCTTAGGCCTAACGTAACACAACCAAATAGTTATTTCTACTTTACTACCCCTTCCGGCTCACGTAGATGGGGCAGAACGACAGTTCCGTCTTTTTCCCCAGCGGGGCTATGGTTTCTCCGGAGAGGTGGCTCCAGATCGTTTGAATGCCACAAATCCAATTTGCACGCCATACCATGTGTGCTAGAGTGTGGCATGGGTCTTGGATGACCACTTCCCTCGCTCTCTATGATAGGGTTTCACCGGTGTCGTATTCTCTCTAGCGGGTTCAAGGACTAATTAATGAGAGCCCAAAACTCCCGGGTGTGACGGAACTGGGGGAATCTTTCCAAGAGGCGGGCCCTACAGTTCTCTTGGGTGTTCCTTGGGACTAACTAACACAACCAAGAAGTTAGTTCCACTTTTCTACCCCTTCCGACTCTCGTAGATGGGGCAGAACGACAGTTCCGTCTTTTTTCCCACCGGGGCTATGGTTTCTCCGGAGGGAGCTCCGGATCGTCTAAATGCCACCAAATCCCATGGTATACCATACCACGTGTGTTAGAGTGTGTCATGGGTCTAGGATTCCCAAGTGTCCCTCTCTCTATGTTAGGGCTTCACCGGCGTCAGATTCTCTCTAGCGGGTTCCAGGACTAAATTAGAGCCCGAAACTCCCGGATTTGACGGAACTAGGGGAATCTTGTCAAGAGTTGGACACTAACATTTTCTTTGATGTTCCTTGTGCCTAACCTAACACAACCAAACAGTTGGTTCCACTTTGCTACCCCTTTTTGACTCACGTAGAGGTGCCAGAACGGCAGCTCTGACTTTTTCCCCAGCGGGGCTATGGTTTCTCCGGAGGGGGCTCCGGATCGTATGAATGCCACTAAATCCCATTGCATGACATACCATGTGTGTTAGAGTGTGTCATGGTCTTCTATACCCGAGAGTACCTCTCTCTCCCTGTTAGGCTTCACCGATGTTGTTTTCTCTATCGCCTGTTCCAGGACTACTTAGAGACCGAAACTCCCGGATCTGACGGAACTGTGGGAATCTTTCCAAGAGGTGTTACCTACCATTCTATTGGGTGTTCCTTCGGCCTAACCTAGCACAAACAAGAAATTGGTTCCACTTTGCTACCCCCTTCCGGCTCATGTAGATGGGGCAGAACGATAATTCTGTCTTTTTCCCAGCGGGGCTATGGTTTATTTTGAGAGAGGGCTCCGGATCGTCTGAATGCCACCAAATCCCATTACACGCCACACCACGTGTGATAGAGTGTTCCATGGTCTTGGAAACCCTAGATTACCTCGCCCTCTGTTAGGGTTTCACCGGTGCCATATTCTCTCTCGCGGGTTCGAGGACTAATTAATGAGAGCCCGAAACTCCCAGGTGTGACGGAACTGGGGAATCTTGCCAAGAGGTGTTCCCTACCATTCTCTTGTGTGTTCCTTGTGCCTAACCTAACACAACCAAACAGTTATTTCCACTTTGCTACCCCCTTCCGGCTCACATAGATGGGGCAGAATGACAGTTCCGTCTTTTTCCCTAGCGGGGCTATGGTTTCTCCGGAGAGGTGGCTCCATATCGTCTGAATGCCACCAAAACCCATGGTATACCATACCATGTGTGTTAGAGTGTTTCATGGGTCTTGGATGCCAAACAGTCCCCCGCTCTCGGTGTAAGGGCATCACCAGCGTTGGATTCTATCTAGCGGGTTCCATGAGTACTTAGAGCCCGAAACTCCCGGATTTGAGGGGAATATTGCCAAGAGGTGGACCCTAACATTTTCTTTGGTTTTCCTTGGGCCTAACCTAACACAACCAAACATTTGCTTTCACTTTGATACCCCCTTTCGTCTCACGTAGAGGGTCCAGAACGGCAGTTCCGCCTTTGCCCCCAACGGGGCTATGGTTTTTCCGGAGGGGGCTCCGGATCATCTGGATGCCACCAAATCCCATGGTATACCATACCATGTATGTTAGAGTGTGTCATGTGTGTTAGGGCTCCACCGGCGTCAGATTCTCTCTGGCAGGTTCCAGGACTTCTTAGAGCCCGACTTCCTTCTCTATGTGTTTCTCTCTCGAATTTACATGCCCTATTGGTCCGAAACTCCCGTAACGGAGAAACGTGAGGGAATCTTATGAAGAGTTGGGTCATACCATTGTCTTGGGACTTTCTAGTATCCATCCTAACACATCCAAGCAAGTAGATAATCATTTATAAAAAAGCGCACGATATCACTAAATAATCAACACAATTCAGATAAGCTTGGTTTTCAAAAAATTGAATCTGCATTTTGTCTTTCAAAAAAATCGGGGAAATTGTTTTTATTCTGTCAGATCAAACGGATGGAGTATTTTGTGGTTAAGTTATTATTATTCTGTATTAATTGTTTTTCTTTCCATTTCAAATTATTTTTCTTCTCTTTTGTGAAATGTTTTGGGCAACTGGAGCCAGGCCGGCCCTTTATTGCGTCGGAGACACAGCGTCAACCCCTTCGGGAAGGCGCGCCCTTTAATTGCGCTCACCTCTCCCTCTCTCTCTTCTAGTCATATCACTAGCTCTATCTGTCTCACCGCCTTCCTGAGCTTCCCCTCTCTCCGTCGGCGGGTTTTCTTCCGCCGGGACATCGACAGCACCGCGACGACCATCCTCGACGGGATATGAAGGCCATGCCTCCTCTTCCTCCCTGGGCAGGTAAGATCTTCATCGGCTTTTTTTCAGATCACCGCGTGCGTCGTCCCATCCTCTTCGAGGGCTTTGGCAATGGCGGTAAGATGATATCTAACCCTCTTATCCCTTGTATATATCGTAGATCTATAGATTGAGCTCGATTTTTCTGCGTAGCACGACATGCACGGTAGATCTACATGTTTTTACCGTTCATTCTGTGTCTCTGCTTCGTATTTTCTCCCGTAGACGTGGTTTTGTTCTATGGCTTAAGTTTGGGATATCCGGCACGCTTAGTTCATCTATTTCCACCATGATTTCGATAGATCATGGTTTAATTCCGTACCCGATTTGGGTGCTTCAGTTAGATTAGGCTTCGATTTGGGTTTTTTTTGGGGTTCACGGCTTAGATTTGGTATTTTTGCAAGGTTATTTCAATTTTGACCAAATTATTAACAGTTTGGCTAATGGTTTACCGAGGCCAGGTGCTAGTAGTGACTATACTTGTTGTACTTAGAAATTCTGAGGTCAGATTCATTTTTTCTAAGTATGTAGTTTAACTGTGGTTTTCACCCCTGGTTTTGGGTGTGGTAGATTGTCGTTCTATGAGAATGGCTTTGGGTGTGATACTGGGTCGTTTACCTCTGGTGTTTGTCTAAGTTTCTTTCATTGGTTTGTGCTTTGTAAAAACCTTGTTCTGTTATCTCGCGGTAATGGAAACAGGCTCCTCTTGGGGAGGCGTTTGTAAAAAAAAAGATTCATTTTTTCTGTGCATTTTCCATTGTTCCACCTGTTTTTCTTTTGTGTATCCTAATTTATAAACATGATGAATGTCCTCCTAGTCATATGCCGATGATTAAATTAGGCCATGGTAAAGGCTGAGAGAGTGTCTATAATACCTTGTAATCTATACAATTTGAGTATTTGTATTCGTATATGCTATTATAGGCCCCCGCTTGGCCTTGGTTTGCATGGCAATGATATCTGAGGCTCGTATTACATTTGTTTCTATTGTTCCATATTTCTTTGCCTTGAATGTCCTCCTTGTTATATGCCGATGATTTAAACTAGGCCATTTTAAAGGGAAAGAGAGTGGTTATAATACCTTGTAGTGTATACAATTTGAGTATCTGTATTCGTACATGCTATTATAACTACTCCTTTTTCCCTTGGTTTCCATGCCAATGATATATGAGGCTCGTATTGCATTTGTTTCCATTGTTCCACTTTTTCTTTGCCTTGAATGTCCTCGTTATATGCCGATGATTTAAAATAGGCCATGGTAAATGCTAAGAGAGTGTCTATAATACCCTGTAGTGTATACAATTTGAGTATTTGTATTTGTATATGCCATTATAGGCACTCGGCTGGCATTTGGTTTGCATGGCAATGATATATGAGGCTCTTATTACATTTGTTTCGATTGTTCCACTTTACTTTGCCTTGAATGTCCTCGTTGTTATATGCCAATTATTAAACTATGCCATGGTAAAGGCAAAGAGAGTGTTTACAATACCTTGTAGTGTATACAATTTGAGTATTTGTATTCGTACATGCTATTGTAATTACTTCTTTTTGCCTTGGTTTGCATGGCAATGATATATGAGGCTCGTTTTACATTTTTTTCCATTGTTCCACTTTACTTTGCCTTGCATGTCCTCCTTGTTATATGCTGATGATTAAACTAGGCCATGGTAAACGCAAACAGAGGGCTTCAATACCGTGTAGTGTATACAATTTGAGTATTTGTATTGGTACATGCTATTGGTGCTCTTTTGTTGCCTTTGTTTGCATGGCAACGATATCTGAGGCTCGTATTACATTTGTTTCTATTGTTCCACATTTCTTTGCCTTGAATGTCCTCCTTGTTATATGCCGATGATTTAAACTAGGCCATGGTAAAGGGAAATAGAGTGTCTACAATACCTTGTAGTTTATACAATTTGAGTATTTGTATTCGTACATGCTATTGTAGGTACTCCTTTTTCCCTTGGTTTCCATGCCAATGATATATGAGGCTCCTATTACATTTGTTTCCATTGTTCAAGTTCTCTTTGCCTTGATTGTCCTCCTTGTTATATGCCGATGATTAAACTAGGCCATGGTAAAGGCAAACAGAGGGCTTCAATACCTTGTAGTGTATATAATTTGAGTATTTGTATTCGTACATGCTATTGGAGCTCTCTTGTTGGCTTTGCTTGCATGGCAATGATATATGAGGCTCTTATTACATTTGTTTCCATTGTTCCAGTTTTCTTTGCCTTGAATGTCCTCCTTGTTTTATGCCGATGATTAAACTAGGCCATGGTAAAGGCAAACAGAGGGCTTCAATACCTTGTAGTGTATACAATTTGAGTATTTGTATTCGTACATGCTATTGGAGCTCTCTTGTTGGCTTTGCTTGCATGGCAATGATATATGAGGCTCTTATTACATTTGTTTCCATTGTTCCACTTTTCTTTGCCTTGAATGTCCTCCTTGTTTTATGCCGATGATTAAACTAGGCCATGGTAATGGCAAACAGAGGGATTCAATACCTTGTAGTGTATAAAATTTGAGTATTTGTATTAGTACATGCTATCGGAGCTCTCTAGTTGGCTTTGCTTGCATGGAAATTATATATGAGGCTCGTTTTACATTAGTTTCCATTGTTCCACTTTTCTTTGCCTTGAATGTTCTCCTTGTTATATGCCGATGATTAAACTAGGCCATGGTAAAGGGAAAGAGAGTGTCTATAATACCTTGTAGTGTATACAATTTGAGTATTTGTATTCGTACATGCTATTATAGGCACTTTTTTTGCCCTTGGTTTGCATGGCAATGATATATGAGGCTCGCATTACATTTGTTTCCATTGTTCCACTTTTTCTTTGCCTTGAATGTCCTCCTTGTTATATGCCGATGATTTAAACTAGGCCATGGTAAAGGGAAAGGGAGTGTCTATAATACCTTGTAGTGTATACAATTTGAGTATCTGTATTCGTACATGCTATTATAAGCACTCCTTTTGCCCTTGATTTGCATGACAATGATATATGAGGCTTGCATTACATTTGTTTCCATTGTTCCACTTTTCTTTGCCTTGAATGTCCTCGTTATATGCCGATGATTTAAACTAGGCCATGGTAAAGGCAAAAAGAGTGTCTATAGTACCTTTTATTGTATACAATTTGAGTATTTGTATTCGTACATGCTATTATAAGCACTCTTTTTCCCTTGGTTTGCATGCCATGATAAATGTTAGGAGACCAGGTCCAATACATGGCAGTGATACAAGGCGACGTCTTGTATTACTTCCTGGTATTGGGCTCGTCCTTCTAGCAAGTGTTGGCAATGTGTTTATGAGGCTTGTTTTACACTTTTTTTGCATTGTTCCATATGTGTTTATTCTGACTGCATGTTACAATGAATTCTTGGATAAACATGGTTGTGCTTTTATTATGAGGCATTACCAGTTGTTTGTAGTTTGGCCCCAGTTTTACATAAATGTCTTCATGAAAGAATTGTTCCTTTTTAGAACCAATGTGCTTATATGCACATTTTTTATTTCTGCTTCTTTTTTGCTTGATTAATAGGGTATTCCATGCCCTGTATGCAAGAATAATTGCCCAAATGTTGATCCTTCTGATTCCAAGTTCGGTGTTGCTGTACAAGAGTGTCACCTCAAGTCAGTGGTAAGAAAACAATTATTCTTCTTACACTTGTATTATGTATTGTGTTTTTATTACAATATCTAATTTCCACGTTTCTTTTTATTTCTGATGCACAGGTTGTACCGTGCACTACTCGGATAGCATTCAACAAGTTAGTAGGCGAGCTTGTGGTGTTTAGTTCCCATGGCAGGAAGTACACCTTTCGTGTGTCAAAAGAACAGAGCAAGACACGTTTGCATGGGACACAATGGGATCGGTTCATCGAGGAAAAGAACATCTCCGTGGGATGCATACTAGTGTTTTCCATGATACCAAGGCCCACTATCTACGTTGTTTTTATTGGCGAATCCCAAGATGACTCACTTTGCATTTCAAGCGAAGATGACTCAGTTTCAAGCGCAAATGACTCAGTTTGCAGCTTAGATGGCAGTTCTCATGATGAGATGCATGACGAGGCACTAGTACAGATCCCTTCATCAGTGGCGCACCAAAAAGAGATTCTGTGGCGCACCCCGGGGCCACAGGGGTGCGACACAGAACACACGCCACAAAAATATTTTCTGTGGCGCACCAATCCCGTGCGCCATAGAAATAGTAGATTCTGTGGCGCACCAATCCCGTGCGCCACAGAAATAGTCGATTCTGTGGCGCATCCCCTCCTGGTGCGCCACAGAAACAGGTGCGCCACAGAATCTTCCAATGGTGCGCCACAGAAACATCTGCTCAATTTCGAAATTTAAATTGTTTCTGGTATAAATACCAGGTATATTACAGAATTTATACAGTTTGAATACAGGCAGTGATATTTGACAAATATATAAACATAGAAGTGATATTTGACAAACATATAAGTCACACATTACTCGATAATAACATAATATACAATAGTGATACATAGTGCAAAAGAATCAAGTTTTGTTCATCGAACATCATCGAACATAGTGATACATAGTCAAACATCATCGAACATGCCACCACATAGTTCATCGAACATGTCACCACATAGTTACTCAATAAGGCCTAAGCTAAGATGAAATAGACTACAAGCACGGCGACGATGGTGAGCTAGAACGGTAGCTTGATGGAGGTCTTCATCTTGTTCTTCTGTTTCGACTGGTGGTCCCTCCACTTCGCAACCGCCTCGTGTCTAGTCTCGTATCCTTTATAGCAGTTGCCGCTGAACTTGTCCACCTGTGCTTTACAGTCCTTCCACTCGTCATAGACTCCTGGAATCCGACCCTCGAACACCACGTAGTACGTCATCTATATAGATAGACACAAAGCATATTAGTAAGTATAATGCAAAAAACAACTAAGGCATATATGTTCACCAAAAACAACTAAGGAAACAAAAATAAGCATCAAAGATATACAACATAAAACCAGGCCTAAGTTTAGAGCTAACTAATAGTAGCTAGCTAGGCCTAATTAAGTTTAGAGCTAACTAATAGTACCTAGCTAGGCCTAAGTTTAGAGCAAACTAATAGTAGCTAGCTAGGTCTAAGTTTAGAGCTAAACTAATATAGTAGCTAGGCATATATAAGTTAAGCAAATTTTGTTAAACAAACTAATAGTAGCTAGCTACGCACACCTCGATCAACGATACCTCTTCTGGAGAGGCGCCGGAAACGGCTTATATAGCTCCTTCGTCATCCACGACCTACGATCAGCCTGCCGCTCTAGGCGTTCCTGGATATCCCTCTGGCATAACCCTATGGGCTGGTTCAAGGACCCTCCCCTTTTGTTGACATCTTCAATGATTATCTCCGACAACTTGACTTTAATACGATGAAAATCTTGCATAAGATCTTCCTGTGAGATCTCCCCCGCCATTTTGTTGGACCAGTCTCGGAGTTTAGAAGGATGATTCATATTATTTGCACCGCGGACAATCCCTTTGAGGTGATGGAGGGCATAGAAGGCCTCCTTTGTGCTCCAAGCCGGCTGCTTGATGCAGGGGAACTCGGTCACGTGCTTGAACCCGTATTTGCCAGTAGCCAGCCTGATACATTCTTGTTTCTTTTCGAATGTGCCTCCATTTTGGGCGTAGCCGTTGAGAGCCTCATCGAGAACACTCCTTATTCTGGTGTAGTCTTTCTTCTTCGTCTTATTCGACGAGTCGAAGTACTCGGCTAGTGACCACTTTGGGCAAAGCACGATGAGTGTGCAGTATGTGTCCCTGCTCAACACATGCAATCGAATCCAGGATAAGCAATGGATGAAATCTAGAAAAAAAACATTAGCTACGACGGTTGCGAGACTTACTCGGGAAAGACAGGCAAAAGAATGTCCCTCTTGTTCTAAATGTTTCTCAACATGAAGCTCTCGAGGTACTTCACTGCCTTGGTCCGTGAACTTGATCATTCCTCCAGCTGGCTATCACGCATGTAGTAGGGATCCGCTACCATAACGTACGGGGGTAACTCTCGCTGGATCTGCAGCTGAGCATTGAGCGCGTATAGGCGGACCAAGTTATAGTCCAGCCGTATCGAGTGAAACAGATTGAAGATATCCTCGTACGCTATGAAGAACAGTCCCGCGGGGTCTTCATGGACGAAGTCCGGGCCCTCTGGCACCTTGACCACGAACGCCGGGTAATTTGGAGACTCTTCTTTAAGAAGGAGGCCCTCCAGCATCACGATAATGTTCTGCAATGTGAGCATTGGTCCAGTTGCCCCTTGTATCTCGTCCGGACCCAGTATCGGTTTCCCAGCTTCATGCAAGCGGGTCAAGCCATCCTTACGGGGTCGTACCACGGCGTCGGCCAAGATCTTAGTATGCTGGACCTTTTTAGCAGGTCTCTTCCTAATCTTCTTGCTGGGGGTGGCCTGATCTGCGGGAGCTGGGGGTGCGGGAGCTGGGGGTGCGGGTGCTCGGGACGACCCTACGATTGTCTTATGCAGTGTGCCAGGGCTGAATACTGTACCCTCCGGGTAGGTCAGGCGCTGCGTGACTTCAGTACGCCTAGGTTGATCGTCGTGACTGCGGAAGGCTTCATCGTCACGATCCATATCAGGCATGTACCTATCTTGGCTGTAGCCCGTGTTGAGGTAGGCATTGATGTCGACATTGTCATCGTAATGATAGTCATCGACACCGGCTCCAGCAAACGGGTTGTCCACGTCCTTTGGTGGTGACGGCGGCTGTGATGCCGGCGGTTGAGGCACAACTGCATTTGATGATCTTTTGGCCGGTCGTTGAGGCATATTTCCCAACAACACTTTGTGCCTTGTGGTGGTGGCAACAACCGCCGGTTCCTTCTCGGTGGTGGTGGCGACGACTACCGTTTCCTTCTGAGGGGCGGCGGCCTTGGGTGCTGTCTGGAGGGCTCTTTGCTTCGTGGGCCGGACGATCTTATTGAGCGGGGCCATAGGGGATGTGGCGCCGATGTTGCGCTTGATCACAAGACCCCCCCAAGACGAATCTGGCTCTTCGGCCATTTCATCACCCAAGTCGTGCAGTCTCCAAGTACCAAGGTGTCCTCCTCGTCGCAGCCTGGAGGTTGAAAGGGGGGGGGGAGGACGTCGCGATACTCCGGCACTACATTGGCCAACTTCACCTTCATCACGTTCTCGTCCATTTGAGAGTGGTGCATAGTGCGTTCCCCCGGTTGTATAATAGTGCCGGTAGCAACATCCACCAACTCTCCGCCGGGCACCACGCGATGCAGGAGTACGCAAGGTTCGTCCTGTTGGGCAACATACCAGGCATCATGAGATGACAGTCATCTTGAGAAGGCGTAGTTAGATCACGACTAACTAATTAGTTACCTTGGTGATGGCGTCGAGCTCGGCGGGTGTCGAGACAAGGGCGACGGTGCCGGCGGCCGGCCCATCATTCTTCGGCATTGCTGCGGAAGGGGGCGCCGATGTGACCAGAAGGAGCGGCGCCGGCGTCTGGGGGGTCAGCTGTTGCGGCGGCACTTGCTGGTTCATGCTTGAGTTGCTGCCGACGAAGGTGGGCAGATGGATCGGTCCAATTTGACCCCCCGCATTCCAAGAAGCTATCCCCTCCATCAACCCAGCGGGGATGACTTCCTTGAGCCTCTGATCCACTAATTTATTGAGCGTGTCGGGGTCCACCTCTCTGCTCTCAAGTTTCTTCTCTAGAGCCGCCATCTTCTTCTTCAGCTCCGCGACCTCCTCATCATCCTTAGTCGATGTCGTCTTCCTCTTCTTTCTCGACGACTTGGCATCTGATGCGTAGTACTCGGCTACCTTCATGTTTAGCCCAAAGCCGGAGATACGGCCAGCTGACGTCGGCGGGGCATCCAACGGCCTTTTCTTGTATGCGTTCGTCGCCCTGTTGAAAGGCGTGTCCCACCGACCCGTCGACCCTTCGGACGAGTGGTCAGATTTCCGCAACTCCCTCTCCTTCGGACAAAAGGAAATTAAGGTGAGCCCATTATCTAATTATTAGATCAATGCAATATACATGTACTTGAGATATATGTGTCCTTACCAAATGTTTCTCGAATTCCTTCACGTCCTGGTCTTTCGTCACGAATTCCCCCGTCTTCCAGTCTAAGAAGTACCGGGACCGGACAAAGTTCCTAACTTGTATATCCGTGATTTTGTGCCAGGGGTTATCTTTTCCGAGACGTTCCATCTCGCGGTCCTCCTTCTCCCAAACAGCCTGTTTTCCTCGGTAACCACCGCTTCCGCAATGTTGGTGCCCTATGTTTTGTTCCCGCATATCCTCCCCCCATTTTGTCCATTTTTTACACTCCTCGGTGTTCATGTACGCCTTCAGTATGTCGAAATCTTCTTTCTCGAGCGTCGGGTCTGTGCGACGGATCTCCTCCCAGCTTTTACCTTTCGCGATCTTCTTCTTCACCCGGGATTTCCAGCTGCTCAACGCGGTGCTCATCTTCGTGATGGCTAAAGAGTCCACCCTTTTGTTGAACGGCTCCGGGAACGTGTATCGCTGGTGAAGCTTCTTCAGGAGGATTTCGACCAAAGCCTTGTTTTCGCTGCTTCTAAGGTCCGTCGTGTTGATCGACATGCTTTCCCGCACGATGCACCCTAGCTGCATGCCGTACCCTGAGGAAACCGCTTCAGGCGCCAATGGTAGGCCACTCGGCGAGACCTCGGTGATTGTATCAGTGACGTTCGCGAGCACTTGCGGCCTATGATCCTTCCTTGGGGCCCGAGGCTTCTTATCCTTCTTATCGGTCGTCGGGGCGGCGTCGCCGCTACCACCAGCCGCCGTGCGGTCAGTGCCGCCACCATCGGTGCTGTCATCCTGGTCCTCTTCCTCCAAGTACCCCCAATCAATATCACCGCCGTCCTCCCGGTCCTCTTCCTCAATTCTGGTTGCAGCGTGGGCATCCCAGCCCTCTTCCTCGGCACCGGCTTCGGGCACGGACCCGTGCTTGGAAGAGCCAGACATGTTTCTGTAATAACATTCAAATTTGAGTTTTTGAGTTGGATTTCAAATTATTCAATATAAACTACTTCGTTATCATTCATGTATGAGGTATGATTCCTAATCCCTATAACTGGATGTATTTTTGGTGTGGTCTCGAATGGTGCTTTGCATGATTACATGTGTGCTTTGGACGCTATCAGATGGCCCCGCCGGTAGCACAAAAGGATACAAGGGTAGAAGATCTTTATGTAAAATTAATGACTAGTGGGCAGTGGTGTTCTCTCTGTAGTGGTTGCTGCTGATGTGTTGACATCTTTGTTAGTACCATCTTGAGCACCTCACCAGCTTTTGCTGTACTGGTCAAAGATCTTGTGGTAAATAAGGATCTTCCAAAACAATGGATTTGTGGTCCTTTGCTGATGTTGCATATCTAATACTACATCTGTAATTTCTAGTTATCTATAATGACATCTATTCTCTACTAGTGGATTTGCAGATCAGGAGAACAAACTGCAATAATTGTGTAATCTGGTCAAAAAGTGACAGCATTGGAAGAGGTGTCATCAATTTGTCTAAAGATGTTGTGGTAAATTGTTCTGCCTTCTCCATAAAAAATACAATAACCCACATCCCACTCTGTCATCCCGCAAATGGCTGCAACCAGCGTGTAATATATCTCAAACATGCAATTTATCTGTTACAGGTTGGCTACATTGTTATGGTTGATTGGTCAACTGGCAGAAGAACCGAGTTAGTGAGGATTGAAGGGGCTAGAGTTGCTGGTGTATATCATCCTCTGATCCATGGGAGGCTCATGAAGACCATGCACAGGTAAGGTCTCTTCCTTTTGAAATTAGACAACGACATTAGTCTGACAACTAACTGAGCTGCTGATGTTTGAAATAGAAATGATAGAAAAGTTTATGCATGGACTGTTGACAATAGCGACTCCATGAAGAGGATGCTGTATGAGCAGGTTGATGCAATTGTGACAAGCAACCCTTCGTTCCTACAGCAGCTGATGCAGGAGATGAGAACAGAATGCATGGAAGATGGCTTGACATTCCTATAGTGATGGCTGTAGACCTCGTCGCACTTGCTCGATGACTGTGTTTGGCTGCATGCTACAATAATAGAACTGAATGAAGGCGATTTTTGCCTCTCCAGTCTGCACGGAGATTGACTAGTAACATAGATGACTGCTAACTCAATTTTACGATTGGAATGATATGGTGGTTCATCTCTACACTTTGATGGAATGGTTGAAACAGACTAGGACAACATTTTCTTTTACCTTTTTATTTTTCTGGAACGGCTGGAAGACAATTCTTAGTTTATGACAATGGTATATTCATATTAACTGTCGCAAAAATTCGTAACACTCTTCTGCGACAGTTAATGAGATGGGGGAGTACATGAAAAATACTGCACTGCAAAACCAAATGCCCACGTCTAAAAATGCAAGATCCACATGTCAAAAAAAAATGCAACTTTTGTAAAACGAGCAGACATGCTCAACTTTTGTAAAAAAATGTCAAAAATTGTGTTCTCTTTCCACTAGTAGATGATCTGTTCTCATCTTTAGACTTGACAGATTTTGTAAAATAATTTCTTCTAGTCACTCAGCTCCATCTATCTTACTAAAGTAGATCAGTGAAAATATAGAAGTGAATGTGATCAATATACCACCAAACAGTGATAGCTTGTGGAGCAATATACGTACGCTGCATTTTTTCCAGCTAGTTTTAGCTATTGCAATTGTGGGTTGCGAAACAGCATAGCTTGTGGAGCAACTTTGTAGCCCATAGATCAAAGATAATAAGTTGTATTGCAATTTCTCTGCCAACTATTGTGTCACAATCATTGTACTACTCCCATCCGTTCCATAGTTTTGCATTATCATCATATTTCATTGTAAATAGCAAAGACAAGCGGGTCTAGCATTCAGAGAAATGAGTGAAACATAAATCACGGCAGAGAAATTAGAGAATTTGCATACTAATATACTCAATGGCAGAACGAGTAACTAACATAGTGTGAAGTGTGAATAAACCAATTCATTATCGATTTTAAAAAGAAAGGCAAATATGTCTGACTATAAGATCGAGAAACTAAACAGCAACAGGGGTTCCTTTGACTAGTTTTGAAGCTCGGGGTACATCTTCATGTCAGTTTACTAGCTATTATTCAATGCTACAAAGATTACAATTGCCTAAGGAAATCGGGACATGAAAAGGACAAGCCCCAGTTGATATCAAGATAGACACCTACCGACGCAATTTGTTTATAATTGTTTCTAGCTTTACATCACCTTCCCATCACATCAGCCACTACAAGCTAGAATTTGGCTAAACACTAACCCTAAGAAGCTGGCAGTATCGTATTTTTCTAGTTTCATTTATATAGTCAATCAAAATAAACTAATTATGTGCACATCCCTTTCAGCTAGCTAGCTTCTCAGCAAGAAACTTCTTCCTAATGGCGTGCATACATTTCAAGGACCCTCGCCAGCTTATCTCTATTTCCGGTCACCAAACACATCTAGAGGTCCTACACTAAACCATAGTACTGCGTACTGTACTCGAGCAAAAAAAAACATTTGCATTATCGTCATATGATATGATCTAACATTCAGGGAAACTGCTAAGGTGCAACAATAAGGAAAATGCTACTACTAGTATTTTCAAGTGAAAACTTATTAAGGGGACATCATATCATACTAATAATAAAGATTTTTTTCAAGAACTTGTAATAATAAAGAATTAAAGAGCTAGCCAGAGAGGGTAGCTATTTGCTTAGATAGAAGATTGATGGCAATGATCAGGTTATTAATAGAAAAATTAGAACAGACAAAGCTACTAAGTATAAAATTCATAGAAAATTTTGGCATGACTTTTGCTAATTTTCCTATGTATGAGAGTGCCAGAAATTTGCTTGGAAGGAAATGAATCAACTTCCTCGCGAAACTTTGGCATCTCAAAAAGAAAAACCTGCACAAAAAACCTACAGCTACCAGCTCAACAGTGATCAAGAACACTTTGCTGATGTACCAGGCATGTCTTATCATTACTTTGCTTGTTTAAGCAAGGATTAGGACTTGGCTCACCTTCTCGCGTGGAACTGCAAATGCCGTGTTTTCGATAGACACCGTTCCTCCAGGAGAAGCTGAAAAATTCAACTATGTATCGTCTACACACGGTAATAATAATAACGTGTACAGTGCAATTATGAAAACACCGAGTTCGTTTGGGCCAAAAAGCAAAGAGAACAGAGTATAACTAGACGGCTTCAAAAAAATCATCTAATTGATCGATCAAGCTGGGCGTCCGAAAGCTGAAACTTCAAAAAAATCATCTAATTGATCGATCGTGTGGACGCGCTGTAGGTGGAAGGCAGAGGGAGAAGAGGGCCGGGGGCTTACCTGTAGGTGGAAGGCTTGTCGAGGAAGACGGTGTCGATGCAGACGGGGACGGCGCGGCGCTCCTCTAGTAGCTAGGTCACGGCCGGCGCGGCGCTCGTTCTCCTAGCTAGGTCCGGCGCGACGCTCCTCCTCCTAGTCACGGCGCTCCTCCTCCTAGGCTCCTCCTCCACACGGATCCTCCAAGGCGGCGAGCGCGAGCGAGAAGATCAAAGGGGATCGATCGAGGTACCTCCGGTGGTGTTCGTCGCGAGAGAAAGGGGAAGAACTGAGATGAAAACTGCTAAGTGTGAAAGATGACCAGGCGGGTCCACATGTCATTGGCAAAGAGGCATTTTCTGTGGCGCACCACGAGCATGTGCGCCACAGAATTGTTAGAATTCTATGGCGCATGCTTCTAGCGGTGCGCCACAGAAATGCTTGGGCCTATTCTGTGGCCAAGTGTGCAGGTCCACATGTCATTGGCAAAGAGGCATTTTCTGTGGCGCACCACGAGCATGTGCGCCACAGAATTGTTAGAATTCTATGGCGCATGCTTCTAGCGGTGCGCCACAGAAATGCTTGGGCCTATTCTGTGGCCAAGTGTGCGGGGCCACATGTCACTGGCCGTAGATATTTCTATGGCGCACCCTCAAGACAGTGCGCCACAGAATTCTGTGGATAGGTACAATAAAAATACGCGCCCTTGTACTTTGACAAACATGTGTTACTAGTCCAGTGGTTTGCTGTGAGATTATCAACACCCAGGTTCGAATCTTGATATTCCCCCACATTTTTTAATATTTTATTCAATTATAATTAAAGAAAGAAATCAGTAAATTACAATTACAAAAATAAAACACACATTTTATATTAGAATATTTTTTATATAACGTCTCACACACACATATGGTTGTCTCACATACACATGCGCATATGTACACAAAAAAGTCTTCTTCCTCTCAGTTCTGATCTAGCTTAATTAGCGTCTCTTGCCCTTTTTGTTGGCGACTGAATACTTTATGCCGGCCACCTTGATATTTCTTCGCGTGAACGGACAACCGTGGGTAGGTAGGGATGTCTTCCTTCTTACTTTACCAGTAGTAGGCATGTCGAAGTGCTTGTCGAACTCCTCCTCGATCTTCGGATCACCGTTCTTGTCCAAGTCTTCCTCGTTGGCGTCTCCTTCCATTCCGATGATGCTCCTCTTGCCCCTCCTCACGACAACACGGCTAGGCCTTGACGGGTCGGTGATGAAGAAGCATTGGTCAACTTGGCTAGCGAGTACCCATGGCTCATTTTTCGCGGATGCGTTCTTCGATTTGGCATCGGGTATAACCATTGTGGTGAAATACCGTCCTTCTTTCTTGACATTCTTGGCCCATCTCACACGGAACATTGGCACCACCGTCTCTCCGCAGTAGTTGAGCTCCCATATCTCCTCGATCTTTCCGAAGTATCTTTCTTCCACATTAGTCTCGGCATCGCCATATGATAGCATAGTTACTCCTGAGTTTTGATTTTCGCTACTCATGTCCTTGTCCTCGGTGGAGAATCTGTAACCGGAGATGTCGTACCCCTGATAGGTCCTTACGTTCTGCCCGGGGCCCTGTGATAAGATGTATATGAGTTTTTCATCTTCTGTAGAAGGCATTTTTCTCCGTGCTTCAATCAGTTGACTTTGCTTGAACCAACGCGTGAAGCCGGAGTTGTGCTCTTTGGTTACGTCTCCCATCTTCCTCGGCCCGCCCATTTCAATATAATTCTGATTGATTAAGCTTTTGTGCTCTTCCACGAAAGGCTCGATCCACTTTAAGTGTTGTAGCGCGGCCCGGTGAGCCCTTTCAAAGTCGTCGCGTCGTTTTTGAATGCCGACATGGACGTCGCGGCAGCCCTCGCGGTGACCGACTCCGTTGAGACTGTCAAGGTGCGTCCTGGTGGACAAACCGACATCCTGATCGTCTTCGGTGGTTAGGTAATTGTCGCAGAAAGAGATGCACTCGTTGGTTAGAAATCCTTTGGCCATGCTTGCGTCTGGACGGGCCCTATTGCGAACGTATCCTTTCAGGACACCATTCTGCCTTTCCATCGGCATCATGTAGTGCAGAAACGTCGGGCCGAGATGCCTGATGTCATCAACGACATGGAGAAGGAGATGTACACATATATCACAGAATGCCGGCGGGAAGTAAATCTCGAGCTCGCATAGTATCACCACGATCTCATCCTGTAGCATCTTGAGCTGCCTCACGCCGATCGATTTCCGGGTGATAACGTCGAAAAAGTTGCAAAGGCCAAACAACGTATCACGGACATGCTCGTCCATTATCCCTCGGATCGCAACATGAAGTATCTGCGTCATGAGCACATGACAATCGTGAGACTTCATCCCGGTGAACCTCTTCTTCGCTAAGTCCAGATATCTGCTTATACTCCCTGAGTATCCGTGAGGAACTTTGACTTCTAGGAGGCACCTGAAAAACTGCTCAAGCTCCGGCGGACTCAATGTGAAGCAGGCAGCGGGAAGCACCACGGTGTTCTTCTTAGCCTTTTTGCAGGGAGGACGTTGAGTCCCTTCCGTCTTATCCTCATCGTCATCATCATCATCACTATCGGCGGGGACCTGTAGATTTTTCCTAATGCCAAAATGTTTTAGATCGTATCTTGCTTTCGGCCCATCCTTGGACTTCTCCGAATTGCAAATAGTGCCAAGCAGACTCTCCGTAACGTTCTTCGTAATGTGCATCACATCAAGGCTATGAGGCGCGTGGAGGACCGGCCAGTACTCCAAGTCGTGGAAAACAGACCTCGCTTTCCATACACCCAGCAGCGGCTCTGGCTTGGGTCGCTTCTTTCCCGGCGAAGGGCACTCGTCCCAATTTTTCAGAAGCTCGTCGATTTCTTCGCCGCTCCTCGTGCGCGGGGCTCCATCGGGCTCGTCTTTACCATTGAACAACTCACCGCGTTTTCTCCACGGGTGATCCAGGCGAAGCCACCTTCGAGCCCCTGGGTACACGGTTTTCGAAGACCCAGGATCCCTTGGTAGCTGGAGATGCGGGGTCCCGTCCATGCACTTCACGCAGCCGCAGAATCCGTGGCTGACCTGGGCAGATACATACGCGTAACCAGGATAGTCTGTGACCGTCGTCAGCAACGCGGCTCTCATATGGAAATAATCTCTAGTGTACGCGTCCCACGTACGAGGTGACGTCTTCCACAACGTGTCTAACTCGTCTTTCAGCAGCCCGAGATACAAATGCATGTCGACACCTGGTTGTTTTGGCCCCTGGATGAGAATACTCAAGTGTATGTACTTTTGCTTGGTGCACAGCCACGGGGGTAGGTTGTAAGGCCATACAAACACGGGCCAGCTGCTATGTGTGCTACTCTGGTTGCCGAACGGATTGAGTCCATCGGTGCTCATACCCAGCCTGACGTTCCTCGCGTCGCCCCCAAAACTCGGGAAAGCTATGTCCAATGCTTCCCACTAGGCAGCGTCTGCAGGATGTGTCATGATATAGCCCTTCTCCGGATCTTCTTCCGGCTTCTCCCTTTTCGCGTGCCATTTCATGAGCTTTGCTTCCTTAGGGTCCACGTAGTACCGTTGAAGACGGGGAGTGATAGGAAAGTACCATACCACTTTTCGAGGAATTTTCTTGTTGTTGGTTCCACACTTGTATCGTCCGTGGCCGCACTTCGGACATGTGGTTGTGTCCTTGTACTCCCCCCGATAAATTACACAATCATTGATGCAGGCGTGAAATTTTTCGTGAGGTAGGTCAAGAGGGCACACGACTTTCTTAGCCTCGTTGATACTGCTTGGCAATGTGTTCCCCTCGGGAAGGCGATCGTGCCAGAATTTCAAGTTCTTGTTGAAGCTCGAGTCGGTCCATTTGTTTTTGTCTTCATCTTCAGAGCAGCAAGCGTTACATGCAACCGCGTATCCTCGGGGCGGCACCCAGGAAACAACGGAGTCACCCCGTCTATCTCCATTTGCGCCAGCTTGGCTTTCTCCCTAGCTGCAGCTATGTCGTTGCTCGTCTCCTTAAGCAGCAGATCCTGAACATGAGAGTCCCGCAAGGCCGAAATTAGCGGGGTCTCCGTGTTCACGCCTTCATCGTCATGTCGATCTTCTCCGCCGACATATCCTTCTTCATGATGATCTTCTTCGCCGTCATTTCCTTCGTCACCTCACTCGCCCTCTTCTTCGTGCACAACTTTTGCTGCCGGCGGTGCCACGTGGTTACGGTCGTCAAAGAAACCGCGTCTGAGAAGGTGCTCCTCCAATTGTCCGGAATCAGAGTCAATCCAGCGCACGAGTTTGCATGATCGACACGGACATCTTATCTGCCGCCTGTTGCACCGAATCATGTCCGCCTTCGCGTCTTTCTTGTATCTAGCGATTCGAGCAGAGCTCATTTCTAGTACCATGGTTGCCTGCACAGACACATAGAGAGCAGAAAATTAGAACCACAACATGCATAGTCGCCGCTAAAATTCGGCATGACCTCTCCTATAAGTAGGACATATGGGGTGCAAAAGTTTGCCGAAATGGAAGTGAATCAACATTTCGGCAAACATCCATGCACCATGACCGCCCACACGCGCGCGACAATCGATCGGTCCACCTGCACATGCATGACAAACACCCATACACATCGATTGATGGCCACACGAGACATGCACCTCCAACTATAGTCACCTCTAGTAGATTCGATACCGAGACGCGAAAAGAGCGAGGAGAGGGAGGGACCGGAGTATAGATGGAAGTAATTAGGCCCCCCCAACAACAAGAAACTTCACCAACAATTATACATCGAATAAATAGGTTCACCTACCAAAAAAAGAGAATTAAATGTGTAAAAATGGAGTGGAGAGAAGGGGGAGGCGAGTGAGCAACATACACATGGAATGAAATGAGTGGGGGGGAGAGAGGGGGCTGCCATCTTTATGTGCACAGTGCACATAATTCCGTGGCGCACCAGAACATAATTCTGTGGCGCACGGTTGTGCTGCGCCACAGAAATGCCATATTCTGTGGCGCATCTGTCAAAATGCGCCACAGAATATGGCATTTATGTGGCGCAGCACAACCGTGCGCCACAGAAGTGGCATTTTCTGTGGCGCACCAGGTGGAGTGCGCCATAATAATGGGGCTTCTGACACACAGTCCACTGATTGGGGTGGGGCCCACGCTGTTTCTGTGGCGCACGCAGTATTGATGCGCCACAGAATTGGAAATTTCTGTGGCGCACCTGTGACCATGCGCCACAAAATTTCTTTTCTATGGCGCACGCATTATAGATGCGCCACAGATGCCATTCCATAGAATGGCATTTCTCTAATAGTGAGGATTCTAGCAATTCTGATGATGAGGTCCATGATGAGGATTCTGACAGTTCTGCTGATGGGAGGCATGATGATGCCAACATCGTATATGGCCAAAGAGCCCATCTCGACAATCACGAGAAGAACCGCCTGGCCCGGCTTCTACCCCTTGCATCCTATGTTGGGCTTCCTTTTGTGACCCATTTCACTGTCACAAACTTGCAGCACTATACTGTGGTATGTATCTATAAGACGACCTCCTCTTTTTGCAAGTAAATTTCTAAGAACCATGAGAAGGTGTGCTAATATGGTATGTTATCTTTCATGCTTAGAAACTACCGAAGTTGACAGGGGAACACGCTGGCCTAAGGAATCATGGCAGGGTTGGCCTACGACTTAGAGCAGAAGAGCATCTCACCACCATTTCTTACAACAAGAAAACCGACGGCCGCATTATCCTCGACAAGCTGGTGTGGACGGTTTTCGTCCAAGGCAATAATTTTCATAATCAGCAACCTGTTTTGATCATTGTGAGGGAGACCGATGACCCTAGGCTGGAGGCGGTCATTGAGATGGGGGTGATATAGAACCGGTGCAAAGGATATGCATTGTTGGTTAAGAGACTAGGCTGCTGCTGAGCTAGGCCTATGAACTTCTTATTTTGTCTGGCTAGATTGTAATTTCGTTTGTTTCCTGGACTTGTTAAGGTTTAGTTTGTTTCGTAAACTTCTAACGTATATTATGGCTGGTAGATCCCTCGTGCTAAAACCCGAGTAAAGATCAAATCGCTAATACTTAGCTGCTAAAACCTCGAGTTTAGATCAAATCCCTCGTGCAACTCATCACTGCAGAACTCAACAAAAGCCTGGCAAGCCAACAGTCACTGAGCTTCTCGACCTCGTCGCTATCGCATAAATACGACCGAGCACGGACCACGCAACCTACCTTCTACGCCGCCGCCGCAGCCCCCCGACCCCCCCTCACTCTCGGCGCTGATTACTGCACGCCGCCACAGCCCCCCCCCCGACCTCCCCCCTCACTCTCGGCGCTGATCCGCGCGATGGCGCCGCGCGTGAGAAGCAGCACCGGCTTCCGAGGTGTGCAGTTGCGGCCGTCCGGGCGCTGGTCCGCGGTGATCACACACAACGGCGTGCGGTGGTGGATGGGCACCTTCGACACGCCCGAGCTCGCCGCCCGCGCGTTCGACGTGGCGGTGTGGCAGTTCGGCCGCCCGCGCGCCGAGCTCAACTTCCGGGACGTCGAGAGCAGGGAAGTTGCCGAGTTCCTCGCCCCGGATCTGAGGATTGTGACCCGCAAGGAGGAACAGGAGAACCGCCGCGCGTTCGTGCAGCTGGGCATCCGTCGGGACGACGAAGCCACGATGGAGAGGTTCCGCCGTGCTCACCCAGATCTGGTACAGGCGCAGTTGCGGCTTGACGCTCAGAGGGACGCGAAGATGCGAGCTCGTACGGATGCTGGCCCCTCCACCATCGTCGTCTAATCGTCGGATGAGGAGATGGACGACGCATTCTGGGAGAGCCTTATGCAGGACTCCGATGACAACAAACTTGACGATGCATGCTGGGATGATGTGTAGTGTTTCACAGCGTAGAAGATGTTGAAACGTGTCAAAATAATCAAAATTTCGACGTTTTATGTGTTCGTTGAAGTTTCAACATTTCTTCCTTCTTATTTTGGGCTGCAACTGTAGTAGGATAATTATGGGCTACGAAGTGCTATAAGGCCCAAGAAAAAGGGTCTGACAGGACAGGGCCCAAGAAAGTGCCATTATGCCCCAAGTCTGGAAACAACCGCTCCTCCACTCACCGCAGTAACCCTGGCATGCAGCACGCCACGCGTTCGTCACGATATTGTTTACGTGAAACATGTCGCTTTAGTTTCGGCGGCCAGTTATTGCTCCGTCGTGCATGCGGCTCCTCCGTTCCACTCCCCCTCCCGGTGTATAAGTAGACACACTCTTCAGTTCATCCTCTATTTGCATCACCGCCTCCCCTCAAGCGAAAACCCTTTGACGTAGTAGGTTCCACCGGTGATCGTTCTTCCAGGCGGCCATGGCTCCACCGGCGAAGCGGTCTGCTGCCCTCATGTAGGTTTCATTTCTGTTCACGTACTGCTGATCCGTTTCTGGATTCCTCGTGATTTCGTCTTTCTTAGATCCTTTTCAGAATTCGTGGTTCTTTCATCTTTCTTACATCCGTTTCTTATTTCCTCGTGATTTCATCTTTCTTAGATCCATTTTGCCTTTTATATTAACATCAACTTCCTATCATGCAACTATCTACAGGGCACATGAAGCCGAGCAGACGGTCATCTTCAGCGCTCTGGCGAGGAGGGTTGACATCCTAGAAGCTGAGCTTGAGAAGGCCTTGAAGCTCGCCTACGACAGTATCACCAAGGCTCGCGATGCCAGGTTGGAGCAGGTGGCTCAGGGTGAAGCTTCCCTCATAGCGTTTCGCAAGTTGATGGATGATACATCCAAGTTGAGGGCCAACAACCTTGAACTGACCAAGCAGGTTGGGGAACTGAAGATCGGTTTAGCCCTGGCAGAGCAGAAAACTCTGATCACTGTCCTCGCAGCTGTGACTCCCCGGGCAAGGGAGGATCCAGTGCCATCGGAGGATCCAGTCCCGACGGAGGATCCAGTGCCATCGGAGGAGCTGTCGGCCCCCTACTGATGCTCTTTATTTACCACCCTACTGCTGCCCCCGTGCTTCTGATGTCCTGTTTAGATCGACAATCTCGTTTATATCGTGTGGTATCTATTAATATGTAGTCTATGTTTATGTTCAACTACTATGTTTATTTTCTTAAGATAGATATAATTCGAGTTCACAATATGGAGAAATAGATGACAGCAATTTCGATGGATCTAAGTGACAGAAGTTAAAAGGGTTACATTAGACTAATGCCGATGCAAAAACATATACCAAACAGATAATTCGATTTCACAATATGGACAAATAAATGACAGAAATGAAAAGGGATATATTCGACTAATCTGCGACGTTCTCGTGGAACGAAACTCGCCTCCAACTGGGCCTATTGGGCCGGAAACAAAATTCCGTGACGGCACATGTAAGAAACGTCGAGATTGACCGCGTCTTCGAGAGCAAATTCCACTTTTCAGCCATACGCGACGGAAACCGCGCGACGTTATCAAAACGTGCCGCTCAAAACGTTCCGGATCGCGCGGAATTTGGTAGTGGTTTCACTTGATTATTTGTTGTTGTTTTGAGATATTAATATGCTTAGTGGTAAACCTGCTGATTTAGTAAGGTAAAAACAATTAATGGTTGGTCTAAAAGCTTGACTCTGTGCCACACTCGAAAAACCAGTTGATAGTATAATGGTATATGACTTCCTCTGCTAATAACAATCGTAATGGATTTTTGTTACGCGCTACGGTCGGGGTAGCTAACAGTGACTTGTCACTGCCACAGACCCTCTTGGAGTGATTTTCATTATGCCTTATATGATCATATTTCTAGTTGTAATCTTTTAACTAGTGAGTTCTAAGTTGCGGTTTTCTAGCACTTCCACCATCCATATTTGCTAGCCTCTTTGGTACTGTGCATTGCCCATTCTCACATTGAGAGTTGGTGCAAACTTCGCCAGTGTATCCAAACCCCGTGGGAGGACTTTGTTCTCCTACATATAATCCCAAATATCTTCCTCAAAACATCCACCATACCTACCTATCATGGCATTTCCATAGTCATTCCGAGATATATTGCCATACAACATCCATTTTCATTATGTTGCGTTACTTGTTCAATTGTTATTTTGCATACCGCTACACTCGCAGGAGCATTTAGCTTTATACATCAGAGATATTTCAGTTTCAGTTATGAGTTTTATCCGTAATTTATGATGTTCCATGTTGTTTTCATGCCTTATACTACATGTTTCTTATACACTTTATGTCATTTTTATGGATTTTCTGGGACTAACCTATTGCCAAGATGCCACAAAGCCAGTTCATGTTTTCTTTTGTTTTTGGTTTCAGAAAAGTTGTTCTGAAAATATTCTCGAAATTGGATGAACAAAATTCCAGAGTCTTAGAAAGTCGTCACGTCCATGGAGTCTGGAGGAGACCCGGAGGGGGGCCTCAGGGGCCCCACACCATAGGGCGGCGCGCCCCTCCTATGGCCGTGCCTGGGGGTGGTGTGGGCCCCCTGGACGCCCACCGACGTTGCCCTCTCACCTATTTATACCTCTCCTCGGGTTAACCCTAAATTCCCGAGCCTTTTCCACCAAAAAGTTCTGTTCCCACCGTCATCGTTAACCCTAGTTTGGGGGGGGGGGGGTTTGGATCTCTCCCTGACACCCTATCGGGAGGGAGAATCATCACCGGAGGGCTCTTCATCACCATGTCTGCCTCCGGAGTGATGCGTGAGTAGTTCATCCCTGGACTACAGGTCCATAGCAGTAGCTAGATGATTGTCTCTCCTCTTTATGCCTCATGTTTAGATGTTGTGAGCTTCCTAACATGATCAAGCTCATCTTATTGTAATGCTACATGTTGTGTTTGCTGTGATCTGATGAATATTGAATGCTATTTCCAGTGATTATCAATCTATCATGTTCTTTCATGTGTATGTTATTTATGATATTACATGCTCTCTGTTACTAGTAGATTCTCTGGCCAAGTTGGTGCTTGTAACTCCAATAGGGAGTATTTATGCTCGATAGTGGGTTCTGCCTCACTTTCAATCAAGCTCGATTGAGAGAAACGTAACGGGTGGGGGATGTGTTGTTGCCATTAGGGAGAAAACAACAATGCGTTGTCTATGGATGATTTTATTGTTTACATTATTCTTAATGCAATTATCTGTTTCTTGCAACTTAATACCCAAGATTTGCTCGGATGACACTCTGAGGGTGGATTATTAGGCATAGATGCAGTTGGACAACGGTCTATATATCTTGTTGTAATGCCCACATGAATCACATAGTAATCATCATGTCATGCATATGCACTACGGTGCAGCCTTTATATCTGTCAATTGCCCAGCTGTAATTTGTTTACCCAGCATGTTATCTATCTGTTTTAGAGAGACACCTCTAGTGAACTGTGGGTCCTGGTCCATTTCTTTACACTAATATACAACCCCTGCAACCGATGTTTTACTACTTCAATTATTGTTCTCTTTCGTCTACTTCAAACAAGTATTATTTTCCACACTATACGTCTAATCCTTTGTTTCAGCAAAACCGGTGAGATTGACAACCTCAATGCTTCGTTGGGGCAAAGTAATTTTATTGTGTTGTGTAGACTCCACGTTGCTGCTAAACTGGTAGTGCGTCCTGCCAACATCAGCTGCATCAACCTTCGGAACTATTTTCTTTCTCTTACTGGTCGATTCAACCTTGGTTTCTTTCTGAGCGAAACTTGTTGTTGTGCTCTTCATACCTTCCACTTGGGGTTTTCCAACGAGAGCATCAGTCTCCATCAAGGGTCCACCTATGGCCACACACCTATGTGGCTTACAAGTTCGCCAAGTTTACCCTCCTCGCCCCCTGACATGCGGCTGCCAAACACATGGCACATCAGGATGGGGGAGGGGGATCGCCGTGCCGCCAATCCCCGCCAGCCTTCGACATCTGTGCCCATGATTCTCCCCGCCGCTGACGTCATCACGGCGCGCTACAATGCCTATGGTAAAAGAGAGGGGCTAGGAGGACGATGACGAAGACGACCTTGACTTCGAGCGTGTCTCCACGGCTTCTCTAGAGAGTCGCATGAGACCAACTTGACGAGCTCGCGCTCTGGTCTCACCTCCCTATGCGATGCGCGAGGATCAGCCGTACTTGCCGCTCGAGCTAGTTGGGCAGAAGTGGGAGTGAACCTCCACGTTCCCGGCGATGCTACCGGGTGCGACGAGGACCAAGCCATAGAGGACTTGACGTAGAGCGGGAAACAGGGGCGAGCAACTAATAAGATCAGAGGTAGGAGTCAGATCGCCTCACTTGAACGGTCCATATTGTATTGATGTACCACATCACATCTCTTTGAGTTATTGATTCAAGCACCGCCTCTGCCTCCCTGGTCGCCTCAGAGGCGATTCCGGAGCCCCCCCCCCCCCCCCCGCCGCCACCACCAAACAACCACTCTTGGCCGCCCCATCACCCTGCCGCCGCAGGAGGAGGTCGTCCATCGGCGGACGGCGGCGGCGAGGCGCCCCTGACCGTTCCTTTTCTGCCCTGGAGGTCTTCTCTACAGATCTGGCTCTTGCTATGGATCTCACACAAAAGCTGAGGCAAACCTGATCTTCTACTGGATATGATGCATCTAGCTTTCTCCGTCGAAGCCAAGCCAACATGAGACTGCCTCCATGTGGATCTACCAGGTTGGAGTTGTAAGCAGGCCAACGTGAGGGCTACAGATCGCCCGCTCTTCGACGCCAAATGATTGCAGATGTCGTTGAAGGTTGCTGCTGACCATCCATACGATGTCGCCAAAGCGTCTCACGTCTGTGTGGCCGATCTGTTCGGCTGGAGGCGCTCGCCGCGCCGATGTGTCTGTGACTATGCAGCGGCCTTGGGGCTGATCTGTTTGGCTTTGGCCATGATGCTTCTGTCGTCGATTGATGTGGTTCTGGGAATCGTCGTACATGTCAACCACGACTACGACGGTGATTGAGGCCATTACATCATGGAAGATGCGCCGGAACTCCTCAACGGGCTTGGGAGTGATAGTACATGGCAGGATATGCTTCGTGGGGTCAGTGTGGCTAAGTCCTTGACCAGATCTCCGCACCGGCAATCCTCCTGATATTCTGTCGCTGCCATCAGCCCTCCGATTTGTTGGCCCCTTGAGGTGCGCCATGGCTTTATTAGCTGCGATCACCGTGGTGCTGACCATTATGTGGATTTTCGCGATGATTCTGTCGGATGACCAATAGATCTCAATGGCTCATACTGACTTTGAGACTACAAGTGTTGTCATAGGCGAGTTTGGGTATGGTGAAGACCGTGAACTGGCGGATGGTTTTTTGCAGCAGTCTTGGCAAGCGGTGGCGGCAACACAAGGGGACTTCGTTCTTGATGGTGCTCTTTGAGTACAAAGCCTCGATTTCCGAGGTGAAAACCCTAAGTCTGGCCTTAACTGGTTGTACCTGACAATGGCGAGTCTCTATTCGTATCCTTGTTGAAGGCATTGTCTGGAGTTTAGTCGGGCTTTCTCCGGGGTGAAAACCCATGGTCTTTGATCAGGAGGTGACAGTGTTTGCGCATGGTTCCCTTCTTGGAGGCGTCGTTCTTGGAGCATTTTTCAGTCCGATGTAGCCTTTGATGGTGGTAGTTCCTACTGCTTCGCAGATCCGTTCGGCAGGGTATTTTATTTTTTATTTTTGTTTAGCTGTGTCTCGACTAGCTCTTGACATTATGTTGTTGCAGAGGCTGGGTGTAATTGGTATCTATTTGGTATTAATATATTTCCATTATATAAAAAAACATCACATCTCTTTAAAAATTGTCTTAAAAGGAAAATGGATTCCCCTTTTTACCATGCATCTAATTATGCATTTTTTAAAATTACTCCCATCTAATAAAAAACCGTCTAGGTTATCTGTTTTAAAATCCTTGAACCCTATTTTTCTTATGCATATCATTTGGTTAAGGTGCGAGAAGATGATTGAGACTAAAAAGTAACAATACAATCACAAGTAATTAAACCGATGGTGAAGAGAAGGTTGGACAGATAGCGTCATATGATTTTCACATATTTTGATGCACCACATGGTTTTAAGTTGCTGGTCTATTCCAACGAAATCGTGTTACTTTTTTTTTATATATTCATTTCTGTTTTTGTTTTGTTAAATGGGTGTATTAAGTTTCACATTGTGTAAACTGCGTCGATATACTTTTCTCCACCCAACAAAATGTTGGTGTTACTTTTTATGCTTCACAAAACATTTAAGGGCAATTTTGAAGTATTTCGAGTGTGCCTCCGAGGTTCGGACCAAGGGACGTGGTGTAGTGGATCCAGTTCTCTATAGACAGACAAACATACACACAGATACAAACAAAACAAACAAACAAACAACGGCACATCGGTAAATTAAACACTTGTAGCTACAAGAATGTATTGGCCAGATCTGGCATTTCGTAACTCATATTCAGCTTTCCTCGGCGCGCACATGCATCAAATCAAGTTGGTGCTTATGGGTTTTGCGTGCACCAAGAGCTTGGCCTTCCGTCTCACAGTAATGCCGAATGTCTCGGTCATGTCCAGATCTTGGGAGCGGACACCAGATGGCAGCTCCCAGTCGAAGTGGAAAAGGAGACTGGCGAGCGCCAGCTCCATGTTGGCAAACGCGATTGTGATGCCAGGGCACATCCTCCGGCCGGCTCCGAACGGGAGGTACTCGAAGTGGTTTCCCTTGAAGTCGACGGCGCTGTCCTCGAACCTCTCCGGCCTGAACGCCTCCGCGTCGCCCCAGTACCCGTCCTCCCTCCCGATCGCCCACACGTTGACGAACACCTTGGTGCCCTTGGGCACGTCGTAGCCCATCACCCGGCACGTCTGCCGACACTCCCGGGGCAGCAGGAGCGCCGCCGGAGGGTGCAGCCTCAGGGTCTCCTGGATAACCTGGTGAAGGTAACCCAGCCTCGCCTTCACGACGCCGTCCTCGCTGAGACTGTCCTGCCCCTTGAATGCCTCTCTCACCTCTGATTGAGCCCTCTGCATCACCTGTGGGTTTTTCATGAGCTCCGACATGGCCCATTCGAGCGTCGTCGTCGATGTCTCGCTTCCGGCAGCAAATATGTCCTGCAATTAAGGTGTCAACAAATCAGAACTCAAGAGGAATCATAGTATCAGAGGATCGGCAAGGGCTTTCTCCAACTTATCGTGCGCACAAACTAAATCTCGACCGCCCGATTTTAGCATGTGAACGGCCAGGATTTTGTCAACGCTAAATCCTTTTTGTCCACACGCTGAAAGA
Organism: Alopecurus myosuroides; assembly: GCA_028641055.1. Taxonomy (NCBI): domain Eukaryota; kingdom Viridiplantae; phylum Streptophyta; class Magnoliopsida; order Poales; family Poaceae; genus Alopecurus; species Alopecurus myosuroides. The sequence goes on along the minus strand of CM054063.1, from coordinate 307,024,695 downwards.
GAGTCGAGATTTATACTGTGCGCATATATAATGGGTTGTACTGTACGAAAATGAATGGCCGCGAGAAGATGGGGTCCTACGAATATGACGCTGCTGATGATCTCGGTGGTGAGCTCGAACTGGAGCCCGCCGTCCTTCTGCAGCCTCAGGAGGACGCCGAGCAGGTCCTCGTCTCCGGCCTCCGGTGCCGGCGCGCCGGCGGCGGTGCGCTCTCGTATGATGCTCTCCACGATGCGGAAGATGTTCCTCTGGCACCTCTCACTGTCCCGCGCGGCCGCGCTGAAGCGGCGCACGAGCCGCGACGACGGGTACAGGTCGGCGAGGTTGATGCCGCCGGTGAGCCGCACCGCGTCGCCTATCTCGTGCAAGAACTCTTCGCGCTGGGGGCACCTCCCGCCGATGGCCGTGCGCACCACGACGTCGTTGGTCATGCCGAGGATCTTCTCGCCGAGGTTGACGGCGCGTCCGTCGCGGCAGTGGGCGGAGACGGAGCGGACGAGGCGCGCCACCTCGTCCTCCCGGACGGGGCGGAAGGAGAGCACGCGGCGCTGGTTGAAGAGCTCCATCACGCACAGCTTGCGGAGCTCGCGCCAGGTGGCGCTGTAGGGGGAGAAGATGATGCCCCGCCCGCCGCTGCTGATGATGTCCAGCGTGACGCTGAGGTGGCGGCTGGCGAAGGCGGCGTCGTGGGTCTTCATCACCTCCCTGGCGGCCTCGGCGGAGGACACCACCAGCGTGGGCACGGCGCCGAGGCGGAGGAGCATGAGCGGGCCGTGCGCGCGGGAGAGCTCGCGCATGGCCCGGTGGGGCAGGTCGCCGAAGGGCGACAGCAGGAGGTGGTGCAGGCTGCCGACGAGCGGCAGCTGCCATGGGCCGGGAGGCAGCCGGAGCGCGTTTGTGGAGGACGTGTAGCGACCGATGATGTGCTTGAGGAGGACGACGAAGGGGACGAGTAGCAGCGCGAGCGCGGTGAAGCCCATTTTGGAACTGAACCGCACGCGGCTGACGAGGTGAAGCAGGTACTGTAGGAGTACATATAAAGAGTGAAGGCCGATTGATACCCTTCACCATCCAAGAAGAAGAGGACAAACTTTGTATTCCAATCAAGTCTCTTCCATGACAGCTCCAAGACTTGGTTAATTTGTGCAAATGGAGAGCGTGGGTGGGGCGGGCGGGTCTAGGGAACATTACATGGATGCTTCTTGGAGTCTCCCCAGACTCCGTCTGCGCGTTGGGGTTGTTCCTATGCCAAAGGACACCGCTCTGCATCTGTCACCGGCCTCTGCATCCAAACAAGCTCCTCCTCTAGGAAACAGAGCTCCTCCATGTGGGCTGTGGTTATGGTCCGTCAGTTCAGTGATCGGCACCACTCTTCATGTATACTAGCTTTAGATTCGTCGCCGAGGAAAATTTGTACGGATTATGGTGGACATACCTGACTCATCGGTATTACAATCAGGGGATTTGGTTACCAGTCAAAATTACCGTCGTTACCGGTCGGTAACTGGAATTGAGTTTGGGCTGAATTTGTCCTTTAAAAATATATATTTTTATGTCTCATGTCTATTTTTTTTTAGAGTGGTATGTTTTGATTCACAATTTTGCCACTAGGTAGGGTGACGATTAAAGTTAATGATGACATCATCCATTACTTTTGAACAAAAAGGGATTAACGCAAGTTGATCCTCTATCGCTCGTACTATGTAAAAATACAAACGGTGAGACCTCCATGCGCCCTTTCAGCGACGTATGTCCCTCCACGCGAATTCTGTTCGCCCCTCAGGGCTGCTTTAGGTGAGCCGGCTAAAAATTACTAACAGTGCATCTCTAGGTTTTGGTGTTAATGACAACATATTAGTGTTTTAATTGTGTGTCTAAGTATTTCTAGATACTCTCAGTGGGGGCACAAAGACGGTTAACAACCACTTGTAGTGAAAGATCAAAAGTGAAGCGAAGAATGAAGAAACTCTGCTGATGATGCTGATGCTACAGTTCCACTACACCGGAAGTTCCGGGGGTCTTAGCCCGGAAACTTCCTGCCCAGGAAATTTCAGCTAAGTCCCTGGAGAATTTGCGCACTGGGTAGGGCCTGAAAGTTTGGCTCGGAAGTTTCAGAAGTCAATCCGAAAACTTCTGGGTTAAATGGTCTAGAAGTTTTGGCCATCCGTCCGTGGCAACGGCTAGAACCGAAGAGGAAGTATAAATAGTCATCTCCTTCCTTGGGATGAGCTGCTCATCCACTCCTCTCTCGCCTATATTAATGCAAAGCTTTTAATACCTAGATCTTCCTCATCAACCATCCAAACTTGATGTCCTTTAAAGATTTGGTAGAGAAGACCTTGATCTACATCTTCACCGAGACAAAATCCATTCCCCCTCCATTTCCCTTGTGGAACTCGAAATATCTTAGGTGCCTTGTAACCCTAGAGAACAACCCTAGTGCTTACGAATTGCCGACTGAATTTGGAAATTTGAAAAAAAATGGAAATACTTGAAGCTTACGAAAATCAACCGACAGGCTTGGACCCTCAAAGTTTTGGAAAATTGGTGGACATGAAAATAATTCTATTATTCACCAATTAGCTCTCTGGCCCTTTCCCTTCGGTGCTCTCCAACCTTACCAATTTGGTCAACGTTGAACTGCCTCAAAACCATCGAACAGGACACTTGCCAGATTTGTGCCAAAGTAAAAAGCTACAGTTTTTTGCAGTTGATGGTAACAATCTGGATGGTCCTATTCCAAAACGTGTGAGGGATTGCAATTCACTAATGGTACTTGATATCAACAGAAATCGGATCGGGGGAGAAATAACATAAGCCTTTGGGCTGTATCCACATCTAGAACTAATTCATTCACATTCTAATAGGGTTGTCGGTCGGCTCTCCCCAAACCGGTGCTCATTTCAGTATTAATTTTGCAGACAACATGATAGAAGGCGGTATACCTTCTGAGCTTGATGAGCTAAGAAATATTGAAAGACTCAAATTGCAACTCAATAGGTTTATCGGTGAGATACAATGGGAAATTGGCAAGTTAATAAATCTGTACTGGATGGATTTAAGAAAAAATCAACTATCTGACCAAATTACCAAGCAAATTGGCCAACTTCTCAACCTTCAAATTCTTGGTTTGTCGAGCAACTTGTTAAGTGGAAAAATACCAGAAGCGATCGGAAATTGTTTGAAATTGCAGTCATTGGAAATGAATAACAACAACCTTAGTGGATGTCTTCCACATAGTTTGGCTCATTTGGTTTCCCTGCAAATCATTCTTGATCTTAGTATGAATAGTTTGAGTGGACCAATACCATCTCAAGTAAGCAATTTACAGGCTTTGATCTATGTGAACTTCTCACATGATCAATTCAGCGGTGCCACCCTGTTTCGATTGCAAGCATGCAAAGCCTATAAATATTTGATGTATCATATAACTTATTAGAAGGTTCTATCCCAAAAGGGATCCACAATGTATCAGTTGAATGGTTTTCCCACAACATAGGCCTTTGCGGGGACCTTGTTGGCATGCTTCATTGTTTTTTTTGAACAAGGAGTGGCCCCGAAGGACCTGGACACTGATTCATATATCAACGGGGCAGGTACAAGTTACAACCAGGACCTCAGTAAGATAAGCTATTACAAAACAGACCCTAGTTTTTGGAAAAAGGACCCTAAGCACAAACAGATTACAGCAATCCGGTCCTCCTCTGCCGCCGGAGAACACAGGGCTCGATCTACGGCCTTCTTCACCAGCTCCGGGGACAAGACCACTTGGATTTGGCAAGAAGGGGAGCGCCGCATCGAGTCCTTCACCAGGCTCCATCTGGAGGTTGAGTTGCCGGATTTAGACACCGGCTTTAGAAGCCACCTGATGGCAATCAGAGTCGGCAAGCAATCCATGGCTGCCGAGATTGTTCCTCTTGCAACTCCAGCATCCAAACTCCTGCACCACAGAGCACCAAAACGTAGAGCACCGTCCCACTTCTTCTCCTCTCCACCACCACGGTAGCTTGAAGAAGCACGCAGAACATCCCCCACGGAAGAAGCCCTGTAGCAAACAAGGGCCTTATTTATGGAGTATCCAGAGCTACTCCTTCCCGCCGCATCCAGATCCAACCTCAGGAGCTCCGCGACGAGCAGCAGCAACACCAGCCAGCACCAGATTCGACCCGAAGAACCTGATGCTTTCCTCCCGGCATAACGCCACACTCTAGCACCTCGCCAAACAAGCATATAAAACGTAGAAGAAGAAGACCTACTATATACAAATCCTACACCGGCACCTTTCTTCGACCACTTCCGAGCGACATCGTCGCCGGGAAGGGCGTCAGATCGGCCCGGAGCACCGAACTCGACCCTCAAGCGGAGAGGATAAGGGAGACTTCCAGAGAGGTGGGGAAAAGCGAACCGTGAGGACCCCGGCATGCTTCATTGTAAATTTCCCCTTTCGGATCATAGGCGAAAGCACCAAGATATTATACTATCAGCCGGTCTTCTTATGTGGGTAGGTACTATTTCAATAGCAGCCAATGTAAGTGCCTTTTTGATTTGTCGAAAGATAGTACCTGGACAAAATAATTTTGTGACCAAAAGGGATATATTCTCTATATGGAATTTTGATGGTAGAATGGCATTTGAGGATATTGTCAGTGCTACTGACAATTTTTATGAGAAGAATTGCATTTGAGAGGGATCATACGGTAGTGTTTATAAAGCCGAACTTCAAGATAAACAAGTGGTTGCGGTAAAGAAACTTCATGCAGGAAATGAAGAGGCACATGATGAAGAAAGGTTCCAGCATGAAATTGAAATTTTAGCAAAAGTTCGCCATCGCTGCATTGTCAAGTTGTATGGATATTGTTCTCATCCACGATACTGGTTCCTTGTCTGCTAGTTTACTGAGAGAGGAAAGAGGAAATCTAGCTTTTATCTTAAGCAATGAAGAACTAACAACCTAGTTCCATTGGCAAAAAAGTACAACTCTCGTAAGAGATGTGGCTCAAGCCATCACTTACCTCCATAATGATGTTCAAGCACACATAATTCATCGGGACATCACAAGCAGAAACATCTTTTTAGATTCTAATTACAATGCATCTGTCTCGGATTTCGGCATTGCAAGAATGTTAAAACATGATTCATCAAATTGGAATGCACTAGCGGGGAACTATGGCTAAATAGCATCGGGTAAGTTTATTTAATATAATACTTTATCATCTACTCCCTCCGTTCGGAATTATAAGACGTTGAGGGCTTTTTAGTGCAAATTAGAGTAAAAAAATGTCCACACTTTACGGGATTACCCCTGTCGGAGACCGCTCTTTCCCGCAGACCCGCACCCACTCTGCTTCCCATTCCTCTCGCACCCTCTCCTCACCTCTCACCGACGCGCTCTACGCTCCCCCTCCCTTTCCAGTGGACGGTGCCTCCGACGCTCGCGGATGCTCATGGGCGCGCTCCCGTTCCATCTCCCATGCTCGCGGTCGCGGACGTGCTCTTCGTCATCGCCTCTTCCATCTTCCACTGAGTTCGATCCATCGAGGTTAAAACTCCATTTTTCATGCATCGGTCAGAGATTCCTGGTTGGTGGTGGTAGATCTGTGGGCGGCGGCGAAAAATCTGTGGGCGGTGATGGTTTTTCTCTCCCAGGCAGTGATGGTAGATCTATGGCTGCCGGAGCAGCGGAAGAAGATGCTGTCGTCGTCCTCTCGAAGATGGGCAGGGCAGGCCAGCTTGGGGATGGTGTGCGTGAAGCCTCTGATGGCATTGACCCGCATGCCCCCGGCGCTAGCGCTCACGACGGCGGCCTCCATGTAACCATGTCCCGCTCGAGCCGCCGCCGCCGGGGCAGGCCAGCTTGGGGATAGTGTGCCCGAAGCCGTTGACGGCCTCGACCCGCATGCCCTCGAAGCTGACACGCGCCGCCGGCCTCCACGTCCCGCTCGGACGCCGGATAGGCCACGTCCGTGACGGGGCAGTCCGCGCGGTCGCTCGACCAGTCATCGTACGCCTTGGAGAGAACGCAGCCGTCTGGCCCGCTGCCGCAGCGCGCACCGGCGGCCGGGGCTGCACGGACTGGGCCGCGGGCGCTTGGGAGCAGAGTAGTAGTAGGAGAAAAGTACCGGTGGTGGTGGTGTCTCCAGGCAATAGGGAGCAGAGCATCAGGAGGGCCTGCACCGGTTTCTTCAGAGGAGGGCGGCCATGATGCTGAAGAAATGGAAGCAACCATGGCTGTTCAGAACGAGGAGCAATTTGCGGATGCGGAGGCCGAGAAAGAGAATGCGGCTGCAGAGACCGCGCCGGTTCGGGCCACTCGCGGTCGGAGCAAGAGGTCGGTGGTGTCAGTGGATGAAGAGGAGGCGCCCAAGGCTAGACAGACGACGAGGGCTGCCGGGAGGAGGACTAGCACGAAGCAGGAAGAGGAAGAAAAGGGGACACAAGGTAGCTACAGTTTGCAGGATTCGCTGTATCAATGGACCATTCGAGAAAAAAATGTGTGTTCGCGTAACGATTATTATAATGATGGGCAGACAAGTAATTTTCACGTTTTCTGAACCTTGTCGGAAACTTCCCCAACGTCTTATATTACCGAACAGAGGGAGTAGTAAATTATGTTAATAGGAGTTCTCTTCGTTAATGCATACTTCTAATTCTTATGTTCATGTGGTGGATGCAAAATTTTCCTACACACATGTAGTTACAGATAAATGCGATGTATATAGCTTTGGTGTTGTGGTGCTTGAGGTGTTGATGAGCAAACATCGAGGAGACTTGCAAAAATTTCTTTCTTCACTGGGCGACCAATTTCTCCTGGAAGAAATTTTGGATAAAAAACTTCCACAACCTGGAACTCAGGTGGAAAAAGACGTGAGACGGTGTATCTTTGTGGCACTTGACTGCCTACTTACCTCACCCAAAGAAAGACCAACTATTCTGAAAGTTTATCAAGATCTTGTCATCTTTTTTTCGCGAAAACGCAAAAACTTTACGTTTCATTACATTGATAGATAAGAAGAAATTTACATGCTCAAGAGAGCAACACCACCACCACACAACAGAACACAACAGAGCAAAACGACTACAACTTGCAGACACGAGCATATAACGCACTCCACAACCAGCTAATCCGAAGACAGCCACCACCGACATCTAAACTACAAAGCCAAAAAGCTTGTCCAAAGCTAAGCAACATCAACGTGTCTCGACTGACGCCCGATCACCTCGATGCACCATCCACTCTTGATATGCCTAAGGGTGGCAAGTAGATGGCAGGACTTGGTAGGTCCCGAGGGACGCACCTGCTCAGACTCACCAGGTATCGGCGTGCATAGCATCTCTAAAATCATAAACCTTGGACAGCGGCGATCACTAGAAGAAAGCAACAAGGAACCAAGCCGTGTCTCCATACGTTATGCTCCCAACAGAGGGATGGCGTCGAGGATGCTGCCATCACGCCGATCCAACCGAATCTAGGCTTCATCGGAGATATCAACCAAACCGAGAGAGGGAGGGAGGGGACTGATACGTCATAAACGTATCCTTAATTTATGATGTTCCATGTTGTTTTCTTATTGTTTTCCACATATTTGCTATACACTTTATGTCATTTTTATCGATTTTCCGGACTAACCTATTGACAAGATGCTACAGAGCCAGTACCATGTTTTCTGCTGTTTTTAGTTTCAAAAAAGTTGTTCTGGAAATATTCTCGGAATTGGAAAATTCAAAACCCGGAAGTCTTAGAATTCCCGAAGATTCCACGGAGTCCCGAAGAGACCCGGAGGGGTGCCTCAGGGGGGCCACACTATAGGGCGGCGCCCCCCCTTGGCCGCGCCGGGGGGTGGTGTGGGGCCCCCATGCCTCCACCGCCTCTGCCCTTTCGCCTATTTAATCCCCCGAGACATAAACCCTAGGGAGATCCCACTTTTTTCCGAGAAACACCCGAGGCCTCCGTCACCGTCATCCCGAGATCGGGAGGGTTCTGGAGCTCTCCCCGGCACCCTACCGGAGGGGGAAATCGTCACCGAAGGGGTCTACACCACCATGCCCTCCTCTGAAGTGATGCGTGAGTAGTTCATCCCTGGACTACGGGTCCATAGCAGTAGCTAGATGGTTGTTCTATCCACTTTGTACCTCATGTTTAGATCTTGTGAGCTGCCTATCATGACCAAGATCATCTTTATGTAATGCTACATGTTGTGTTTGCGGGGATCTGATGAGTGTTGGATGTTATGTCTTCTGATTATCAATCTATCATGTTATCTTCATGCTTATGTTATTTATGATCTTGCATGCTCTCCGTTATTAGTAGATGCTCTAGCCAAGTAGATGCTAGTAACTCCAAGAGGGAGTATTTATGCTCGATAGTGAGTTCATGCCTCCTTTTCATCTGTGCTCGAGTGACAGAAACGTGACGGATGGAGGTTGTGCTGTTGCCACTAGGGAGAAAACAACAATTCTTTGTCTAAGGATGATGTTATTGTTTACATTACACACTTTGATTACGACGATAATCTGTTGCTTGCAACTTAATACCCAACGTTTGTTCGGATGATATTCGGAGGGTGGATTATTGGTCATAGATGTAGTTGGATAACGGTCTATGTGTTTTGTTGTAATGCCCGCATGAATCACGTAGTAATCTTTATGTATTGCATATACACTACGGTGCAGCCTTCATTTCTGGCAATTGCCCAGCTGTAATTTGTTCACCACACATGTTATTTATCTTTCACGGAGAGACACCACTAGTGAAGTGTGGACCCCTGTCCTTTTTCCTCATACTGATAAAACACCTACTGCTTTCATACTGCTCTCATACTGTTACTACTGTTTTCCCACCATACGTTTAACCTCTTTGTGTTCAGCAAAACCGGTGAGATTGACAACCTCACTGCTTTGTTGGGGCAAAGTGATTTGATTGTGTTGTGTAGGTTCCACGTTGCTTCTGAACTAGTAGTGCACCCTGCCATCTCAGCTGCTTCAACCTTCTGAAGTTACTCCTTCCTCCTACTGGTCGATTAAACCTTGGTTCCTTTCTGAGGGAAACTTGCTGCTACGCTCTTCATACCTTTCTCTTGGGGTCTCCCAACGATTGTGTGTTCACACGCATCAGGGAGAACACGCCTTGGCGCCTCCAAGGAGGGGAATGACGCCCGCAGGCGCCACCTCCGCTGGCATCGACCGAAGACGGGAAAGACTTTCGTCTGTATTGCCAGCCCCAACCCTCCCGACGGGTTGAAACAACTGTCCTTAGATTTCACACCGCCGCCGTCGCAACCCCTTGCCTTTGTAGCCAAATCTCATGGTCAACACCCAAGGCGCAACCCGAGAAGGCACAACCCATCTTCCAACACCCCGGACGGGGATGCAGCCTCAGACCCTCTGGCGCGTACCAAGTTGCTCCGGGTGTTGCGAAGAGGAGAACACAGAGGTAGCCGGCGCGACACCACCCACCTATAGTCCCGAGAAATTCTGCAGCCGCCCAGGCGCTGAAATCCAAGCAAACACGGGCTCTGGGTGGGTCCCATTTGATCCAGATCGGGCCTGGATATGCCCATCTGGCCGTGTGAGTCCCAACCGCCGGAGCACAAGCTACTGTACTACCGGCCACACGGCCGCCAGCAGCCGTTGTGCACCCCAACCCCGCCCGCCCTTTATGGCCTGGTCCTTGCCGGCCGCCGAGGCCCGCCACACCATCGCACGGGAGCCGCCGCCACGACGCGACCTCACCAGGCTCGCCCCCACACCACCGCCACCTACCCGCCGAGCCCGACTGTCTCTGCCTCCGGAAACCCCGCCAGACCCTGCGCTCCCTCAAGGAGGAACTGCCCCTGCGCAGACCCCGCGGAAGTGCGCTTGAAGCCTCGCCACCCCTATCGATGCGCGGGCTTTTACCAGCGGCGCCTTCCGGCGGCGGCGACGGAGGGGCGGACGATGGGAGAGGAGCCTCAGCCAGCGGCGCTAGGGTTTCTCCCGAGACGCTCGCGGGGAGCATCTCGAGAGCGGGAGAGTATCTTTCTCTTACCTTGGAAAATCCAGGAATGTGCAAACAGGGATCAGATCTTGTCATCTAAAGTTACATGTTAAATTCTTCTAGATGTATCGTCTTAGGCTTGCTCTGTTGAGCATAAAGTTAGACTACCTTAGTTGTCTAAGCATTACTCTGTTGGGCATCATAGGTATATGTGTCTCCAATTTTGTACTGCACAATTGTTCTCTAGTGATCATGCATCACACTAGTGATTATATAGTGGAAGGAGGTTTATTTTTTAAAGATCTAGCAATGCCAAGATATGGCAAGGAAAAAGAGAATAACCCCGTGAGGTGGGGAGAAAACCAGGGAAAAGAAAAACACTCAAGGCGGTTCCCACAACAGCTTCCTTAGTTCTTTGGCGCCAACAACAGCCAATTCCCTCGCCTAATCTCGAATTGAAGTCGCAAGTTGAGGGACAATCATAGACTTGTTGTTGAAAACTCGGTTATTGCGTTCCTTCCAGATGGTCCAGCAAGTCAGCAGCATCAGCGAGCGCGCTCCCGCCTGGAGACCCGTCGGCGTAGCGGCGGCCATGGCGTCCCAGGAGTCGGAGATGGAGGAGAACCGATCCCAAATAGAGGGCGAGAGGCCATGGCATCTGGTCCAGGTAGCAACAGAAGCCCAAAGCGTTTGCACCATCGGGCACTCCTTGAAGAGATGGTCATGCATTTCGAGCTGACGGACGCAAAAGGGACATAAGTAGCAGTTAGGCCATTGCCGGCCCTGCAGCCTGTCCGCACAACGGAGCCTATTTTGACAGAGCAGCCAAGCAAAGAATTTGATTTTACCGGGTGCCCAGATCCTCCAAACACTGCTCTCAATAGTGGAGAGGGTGCATCCTTCAAACTGCAGATCATATGCAGATTGGAAATGATGATAATTGTCTCATGTATGTTCTGCTATTTGAACTTTTGTTATCGCCTAACCTTCCTTCATGTTTAACACGGCCAGCTAATTAATATAGGATCTCTAAAATTTGGACCCAACTAAGTAATACTTTAGGAACCGAAATTCTACGTGCAATTAGTAACCGATATGTCTCCATCCATATATGCAAGGCAGGTAGAAAATTAATCCCAAGTGGAACCACATAAGTGCAGTCACACTTTGGATGAGTTCAGTGGAAATGTGAAGGGTAAGAAGAAAACAAAATGAGATGTTACACGCAATAAAAAAACAACGATAAAGTAAGTAAGATCGCACTAACGGGGACACGGGATTTTAACGTGGAAAACCATTCCAACAAGGAAGAGAAAAAACCACCGGCGCCATCCAGCAATACTTCACTATTTCGGGTGAGGTTACAAACGCGCCGGGATTTACAATATGTGGCTTATCCTGTGTGGCGCCTTAGAGCATCCACAGTGTTGCCAAAGCCAAATTCGCCACATAGATTTATTTGGCATTAAAGCTAAACTTGCTATGTTATCTACAATGTATCAAATCCAATGCCAAATGCCAAATTTCGTTATTGTGTGGCCCACCATGTATAAAGTAATAATAAACTATTTTGGGCTGCACACTGTCTCTCTAGTCTCACTCCTCCATCCAACTATTTTATTCACTTAAAAGAATTTGGCATTGGATTCTCCTACGCCAAATTATTTGGCTTTGGCACCAAGATTTGGCACCTCTACAATATAGGGAACCGATGCCAAAAGCCAAATAGGGTATTTGGCACCCAAATTTGGCACACATTGTGGATGCCCTTACAAGAGGTATATAAAGACGGCCCCTTTTTTTGAATTTATATAAAGACGGTTCTGACGTAACTAGGTCGGTATGGGTAAATTCAACTCCAACTCGCTAACAACTCGTTAGAAGTTCGGCCTTTTATCAGCATAAGTGAACACTACTAGAGAGCTCACATTTAGTCACCAAGGTGATTGGTTGCTAAAAATGTTAAACTGGATACTAATTAAATATTGTCACCAATGGAGCCTGGTTGCATCGTGATGGCTATAGTCCAGTCGCTAAACACATTTAGCAACCAACTTTGCAATAGTTGGTCACTACAGGTCAAGTCAAAAGATACCATCGAATGTTCACATAGGTCTATTGTAACCAGCATGTTACAAATTGGTTGCAATTAGTACTGGTAGAAAAAAGGCCTTCGGTATGCCAGCATCAGTCCCCAAGCGTTGCGCACCGTGACCAATGAGTCTTTAGTCCCGGGTCGGGAGGAGACCCGCGACAGAAGGTCAGACGTCGCGGGTTGGGAAGCGCGTTGCGGCGCGTGGAGGGAATTAATTCCGGTTGACCTGGCCGCCCGGGACTATCGGTCCTTTATTCCCTGTTCCCGTGGCCAACCGGGACCAATGGCCCTTTATTCCCCGTGCCCGTGGCCAACCGGGACTAAACATCAAGCGTCTCGCCTCCCCCGCGGCGGTTTTTATTTCGCGAGCGAGGCAGAAGGGCGCCATTCCACTGCTCGCTCTCTGTTCTTCCTCTCGCTCTCTGTTCTTCCTCTCTCGCTCTCTGTTCTTTTCGATCCAAGCACACGCACGCAAATGGCTGAAGTTTGGAGGCAATACAATGGTTCCACACCGTGCGGCAAGGATTTGGACGTGCTCTTCACCAACAGTACCGCGAGGCTGCATGAAGCTCTAGGTCATTTGGCCGATCTCTATTTTGAAGCTCCCGAAGAACACCGGTTCTTTGGGCTCGATCTGGAGTACACGGCGAATCAGAAGGATGTTGCCCTCATCCAGATATCGTTCAAGCAGTCGGTGTTGGTCTTCCAATGGTCAAGGTAGAAGCTATATATAGCACACGTGTACAATCTTGCATGCATCTTCGAGTTTTTTTTGTTGCATGTGAACAATACGTGTGTTGCAACATATCTAACACATATCCTATTTTTGTTGTTACAGTAGTTCGAAGCATTGCCCGGACCTTGTTGATTTTCTTGTCAACTCGGGGTTTGACTTTTGCAGCGTCGACATCACGCAAGACCTTGTGAAGTTGATGCGCATCGGTATTATGATACCTGAAGATCACTACGTTGATCTTCAGACTCTTATCCAGTTGACCGGGCCAAAGACCGGGATGGCTGTCATGGCAAGCACCTTCATCCACCAGGGCTATGAAAGGATGAAGACTGATTTCCCCCGGCAGAATCACTTCTATTGGGAGGAGACCCCATTGCGCATGACGAACCTCAAGTATGCGGCCATAGATGCATATGTCGCGTACGAGTTGTTCCGCATCTACTCGGCGGGGCCATAGATGATGTATGCATGCGTTCGATATCTATGTGCATGTAATGGGTATCTAATTAGTAGTATATATATGTAATGGATATCTTTTGTGATCGACTCTATATATATATGTTAATTATGAAATGTGATCGACTCTATGTTTGTGTTATGTGTGATCGACTCTATGTTTGTGTTATGTGTGATCGACTCTATGCATGTAATGAATATTGTTTGTATTATTGTTCTTTATTTTTTATATATTTTTTCATTTTAAGATTTTAAAATGAATTAGTATTACTTTTCTTCATTTTTTGATATATTATTTGTATTTTTAAGATTTTAAAATGAATTAGTATTATTGTTCTTAATTTTTGATATATATTTTGTATTTTAAGATTTTAAAATGAATTAGTATTATTGTTCTTCATTTTTGATATATTATTTGTATTTTTAAGATTTTAAAATGAATTAGTTCTATTTTTCTCAATTTTTGGATATATTATTTGTATTTTTAGAAATAATACAAATTAAAAGTTAATGTTTATTTATTTATTCAAAATTATTAATTACATCATTACTTTTGTTTATTAAAAGATTTATTTGAAATTCAAACAATAAAGAAATGTGGCTTCGGCCAACATGTTAATAAGATTGATATGATACTACTATCATATACATGCGTGAGAAACACTTGGATTCGGGACGGGATGGAACTCGGAAGTTAAGCGTGCTAGTGCTAGAGTAGTGGGAGGATGGGTGACCGAGCGGGAAGTTTGACCATGAGTAACTAATTTGACTAGAGATAATCTTAGTTAGACACTAAGCAAATAATACAAATTGTGAAAAAAAGGGAGTGAAAAAAAGGGAGTGAAAAAAAGGAGTGAAAAAAAGGGAGTGAAAAAAGGTGAGAAAAATAATTAGAAACCAAATGAATTAAAAAAATTACGAAATAAATCTAGTCCCGGTTCATGTGGCCAACCGGGACTAAATGTCCTCCTACCCCAGGCTCCGCCACCCGCCCACGTGGACATGCCTTTAGTCCCGGTCCATAAGAGATGGGACTATAGGGGGGGGCCTTTAGTCGCGCGTAGCTAGTCCCGGTTGCCCGGACGGGATTAATGGGCCTGGCGAACCGGGACTGTAGGCCTTTTTTCTACCAGTAGACAAACTGCTTGGTGACAAATGCTTGGTCGCTAATACTCGGTTTTCTTGTAGTGAAAGTTGGATCACCCAAAAATAACTTGAGACACATAAAAAACTTCACTGATGAAAAATTATACTTAACTTCCTCTAATGTGAAGAGCGACATAGTTCCAGCCACCCAAAATGTGTAAATACTACATACCGATCACGGACACAAAGCTACGCTACAACAAATGGTGAACCACCTATAGCAAAAACAAAGTTAACACACTGAACATGTCCTAAAATCAGCTTCGCACAAAGCAAACATGGGAGGTAATCAAGCAAACATGGGATTTGACAGCATTTAGGTTGTATATCCAAGAAGTAAAGACTAGGATCTCAGAACAACCTGGACAAACTCATCATGTGCAACGCCAGTACTGTATGAGACGCAAATGAAAGCATGACATGTCGGTCAGGTCAGAGGCTCGGATCGGACAGGCCAAAAACTCAAATCGCTGAGGACATGGTAGGCTCGGATCCGTCCTCGGAACAGGCTTTACGCCCGCTTTATAAATAAAGCAACCCACAATCATACAACGAGTACAGTACCATAGCCGAAAGAAAAAGACAGAAAATAAAGAGTCAGGTGGGGCAACGGCACAACACAGCCCAAAGAAACAAAACACGATACAAGTCGGGAGAGCTGCTCAGCGGCTGGAGGTGGTACAAAGGCGGCGAGCCGCCGTCACGAGAGACTGAATCACGCCATCCAACCGCTCCAAGTCCCGCTGCCTACGGAGCGGATGCCACTGCTGCAAAAATGTCAAGAATTAAAAAACCGAGTCATAGGCTCGTCTCAGAAAGACACGCTCGATAACCATCTTGTTACGAATAGTCCATAGAGTCCAGGTCATCGCAGCGAAAAGAAACCAGAATAGGCGTCTCCTCCTCCCATTACGTTTCGCCTACACTTCCCGGAACTCGCTGAAGTCTAGGGCGCGCCACTCGGGCCCTAGTGCCTCAGCCATGAAGTTCCACATGAAGCGAGCTGCGGGGCAAGAAAACAGAATGTGGGTTCCCGTCTCTGGAACCGCATAGAGGGGACAAGTCCCATCCCCCGAACCAAACCGCTTAGCCACCTCCACCCACGAGAGGAGACAATCCCGAAGTAGTTGCCAAGTAAAGATCTTAATCTTCAGTGGCATTGGCGCCTTCAAAAGGTGGGACGCCCAAGCCGTCTCGGGCCCTCTAACTAGGGCCCGGTAGGCCGACCCCACCGTGAAGTTCCCCGAGGTCGCAAGGGACCACGCGACCGAATCCGGAGAATCAACTAATGCCCGAGGGAGGGACGCGAACATCATCCCCCAATTATTCGCCTCCCTCGGGCCGAACGGACGACGAAACCCAATATTCTAGTGACCCTGAGAGATGGCCCCCACCACCAATATCGTCGGATCCGCACATATCATGAAAAGCTCAAGGAACTCGCAGCGAAGCGGCCGCGACCCCTACCATGGGTCAAGCCAAAACAGGGTCCCTCGTCCGTCGCCTACGGGGAAGGAGACCCCCAGCCGGATCTCATGTTTGATGGCCTGGAGGGCTCGCCAGAACTGCGACCCCTCCTTCCTCTCACAAGCTAAGAGCAGGCAGCCTCGGAGATATTTCGCCTTTATAAGCTAGAGCCAGAGGCCCCCGTCCTCGCGCAAGATTCGCCAAACCCATTTTAGCATCAAGGCTTTATTCACGTGGAGAGATGCCAGAATCCCTATGCCCCCGTACTCCTTGGGGGCGTAAACATCTGCCCACTTCACCATGTGGTATTTCTGGTGGCTCTTGCGTCCTGCCAAAAGAAGCGGGACAGTTCCTTATCGAACTTGGTGTGAACTCCCTCCGGAAGGAAGTACAACCCCATCATATACATTGGAAGGCTAGACAGGCAGGAATCGATAAGGATGGTCTTGCTCCCCTTAGAGGTGAACCTCCCTTGCCAAGGTTTAGCCCGATTTTTGACCCGCTCGACTAGCGGGTCTAGATCCTTGATGAGGATCCGAGAATCACGGGTAGGCATTCCCAGATAAGAGATTGGGAACTGCGCCAATCTATAGTTAAGATTGTCGCGATCCGTTGTTGGTCCTCCGGGGAGTAGCCAATGATCACGACTTCTCTTTTATCAAAGTTGATCTTTATGCCAGACATGGCCTCAAAGCATAGAAGGAGGAACTTTAGGTTGATAATGTCGAGCTCCGAACCTTCTACCATGATCATGGTGTCGTCAGCATATTGGAGGTGAGTCACACCCCCGCATGCGATAAGGTGACCCACTACTCCGGTAATGTGGCCAGAGGTTTTGGCCCGCTCCAAGACCTCTGCGAGGACATCCACGGCCGCGTTAAACAGCAGGGGAGAGATAGGGTCCCCTTGTCTAACCCCACACGAGAGTATAAAATAGGGACCCACTACCCGTTAATGTTGATGGCGGTACTACCGCTCATGACCAATTGCATGATCCAACAGATCATCCGGTTATCCAGCCCTCTCCGTTCCAGCACTAAACGAAGGAAGTACCAATCCAGGCGATCATAGGCCTTTTGGAAGTCCAGCTTAAGGAACGCGCCCTTCTGACGATGCGTCTTCACCTCATGAATAATTTCATGGAGTGCCAAAATCCCATCATGGATAAACCGGCCCTTCAGGAATGCGAATTGGTACGGGTGTGTGAGGCGCTCCATAATAGGAGCAAGCCTAGTGGCACACACTTTGGAGAAAATCCTATGGATGACATTGAAGACCGTAATTGGTCGAAACTGGTGGATATCCGAGGCCCCCACTACGTTGGGGATCAAGGTAATCACACCGAAATTGAGGCGAGACATCACAAGGTCCTAATGTATAATTCTTGGAACATTGGCATGATGACCGCTTTGATACATTAGTGGAAAACGTGCCATTAGCGCCGGTTGGTAAGGGCCTAATGCCCCGGCTGCCCAACCGGGTTCCTCAAACCCGGGCTAAAGGCTCCCCTTATGCCCCGGATGGGTTACCAACCGGGGTAAAAGGAGTGCCCCATGTGCGCTCTGCGTAGCGTGCAGGCACTCACCTTTTACCCCGGTTGGTAACACCAACCGGGGCAAAAGGTATCCTGCCGCGCAGAGTTTTTGGGTGTTTCTCTGCCGCTGCAGAGAAATGGCATGTTTCTTTTTGGACTGTTTTTCTGTGCTGTTTTTTTCGGTGAGGATGTTAATAACATATTTTTTGCACATCGATAGTAATCATCATAAAAATCATTGCATGCATTGATATCATCAAAACATAATTACACTGATCTCAATTAGATCATTACATCCGAATAGAGTTGTACACATTGAGATCATTACATGCAGATCATTGTTTATACTTAACAATGCAATCTTCCATTTTCATATACGACCTCCTTCAGCAGAAAACCCGCCCATTCCTCTTGAAGTGCTTGTAAGGAGTCTGCCGGTAGGAGCTTCCTCTGGAGATCGAAGAGCCTTATATTTACTCTTCTCCCTAACCGCTCATTCACGATTATCCTTATGTTCTCCATGACATAGAAGCCACATAAATTTTTTCCCTGTGGCTGCTGAGGGCACTTTACGAGAAATATAATTGAGTCAAATAATGATCAAGGAATTAAAGAGAGATGCGTGAATGTAGCAAGTACTACTTACGATGAGTTTGTCAAATCTCATATTCAACTCCGCTAAACCGGTTTGTTCCTTCTTAAACCGGTTCCAAGCCCTGTCCGAAAAAAAAAATTATGGGTCATCGTACGATAATGATTGAACAAAAGAGGACGGTGTAGTGCGACAACGATTGAACTTACTTTGTGAGCATTGACAGAATGGGCTGGTACTCCTCTTTCTCTTTATCCATAGAGTCCATGAGATCAACTATTCCGCTGTCAACGTGAATGTCGAAAAGAATCCAGTGAAATCTGCACAGGAGATTAACTCATCAATTACACTTAATTAACACCGACTTAGCGAAATAGAAATGTGAAGGAATATGCATAAGACAATAAACACTCACTTATGTCTGTAAGGAAATAGTATTTCACTACAGTGAGATTGATTCCTCAAAAACATAACTAGGTTATCCTTCGTATCTTTACCGTGTAACTTTAAAACGATATCATTGACGACATATGGGTCAATGAACCCAACGCCACCGTTTCCATTACATTCCAGAATCTTCATCCTGCATAAGCATAGCCAGTTTTCGACGTGTGCTGGCGATGATCGAGCTGGGCTGTGTCTCAGAGAAGTAGGTGGCGGTGATGGTGGCGGTGCACTGCTCTCGGAGAAGGTGGTGGTGGTGGCGGCGGTGAACTGCGTCTCGGAGAAGTAGCTGCTTGTGTTGGCGGTGGACTGCGTCTAGGAGAAGGTGGCGGTGGTGGCGGCGGTGGACTGCATGGGGGAAACACTATGCCACTCTTTTTCCATTGAATGATGGAATTGACGGCCTCTCCAAGTGTCTCTACCCCGTCACCTCCGGGAATGTCAAGCCGCAATATCCTCCAATCCGGCTGAACATCATCGACGCCGACACGAGCATAGCCAGTTGTAACCGGGCGGCCATGCGATGCCGCTCCCTCTACACAAGGTAAAGCGTAGCCGTCCTCCACCTTGATGGATATGTTTGAGACCGACACATATAGCGCACAGCTTGTCTTCTCCTTGATTGCATCCACGGACTCCGTCTGTGGAGGGGCATCAACAAGCAGAACTACAGCGGAAGCCGGTACCTCCGTTGAAGCCACGCTGCTCCGGCGTTGAGATGGTGTTGTTTCCTCGAATGTACTAGTCTCTTGCGTCTGGGAGGGCCGGCTAGTAAGCTCATCAAGCCGTAGTTGCTGCTTCATCACTACGGCTTCCAAGGCACCAACCCGTTCTACGACCGTTGCATCCTTCTTCATCTGTCCTCTCGCTCGGCTTCTATATGGAAAGAGACAATCTTCCGGCCTGAAGCCAAAGCACCACGGATATCATCCTTTGCCTTGTGTCCAGCCTCCATGTTCTGCATTCTCGAGGGCCTTTGTAAGCTCGTCATTCTCTCGATCTGGCTTGAACTCTCCCTATCTAACCTCCTTGAACACTTTCTCAAGTGCCGCAAAGGGGACCTTTATTTTTTCGGTCATAATAAGGTGCCCTTGTTCGTCAAACGTCGCCCCATGCCCAAGCAACCAATTCCTTGACCTCCGGGGAAAATTCTGAGTACCTGGAATGATCCCCTTCTCTCGCAGCTCTGCCTCGAGTGCGTCAAACTTAGGCACTGCAACTCTATAGCCACCTGAACCCATCTTATGGTGATATTTCTTCCTCTTGCCATTTGCCGCATTCTTGGCTGACCTCAACTTCCCCTTTTCTGATTGCTTGTACGCCAGAAATGCTAGCCAGTGTACCTTCTGCTTCTCAAGCGGCCCCTCGAATTTTGATATTTCTTTATTCTTCTGATATTCTTTCCATAATCTTTTCTTGTAAGCATTGAAAGCCTTGACCATCTTCTTCAGAGCCCAGTGCTTCATCGCGTCTTGCAGTTCCTGCTGTGCCGTCTCGTCATCCTCTTCATAATCATGATCACATTGTGGAAGCTTGAAATGGCTCATCACCTTCTCGAACAAGAGTTGTTTGGACAGGTCTGTGACAAAAGAAACTGCCATTCGTCCAGGATCGTCTTCGTCCTTTGCTGGCTCATTCCATTCTTCAATACTTATAGGGATCATGTCCCTAACAATAACTCCACATTGGCTTGTAAACTTTGTTGCTGTCATGACGGGCCAAGCAGGTTGGCCGGTTCGATAGACTTCGTCGATTACCAGTTTCTCTTTCGAGCTCATCTCTTGGGCCGGGCCTCGTTTCGACCTCTTGCTAGACGATGTCGATGCAGCCTTCGCTAAGGCTTGTTCATCGTTTGTTTTCTCCGGTTCTGCATGATCTGTTCCTTGCAATTGCTCGTCTCCCTCCATTCCCTGACCTGATTCATTCAGGTACTGTGAGCCGTCGTCTTGATCACATCCCCCAACGTCATTGGGTCCACCGGGTAGTGTACCTTCTTCTATGATCGCGAACACCTATTCTTCACCCTCCCTGTCGTCCATAGCTCAACTAATACAAATGGAAGATAAAATACTTCAGTAAGTTATAAATTCTCTTGAAAAATAAGATTCCAGTAAACAATCATCACAAAAGTAAACTTTAGTAAGGAGTGTGACTAGCAGATCAGATCGAGTCTTGCCGAGTAAACTTGCGACTCGAACGGGACATAACAGATGTAGCATCCCAGATTATCCATATCAAGTGTGAAAATATTGCAGATCTCTCCATCTTCTTCTTGATTGGTGGGATTCAGACGCCATCCAATGAAGAAGAAGAGGAAGAGATTTGTAACCTTTTCACACATGACATGGATAATCTGGAATTAATGTTGTTATGCACCATTCGAGTCGCAAGTTTACTAGGGAAGAGGGGATCTGATATATATATATAGCTAATTTCCCTAAAAAAAAAAATACTCCCTCCGTATCGAAATATAAGATGTTTTAGCTAGCATTTCGTAGACAATATGTACCTAGACATGTTTTAGTGTAAGATGCATATGAATCTACACACTAAAACATGTCTAGATACATTATATCTACAAAATGCTAAAACATCTTATATTTTGATACGGAGTGAGTACTATCTAAAAATTCTATATCATATCTTTATTTGAACAAGTCATGAGTATACTTAAATTCCTAAGTACTAAAATTCCTAAAAATTTCTAAGTATACTAAAATTCCTAAGTACTAAAATTCCTAAAAATTCCTATGTATACTAAAATTCCTAAGTACTAAAATTCCTAAAAATTCCTAAGTATACTAAAATTTCTAAGTACTAAAATTCCTAAGTATACTAAAATTCCTAAGTACTAAAATTCCTAAAAATTCCAAATTAAGTATACTAAAATACCTAAGTACTAAAATTCGTAAGTATTACGGCGGTGCACTACGGCGAGCGTACCTCGAGGGCTTGGAGGCGAGTCGAACGGCGACGAGGATGTCGGCGGCGAGCTATAAGGCGCGGGCACGGGCTCGGGGGCGAGAGGAATGGAAGGGTGGCGCGGGCGCGGTGGCGCGGGCTCGGGCTCGGTGGAGCTCTCTCCGGCGCGCAGAAATCCGGCAGCCTGACGGCGTCGGAGAGGAAATGGGCGCCGGGGACTTAGCAAAATCTGCGTCTTCTGAGGGTTTGCCCCGGGCGGTTGCTCCACCCGGGGTTATATACTTGGAGGGCTTTTGCCCCGGTTCGTATTACCAACAGGGGCAAAAGGGGGGATGTGGGCCCTCGCTTGGCCGCCCACCTCCCCTCCTTTTTCCATGATTGATAATACGAACCGGGGCAAAAGCCCCGAAATTTCCTTTTTTTGGCTTCCTGCCGCCATTTTTTCCCGCTTCGCGCTTTAAATACATTTTCAAAATATTTTTTCAATTACATTTCAAATGATTTCGAATTAGGAGAAACTTTCAATATGAAATGTGTTTAAAATTGGACAAAGATTTCAAACACATTTTCTGTTTAAAAAATTAATTATTCCAACTATTTAAACTAGTAACAATTTTTGAAATTTCAAACATTTTTTAAAACCTAGTTTATGAATGGTTTTGAATTTGAAGAAACTTTCAATATGAAAAGTGTTTAAAATTGCGCAAAGATTCAAAATACAAAATCTGTTTTAAAAAATATCTATGAAAAGTGAGGCGCGGGAGTTTGACACGTGGCGCGGGAGTCCTGCCGCGTGGCGCGGGAGTTGTGACATGTGGCGCAGGAGTTGTGACACGTGGCGCGGGAGTTGTGACGCGTGGCCACGAGCGCCTTCTCCTCTCCAGGCACCGTCGCGCCGCCACCATGCCTCCGAGGAGGAACAACACCACCGACTTCCGCGGCGTCCGAGCACGGCAGAACGGAATGTTCACCATGCATATCCGCTACGGGGACGACCGCATCCCCCTCGACTCCTTTGCGACGGCGGAGGAGGCTGCCCGCGCCTGGGACGCGGCGGCCTGGCGCCTCAACCGCCCGCAGTCGCTGATGAACTTCAACGACTGCCACACCCTCTAGGAAGCGGAGGCCAGGACGCCGACGCCGCAGATCGTCACTGCCGCCGACCACCGCCACCTCAGGCACCACGCGTTTCAGGGCCTAGTCGACGCCAGGGAAGACCGCGTGGTCCGCGAGTATTACCGGAACAATCCGGGGGAGGAGAGCGCCGACGAGGAGCTTTGGAAGGCGCGGCTGAGCGGGCGGAGCGGCGTCTTGAACTCCACCTCACGTTAGATGCCGCTCGGGAGGCGAGGACGAAGGTGCTGCAAGAGCTCCGTCGGGCCGACCATGCTGGCGAAGTCTGGGCCTCCGACGATCCGAGGTGGGGGCCTATCTCGGGCATACCATCATGCACCTCCGACGATGACGAGGAGGTCATCGACGAGTTCGCCGCCGACAACGACCAGGAGGAGGTCACCGATGAGTTCCCCGACGACGACGAGCAGTAGTGTTCGTCTGTTTATTGTTTTTAACAAAAGAATTTGTTGTATTCCGAGAAACTGCGGCGCGCTAGGGCGTCTGTTTTCTGTTTTCCGTGTGATTCTTCCTGATTGGTGGGATTCATACGCCAGAAAGAAACACACCCCTCATCCAACGACTCACGTTAGGGAGGGGGGGGGGGGACATTTCGATAGATAAACAAGGCACAATACACATAATGGCAAGATTGGATCTAAACCTAAACGAAGAGCATAGATATAAACCTAAACGGAGAGTATAGACCTAAACATAAAGGCAGTACATAATGGCAAGAGTGCATCGATCTACTAGTCATACTCCTGCCTAGGCCTATAATACTCCAACTCGTAGTCGTCGTAGTCGCCACCATCGTCGTCACTATCGTCGGACGGTGCTCTGGACTCCCTCGGAGGATCACGACCCCAGGACTGCGCGTGAGGGTAGCGCAGGCGGGGGTTATCGCCGGCCCTGACGTAGTTCATTACGCTCTGAAGAGTCCGTCCGCCGCCCCACCACAGCTGACGACCGGCCTCGTTGAAGTTCGAAGGATGCGTGCCGTTCTCCTCGTACCTGGCGAGCGCACTCTCACGCCGATTAATGAAGAAGGCGTCCCAAGTAGGGCGGTAGTCGGGATTCCAACTGGGATTCCTCCGCTGCTCCGGCACGAGCTCGTGGTAGTAGTGGTTCGTGATGGCCGTCCGACGCGCCACACCTTGAGAAACAGGAGGGACCGGCACTCATCCGGCGCTCAGCATCCAGCCGGCGGGGACGCTGTAGCCGGGCGGGCAGGGGTAGTTCGAGGCGGAAACTGCCTCCGCCTGCAGGAAGGTTAGAGTGGGTACGATAGAAGCCATGGGAGAGTGGGGAGTTTATATGTGTTTTATGCCAATGGTGGGAATGCATGCATACATATATATAGTGAGAAGAAACATACCCCTTTAGTCCCGGCCCGTTTTACCAACCGGGGCTAAAGGGTTACGGTTTCGTTGAGACCAACCACAAAGAATCACACAGATTGTGTGCTTCTTTCAAGCGCTTGTGAGTCGTTGGATCAGAGGTGTGTTTCTTTCGAGCGGTTGTGAGCCGTTGAATCAGGGGTGTTTCTTAACCATTGGATCAAAACCCTAGCACAACACTTTGTGATCCAGAGGACCCTATATATAGCCCACCTTCATACACCAGTCAGTTCATCGACCAAATACAAATCATCCGGATTCGCCAGCATACGTCCTGCCGTCCATTTGGTATGCATATATGCACTCAGTAGCCACGCCAGGGCTGTATACTGGCGATACCGATTGTTTTGTTCTACATCCCCCTTTAAGGTTTGATAAATCATTCAGTTCATCGACCAAATACAAATCATCCGGATTCGCCATCATACGTCCTGCCGTGCATTTGGTATGTATGTATGCACTCAGTAGCCACGGCAGGGCTGTATGATGGCCATATACCGATTGTTTTGTTCTACATCCCCCTTTAAGGTTTGATACATCATTCAGTTCATCGACCAAATACAAATCATCCGGATTCGCCATCATACGTCCAACCGTTCTTTTGATATGCATATATGCAATCAATAGCCACGGTCGGGCTGTATGATGGCGATACCGATTGTTTTGTTCTACATCCCCCTTGATCGAAGGTTCATCGACCGAATACAAATCACCCGGATGCCAAAAATAAGTGAGCACACCATATCAAAAAGGTGAGTGGCATGAGGAGTGGAGAACGCTGGCATGTAGTGTTTATAAAAAAAGAAAAAAAAATGGATTTGAAGAAAAAAGAATTGTGAGAAGAAACATACCCCTTTAGCCCCGGCCCGTTTTACCAACCGGGGCTAAAGGGTTACGGTTTTGTTGGGACCAATCACAAAGAATCACACGGATCGTGTGCTTCTTTCAAGCGCTTGTGAGTCGTTGGATCAGATGTGTGTTTCTTTCGAGCGGTTGTGAGCCGTTGGATCAGGGGTGTTTCTTAACCGTTGGATCAAAACCCTAGCAGAACACTTTGTGAGCCAGATGACCCTATATATAGCCCACCTTCATACACCAGTCAGTTCATCGACCAAATAAAAATCATCCGATTCGCCAGTATACGTCCTGCCGTGCATTTGGTATGCATATATGAACTCAGTAGCCACGGCAGGGCTGTATACTGGCGATACCGATTGTTTTGTTCTACATCCCCCCTTTAAGGTTTGATACATCATTCAGTTCATCGACCAAATACAAATCATCCGGATTCACCATCATACGTCCTGCCGTGCATTTGGTATGCATATATGCACTCAGTAGCCACGGTAGGGCTGTATGATGGCGATACCGATTGTTTTGTTCTACATCCTCCCTTTAAGGTTTGATACATCATTTAGTTCATCGACCAAATACAAATCACCCGGATTCGCCATCATACGTCCTGCCGTGCATTTGGTATGCATATATGCACTCAGTAGCCACGGCAGGACTTTATGATGGCGATACCGATTGTTTTGTTCTACATCCCCCTTTAAGGTTTGATACATCATTCAGTTCATGGCTAAATACAAATCATCCGGATTCGCCATCATACGTCCTGCCGTGCATTGGGATGTATGATGGAGATACCGATTGTTTTGTTCTACATCCCCCTTTAAGGTTTGATACATCATTCAGTTCATCGAGCAAATACAAATCATCCGGATTCGCCATCATACGCCCGACCGTTCTTTTGATATGCATATATGCACTCAATAGCCACGGTCGGGCTGTATGATGGCGATACCGATTGTTTTGTTCTACATCCCCCCTTGATCGAAGGTTCATCGACCGAATACAAATCACCCGGATGCCAAAAAGTCGTGAGCACACCATACCAAAAAGGTGAGTGGCACGAGGAGTGGAGAACACTGGCATGTAGTGTTTATAAAAAAAGAAAAAAATTGGATTTGAAAAAAAAGAATTCTATTAAACGGCAATATACATAGAAATAAAGAAACCACATTTCATCTAGGTGGGGCTCATTTGACCTAGTTGGAGCCACCAACCGGGGCAAAAGACCCCCCAACGACGCGCCCGCCATCGCCCTGCTTGTCGATGGCCTTTATCCCCGGTTGGAGCCACCAACCGGGGCAAATAACCCCAACACCACGCGCCCTACTCGCCCCGGCCCCACCTCTGCAGTCTTTTGCACCGGGTGGTGGCCGATCCGGGGCGAAAGGGGTGCTCGCCAGTGGGTAAAAGCCCCGTTTTCCACTAGTGATAGTCTCCCAGAATTTCTGGAAGAAGGTAACTGGAAGGCCATCCGGCCCCGGGGCCGAGTTTGCCTTCATCGCCACAACCGTGCGGGCGACCTCCTCCTCAAGGAAAGGGAGAGTCAGACCCGTGTTTTCTGCGTCCAACACCCGAGCCCCCACTGGCCACATGTCCGAGGCTATCGATATCCCCAGGCGCGGCCCCGCGGTAAACGACTCCTTATAAAAGGAGTAAATATGGGTGGAGATCTCTCTTGGCTCCTCCAAGAGCCGATCTTCCTCCCATAGGCAAGGAATAGAGCATTTCCGCCGACGCCCATTGGCGATCGCGTGGAAGTATGCCATATTCGCCTCGCCTCTAAGGATCCAGTTCTGGCGACTCCGCTGTCGCCAGAAGATCTCTTCCCCCTTGTAGATCTCATAAGGGAGTCCTCTAGGGCATTACCGATGCATCCACTCATCCGCGGAAAGGCCCACCGAGTCTGAGGTACTGTCAAGGGCCGGAATCTCTTCTAGTAGCGATATTTTTCGCTTTTTTTACCTCCGCGCCCAAGTTAGCACTCCAGCCTCGCATGAATTTGCGAGACATCTGGGCGCAGTGATGCCAGGCATCCACCGCATTAAACAAATGTGGTGGGTGAGCCGTGGCGTGAGTCCACTTCGCCTGAACCGCTTCTACGAAGCCTGGTTTCTCCAACAAGAAGTTTTCGAAATGGAAGTGATTCAGCTTCGGTGGGACAGCACCGCCAGACAACAAAAGCAGAGGAGCGTGGTCCGAGCCCATCCTAGTTAGCGCTCGCAAGGAGCACAAAGGGAAGGCTATCTCCCAGTCTACCGAGACAAAGACCCGATCCAGCACGCTCTGAATCGGGTCTGCCCGATTGTTAGTCCAGGTGTATGTAGCCCCTACTCGCCTAATTTCCTTAAGGGCTAGGTCGGCAATGCAATCGTTGAACAGTTCCATCCGCCGACGTTCGCCGACCTTTTATCATCTGGGGACCTTATGAGTATCCACGCTCGGATCGGACAGACCAAAAACTCAAATCGCTAAGAGGACACGGCTGAAGGTCTTTTTTTCAAGGGTATGCAATTGCATACCTGATTTTTTTTATAGAAGACAGAGTTTAATTACAAGAAAACGACAACACAAAAAGCTATCGAACACACTCCACACTTAAACCTAACCGACTACTCGCGAAGTGAAACTCCTACTCCTGCTCCAGCCTCATCCCAGCTCCTCAATTCTGAAAGAATTCTACCAGCTAGAATCTCTTCATTGCAGATATGGCTGATGTTCGCAAAAACTCTGGCATTACGCTGCTTCCAAATGTTCCAAAAGATGATGGTAACAAGAGAGTCAACTGACTTCCTCTTCTTGTTCCTAAACCTCTCTCGGATGGCCAAACCACCAAGACTTCAGGATGTCCGTAGCTATAGGTGTGGGCAACTGCAAACTCAACCCACTAATGCACCTCCACCAGACTTGCTTAGTGAACACGCATGTCACCAAGATATGGTCTGAAGTCTCCAACTCTTGCAAGCACAACTTGCAAGCTGGTTGATCCTGCAACCCGACACGGCTGAAGGTCTCACCATTTATACTTTTAAATTGTTCTTCCTTTCGGATTGTTGTGGCGGTTTATCTCTCAAAAGTGGAATTTATTTGCTCAAACCAAAAATCATAACACAGCTTCTATTTTATCCATCACCTAACAAAGCGCTTCGATCAAAATTTACACAGATAGCAGGTAAACTGCACAAAACATACCATACAAATTCCACAACTCACAGCATCAAACTTCATATATATCACGCATCCATTTCAGATGTATGGCTTCACTTGGGCTCCACCCTCGACGACCGCATCCCGACGCCGCTGTACTCGGACGTGCTGTGGCCTCCGTACGGGTGGCGTGGCGTCCTGCTGGCGAGGCTCATGGACTCTGACGCTGACTCAGTGACGCCGCCGGCCATCCTTGTGATCCGTTCGAGCTCGCTCACCGCCTCGCCCATCGATGGGCGGTCGGCGCCGGCCTCCTCCACGCAGCCCAGGGCCAGGTCCACGTACTGCTCCAGCCCGCCCAGCGACGACGGCGATGCGCCCAGCATCGGGTCCAGCAGCTCGTGCAGCCCGTACAGGTCCTTGCTGCGGTCCATCGCGGCGTGCACCTCCCGGACAATGTATCGCCCGGGCTCTAACGGCTTTTTCGCGGTGATCATCTCCAGTAGCAGCACGCCGAAGCTGTACACATCGCTCTTCTCCGTCAGCTGTTGTGTCATGTAGTACTCCGGGTCCAGGTAACCCTGACACGTGTAGCAAATGTCCACTTAGGGCAGTCAAACTTCCGACAGAAGCTTTTTTGAAACAAACTTCCGACAGAAGCTTAATTAAGCTTTCTTATGAACTTGACTGTGCATGAAACTAACCATTGTGCCCTTCACTTGAGTGGTGACCTGTCCTCTGCCGTCCTCGCCTAGAAGCTTGGAGAGGCCAAAGTCTGCAACCTTAGCGTTCAGTCGCTCGTCGAGGAGAACGTTGCTTGATTTGATGTCCCGGTGGACGATCGGAGGGTCTGCGAGCTCGTGCAGGTAGGCGATGCCCTTGGCCACACCAAGGATGACACGGAGCCTCCGCTTCCAGTCCAGCCGCACGCCCGACTTCCCTGAAGAGATCTCCAGGAAATATACATGATCAGCAATGACAAACGATGCACCTCATTTATACTGCATTGGTCGATCAGCGAGGAATTTCACCTGTGAGGCTCTCTTTCAGTGTGCCATTGGGGATGTACTCGTAGACTAGCATCTCCTCACCCTGGTCAAGGCAGTAACCGATGAGGCCGACCACGTTCTTGTGGTGAACCCTCGACAGGAGCTCTATCTCGGTTCTGAATTCCAGATTCCCCTGGAGAGATCCCTCCTGGGATCTCTTGACAGCAACCAGTTGCCCAGTGGGGAGTGTCCCTCTGTAAACCTGCAGTAGGAAGGAACACCAACAGCTCTGAATGTGAATCGGCTCTGACATGTATGAAGGTAAATGCATGGCATGTCTGTTTCACTTCACCTTCCCGAAGCCACCGTTTCCCATGTTATTTGCCTCCGAGAAGTTATTGGTCATCTTCTTCAGTTCAGCGAACGTGAAAATACGTGCGCCGCGCAGTTGTGGCACACTAGTGCTGGTGCTCTTCGTATCAAAAGAAGCTGCAAATGGTAATCAGTAATCAGCATGCAGATCAAACAACAGTGGTTGAGATGGGTGATCAGGGGGGCTAACCAAAAGAATGGCTTCTCTCTTCAGTCTTCTTTGTTATTCTCTTCCTTCTGGCGATGACAACAACAAGAACAAGCAGTAATGCAACAAGAACTGCACCGCCGGCTGAAACTCCAACAATAAGTGGCAGCTTGCTCGCCTTTGATTTGGACGCTACTGGTACCTCTGTATATACGAAAAAATTGGCTGAATAGAATAGATACATCGCATGCAATGCTATAGCTTAGTACTACAGTTTTTCAATCAATGACCATACCATTTGCAAAAGGGTATTGTTGGCCAATGAAATAGTATGGCCCGAAAATAGGAGGTGGCTTGTATGTCTGGTTACTAAAAATGAACCCAATGTTGGAAATGTCTTGCTCCCCGAACAATATCTTGTTGCTGGGGAACACCCCAAGATTCATCTGCAAGTTGTTGTTCACATTGACAAATGGATTGTCAAGAGAAACTGAGTCCACCGGGATATTGTATACCAAGAACTTGGCCTTCATGCTCTGCTCTAGCTGAACATAGTACGAGCCATTGGTGAGGTCAGAAAATGATGGTGCTCTGAAGAACAGTGTGCCTTTGTATGGCACAGCACATGTGCAGCTTGGGCTCAGAAGCTGGCTTGAGAGGCATGAGGGTGGCAGCCCAGCACAGTTGTTAGCGGTAGTATATGACGGTGCTGTCGGGTTAGATTGTCCAGTCGTTTTGCAGTATTGTTCAGTGCTCCCCTGGTTGCAAATTGGATTTCCTGAAAGTCTAAGACAAAGAGAATTTGTGTGAGCAGAAAATCAATCTGAGAAAATGTAAGTTTTGACGAAAGGTAGAGTGCCGTTACATGAGTTTCTTGTTGTATTGGGATCCCCCAACAGTGATGGCTGTGATCTGATTATCCTGCAAATCGATTTTTTGGAGCTGAGTACTGAAGTCTGATCCGATATTTAGGGTGCCGTTGAAATTGTTGCCCCGAAGCCTCCTGCATTGTCAGTTGGTAGCAATTATTGAACATGAATTGTATGATCATAATATATTTGTAGATTCTTCTTCACGTGATCAGCTTGTGGTGGACACTTAGCACTGCGCTGCAGATTAGCATGTAACTAGTAACCACTCACAGTGTCTGAATTGCCGGAAGGCTGAAAAGAGCTTGGGGTAGCTGTCCGCCGATCCCTAGATTCTCAAGGTATCTGCAATGGAAAACAATTCAGATGAATTTTCCTGATGAATTACAACAACTGAGAAGAGAAGATGGCAGGGCCGCTTACAATGAAGTCAATGATGGCAAAGCAGTTAACCAGGATGGATCATCAGATGCATTAAAGCTGTTATTACTCATGTCCCTGTAACAACGTTGCAAGCAATGCAGAAGTTAGATACTGGTATCATTTAATCACAACTCTAGGGAAGTAAAGATGACTCATCACTTACACAAAACTGAGGGAATTCATTCCTGTCAGGTCTGGTAGTGGACCAGTTAGCTGATTGTTTTCAAGATGGCTAGAATCAAATGAAGAAAAAAATGGAATAGAGGTAAGCCTTCTCATATAGGATTGATACCGGAAACAAATAATACACACAAAGGAGACATGAAGCTCACAGTTCAGCAAGCTTGGTGAGGTTGTTGATGTTGGTGGGAACTGAACCAGACAACTGATAGTTGTTATCGAAACGCCTGCACCAATAAAAAACTTCAAGATAGGAATTATATATGCAGGCTACTATCGTAACATGTAAATAGTTTACTTACAGAACTTCCAGCACATTCAGAAGGCCTAAAGTGCGGGGAATGCTGCCGGAGAAGTTATTGTTGTCAATAAGCCTGTAAATTATAGATGGAAGAATCACTAGATCAGCCTCACCACTCAGTTCAGGCAGTTATGAGTCGAAGATTTGTGTCAGTCTTACAGATGTATCAGCTTCATGTGTGAGCTGAAAATCTGGCTCGGTATGGTGCCAGAGAGTTGATTGACCCCAAAGTGACTGCAGAAACATGGTTCATACATGAGAAGCAAAATCTCCAGATAAAAAAAAGGTCATTTACGAGGATGTACATACAAGTGCTTTGTACTTGTCAGATTATCCAGCCCAAGATTTATCCCGTCATATACAGGAAGTCCTCCGGTGAGCTTATTGTCAGCCAGATCAAACCAGTATAGCTTTGAAAGCCCACCAAGTGATGGTGGTATACGACCAGTGAATCGGTTGGAGTTCAAAGATCTGCAGGCAGAGTGCAATGACCTATCTTATTTTACTGAAATCAGTTGCAGACATACCACAAGCTCAATGACTTGGTGAAACCCTACAATGAAGACTTGACTTGTCTAAACGTTGCAACTTGCTAGGTTGGAAAGTAGTTATATGTGAACGTGATTTGAGATGGGGTAAACTATGCTTGGTTAAAGAGAAAGTTATAATTTGAAAATATGTCATTCCCTTATGGAAAATTAACAAGAAATGGTCTGTAATATTAGATGCACATATGTTAGTTTGAGGCCCTTACAGAAATATCAGATTTGAGAGCTGGCCAATCTCTGCAGGTATTTCACCAGTAAAGCTGCAGCCAACAAGGATTCTGAAGAGAAATGAGAGAGAGTAGATAAGTTGAATAAAGAATCTATGCACTGAAATTTTTGGACTTGCGAACCAGTTGGGTCCTCCAAGTTTAATTACTCACAAGTTTTGGAGGTTTCTCAAGCTTCCGATGGATGAAGGGAGAGAACCACCCAAGTCCTTATTGTAGGACAAATCCCTGGATAAAAAGAATCAAATACCTCATAAGTTTGTATAAAATCTGAAATGAAAATTATATTCGTGCTTAGGCCTGAGAATTGAAGAAAAAGAGAAGCAGGATTTCATGACCGAGTAATGTCTTTTTCATATAGGTGTTCTTTGGCTTGTTTTGTTAAACAAGTAAACAATGTAATTAAAGTGCTCAAACTAAAGTAGAGAATATATATATATATATATAGCTTACAAGTACTGCAATTCCGACAAAGACTGAATATCCCCTGAAAGACTCCCGGACAGTCCGAAACTTGACAGTCTTCTGTAAAACATCCACCAAAGGAGAATAATGCAACGAATGAGCGATTATTGTTCATAATCTCAACCGATATGATTACAAGTAAGAAAACAAATCCATAGCCATATTATAAATCTCTGTTATTGGTGCTAACATTGATGTGACTCGGTTCTGGGTGCAAATTATCCCAACCCACTTGTCACCGCATGGATCATTGCCAACCCAGTTTGATGGGTTGTTGTTCCATGAAGCTGAAATGCCCGTGAGGCCAGCAGCTGTAAAGATAGACGATCGAGAAGAACAAGATGAGCAAACTGGAACTGCAGTAACAAAAACCGAAAAAAGAACTGAAAAATGCATACTGTCTTGCGAATTTGTATCGGCGAAGATGACAGAAGCCTGCACAAGACAACTGAACAAAATGAGCCATGGCGAGAGATCCATGCTTGGCCAGTACATTTAGGCGGCCCTGGAATCCTTTTAGCTGCTGCTCATCTATTTCAAGGTCAGAAGCTCTTCTTGCATCGCAATAGGCCAGTACTAGTTATGAATGAGACACCAATTGTCTATTCATTGGAACTGGTCAGAGACTTAATCCGTCACTCACAGATCATCCAGCAAGAACCAGACTACTTGGCCAAACAAAAGGCGAGAAGAAAAGATTTAGTCAAGTCAACGGCTCTGCCACTTGCATTAGGAAAATGATATCGTAATTAAAAGTAGCCCTTGATTTAGCGATTGAGTGCTACACCTCAATTGCTTAATCTGAGGAGATAATCAATCAAGGGGCATTGGTTGAAGAGCTTCTGACCAAGAATTCTCGAACCAAACAAAAGTGAGAAAAAAGGACAATCTGCAGGGTACATGCGAGGACAATGAGTAGAATAATTGGTGGACATTTGGTTGTCGGAGCTGTTTCACATTTATTTAGTGCTTTGTTTTATCGGCAATGCCTCAAACATTTAAGTTGTTTATCGGCAAGATGAGCTCAACTAACCTACCACAGACTAGCTCATACACAACTAACTGCATGACAATGCCTCCTAGTGGGCAACTGTGCGTTGATCTATGGATTTCTTACAGGCATTTACTTGAAAAAAATAAAGTATTTTCTCTGTTTCTAAATATAAAACGTTTTGAGCAGCTTAATTCAATCCGACAAAACATCTTATATTTAGAAACGGGGTAGTACAGCAGATTTTATAACTCTGCAATTTTATCAATTGGCTCCTCGGACTTGCACTTCTCATAATGCCTCTATTTTTTAAGGCACTTTTAAAATGCCTCAAAATGCTAACAGTTGAGGCACATTTCAAAATGCCTGAAAAGGTAAAGTAGGGCAGTATCCAATAATGTCTGAAACTGAATATTCCGGCTCTTCTGAATGGAAACGAGATGAAATGCATTTGAATATTACCACTGTTGTCCACAATTATCATGCATTTGATCATTTGAAAACATCATTCAAATTGCATCATCCCAGTGATAATATAGACAACGTCCGCATCATAAAACACAAAAGTAAATCAAACAGCCTAAAGTACAGTACACATGTGGAGTAATGTTTACAGTAAGTTCAGTATAGTGGCAATATTTCCTAAACAGCAATAAAAGTGATCATCATCATCAGTCACCAGTAGCTTAGCTCCTACTTTCTTACTGTAATAAGAACATCACTTCCTGTTATGAAGCCCGGACTCTGAAAATCAAATAACATACCAATTTCAGAAGACCGTATCACACAGAACTGATGGTTCGACTAACATTTTAAATTGCTACCCGCAGTTAATTTAGATGGTTCAACTAAGAGGTAATTACAAGCTAATTACCTCATGTTGCAGGAAGCTATGGAGCAAGATATCCCAGAGAGCATAGGCCCGGTTTTATTTCCTTACTTGTTTGCTGCTGCTAAATCAAGTCTTCCTCGACGGCCTGCACAACTCACAAAACTGATCAGTCAATTAGTCAGCCAAGGTAATTTCTAGTCATGAAAAATAAGAACTTCATACATGGGACCATCACATAGTGGCAAGGACAGTGATGCATTCACAAGCCATAATACAGGGAAATAAAGTGTATTTCCAATTCAAATACTACAGGAAATGCATGTGTTTCCATTTTCCCATACTTATATTGAAAGTTTCACTCTGTGATCATATCTAACCACAGAATGCCCAACATATAAGATTTTCTCAGAATAGAAAGTGGCAGAACCTCTAACAATCCATTACCATATCAGGTGCAGGTTAAATCAAACACCAATCCTTATTTTGATATTTCAAAAGTTATAAGGTATATTGCAAACAAATAATGAAAAAGTCTAAGTGAATGGAATAGCTTGAGTTCAGTTCTGAGGTTCATATGGGATTCATACTCGGTATAAAATGCATGTAGCATCTCATTTTGAATATTCTTATTCCATAACTCTACATCAAATCTAAGCCGTACTAAGTGATTGGCATGGATTACCTTCAACAAGTCTGGTTTAAGGCAAGAATCCCAAAGACGGCACTGTTTCTCTGAATGATTGCAAAGAGAAAAAAAATCAGGTCTAAATGTCATCAGATTTTAGTGCATAGGCTGAGAAGCACAGAGTAAAAAAGAGAGCTCTCCAACCATTATGCGCATGTGCAGTCAGTGACAATCATAATGGCAATCTCCACTGACAGGCAAAACAATACCACGTAAATTGGCAAAGCAAAAGAAACTGCCTACCGAATTCATGGTGATCCAATAACAATGCCATTGGTTTTGTTTGGGTTCAGAATGGACGATATTAATAAAAAGGAACAATTGGTAGTAAAATTCTTCATATGGCTTGCCTGCTTGGATCAATGCGAGACGCGCCTTACCACACCACGAGTACTGTACACTTTGGTGATCAAGTGCCAGAGTCCATGCAACATCTCCTAACTGAGTGCTCGTTCTTGAGAACACTGTGACACGAGGTCCTTTCTTGGATCAGATCTACATCCAGGCCGCCGGTTGTTGAAGAGGACTTCGTTGACTGGTGGACGTTGGTCCTGAACTCCACCCCTCGCTCAATTCGAAAGGGTACATCATCGATGATCATGCTCACAACATGGTGGATCTGGAAACAACGGAACGCGGTCGTCTTCGACAACGTGAGCCCTTCATTTGGCACTTTGATGCGAACCATCAAGACCGAGGCTTACTTATGGGTGAGTGCTGGAGCGCGTGGCCCTAGAAACATACTTGTGGGGTCGAGTTGTACTGTGTGGGATCACCTCTTCCATGAGGCTGTGCATAAACTCTTTTTCTGTCAATGCAATGAAACGCAAAGCTTTTGTGTTTTCGCGGAAAAAAAAGGAACAATTGGTACAGTAGTTTAAATATGAACGTAAATGTAATTCTGAAGAGGAAAAATATACGCTGCTTCCAATAGCTATCAAGTCTCAATGTAAATGTCTAGTACTATGAAGTACTGAATGTAGTAATAACACCTAGCATGTTCGCATCAACTCTCTCTTGCTCAACATTTTCTTCAAATACTCATGATTTCTACATTAAGGCACAACATCACAAGTGTAAAGATAGCAGGCAATATTCAGAACATATATGCATTATTCCTTGAATTGGTGACACGAAACTGAATGATATCTTTAATTCCATCTCCGTAGATAGCGTCAGTTTATTTCACTATGGTTATGCTACTTTGTGTCATTGCGTACAAATATTTCCTCGATGGTGATCCAGTTCTACACCATATTCTGAAACAGGAGGACCTGAGTAAATATCAGCGTCTTAATGATTGGTGCAGAAATACAATTAGCAAAGTAGAACCTTTTTTTTTGTCAGAACTACAAGCAATAGAATTATAGAAGAGGGAAATTGAAATCTCAAAAGAAAAGCCCCAACAGAGACAGGTCAGAATGCCATGGAAGATCGACTACTTAAATTCCCCTAAACAAGAGGACGCGTAATGCTTGTACTACTGCATTGCTACTAATTTGCTTCCTTTTTTTCAAAGGGACACAGGAAACCGTACAGTAGACTTTACATGTTAGTCCTAAGGTTTCATTGTTCTTAAGCTTAAACCCTGCTATCTTCTGTTAATTGTTAAATACCTCGGATTTGCAGACCTGCGCATCTAAGCCATCAGCTTATTTCTATTTCGTTAGTCTCTGTACTTTACATAAAACATTAAGCGTAAGTATGAACGTGAATAGAACAGTATGTTTCTAGTGTATAAATAAGATACAGAAGATTTGCGTTAAGTGAGGATAGCTTAAAGTCGGCTACTTACTTGAAGGAAACCGATGCTGTAAGGTATTTCTCCAGAGATTTGGTTATCCGAAATGTCCCTGTATTATATCAATGAAGTTTACAAAACCCTTAAGAAATGAGCACCAATATAACAATAACCACCGAGTGAAATAGTAAGCAAACTTGGCATAGCGAACTTCTTACAGGTATTGCAGAACTTCGTTCCAGTGGATGGGATGTTGTCTATAAGTTGGTTCTGCGCCAGATCTTTATTCCAAAAAAATAATGGGACATTTCATTAAAAAAAAATGAGGTAGAACAGAAAATGCTGCGAGAATTTAAAAAATCATGTAATATATGCATACTGCAACACACAAGTATAGGCGAAAAAACTGGAACACAGTTACACAGAACACCAGGTTTGTCCAAGAATCCTAAAATAAGCAGAGTCATGGAGAAAGAAATGTACTAAGATACTCACAAGGGTTTGAGATTTGGAATTCGGGACAGACTGGAAGGGAATAGGTCCATTGAGCCGGTTGTTCCTCAAAATTCTGTAGCCAGGATAGAGAGAAACGGAAACATCAATCTGTTTTTGTTTACAGATTGCAATTCAGGTACCATGGGCAAGGCCAATCAGAGAATACAGGGGAGCAGTCTTGCAGAAATGGTACAGTATTTTAGGATTGACTAGCCTACTTGTCTACAGATGTATATGGTTTAGAATCCGCATTTTTTGTGTGCTTTGCTTTAGGTCGGCCCGCCCAATATTTTCTTTGAAGCTCCGCCACTATGAGGCCAAGCACAAAGGGTCAAGCCCCCTAGCGGCTGCCGCGATAAACACGTATACAGAAGGGTAAACCTAAGTGGATATTATACTATGCCTGCATATCAAATTACAGTGAATCATGCTCATAAAAACCTACAGATTGGACACGAGAAATAAGAAAATAAAAGGCGAGGCATTATCACAAACACTTTGTCCGCGCCAATTATCCCAAAATCACAGCTGAATTAAGCAAAGCACAGAGTGAGAAGTAGGGAATACCCATATCACGAACTCATATATGACTGCGTGGTCAATTCCAAGTCGAGATTCTCCACCACCGGTCAGCCTCCCAGACCCGCTGGGGACGGGTTCCCTAGCTCGTGGCTTCCCTCAGCTCCCGGCCGCGCAGCTCGCCCCTGCCCCGAATGGACCTTATATGCATAATGGTGGCTCAGACGGTTCGCAGTGCAAGCAGCTCCTCCCTGGCCGTGGCGATTTTGTGACTTGTGAGTTCTGTTTTGGGAGGCCTCCTATCTGCCGCTGATTTCTTACCCGGTCTCCGCCGCGCGCCTTCCGCGGGCGGCGCATCCAGGCGAGAGAAGACGGCGGTGGAGAGCGCGAGGATGTCGACGAGCTGGAGCTCCCTGCCGCTGTCCTACTCCCCACCCACGCCGCCACCTCCGGGCATGTGAATGCTCGCTTCAGTTTCACCAAATTTTGGAGTCCTCCGCCTCAATCCTGGTGGCTGAGCTGTCGGCCCAGTGACTCGCGTTGTTGGCTCGGTAACTGGAGATCCAGGGTGCGGCGATTGCCACCGCCGTTGGTTACCACCGTAGAAGTTGTACGGGATGCCACCGCCGGATTCGAGAGACAGAGAGAAGAGGTGATAGGTGGTTCACCTGGAAACTACTGTACAAAAAATCCAAGAATCAGCTCTCCTCCCATTACTGAGAACTAGATGGATAAGCGCGCTTCGCCGCGCCGCCTACAATTCGCTCTGTCACGGAGTGGTAGAATTTCAAGTGTTTTCATCTACACCACTGAAATGCATGACATGTTTAAGTTGTGTTAACTGTCACAGGTAGGTCTAACTCGTTAGGCCATCCTCTCTGCTGGCTAGACATACAGTTTAGAGGAACTACAATATTATTACTTGAAGTGGAAACCTTCAAAAACACGAACAATCTGGCACAAATAGTGGAAAATATGGATACAGGATATGCCATGGTCTTATATATACTCAACATAATTGCAACATACATGTCTGAGCAGTCATGAGCTGTGAACCTTGAATTGGCCTGCACTCTGTATACATAGCAACCAGAAAGTCGCGGACAGATTAACCATCTCTACTTACATGCCAAGCGGAGAAATTAGTACATGTCTAAATTTTACATTGCTTAAGCTGGAGAACAAATCAAGAAAATTGCAACATATATCACAGAAAGGTTTTACCCAACAAAGGAAAGTGATGGCACTGTATCTTTTGGAACATGTACCACAAAATCAAGGGGTTTACCTCTCACACAAGAGAGCGGAAAGTGATGGCACTACCATGTATCTTTTGGAGCATGTACCACAAAATCAAGGGGTTTACCTCTCACACAAGAGAGCTACAACACTACCTGGTGCATCGAAGGATAAAATATATGACACAACCAAATGGTAAATCTAAACCAGCCAGGCACTATACAAAAGATTCAATATTAGCCATGCTCCTTCAATAAGCAAGAACAAATAGTTGAAGGATGAACTGCAACATATATGGTGCTTTTTGGCCTGTTGGAAGGATACCCTTCGACTTTTTGAGTGGTCGCTGAACTAATACTTCCAAGATTGCTTTGAGATATGTTTGGTGTCCTGTCACGAGTTTCCTACAACAAATCTCGGTTGTTATCCAGAAGAAAAGCTGGGAAATAGGCGCGTGCATAACATAAAGGTAGTCTGTACTGCAACACCAAAACAGTTTCTTGTATGACACCATGCAATACAGCTCTGTTTCCAGCAATACAAATACAAAACCAAACAACATACGTGTTAGGGAAGCATGCTTATTTACTGGAATAAAAATACAGCTAAGACAACATCGAGCAACGACGTAAGATACATATCAGTATATCAGTTTGTCACTATACCAAAGACATTTGCGGATAAAGAGAAGAGTGTACATTCAGGTAAAGCCTCTTTTTTGTGAGGTGACGTTCAGGTAAACCAACAACGGGAACTGCATATAAGGCATAAAAATTCATATAATTGCAAACATTATGGCATTTTTCTATATTATAAGTCTGGTCATTAACTTTCCCTCAAGAATACCTTAGAATGAACTAATCTTATAAGCACTGCGAGGCACACTATGAGGTACACGATTGATTATTCAAAAGTTGTGAGAACTAAGCATGTCCTTCAACAATCTTCCTTTTAAATCTCTCTAGCTGTCCTTTTGACATGGATCCTTGCATGGCCAAATCATGGCATGCGAAAATGCCAAAGGTCGGACACCCCCCAAAAAATAAGTCACTATAACTTGCACAGGTATGCAAAAGAAAAGGCACGGAAACTGGAATCCTGAAGTGGAAGCAAGCAAGCAGGGATCTCCTACCTTCAGTTGGTGTTCATTACTTCATCCAATCAAAATAATCGGAAGCCTTGGGCTAAATAGCTAAGCATATCAGTGCTGCAGCTGAAAAATGGATGAACAGTCGTACTGTCTATGTGCATGTGGAGAAAAACTCTGATTTTCGCGGTTGTTTCAAGGTTTCTCATGAGCATGGGCTAAGGTCTAAAGAACAATATAACTTTGTTTTACGGAATAGCAACATTGTACATATTTGCATCAATGGGAATAAAAGGAACTGGATACAATTTTTTTACTGAAATGGGACACACTGATAATTCATAACTTAAATCTAGAAACATCATTCAATTGGGACACTCTCACAGTAATCCAATTTATTAACAATAGTAAAGACTCCACATTTTATTAACTTGACATGTACATATAATAATCTATCACATGAGTTAAATTGTAGTTTGTCCTTCCTAAATACCTATCAACATGTCTTGATTCCAAGGTGCTGTTTGGATCGTGGCCTGTAGTTGTCATACCAAAATTATGACATTGAATGATGCCATGGGCTAAGGTTTGGTTCGAAACCCAACTATGGGTGCCCCACCAATTTTTTTGTCACCACAGCCAATTCTGCGCCCACGCGCTGGCGAAACAGGGGCAGAAGATTCCTTCGCCAAAAGTTTGGTGCGCCCTTGATTTGGCGGGGCGGGTGTGGGCAAAAAACAAACAGCTCCCAAACACCTAGTAGGAAAATTTAATTGTAGCACCCATCAAATTTATAGTGGCTGAACCACAACAACGATAAAAAATAGCAAATGTATATATTTCACCTCAGCATCCAACATCAGACTCGATAGTAATATCATAGTTGCATCAAGTTGCCAACAAGAGCAACAAAGGCCAGGTACTGTTGAAAAGCTGTAAATATTAGTATCAAGTGACTCCTAGCCCAAAATCTGGATATTTAACTCTGGATAAATAAGATCAAGCTGTTCACCCGACACCCAAACCATCCAGTACTGCCTTACCAACTCGCTGCAGCTATCAAGCGTGCTCATCAAAGGAAAAACAACATACAGGCAGCTGTTTCGCGGTCTTCAGCTCCATCCGAAACAACCTAGTGATGCCAAAACTAATTGTCTGCATGACTGTATCAAAAATAAATTTCAGAGAGCTGATCGATAGATATACATGGATAAACGATACTCGGCCGCCGCAGAAACGCCGACAGAATCAACCGTCCTACCCCAAGTTGGCGACAGCATGCCCAAGCTGCGTGCTATGCAACACTTAGAGAGTAACGGGTACCGATGAAAATGTGCCGACGAAGCACCGCCACTAATCTGTACCGTTCTGGACTTGCCCATTAACCAATTAATTAATAGTATAATGTTCCGATACTTACCTCATATAACTCAAATCGGGACACTACAACACTATGCACAAGGAGATGCAATCAAATAGTTAAGAATACCTCGATATCCAACCAAATATTTGAATAAAAATAGAAAGTATGTCATATTAGTTTCTTATTTTTATCTGCTTGGCAAGTTCGTAGTACAGTTAAAAACTGTTTCCGCCTAGTTTAGGCATTGTATGGTCTGACGGGGTGTCACAAAAGAAACAATTTCGGTGCCGATGATACCAAACGTTGATTCATGCTTGCAGGATTTCAAAAACTTTATTTTAATCGTTCTCGTGCATAAACCGTTTTTTTTTTGTTTAGTGTTGTTGCAAAACGTTTGGTTTTTATTTTACTTACAACTCACGAGCAGATAGTTTGGCTATTATATATACCCATCCCACTTTCATCTTGTAAAGATGACAAAGTAAATGTAAATCGCCGATCTAAAACCCACATGAACTTCACAACCGTACATTTACTATAATGAACGACACCATGACAACCTCAGGCTCAAGGCTGGCTCAACGTCACACTGAACTCTGGTGTTTACCTATTTTAACTATTTCGCATGTACTAATTGCTGACACATTAATTATGGTTATAATTTATAAGTGCCTAGAATTTATCATGAGTTATTCCTGAAACCATTCTGGTCAATTCCGATGCATCATTCTATATTTGCCGAGAGTACAATTTGTATATTGAGTATAATAGCTATTTGAGATTTCTTAATGTCTATCCAATCACAGGTCAATAATCAGAAAAGGTACAATATGCATGTCTAATATATAGTCTCTTCATTAGCTAGAAGAAGCGCAAACTTACGGGAGACCTAGCCCGACCCCCGACCCCCGACCCCAAGCGCGCCTAGGGTTCCGGCCGCCGCCGGCGGCGCGGCCAGCCTCCGCCCTCCCTCCCTCTCCCTCCTCGCGCGTGGTCGTCGCCCCCGCGCGGCGGCGGCACGCGCCCCCAAGCCCTCCCCTTCCCGCCCCCCCCGTTCTCCTTCTCCCGTCGCCGCCGTCGGCAGAGCCCGCCGGGCGCGGCCCGCGCGGCGCCGGCGGCGGCGGCACGTCCCTCCCCGCGCCGGGATGGGTGGAGGCGGGGCTCTACCCGTGTGGCGGCGGTGCGCCTCGGCCGGCGGCGGCTCGGATTCGCCCGGGAGACGACGTGGCGGCGGCGGCGGCTCGGCGCAGCGGCGACGGCTCCTCGGCTGCCGGAGGTGAGCGCAGCGGCGGCGCCGCTAGTTGGTGGTGCGGGTGGCTAGGGTTCTGCCTGGGCCCTATGGGCCCAATCTGGGTAGGTACGGGCCCAAGCTCGACCCGGCTACCCGGTGTGACTGAGGTACGAAGATGCTTGTGACAGAGCGGCGGCGGCGATAACAACGTGTCTTCTGCAGCGTGGCGCCGGGAGCTTCGCGGACCCGTATGGGTCCGGTCGGGCCTTTGGTGCCGATCATGAGGGTAGCAGCGGCGTCGGCCTACGTTGGTGGCGGAGACTTCACGGACCCTCTCAGGGACCTGCCGGGCTTGCCCAGCCTGGTGTGTCTCTGCTACCGCGCCCGGTCGGCACCCGCCTATGGCGGTGGAGGTAGCCCTCCAGGTGGCCGTGGTGCAGCCGCCCTCCGGCTCCAATGTGGCGTGGTGTGCTCCTGCGGGTTGCGTCCGGTCGGTTACCGTCTACGGCGGTGGAGGTCGATCCCTCCCACATGGTTGTGCTACTGCCGTCCTGTCTATGGCGGGTTCTCCTCGGTTCGACCAGTCGTGTGGTGCTCTCCTGGTGATACGACATTGGGGACTTCAATTCTGTGGTGGCGTTTGTTGGTGGGCGGCAAGAGGGGTGGAGCACGTCGGATTGTCCAGGGTTGTGGGTTTCGAGGTTGGGAGAAATCCTTGTCTTCGTGACACCGACGCGGTGGCGCTTGGAGTGTCGCCCTTCCTTCCTGAAGGGCGTCGGGTGTACCTCTTCCCCCTACCTGTAGCGTACCGGGAGAAATCCTAGGACCCGTCCGGACAACAGCAACGTTGCCGTTGTGTTCCTTCTTGGAGGTGTTGTTTGGTACGCGACATCTCAGACTGCTAGGATAGTGGTGGGACTTTGCTGGAGAGAGCGCAACGGATGCGAGTCCCTTTTGTGTTCGTTGATCCACCTATGTTGGCTTTGTTTTCTTTTCTTTTTCTTTTTCTTTTCTTTTGGGCGTGAATGTGCTGTTTCGCCCCAGCGGTGGTCTCAGAAGTTGTATCGGGTGGTTGCTATTAATATAGCGGGGCGAAAGCCTATTTCGAGCTAATATATAGTCTTGGAATATATTTTCACACACATGCCACATTTCTAAAAGGAAACTTCCAATATATTATAGGGTACAATTTTCTCCACCAAACAAGCGCTGATGATAATTCATAGAAGGACGTATAATACAGAAAAAAAATCTGGTAATGGAAGGGTACTTTAAATAGATTAGAGAGGAGCTCTGAGGGACATAAGTAGCTACGAAAAAAATATAATATGAATTTTACCCGACACAAGTGCATGTAGATATCTTGGTAATCTGTCAGCAATAAATACAATATTGTTGGCAATGCACATGTGGTTTTTTCATGATCTAGAATTAGCTGCTGCCAAATGGATATACCGATTTTGATGGGATTGTACATGATACCATGTGCTGCCATATTTGCATCTGCTACCTTATATGATACTGGCCTGCTTCGAGAGCCTTTCAACATATGGGAACTAAGAGTCGTACATGCAAATCTGTTATAAACTGGGGGTGTCGATCCTTTTTGAAAGTATGAGTCTACCAAAAAATGCTAACCAGGAAATGTAAAAAAATATTGTTTGAGAGGAAACATACCCCAAACTGTAGCTGCAGACGGATCCAACAATTCAGTTCCACTAAAGCATTGCGAACAGGGGAAATCCTTAAAAGGTGCACTAAGAGAGCCTGCTGCTAGCGACGGCGCCGACCGCAGAGGGAGAAGAGCAATGTCCAGCTCCCAGGATCGATATGCAGCAGTTGTTCGGGGTTTAGTTGATATCTACAAAAAGCACATTGGTGGTGCACCTGGTTAATATTTGTTTCGCTTCCCAAATCCATCCAAACCGAATGACCGCACAAAATTGCTCACATCTCAGATTAGGACTACAAACAAGATATGCATATATGTAAGAAAAGGAAGCGCTCACCTGCAGCTGCTGAGTTCCAATAAGGTCATAACCGCAGGGCAAACAACCATCTTAGCATATCGTGTAAGAGAATGACGACCTATACCTTCTGGGCAAGGATTAACCGGCCGGGAGGGAGGGCGGAAGCGCGTAGGCTGAAGGACGGCGGCAGATAGATTACAGGTCAGCATGTGCTGCGCTA
The DNA here is from genome assembly GCA_028641055.1 of Alopecurus myosuroides. Taxonomy (NCBI): domain Eukaryota; kingdom Viridiplantae; phylum Streptophyta; class Magnoliopsida; order Poales; family Poaceae; genus Alopecurus; species Alopecurus myosuroides. The sequence goes on along the minus strand of CM054063.1, from coordinate 306,979,923 downwards.
CTCGAGGTCAAGGTTGAGAAAGGGGGCGGTCTTCCTTAGCACGAACCTTGTGACGAACAGGAATCAGACAGCCAGGACGCCCCGATGCCTCTGTCCACATCAGCCGCGCCAATCGATCCGGTGACCTGTGGGAGGGGGTAGGTGTAAATAAATTGGAGGTACCTCCGGCATACAGACATGCCAATGACGGGAAAGGAGGTTGGGGGGAGGGGAAGATTTGAGGCATATGCATGGCTGCAAACAAAGCCGAGAGCGGCGGCGGCCGGCGCGGCAGTGCGCCGTGGAAAAAGGCAAGCAGTCCGGCAAGCCGTCCATCGTCGCCCACGAGACTCCCTGTAGCGCTGCCTCCTGGCCTCCTCCCACTAGCGCAGCAGCTCCGCTTGGACCTGGGGAGAGGGACGTGGGTGGTGTGGGGATGGGGCGCGGCGACATCGCCGGCGCTGGTGTGATTTCGAGGGAAGCCGTGCACTTCGGGAGAGATGTGGGCACATCGAGGGTTCATTACGGCTGGGGATAAGTGGTGCACGGGTTATTTTCGTGTTTTTTTAGGGGTTAAAGTGAAAAGACGCCAGCGGAGGCCACAATACAGGCGCATTGCGACGCGTGGATGCTCTGAGAATCCATGCTCGCCTCCCGGCTTAAGGCCTTAGGTTAATAACAACACTCGTGTGCCCCTGAACTCACCAACAGCCTTGCTGAAATTCGTGGGTGAGTTATGCCAACTATCATGAATTGTTATCCTCAGTATGTGGTATCTCTGAGCAATTAGTAACCTCTTTTCCCCGTTATGTCATGCTTTCATTTGCGTCTCATATACATACAACTGGTGCTTTTGCGGAACTATACTGGCGTTGCACAGGATGGAAACTTTACACCGTGATGAGTTTGGCCAGGTTGTTCTGAGATCCTAGTCTTTAGTTCTTAGGGCATCTCCGGCCGTCCCCCAAGAGCCTCCAAGCGGCGTTTTTCGACGGTTTTTTGCGCCGTTTCGCATCAGTCGCTCCAGGATCCGATTTAGCGCCGCTTTCCGCCGTTTTTTGCGCCGTTTCGCGCCGCCGAACCCAGGCCAAACCCAGCGCGCTGGGCTCGGCTTGGGGGGGGGGGGCGAAATGCGTGCGTGGGCCACAATTGTCGGCGACGGAAGACAATTTCCCTCCCTTTTTTCGGCGTTTCCCTCCACTTTCCCCTTCATGTACCTCTCCCCCCACTCCATTCCCGCCATTTGTCACCCAACCCGAGATCCAGACGCCATGGCTCCTGCCCGATTCACAGGACCCCACACCGCCGCCGCCGTATCCATTCCTGCGACCTCCGATCTCGGCAAGAAACCGCGCAAGCCGAGAGCGCCGAAGGAGAAGCCGCCCGACATGACCAACAAGGAGTGGATCGCCGAGAGAGCGCGCCTGGCAACGGCCAACGTCAAGCGCCGGGGGAGGGAGGCGGCGCAGCGGCAGAGCCAGTTGATGGCGCAGCTGCAAGCGGAGGAGCAGGCCGCCGCCGAGGAAGAGGAGTTGGAGGATGAGGCCACGCCGGACGAGCCCCCTACTCCGATCTCAGCCACAGCGCCGCTTGTCAAGCGAAAGACCGGCTACAGCCCCATCTTCGCCGGATGGAAGAACTCGCCGTCGCCGTCGCCACGCCCGTCACCGCACCCGACGCCTGCGTGGTTCGTCGAAGGAGACCCCCTGGGCGGTTTCAACCCCCAACCTCACCTTCCCCTACCACCCGCCGATGATGTATGGTGCCTCGCCGGGCTACGCAGCTTCCCTATCCCACCACCGTGCGATCATGGCCGGACTGCAGGCCCAGGACAACAGCTACATGGAGGAGATCATCGTGGCCGGCACGATGGTGGCGGCGGCGAGCCCTGGCTTCCTCGAGCAGAGCGGGGAGTTCTTCACGCAGGGAGGTGGTGACTACGGTGAAGGGTGCTCTACCGGCGCACATGCGACGGAGGTGCAGGGCGACGACGACGAGGTGGACGAGACGCCGGTAGAGCCAGAGGTGGATCCCGCCGGCGAAGGCCGAAAGCGCTGTGGTCCTGGTCGTCCCCGCAAGGAACCCAAGGCACCCCCCCGCCCCCCCGTCGAGCCTCGCATCAAGTGGACGAACAGGGAGGATGCCCTCCTCGCCGAGGCGTGGAAGACGATAAGCATGGACCCGATCGTCGGCGCCAACCAGCACGTCGACAACTACTGGAAGCGGGTGAAGACTGCGTGCGACGAGCGCCGGATGATCGACCCCTACTTCGCCTCATGCGTCCAGACGTCCTGCAACAAGTGACACGACATCCAGGAGGAGATCTCGATGAGGTCGCAGAGCGGCGCCAACCGCGAGATGGAGATCGTCCGGATGCTCGAGGCGTACAAGAACGACGAGGGCTCCGACTTCAAGGTCCTCCACGTCTTCGTCGTCATCGAGGGGTGCGAGAAGTGGGCGGAGGTGCGGCGGTCGATCGGCAAGGGCAAGGAGTACGTCCCCGACGCGGTGGCTGCGTGTGCGTCCGAAGGGCGTCCGCCGATGGGCCACAAGAAAGTCAAGTTGGCAATAGACGGCGCGCCGGCAGCAGCAAAGCTCCAGGCGTCCATCGAGACCTGCATCGCCGACGCCCAGGCCCAGGCCGACAAGAGGGAGGAGGTCGCCAAACAGAGATGGGCGGCGCTCATGGCCAACTCGCAGGTGAAGATCGACCTCCTCAGGACTGGCACCGCGGCGAAGAAGAGGAACAACGACCTCGCCTTCCTCACGGGGGGCGACCCGGCCGCGATGACCCCCGAGGTGAGAGCTTGGTTCCTGGCGCAGTGCACCCTCATCCTGAGCGACATCAGTACGCCCCCGGCCCCGACCACGTCGTCTGGTGGCACCAGCTACACCACCGCGCCGACGGGCACGCACGTCGACCTGGAGGATGCCGCGACCGTCGTCGACAAGGATGCCGAGCCCGTCGTCGACCTGGAGGATGCAGCGCCCGTCATCGACCTGGAGGATGCTGCGCCGAGCTCGCCGCCTGCTCCGACGCCGGCCGACGCCTCTGCCTGATCGCCCACCTTTGCCCACGCCGCGCGCGCGCGCCCGTCTGTGATTCGATCTAGACTCTATTTGATCGCCCACCTGTGGCGTTTTTTGTAATATGATTGCCCAAACTATGGCTGCCGTGATCGCCGAACTCGGGATCTATTTTTTGGGGCGGGAAGAGGAAGTTTCAAATGATATCGCCGTTCTTTTTTCTGTGTCGCCGAACGGCTGGTAAAATCGCCCCCCCCCCAGGTTTTGGTGCGGGGCGGCGTTATCGCTAGAAAGCGCCGAACTGAAACCTGGGGGGGCCGAACGGCTGGAGATGCCCTTAGAAAGACAACCTATTTACCTAAATGCTGTCAAATCCCCTGTTTGCTTGCACTACATCCCATGTTTGCTTTGTGGGAAGCTGATTTGAGGACAGGTTCAGTGAGTTAACTTTATTTTTGATGTAGGTGGTTCACCATTTGTTGTAGCGTAGCTTTGTGTCCATAATCAGTATGTACACATTTTGGGTGACTGGAACTCTGTCGCTCTTCACATTTGTTATCGTCTGTGTATTTCAATTGGGCACCGGGAAGCCAGTGAAGTTTTTTACGTGTCTCATCTTGTTTTCTTCTTACCCTTCACATTTCTACGAACCTCATCCAAAGTGTGAATGTAATTATGTGGTTCTACTTGGGATTAATTTTCTACCTTCCTTGCATATATTATATATGGATGGAGACAAACCGTAATTTCGGTTCTTAAAGATATTACTTAGTCGGGTCCAATTTTTAGAGATCGTATATTAGTTGGCAGTGTTAATCGTGAAGGAAGGTTAGGAGATAATAAAACTTTCAAACAATAAAACATACATGAGACAATTATCATCATTTCCATGCATCCTTCCACTATATAATCAGTAGCGTGATGCATGGTCTGTCTGATCACTAGAGAACAACTGTGCAGTACAAAATTGGTGACGCATATACCTATGATGCCTAACAGAGTGATTCTTGGAAAGCTAAGGTAGCCTAACTTAATGCTCAACAGAGCAAAGCCTAAGACGATACATCTGCAAGAATTTAACATTTAACTTTAGATGACAAGATCTCGATAAATTTTCAGCATAGTTGGCCTTTCTTTGGGTGAAGGAAGTAGGCATTCAAGTGCCACAGAGATACACTGTCTCACGTCTTTTGCCTCCTCAGTTTCAGGTTGTGGAAGTTTTTTATCCAAAATTTGATCTAGGAGAAATTGGTCGCCGAGTGAAGAAAGAAAATTTTGCAAGTCTCCTGGATGTTTGCCCATCAACACCTCAAGCACCACAACACCAAAGCTATATACATCACATTTCTCTGTAACTATAGATGTGTAGGAAAATTCTGCATCCACCACATGAACATAAGAATTAAGAGTATGCATTAATGAACAGCATTCCTACTAACACAAATCACTAGATGATAAAGTATTATAGTGAATAAACTTACCCGGTGCTATGTAGCCATAGGTCCCCGCTAGTGCACTCCAATTTGATGAATCGGGTTTTAACATTCTTGCAATGCCGAAATCCGAGACAAATGCTTTGTAATTAGCATCTAATAAGATGTTTCTGCTTGTGATGTCTCGATGAATTATGGGTGGTTGAACAGCATTATGGAGGTAAGTGATGGCTTGAGCCACATCTCTTACGAGAGCTGTCCTTTTTGGCCAATGGAACTGGGTTGCTAGTTCTTCATTGCTTAAGATAGAAGCTAGATTTCCTCTCTCAACAAACTGGCAGACAAGGAACCTGTACCGTCGATGAGAACAATATCCATACAGCTTGACAATGCTGCGATGGCGAACTTTTGCTAACATTTCAATTTCATGCTGGAACCTTTCTTCATCATGTGGCTCTTCATTTCCTCCATGGAGTTTCTTTACCGCAACCACTTGTTCATCTTGAAGTTCGGCTTTATAAACACTACCGTATGATCCCTCTCCAATGCAGTTCTTCTCATCAAAATTGTCAGTATCACGGATAATATCCTCAAATGCCATTCTACCATCAAAGCTCCATACAGAGAATACATCCCTTTTGCTCACAAAATTATGTTGTTCAAGTACTCTCTTTCGACAAATCAAAAAGGCAGTTACACTGGCTGCTATTGAAATAGTAGCTACACACATAAGAAGACCGGCTGATAGTATAATATTATGGTGCTTTCGCCTATGATCCGAACGGGGAAATTTACAAGGAAGCATGCCAACAAGGTCACCGCAAAGACCTATGTTGTGTAAAAACCATTCAACTGATGCATTGTGGATCCCTTTTGGGATAGAACCCTCTAATAGGTTATATGATACATCAAATATTGATAGGCTTCGCATGCTTGCAATCGAGACAGGGATGTCACCGCTGAATTGATTGTGTGACAAGTTCACATAGATCAAAGCTTGTAAATTGCTAACTTGAGATGGTATTGGTCCACTCAAACTATTCATACTAAGATCAAGAATACTTTGCAGGGAAGCTAAATGAGCCAAGCTATCTGGAATACTTCCACTAAGGCTGTTGTTATTCATTTCCAATGACTGCAATTTCAAACAATTTCCAATCTCTTCTGGTATTTTTTCACTTAAAAGGTTGCTTGACAAACCAAGAATTTGAAGGTTGATAAGTTGGCCGATTTGCTTGGGAATTTGGCCAGAAAGTTGATTGTTACTTAAATCCATCCAGTACAGATTTATTAAATTGCCAATTTTCTGTGGTATCTCACCGGTAAACCTATTGAGTTGCAACTTGAGCCTTCCAAGATTTTTTAGCTCACCAAGCTCAGAAGGTATACCGCCTTCTATCATGTTGTCTCCAAAATTAATACTTGTCAAGTTTTGAGACGAGCCCCAGTTTGGGGAGAGCCGACCAAAAAACATATTAGAATGTAAATGAATTAGTTCTAGATGTGGATACACCCCAAAGGCTTCTGTTATGTCTCCTCCAATCCGATTTCTGTTGATATCAAGTACCATTAGTGAACTGCAATCCCTCACACCTTTTGGAATAGGACCATCCAGATTGTTACCAGCAACTGCGAAAATCTGTAGCTTTTTACTTTGGCACAAATCTGGCAAGTGTCCTGTCAGATGGTTTTCAGACAGTCCAACGCTGACCAAATTGGTAAGGTTGGAGAGCACCGAAGGGAAAGGGCCAGAGAGCTGATTGGTGAATAATAGAATCATTTTCATGTTCACCAATTTTCCAAAACTTTGAGGGACCAAGCCTGTCATTTGATTTTCGTAAGCTTCAAGTATTTCCAATTTTTCCAAATTTCCAAATTCAGTCGGCAATTCACCGGAGAGATTATTGCCATGCAGTGCTATATGTGTGAGCGAAGACAAGTTACCAATACTTGGCGGCACTGTTCCATCTATACAATTCTCGGCGAGGTAGAGTTCTTCCAGATTGACGAGATTTCCGAACTCATGCGGGATGGATCCGGTTAGGTAGTTACGCCAAAGTGCCAAACCGGTCAGTGAGGTAAGATTTCCAGCAACACTAGTTGGAATTGATCCGGTCAAATGGTTCCTTGAAAAGTCCAACTCAGTCAAGCTCGAGAGCATCCCAATCTCTACCGGGATTGGGCCAGTGAGCTTGGTCAGAGATATATACATGAACCTGAGCATTGTGAGGTTTCCAAGGGATGGCGGAATTGTGCCGTTCAGGTTGTTACTATCCATGTATAGTTCTTGCAGGGTTTGGACTTGCCCTAGCTCTACAGGGATGGGTCCTGACAAGAGATTACCATGAAGGTCAAGATATTCGAGGCCGGTCAGGTTTGCGAGGGCGGAAGGTATCTGGCCAGAAAGGATATTCAAGCTCAAATCCATCTTCCTGATGCTCCCAAGCTTTCCGAGATGCCATGGGATGTTACCCGAGAGGCTATTCTCAACGAGATAAAGAAAAGCAAGTCTTGAGAGATTACCCAAGGCAGGAGGGATTTGGCCAGTGAGATTGTTACGAGAGAGGTCCAGTTCTGTGAGCCACCCAAGGTTGCAAATTGATGCAGGTATGTGCCCGCTGAGCTGGTTACGCGAGAAGTTTAATCTGGAAAGCATGGAAAGAGAGCCGATGCCAGAAGGAATGGGCACCGGAGAGGCCATAGTTGTCGCTCATGTCGATGTTGACGAGGTAAGGGAGTGACTGGAATCTCAGGGCGTCCAGATGCCCAAAAACGCCAGCGCCACCAAGTGAAATCCCTCGGATGACCTTCACCGTGGTTCCACCGCGTGATCGAGTGTCGCCGCAGGTGATCCCGGTCCAGTTGCATGGATACATGCCATCATCTCTCCAGGTTCCTAGCTGGTGCTTGGAGGAGTACCTGACGGATGATCTCCAGTGGAGAAGCGCTGCGGCTTGAGCTCTCAGCGAAGTGCCTCGCGGTGTCTTGAATCCCTCGGCTTCCCTTGGAGCAACAAGAAGAAGCAGCAGCAGCAGGGCAAGCGAGAGAACCAGGCGACGCGGCGGCGTCCGTGGCACCATCGGATAGGCCATGATTTAGGTACGTGTAGGAAGTACTCCCTCCGTTCGGAATTAGATGACTTGTGTTTGTCTAAATAGAGATGTATCTAGACATCTTTTAGTATATAGATACATCCCTATTTGGACAAACATAAGTCATCTAATTCCAAACGGAGGGAGTAACTATGAGTGTCTGCATGCATATGGAAAGGGATGGTGTAAACTTGACTACTCATCAAAGTCCAGATGATGGATTAATCTTTCTCAAAAAAAAAAAGATGATAGATAAATGAGATGGAGAGTAGCTTCACCTCACCTCTGTTAGTTATTCGGAGAGCCGTTTCTGCTTGGTTTTCCCCGATGGTGGTGTCTGTGTGTGAGCTAGCTCGAGCTGTGAAGTGTGAGCTGGGTTTACTCAGCTGGTTCATGGTGCAGGGGTTTTAAAAGAGGGACATGTACAACAGCCTCTCGGTGCCTCACGCACCTAAACTCATACAGCGAGACCTTGACTCCAAGTCCTGCTATATACTGCTGATCCGGATCCGGACAGAGATCTTCTTCATTGAATTTCAACCTAACTCGACAGGTTTTAGTGCTGACAGATATCAGCAAGTAGACGGGGCGTGGTTCGTCGTTACTTTTAGGAGACTGCTGAGCGTCCCCCGGGGGATGGAAAATTTCCATCCCCCGCCTCCCCCTGCTGACACCTGTCCACTTTTTTTGGCCTAATCCCGCTTTTGCTCTGTGTAGCAAAAAAACATCCCGTTTTTGCTCCCGTAGCAAAAAAAAGTCCCGCTTTTGCTCCCGTAGCAAAAAACGTTTCACCCCCAAAAAAAGAACAGGGAAAAGTCAGACTCGCCGGAGACTCGCCGGAGACCTCGCCGGAGGTACTGTAGCAATTTTTTTTTGCTACAGTAGCAAAACGTCGATTTCGCCGGAGCAGTCGCCGGAGACTTTTGCTCGCCGGTAGCAAAAAAATTGTTCTAAAAAAGCAAAAAAAAGACCTTATTGTAGCAAACAAATTATGCTATTAGAGCAAAAATTTGGACCTCGCCGGAGTTACAGTAGCAAAAATTTTGTACAAAAAAAGCAAAAAAAAAACCCTATTGGAGCAAGATTTTGTGCAAAAAAAAAATTGCGCCGGGAGATCTCCATCATGCAGATGCGCCACCCCAACGTCGTGGAAGCACCATCCCCCCTGGAGCCTCATCGGGAGCTGCGGGTCGGGGCCTCACCGGGAGCCTCATCGGGAGCGGCGGCGCGCGGCCTCCACTTCGTCCGCCGCCGTGGTCGACGGTGAGGCCGCGCCAAGCTTGGCGGTGAGGGCGCAGGGAGCGAAGACGGAGGTGGAGGCGGCCGCTGGCTCCGCTGCTCGCGAGGCGCCGCCGCAGTTCCATGGCCGCCCGTCTCACGCAAGAGGCTGCCCTTCGAAATCGACCTCCCCGTCGTCCCCTTCGGCGCCGTCCGTGGGGCCGGCTAGGGCGAGCCGTTGTTGCGTTGCGCCGTCCGTGGGGCCGGCTAGAGCTCCTCGGCGGCGGGGCCGTGGCCTCCATCTCCGGGAGCGCCCCCGGCGGCGACGGGGCGAAGAGGAGCCGCCCATGGCGGCGGCGGCGCGCGAGCAGCCCGTGCCTGGCGGTGCAGGCGGTGCGGGAGTGGCCTGGCGGTGCGGGAGTGGGCGGGGTCAATGGAGGAACGGCGGGGGAGCTCCGCCGTGGAAGAAAGCAACCTCGCTTTGTGTGGGGAGCTTCGCATCTGGGTGTATTGTGTGGGGCCCGCCCACGTGGTGTGCGGGAGTGGTGACCCGGAGGATGATCCTCCGGGGGAGTAACAGCGTTTCCCTTACTTTTATCATGACCGTGGAACCCGCTCCCCACTGGGAAAGCATATGGAAAAAGGGCGACACGCAGATACGTTTAAAGCCAGCATTTGATATTGAGGTATCCAAAATTTGCTCCTTTTTCACTGTTTAGATAACCAGATTTTTTTCTGTTCTCTTGTTGTTATTTTGATATTTTCTAGTAGTATATTACAGAAATTTTGTAACCTACTTTTAAATAGCCGCTATAGCCTTCCGAGAGGCTCGGGGCTACGGCTAGAGACTTCATAGCCTAAATGGATAATAGCCGCTAATAGTCCGGCTAAATAAATAAAGTCCCGATTTAACCCCTTAGCCCGGCCATAGCCCATCCAGGAGATCAAAAAATTTGGTCCAAAATTTGTCAACTCATGCCAATTTTGAAGCCCAAATCAACCGCTGTTGATGGTTAAACTATTATTGTGAGGTGCGAGTGCGTCCAATGGCGACCAGGTTTCATGACTACTGAACTGTGTCATGAATAGCTACTATTTAAACTCCTAATTACTCGTACATCTTATATAGCTATTTTATTACATTATGAATATGTGAATAATGGTATAGATTATATGTTGTCTAAATTTTAATATTTTTCAATATTTTAGCAAAAAGGGGTATATGGTTATTGCCCGGCTATAACCTTTCGTAACTTCTGAAATCGCCGAGGCGATATGCAATAGTCCGCTATCTTAAACTTTGAACCTACCACATTTTAGCAAAAACTAAGCCTATATTGTCCATTTACAAATGCAAATAATTCGGTAATAATGGTGCACAGTTTCAGTGCCTTAGAGCAACTATGGCAGGTTCCATATATCGGCCCAAACTACAAATATCCAGTCCATATGCGGTTTTGGACCCAGAATCTGCTGAACAGATCCCCAAAATCGTCCCGGCCAGCAAAATATATGGCGGTAAACCCTAAGGGTGCGTTTGGTAGCCTGCATGTTTTTTTTTCATCTGTGGGACTTTCTCTCCAGGGCCTGGCCGGAGTGAGACAACCCCTAATCCTTATTGTGTCACTTGTTAGCTAGCTTGTATCGCATTAGTGGATCTCTTTTATGCAATGTGTTTGGTAACATGGAGCCATCTCCTCGTATGATGATTAGTCTCACCTCTTACCATATAGGTGGAGTTACCTTCTATAGACCAATGAGCCGCTGTGAGTAGGATGACGGCGCGGAACGGCAGCGGCCTCGTACGGGCACGGTGGCGGCACGTTCGTGCGCGGGCGGAGAGGCGGCGGCGCAACAGGTGCGGCTAGTTGGCACGCCGTGGAGCTCGGCCAGCTAGGCCATGAGCTCGCCGATGGAAGTCGGTGCCGATGGATATAACTGCGGCGAACGACACCATTGAAACGCACACATCACAGAGGTTGAAGTGGGACAGAGAAGCACCCAGGTTCAGTTAACACACCACAAACAACATGTTCAGTTAACAGACAACTCTGATGACAACCGAGTTTGCAACGGTTGCGAACGTTAGCGATTGAGCGCAGGCCACAAAGATATATGTGAGATTACTAATAGAAGGATTGACAGCTTGCTGTGATCGAGCGGAGATTGAAGAAGACACGTACACGAAGCACAATATATATACGCATAGGTACAATATAAGATATAATCATCTGTGACCACTGAAAAGCAAATATTACAACACGAGAGTTGTGTAAAATGGCAAGGTGAAGCTTCTCCTCAAAGAAAAAATTCAAACGAGCAACCGTGTGCGATTAATTTGACGAAATTCGTCTAAAAAATCTTCAAGCATGAACGCAAAATTTGAAATTAACGCTTAACAAAAGTCAGAATATATTGTCGGAATGGAACCACGTCATCAATACACATCATTTTCATACAGAGCTTATTATGAATCAAGCATTGTAGGGTTAACTAGAGGAGGAAGAAGAAGTAAGAGTAAGGAGAGTGAGGGGAAGCATGGCCACAAACAGAGCGAGCTATCAGCGAGCGCTTTAAGAAGCGTGCTCATTCTCGCTCCACGGAAACTGCCGATTCGGCCGTTCCTAGCGGGCCTAACTCAGGCATGCTTTAAAATTCGTGCGGGCCAAGATTCTGGTCGCATGCAACCAAACATTTAACTATCTTTGCAACCCACGGCCCTGGCCTGGCTAGGTGTAGGCTACAAATGCGCCCAAAGATCACCCCGCGGGACCGTAAATCTATGAGTTTCAGGGGTGATTTTGTGATATATCCGCACCCTATTTTGATGCCTTCAACACGCCAATCCCCTTCTCTCCTTCCTCTGCTAGATCCGTCTTGTCGATGGCCTGATATACCAACCCCCAACATCCCTGATGAAAGGACATTTATTTTCTAATACTCCCTCCGTATCAAAATATAAGATGTTTTAGCATTTTGTAGATATAATGTATCTAGACATGTTTTAGTGTGTAGATTCATATGCATCTTACACTAAAATATGTCTAGATACATATTGTCTAGAAAATGCTAAAACATCTTATATTTCGATACGGAGGGAGTATTATTTTGGTGTTTGCTCACAACACGTGGACGATCTAATCTTTTCCCTAAGCATGTTCAGGTTTGCAAATGAAAAGCTAGGGACTTTTAACATGAATAAATGCAAACCCAAGTTCCCTAGGATCTCTATCAGCTTGACAAATCAACGTTCAAAATAGTGCAAAAGGGAGAAAAGAGAAAGAGAAGAAAACAAGAAAAAACAGGGCAGCCGGCCTACCTGTCTGGCCTGGCCGGGCTCTGAGGCCGGGTGGCTCGGCAGTGCCCCGGCCTGAGCATCTCCCACGCCGGCCCCAGGCCGGGGTGGAATGTGTCGGCCTCTGGCTGGGTCCAGCACTACTAGGGAAAAGGCTACCGCAGGCGCACCAAATTAGGCTACCGCAGGCGAATTTCAGTTCGCCTGGGACCACATCGCCAGCGGTAATGGCTTACCCCAGGCGAATAACACAATGCGCCTGTGGTAAGTTCGCATACCCCAGGCGAATACACCTTGTGCGCCTGGGGTAAAACTCTTACCTGTGGCGAACAAGCGCTGTGCGCCTGGGGTACAGATGCGTGTGGGGTACTGTGTACTGTTCGCCTGGGGTATGGTTTTGCTGTATCAAAAAATAAAAGAAAAACCAAAATAACAGAATTACAGGAAAATGACAGAATAAGTATCAAGCTGACAGAATAACAGCAAAATGACACAATTAAGTTTTATAACATAAATATTTTCGATCATCAACACATAGTCTCGATCGTCAACACATAGTTTAACAAAATTACATAGTCTCGAAAAGAACCATGCTACTAATAAATCCAGGAGTTAGCTAGTGAGATGGAAATAATTATTTGTTTTAATTTAATTAAACTCGTCATCTACAGCTCTAGCGGGCTGATGTAGTGGATGACCATCATCATGTCCAAATTGGGGACGTCACTATTCCTCATGGTGATCAGAATAGCTCGTCCAGCCGCCATACCAACTCTTGCGGAATGGAACTGCCTCCATGCTTGAGAGTTGAGGATGACCCGACCATCAGCATTATCCCTGGTGATCGGAACTGCGGTGACATGTCCGGATTCTCCACGGCGTACTCCAATGGTACCGGGCTCCATGCCAGCACTGTCCGCTACCGCCATGGGTATTTTCTAGAACACAATTCCAAGATAGAATAAAAGCACAAAGTCACATACCGGCCACATTATAACATAAGCAACTACAGGAATAAGAAAGTGTTAAGAAACATACCATGACATGTCCATTGGAGATGTTAGTATTGGTGATGCGATGCACGAAAGGAAAACCGATGTAGCTATCTATCTCGGCAAGTTTCTGAAGGACACGGTCCTTCTCAATCTCGCTAAGATTCGCTCTTTGAGCAACCACCACATGTTTCCATGGGTCCTCCTCGTCCATATCATCCTCAGTGTCCATATCATCCTCAGTGTTCCCAATATCCTCCTCACTCCCGCCATTCTCGCTCGCAATCCCGCCCATATACACAATTTTGATACGAGGTTGTGGTCCTTCCATTGAGAAGTGAATGTAATCACTTCCGCTTAAATTGTACGTGGCGATGATAGCCTGCAACTGTTCCCCGTAGAAGTATGTCTTCGTTCTTTCTTTTTTCACTCGAAGAATGTAGGTGGTCCCGTGAACATTGAAGTCCACATTATTGCCAACTAACTAGTTGAACTCTTGGCGAATATTGCATGGAAGAATCTAAAAAATAAATATAAAGAATAAACACAAGTCTCAAGCTAGATATTAAAACGAAAGAACAAGTTAACATAAAAAGAATTGTTAATTACCAACGAATCAACGTCACCGTCGTGGAGCTGAAGCATAAAAGAAGTCCCACTGAATCGTCCTTCGGCACATCGGGACCGACATACGCCGCAAGCCATGTTCTATTAAATTAAGAAAGTACACATAGAGGTTAGAGGAGCATAGCTATCACAAAACAAAGACAAATGGCAGCACCTACCTCTAGTAGTATAATAAGGCAATTGACAACAGTACAAACGAAATGGAACCTGTCGGAGAGTTTAGGTGATACTTCCAACAGTACACTTTCTTATTTAATCTCACAATTCACAATTCACAGTACTCTAGTAGTATAATAAGGCAATTGACAGCAGTACACACGAAATGTTGTTATTGTGCGTGTTTTTACTCCTATTTAATCTCACAATTCACATTCCTTTTTACTAGTGAAACCTGACTCTATGGTATTCATCTAAACGGAAATACACATTCTCTGGATCCACGACGAATCCTGGAGATATAATGCACTGCAAGTGGTGTTGCCGTAGCCCTGGGTGTGTTGTTGTTGGACTGCTTAAGTAAACTTGCTTTCTTCTTAGCCTTTCGGCTTGCCCACCTGTGTGTGGTGCTGTGTTTTGTTCTACGGCTTTTGCCGTTTGTAAGGAACCTGCTAAAACTTTGCTGTTCGTGATTTCAATGAAATCGGGGGGCAGCCCCTTTTAGTCTAAAAAAAATGCACTACAAAGATCCGCTAAGAGCACTGAATCCTGGAGATATAATGCACATTCCTCTGGATCCACGACGACGGGAGCACCGCGGCCACCAGAAGCAGGCGCACATCCTCCACAACGACGACGGGAGGGCCGGAGTGGGCTGGGATGGAGGGGGGATGGGAGGGAGAGGGGCTGACCTGGATCAACGACGACGATGACGGAGTGGGCGACGACCTGCTCTGCTCCTCTCGACACTGGCGACGGCGGCGGCGTGTGGGTTCGTGTGGGTGCGGGTGCGGGTGAGATCTGGTCACTTAGAATACTAAAGCATTGAGCTAGGCACATTGGCACCGGTTTCTAATACAAACCGGTTCGAAAAGGATCTGTCCACTGGGCCCCACACCCTGCCGCAAATGGCCTCATGGCCTTTAGGACCGGTTTGTGGTACCAACCGGTTCTAAAGGATCTGTCCCCTGGGCCCCCTACCTACCCGCAGCAAATGGCCGCAGGCCTTTAGGACCGGTTTGTGATACAAACCGGTCCTAAAGGCCTGCGGCACCGCAGGCGCGTTACCTAGATAATGCGCCTGCGCTAAATTTCGTAGGATTTTGGTTTGCGCGGTCCCACATGGTATTACCCCAGGCGCATGTCCTGCCAAAAGCGCCTGTGAAAAAGATTACCCCAGGCGCATTTTCTCGATGATGCGCCTGTGCTAAGATTTTCTAAATTACACAGCCCCGCGGCCTGGGACACATCGAGCAATACGAATGCTATAATATGTGGCTCCCCCACGTTGGTTTTCACTTAAAAAATACATACATATGAAAGTTAACATGTGCAAAAAAAATTAATGTCGCATCGAGCGTAAATAGATTGGTTTAGCGAGATACCGCAAGTGTTTCTCTCTAAAAACACATTGTACATATAGCTATTAGCATGTTATATCGCGAGTATTTCCCTCTCTCAACCTTTCGTCACAATATTAGTCTTGCCTTTCTTGGTCGATGTTGAATACGTGACCGCCATATTGTGACTTCTTCTTGTGAATGGAAGACCTGCCCTAGGTAGTGTGGTCCTGCTTCTTCTTGTGGTGTATGGTGCATCGTCTTCACCGGGTTCTTCCATCATCGGGTCTCCGACTAAGCCGTCGAAGTCCTTCTCATCGGCGACTCCATCCATTCCGACGAGGGCCCTTTTTCCTCTCCTTACGACAACACGACTAGGCTTTGCCGGGTCGGTTATGAAGAAGCATTGCTCCACGTGCTTAGCCAATACCCAGGGCTCATTTTGCGCGGTGGGGTTCTTGGACTTGGGTTTGTTGGCTTCAGACATCGACATAGTGGTGAAATATTCGTCTTCTTTCGTGACGTTTGTAGCTCATCTGACATGGAACATCGGCAGCTTTACCCCAACGTAGTCAAGCTCCCAGATTTCCTCGATCTTTCCGTAGTATCTTCTAACCTCTTCGCCCGTGTAAGATTCCATCGTTATAGACGAGTTTTGATAGTCGCTACTTTTGTCTCTTTCCTCCGTGTAGAATGTGTACCCATTGATGTCGTATGCTTGATAAGTCATCAGATTGGGCGCGGGGCCATATGACAAGGCCAATACAATTTTATCTTTCTCACATGTCATTGGCGGGGGATCGGCATCAATCTGCTTCTTGAACCATGTCGCGAAAGAGGAGTTGTGTGCTCTAAATATCTCATCTTCCGTCATCGGCCTGCGAGCACTGTTTTTAATCGCGGTTTTGTGCTCTTCTATCCAAGGGTCGACATCGTCGATGTGTTGTAACACTACTAGGTGGGCCCTTTCAAAGTCGGCTCTCCGACCACAGGAGTCCGCGTCCATTACCCTTTTGCCAGTGTTGTGGCCTACCCCCATGAACCTGTCAAGGTGCTTGTTCGCGGGCAAACCAACAGCTGGCTTCTCATCGCCTAGGAAATTCTTGCAGAAAGAGATGCATTCTTCGGTGAGAAATCCCTGGACGATGCTTCCATCCGGGTGTGCCCTATGACGAACGAATGATTTGATGATCCCGTTCATTCTTTCTAACGCCATCATGTTGTGCAAGAATGCCGGCCCAAGATTGGTGATATCGTCCACGATATGGACCAAGAGATGTACCATAATATCAAAGAAGGCAGGTGGGAAATACATCTCAAGCTCGCATAGGATGGTGACGATCTCTTCCTGCAGCCTTCCGAGTTTCTTCACGCTTATCGACTTCCGAGTGATGACATCGAAAAAGTTACAAAGGCCAGTGAGCGTTTGACGGACGTGCGGTTCCATTATCCCTCTGATTGCAACCGGAAGTATCTGCGTCATCATCACGTGACAGTCATGAGACTTCATCCCGCTGAAGATTTTTTTCTCCGCGTCTAGGTATCTGCTTATCAGCCCCGCGTAACCTAAGGGAAATTTCACTCCGAGGAGGCATGTGAATATTTGCGCGAGCTCGTCGGGGCTTAGAGTGAAGCAAGAGGGTTTCAGGCGGTGAGTTTGGTGTTTCTTAGCCGTTTTCCGCTTGCGGTCGTCCATCTCCTCCACCCCATCCTCGTCCTCCTCCGTCTGTTCACGCGTAGAAGGCGGTAAGTGAAGCTCGCTCCTGATATTCAGGGCCATCAGGTCGTATCTTGATTTTGGCCCGTCTTTGGTCCTATCTGGCATGTTGAACAGGGTGCCAAGCAACACATTCTTCGTGATATGCATGACATCAAGGCAGTGAGGCACTCCGAGGATTGGCCAGTACCGCAAGTCCCAAAACACGGACCTCCTTTTCCATACCCCCAAGAGCGGTCCTTCTGGCGGAGGACACTTTTTCTCTCCTCGCTTCCGCTTTTGTACCTTTCCCGACGGAGGACACGTTTTCCAATTCTTCAATAGAGTATCGATCTCTTCTCCTCTTCTCTTGCGTGGAGGTAGATCGAGCTCATCTTTACCGTTGAACAGGTCTCCGCGCTTTCTCCACGGGTCGTTCAGTGGTAGCCACATTCGATGCCTCATGTATACGGTTTTAGAAGATCCGGGATCCTTGTGTAGCTGTAGAAACGGGGTAAATTCCATGCACCTGACACAAGCCTTGTGTCCATGGCACACCTGACACGCAATATATCCGTATCCGAGATAGTCCTGCACCGTCGTGATCAGTGCGGCTCTCATACGAAAAGTTTCTTCTTTGAAGGCGTCCCATGTTTCCACCCCTTCCTCCCACAACGTGTCTAGCTCCTCCTTCAATAACTCGAGATACAGGTTGATATCGCTCCCTGGCTGGGTCGGCCCTTGAATCAACATACTCATGTGTATGTACTTCCTCTTCAGACACAACCACGGGGGGAGGTTGTACATCCATACAAACACGGGCCAGGTGCTATGTTTGCTGCTCTGATTGCCAAACGGATTGAGACCGTCGGTGCTCGCACCAAGCCTGATGTTCCTTGGGTCGTTCCCGAATTCCTCATCGAATGCGTCTAATGCTTTCCACTGACGTGCATCCGAAGGGTGTGTTAGCACTGGTTTTTCAACACGTTCTGGATCGCTCAGCACCGCCTTCTTTCTGTCCTCGTGCCAGCGCATGAGCTTTGCTTCCTTGGGGTCCACGAAGTACCGCTACAGACGGGGAATGAGTGGAAAGTACCACACAACTTTCCTAGGAGCTTTCTTCGTCCCCCTCTTGTAACGATCAACACCGCACACCGGACATTTGATCTGGTCCGCGTGCTCGTTACGGTAAATTATGCAGTCACGGACGCAAGCGTGGTATTTTGTGTGCGGTAAATTGAGGGGGCACACGATTTTCTTGGCCTCCTGTAGACTACTAGCACATGTGTTCCCTTCAGGTAAGTGCGTCTTGAGGTATCGCAGAAGATCGTCCATGCTTGTGTCGGTCCATCCGTGTTTTGCCTTCATCTCAAGAAGATCCAGAGCTACTCTCAAGCGTGACTCCTCCGCCCCGCGACTTGCGTCATACAACGGAGTTGCAGAGTCTATCTTTAGTTGCGTGATCTTAGATTTACGTCTGGCGTCGGTCGACGTGTTCTTGAGAAGAAGATCTTGAACATGAGGGTCCCGCACGACTGAAGTAAGCGGAGTGTTCATGTCCTCGTCTGCATGTTGCTGATCACCATGACTCCCTTCTTCTTCATTATAGTAGTCTCCGTGGACAGCCGCCTCTTCGTCCTCTCCATTGCCATGTTCAGACTCCTCCTGATCATCTTCACATGTCGCCGCCCAATTGGTCTCGACGTTATCATCGTCTTCATCGTCATCCATCCACTTAGTGTGGCCCTCCATGAAACTATACCTGAGCAGGTGCTTCTCCACATTACCAGAATCTGGTTTGAACAAAGACCCCAGCTTGCATTTCCGACACGGACACTCTATCTCGGTGCGGTTGTTTCGATGCATCTCGGCCGTCGCGCGTCGCACGTACCTATGCACCACGCTTGTCCTCATCGCAATGACCATTGCTACAAAATGCAAGAGAGAGAGGTTTCATTAACTAGATCCGGTTTTCACGGAAAAATTCGGCATGACCTTCCTACAAAAGGTGTAACGCGGAGCGCCAGAAATTTGCCGAAAAGGAAATGAATCAACATTTCGGCAAAACATTGGCAACTCATCCTCATGGCAACACAATAAAATGAAAAAGAGAACGAATTCTCATCCACCGACCAATCCCACGCACCTATTAAGATGACACACAATGCAAAATATATAGACGCGATGACGACGTCGAAGATCACCGAAGAGACGACCGATAAGAGATTGATAGATCTAGAAGTAGCTAGTGGTGCATTTGTGGTGAGATCTAGTGTCCGGTTAGTATATCTAGTGGAGAGATTTGGAAGAGGGAAAGTGGGGTAGCATACTAGCTAAAATATAACAAACATGATTGGTTAAATTAGCTAAAAATGGTGGAGGGGTATGGGGGATTGAGCTAGGAGCACTAATGGCTCGAGTTTGGACTAGTGAGTGAGTGAGTGGGGTGGATAGGGGTGGTGGTGGGTGGCTGGCCGCACTTATATTGGGGACAAATATTACCCCAGGCGAATATGCTATGGGAAGCACCTGCGCTAAGTGGTGCTACCCCAGGCTATTCTTTGTCCCAGGCGAACAACGAACCTGTGCGCCTGCGCTAAAGGGAGCTACCCCAGTCCACTTTTTACCCCAGGCGCTTCGTTACTTACTCGCCTGTGGTATCTGTTATACCGCAGGCGAACTGGGAATCTATTCGCCTGCGGTAAAGGAAGCGTGCCAGGGTCGGCCGGGGTTGGCCCTGCCACACTTTACCCCAGGCGCTTCCGGTTTCTGTTCGCCTGGGGTAACAGTCCTACCCCAGGCGCACTTGCTGGCGCTTCGCCTGCGCTAATTAACCCAGGCGCACAGGCTTTCTTGTTCGCCTGTGGTAGGATATACTGCTATAAGCAAATCTCTAGTAGTGCAGCCGGCTCCGCGGTGATTCCAGGCCGAGGTGGGGTGGGGGCGTCAGCCTCAGGCCGGGCTGCAGCCGGCCTCGCTGGGGATCCAGGCCGGGGTGGGATGTGGCTCTCAGACCGGGCCTTCTACACCAAAGGATTTCTCCCCCAACGGCCATTTTCCTCTTCGAGTATAAATAGCACTCATCCCCTACCTTTTGAAAGTGTCAGTTAAGCTTTCTCTGTCCATCATTGTTGACCACCTTCAAGCTCAAGCTTCTCCCCAAATACCCAACCAAAGATCTTGATTCTTTGGGATTTGGAGGAGACACCTTACATCTACAACTCCACCAAGCCGATTCGAAATCACCCCACTCATCCTTTAGGGATCTTGTTATTCTTTGTTCATTGGAGCCAAGAACCTTGTTGCTCTTAGCTCATCAGAGCTTAAACCTTGTTGGTGTCCCCTAAGCTCTTGTGCTCGTGGATCTTTTTTCCGGAGTCTTGGTGGCTCCCGGGATTTGATGAGGACCCTCCAAAGTTGTGGAGTGTGCCTCATCCTTGTAAAGGTTCTAGTTGTCAACCTCAACAACAACATAGTGATTCGAGCCTCTCCACATCGGTGGAAGGACTCGAAGGAGATACGGTGTGCCATTTGAGGGCTACTCGGTGTTCCACTTTGGTGGCACCGCGCCGCTCCAACGAAGATTAGCTTCCACTAGGAAGTGAACTTCGGGATACATCTCCGCGTCATTGTGTTCGGTTATCCCTCAACTTACCTTTACTTGTTGTTACTAGCTTAGTCATATATATACCTCGTGCTAGTAGTATTTGCTCAACATATAGGATTGTTCACCTAGTTGCATAATATAGACAATCTATATTTGAGCACTCTCTTGTTAATCGAAAAAGAAGTTAAAATTTGTAGTTAACCTATTCACCCCCCTCTAGTTAACCTCTCGATCTTTCAATTGGTATCAGAACCTCGTCTCTGTATTAAAGGCTTTACCGCCTAACGAGGAGGATGCCGGGGATCTCGTCACCATGGATGGTATCCAAAAGTTAATTCAATCTATGATTGATAGCTCCGAGAAGAAGATGGAGGGACTAATAAAAGAATTGGCATCTTCATCTAATCAATCTAGAGAGAATGTTGTCTTAGATGAAAATGGAAATCCCATTGCGTCCAAGGAAGCATACTGGACTTCGGCGCCTAAAAATGGTAGTAATGAAAATTCATTTGGTATGCTTATAACAATGCTCCTAATGTTCAACATCCACATGGTTTACTAATTGGAAAGCTTCCATGAAGTCTTACATGTGTAGCTCTTCAATGCAAATATGGAGAACTATTGAGAATGGGTATGATCCAAAGGACACCAAGAACTTAAGCTCAAGTGACATCATAGATGAGCAACTCAACGCTCATGCCATGCACATGTTGGAGAAGGCAATGGAGAAAGAAGGAGTCGAGCACATCCGGTCCTTCTCAAGTGCAAAGAAAGCTTGGGATTGCCTAGTTGATATGTATGACGGCAACATCAACATCCAACGATCCAAGAAGTCAATCATCCAAAGACAAGTTGAAAACTTTCATTTGAAGGATGGAGAGAACATCGAAGACATGTTTAGAAGACTCAAGGCTCTCGTAGATGACATGAGAGATTATGGATTCAAGGATTGTAATAAGGATTGGGTCAAGGAGAAATTTATACTCACCTTGATTCCATACAGTGAACACATGGTGATGAATGCGCAATCAAGGGCCTATTACTTGGAGCTATCCCCAAATGATGTTTTGGGTCTCTTCATCACTCTAAAGATCATGAAACAATCCTCCGATGATGTCATGGACCGTGTAAATGGAATGAAGAGAACCTATCTTGCCTTGAAGGCCAAGGCCACTCCCCATGAAGAAGATGACTCAAGTGATGATGGTGATTCCTCACATGTTATCTCCGAGAGAGAGATGAGGACATCACATGAAGAATGCTTGGCCCTTGCTCAACACAAGTGGTGGAAGAAAGGAGACTTTAGATCAAATGCCACCAAGAACAAGGGAAAGGAAGTCTCAACCATGAAGAAGGCAAGGACTTGTCTCAACTGTGGAGATAGTGAGCACTTTGTTGCCGAGTGTCCTTTCAAGAGTAGAATGTAAAATGGTGGAAGATTCATAAATAAATCCACCTTCATTCACAAGTCCAAGAACTTCATCAAGAGAAGCCCTCCTAGGGTGGTTATTGTAAAGGGAGTTGAATACACATCCTGTGGTGAAGAGAGTGATGGTGATGGTGAACAAGTAGGCATGGCGGCCTTGGCTAAGGGTGTGGTTCCTCCTAACTTAAGATCTCTCTTCTCCAACCCCAATGACAACAAGGGCCCCTCGAGTCACAAGTGCTTCATGGCCAAGGGTATATCCCCAAAGTTGACTCCTACACTCAAACTTGCAAACTCTTCTACTCATTTCCTATTAAATTGTGTTGAGGAAAACCCCTTGACAAACTTTGTGGAAAAAACTAGAAGGAGAAACTAAATCTATCTTTGTCTCTCTCATGGATCAATTAAGTGAGGCACATGGCCTCATTGATGAACATGAGGAGAGAATCACATTACTTGAAAACTTTTCTCGTGATGATGCTAATAAAATTGAGGAGCTTGAGAAAACTCTAGATGAATCACATTGTTTTAGAGAAAGCATTGAAGATACCTTTGCAATTGACATATCTAAAGTAAACTTTGATCGTGATCATGATTTTGCTATGGTAACGGAATTCATGTCCTTAAATGATGCAACTAACAAAGGTTACAATGAGCTCATTAAGGATTTTGATAAGCTTAAAAGTGATCATCGAGCACTCTCAAATGAGCTCAAGACTTTAAAAGGGTTAAAAGATGTAAATGCAAATTATTGTGCTACTAACCCTTTATGTGTCAAGGGAACTCTCATTGAGGAGAATAATAGGTTGAAGGCCCAACTCAACAAAGGTCTTTCCATGTGCATCCAAGGGCAAAAGAACCTTACTGATCTTTTGAGTAGTCAAAAGAGAGTTATTGGTAAGGAAGGCCTTGGGTTTGGTTCCACATCCAAGGTGGCCTACAAGAACAAGTAAACTCCCTTCACTAACTATATTGTTTTTGTGAAGGAGGGGGAGTTGGCTAATGATGAAGATGAGTTTGATATTATTGCTAAAAGTATTGTCCCTAGGGACACTACTACTCACAACAACTTTGCAGGAAAATACAACCCATATTATGTGCTTCTTAAATCTAGTGATGGTCATGTATATGCAAAATATGTTGGCACTTCATATGGTGTTGATTACAAGTATGCTATTTGGTTTCCAAAGACCCTTGTGACTAACAAGAAAGGACCCATCAAAAAATGGGAACCTAAGACAAGAAGTTGATTCATTGTAGGTATGTGCATCCAGAGGAACATCATGGATGATTGATAGTGGGTGTTCCGCACATATGACCGGAAGCAAGGAAGTATTAGAAGACTTAAAGCACCAACTAACCAAGTTTTCTATGGACCCGTAGTCCAGGGATGAACTACTCACTCATCACTTCGGAGGAGGGCATGGTGGTGTAGACCCCTCCGGTGATGAATTCCCCTCCCGGCAGGGTGCCGGGGAGAGCTCCAGAATCCTCCCGATCTCGGGATGATGATGACAGCAGCCTCGGGTGTTTCTCGGGACGAAGTGGTATATTTTTAGGGTTGAAGTATCGGGGGGGGGGGTATAAATAGGCGAAAGGGAAAAGGCGATGGAGGCCTGGGGAGCCCACACCACCCCATGGCACGGCCATGGGGGCGCGCCGCCTTATGGTGTGGCCCTCCTCCGGGCCTCTTCGGGACTCCATGAAACCTTCGGGAATTCTAGGACCTCCGGACTTCGAATTTTCCAATTTCAAGAATATTTATAAAACAATTTTTCTGAACCTAAAAACAGCAGAAAACAGGGAACTGGCTCTATGGCATCTTGTCAATAGGTTAGTCCGTAAAATCGATAAAAAAAAACATAAAGTGTATAGCAAAATGTAGGAAACAACATGAAGACAACAAGGAACATCAGAAATTAAGGATACGTTTATGTTGTATCAACATCCCCAAGCTTAGTTCCTACTCGTCCTCGAGTAGGTAAACGATAAAAACACATAATTTCTGAGGTGACATGCTACCAACATAAACTTGATCATCAATAATGTAAAAGCATAAGTAAGCTGAGATCATAGAACTTCAACACAAGCATGATAAATACAATTTTAATAATAAAGCATAGAAATCACCTTGCATCATGAGAAGTAACACAAATAAAAGATCATGAATAACAATGCAACCAAAGATATACGTTTGTTTCAAGCATAGAGATAACATGGCAAAGTGATATTTCGCTAGTCCTTAAGAGTGGGGCAAAACATAAATGCCAGGAACTTTCAATGTTCATGAGGAAGACTAGAACAAATAATTAGAGAACAAGCAATAACACATCATGAATCAATTAATAATGTTTGGGACCAATGCACATAAAACTCAGAATGGCAACTATGCTCTCTCAACCGTGCATAAAGTTAGAAGATGGAGACTCAACAAAAAAAGTAAGCAGGGATCAACTCATGTGCTAGAGCTTTTATTTTATTAAACAGAGGTATAAAAGGTTTGACTCTCCTCCCAACCATCTTACACAAACCATGGCTAACCGAATCCTCTGGTGCCTGCCAACAATCACATACCGTGGAGGAGTGTCTCTTTTTTTAGAGAGGTGTATGCTTATGTCAACGAATGGTAAACAGAAAATACAGTACGTCACAAGCCAACTAGACTTCACAAGAGAGGTTCCCATAGAAGGACACATCTGGGTAGAAGGTCATCCCTCTTTCTATTTTGTTTACACAATTATGCTTTGACCGATAAATTAGGGGCATAAATAGTGAAGATAATTTGTTGTTATTAATTTGGGGCTGGGCACCCCGCTGCCAGCTCTTCTATCAATTGGATAAGCGGATGAAGCCACTAGTCCAGGGTGTGAAAGTACAATCAACAAGTGAGATAAAGATTCTCTATTTACGTCCTCGTGAGCTAAAACGGGAGCACAAAACAAGAGTAATTTTGAAAGTTTTAAAGGTAACATATGAGCAATTTACTTTGGAGTGGCGGTTAAATACCACATGTAGGTAGGTATGGTGGACACATTAGGAAAACTTTGGTTTTCGGGAGTTGGATGCACGAGTAGAGCTCATACTCAATACAGGTGGAGGGGCTAGCAAAAGACTGGGAGCGACAAATCAAGAGAGCATAAGAGCCATAATCATGCATAGCGACATAAACATCATTAACCAAAGCATAAGTGGTACCAAAATTTCAAAATATAAATGATCATAGAGGCTATAAGCGATTGGTTCATAGTCATAAACATGGTGTGAGCATGCGCCAACCAAATAAAACATTCAAAGGAGAACACCACAAATTTATGCTTCAATATGACAACAACAACTCATGATTCTTTCCATGGAACATTAAACACTCTCAGATATTTGAGACTAATCATGCTACTAAATAACCACTAGGCTTTAGAATTAAAATAACATCTATCATGATATGAAAAAAGTCTAGCCACAATCTATACAAGCTTCTACTTGCACCGTTATAAATTCTACTTCAAGCAGCAGTTTCTTTTCCCAACAAGCGCCGTACAAAAATATGTTTTAACAAAAACTCTCTAAATGATACAGCAAGCAAACACGAGAGTACCCACACAACACTACTAAAACTAACATATCTGAATAAGAGATGCAATGAAAACGAGAGCTAAACAGGAATTTTTGCAGCAGCTAGAAGAAAAAGTAAGAATACGAGCATAACAAGTATTCAAACGAAAAAGCGGAGCGTGTCTCTCTCCCAAACAAGTAATGCTAGGGTAAAACTATATTATTGAAGCAAGGAAAACAAAATAAAACAAGAGAAAACAAAAGAAAAACAAACATACGCTCCAAGTAAATGTGACCGAATAAAAATATAGTTTCACAAGAAGTGACCAGATAGATTGTTTATGAAGAAGGGGATGCCTTGGGCATCCCCAAGCTTAGATGCTTGAGTATTCTTAAAATTTTCTTGGATGAACCACGGGGGCATCCCCAAGCTTTGACCTTGCACTCTTCTTGATCACATATATCACTCTCTTCTCTTGACCCTTGAAAACTTCCTTCACACCACACTCAAACAGTAATTCGCATTAGAGGGTTAGTGCAACAATCAAAAATCGATGGGTTCTGTATGGGCACAAGTGCTATTGATAATTGGAAACATTAGCTACAGCCACTGATGTTTCCTGAAGTAAAGAAATCCACTTGACATCGTAAAAGAGCAAATGCAAGAAAAATGACAGCTGTCAAAACCAGAACAGTCTATAAATACGAATTTTTTAGGGGAACTAACGTTGCTCAGATCGGAAAAATTAAAGAACAAAAAATTTGTGGAATTATCTGAGGAATAAGCACAAGAAATTTCAGGTCATTCTGATTTTCCTGTAAATTATATGATTTTTTACGGTGGACAGCAGAAATCTGTTTCCTGCGCAGAAATCCAAAACCAACTCCAACTCTCGTCAGAAACCTTACTTGGCACAGCTAAAACATGAAAATAAAGATAAGAAGTAGTTTCTACAGAAGTATAAAACCTATTGAAACAAAGAAAACAGACAAAAACAAATCAAAAATAAAACAATGGGTTATCTCCCAAGAAGTGATTTTCTTTAACGCCTTTTAGCTACGCCCAGAGAAGTGGAATCAAGTGTTTTTGAGTGAAGAAGCATCCAAATTGTAACTTGTTCGAATAATAGAGTAAAAATGCAACTTAATTCTATTTCTAGTAAAGTGTTCCATACCTTTCTTGAGTGGGAACTGAAATTTAATATTCCCCTCTTTCATATCAATAACAACACCAAGAGTTCTAAGAAAAGGTCTTCCCAAAACAATTGGACAAGAAGCATTGCATTCAATATTCAAGATAACAAAATCAATGGGTACAATATTGTTATTAACCATGATAAGAACATCATGAACTCTCCCCAAAGGTTTCTTTCTAACATTATCAATAAGCCGAACATCCAAATAACAGGGTTCCAATGGTGGTAAATCAAGAATATCATAGAGTTTCTTGGGCATAACGGAGATACTAGCACCAAGATCACATAGAGCATTGAAATCAAAATCATTCAATTAAATTTTAATAATCGGTCCCCAACCATAATCTATCTTCCTAGGTATAGAGGCTTCACATCTTAATTCATCCTCTCTAATTTGCATGAGAGCATTTGTAATATGTTTTGTGAAAGCCATATTCATAGAACTAGCATTAGGACAACTAGCAAGGTTTTGTAAGAACTTAATCACTTTAGTTATGTTGCAATCATCAAAATCAAGATCGTTTTTATCAAAGGTAATGGCACCATTGTCTCCCATATTTCTAAAAAATTCAGCACTTTTATCAGGAATATTTTTAGCAGTTTCAGGCAGTTTTGCATTTTTAATACCAGAAGTGGGAGTATTTCCCACACCAATTACTTTACCATTGATAGTAGAAGGTTTCTAGCATGAGAAGCTTCAGTTTTACTAGTGGTGGTAATGGTGCAAACATTAGCTATATTATTCTTTCTATCTATTTCATCTTCTCTTTCCCATCTAGCATGCAATTCAGGTAACATCCTAACATTATGATCAATTCGAATTTGGATGGCATTAGTAGCAGCAAAAGGATTCTCATCAATGGTTTCAGTTTTAGCAGTCATTCTATTAATCAAAGAAGATTGAGCGTCAGACATGGATGAAATAGAAGTTTCATCATGAGCAATTTTAACTTGCAACCCACATATTTCTCTGTTTAAACTCTCAAGTTGATAGCTGATATTTCTTAGCATAACAGATTGTTCCTCCATGGTTTTAGTAAAAAAATTATTTTGCTCATTTTTTTTTGCATAAAGTCTTTAGTGGCTCTTTCAACTTCTGAAATTTTTTCATTAGACATTCCAGTTCTACCATTATTACCACTATTAAAAGGATATATGGCCTATAATTGGTGCTACTAAAATTATTCCTATAAGCATTGGTGTTGAAATTATTATATTTAATGAAGTTCACATCAACATGCTCTTCTTGAGCAACCAAAGAGGCTAAAGTAACATTATTTGGATCAATAGGAGCATTGACATTCACAAGCATAGACATAATAGCATCAAATCTATCACTCAAAGAGGAGGTTTCTTCAACAGAATTTACCTTCTTACCAGTTGTAGCTCTCTCAGTGTACCACTAAGAATAATTTAACATCATATCATCAAGAAGCTTTGTTGCTGACCCCAAGGTAATGGACATAAAGGTTCCTCCAGCAGCTGAATCCAGAAGGTTTCTTGAATGAACAATTTAGACCTGCATAAAAGGTTTGGATGATCATCCAAGTAGTCAGTCCATGAGTGGGACAATTCTTTACTAAAGATTTCATTCTTTCCCAAGCTTTAGCAACCTGCTCATTACCAAGTTGCTTAAAATTCATAATGCTACTTTGTTGTATTTGTGTCGAATATGGTGTACGTGTTGGGTTACGTTTGGACTTAGAGTTGTAATAGGTGTGGATAAGTACGGGTAGTGTTCGAGTCGGACACTAGTAGACTTGGCCTCCCATATAATGCGGGGGGCACCACATGTTGTAACCTATGACGACTTGATAGCAGCAGGCGCGCAAGGGAAGCCGGCGGCTTGTGCCGGCGACCAAGGCAGCCGGTGTAGCGGTATCAATGGGGAGGAGCGCCCGTACTCATGCCCCGCAGAGTAGGCGAGTTCGCCGAACTGCGTTAACAAATCTCGTGTCGTCATCGTGCTAGAATTGTAGGGCAATTCTAGATTTAGAGGGGCTGCCGAAATTGATTCGTTGGTTTCATTCGCGTGAAAGGCGATCGAGAGACACCGGCAAGGGATCAGAAGTGGTGGCATCGAAGCAATCGCAAAGAGTATACAACAGCAATGCATGTGGCAGATCGGATCGATCGGAACGCGGGAAGGCGGAGAGCACCGACGCTCGAAGATAGACAGCAGATTGATCTGTTGACCGCACGACGCAGCCGAGCTAGGAGGCAGAGGCCCACATGGGGCGCTGTCCAGGTGCAGGCCATTGCGCAACAGGCAGGTTTGGTTGGGCTGCTACGCCAGCGCGTATACAGGTGTGGCTTCCTGCATGTGGAAATATCGATCAGAAGGAAAGGCACGAAAGAAGACCTAGGGCGGATGGTCCAGGAGGAGATCTTCCGTGCGCTGCCTGAAGGCAAGAAACGAAGAATGCATGCATCAGTTGGATCAGCTATGTACGTGATTTGTTACGTCAACAAAAAAAAGAACAATCTGTACGTACATGCATGGTATTCAGTGCATGGACATGGCAACATGCAAAAAGAAAAAGGCAATGTGAGTTATGGGATAGATACTTGGTGCACCCAAGGGAACTACCAGGAAGCAATTTTCTTTTTTGATTTGTTGCTCAATTTGCACGGGTTGTACCGGATGATTGACAGATTGGCAATGTGCATCATTGCGTCGTGGAGGATCATGCATATACGGGCGTCGGACGGTGCATGGCAATTTGGCGGGTGTACTAGGCGCAAGGTGGAGCATGGTTGCAGTCGGATGCGTTCGGCTGGGTTGGACTGGACAGTCTAACGGGACATAATACGGTGAAGATCGGCGATGACGATGTAGGAGCGTGACGGCTGATGGTGTCCGAATTCTGTGGCGTGGAAACATGTGGCGCATGCCTTAGAGCATGTGTGCTTCGACATGCGATGGCGCAGGGTTGATTCAAGATGGCGTACGCATGAGATCTTGAGGTCGACGGGGCGCGGGGTGGACTGATTATCTACCATGGAGTCATGTTGAAGGTGGAGCTGGAGTCTGACGATTCCACTCCGCTGATGTAGGGGCTACAACGTAAGCATGCAGAGAGTCGAAGCCTAGTCAGCGGGAAGGCGAGAAGCACGTTGCTCGAACTGGACGTCAGAGTTCGAGAGATACGTGGAACTCGGCATTGGTCGAGTACGACTGATGGTTATCTACACTGGGTCCTAAGATGGTGTGGGTTAGCGACCCTGAAGATCTTGGCCAATATTGCGGATGCTCGACGTGGTAATAGCGGCGAGGCGTGCGGTAAGCACGGGACACGACGACGGACCAGGGCACGGGCGGTCGGACATGAGGTTTGACATGTGTGCAGGGGTTTCTGAAGCAGTGTTGGCGAGTACCGGATTCAAGTTGGTGACTGGGTCTATGAGATTGACGTCAGGTGATAGACGTGGGTCAACCATGGGGAATCTTAGAAAGTGTTGGAAAGTCTATAATGTCGGAAGCTTGGGGAGTACATGGTCGTATATTCTGTGGTGTTCAGTGCACTTGGAAAAGTGCGGGTTGACAAGATGCAGAAGGAGGCGAAGTGCTATAGCTGCGGGACATGTAGAAGACTATCCAGGGAAAGATGAGACAACTGTGAATTTGATTCAAAGTGACGAAAGAGCGACGGTGAAATTCGTTCAAGTCGAAAATGTTTTCACGTAGACTAGTGGTCGGTATGTGATGGCATTGAACGGGAAGAAGGGACTACAGTTGCAGGTGGAGTCACATGGAGTCTGGGAGTAGCAGTGGAGCTCATGGAAGACAACTCAAGTCCGGAGTACATGGAGGTTTGACACATTGACGAATTCAAGGTGGCGGAGTATATTCGCCAAGGTGGAGTTTGTTGTATTTGTGTCGAATATGGTGTACGTTTTGGGTTACGTTTGGACTTAGAGTTGTAATAGGTGTGGATAGGTACGGGTAGTGTTCGAGTCGGACACTAGTAGACTTGGCCTCCCATATAATGCGGGGGCACCACATGTTGTAACCTTTGACGACTTGATAGCAGCAGGCGCGCAAGGGAAGCCGGCGGCTTGTGCCGGCGACCAAGGCGACCGGTGTAGCGGTATCAATGGGGAGGAGCGCCCGTAGTCATGCCCCGTAGAGAAGGCGAGTTCGCCGAACTGCGTTAACAAATCTCGTGTCGTCATCGTGCTGCGATTGCTTGGTCCTCGGTAGATCTACAGGTGTGCCTACAATATGTAACATACTTCTTAAAGGTATAATCTTAGCAGGAGGATAATATTTTGCAATGAAAGCATCTTTACACTTAGTCCAAGAATCAATACTATTTATAGGCAAAGATAACAACCATTCTTTAGCTCTTCCTCTCAAAGAGAAAGGAAACAATTTCAGTTTAGTTATATCTCCACCTACATCTTTATATTTTTGCATCTCACATAGTTCAACAAAATTATTAAGATGGGCAGCAGCATCATCAGTACTAACACCACAAAATTGCTCTCTCATAACAAGGTTTAACAGGGCAAGTTTTATCTCATAAAAATTAGCAGTAGGAGAAGGTGGAGCAATAGGTGTGTTAATGAAATCATTGTTGTTGGTGCTAGTAAAGTCACACAACTTTGTGTTCTCAGGAGTGGTCATTTTAACAAGACTAAAAATAGGAATAAAACTATAGCTAGAATAAAAACTAATTCTTTTGTGTTTTTGATAAAGAGAAGTAAACAAGACAAAATAAAATAAATTAAGCAAAAAAAAAAGTAAAGAGATTGGAAGTGAGAGACTCCCCTTGCAGAAATTCTCTTCCTCCCCGGCAACGGCGCCAGAAAACTTTGTTGATGACTAACGTTGGTAGAACCCAAGTGCAAGGTGTGAAGAGTGCATCATCAAGTTTTCCCTCGGAAAATAAACCAAGGTTGAATCGACCAGTATGAGGATAAGCAATCTCTGAAGGTTGATGCAGCTAAGATGGCAGGGCACACTACCGGTTCAGTAGCAACGTGGAACCTACAAAACACAATCAAATCCCTTTGTCCCAAAGTAGCAGTGAGGTTGTCAATCTCACGGGTTTTGCTGAACACAAAGAGTTCAAACATATGGTGTGGAAAACAGTAGGAGAATAGTATAAAAGCAGTAGAAATAGTATGAAAGCCGTGGAAGCAGTGTGAGTATTATCTGTATGAGAAAATGGACCGGGGTCCATAGTTCACTAGTGGTGTCTCTCCGTGAAAGATAAATAACATGTGTGGTGAACAAATTACAGCTGGGCAATTGAACGAAATGAAGGTTGCACCGTAGTGCATATGCAAGACATAAAGATTACTATGTGATTCATGCGAGCATTACAACAAAATACATAAACCGTCATCCAACTGCATCTATGACTAATAATCCACCCTCCGAATATCTGATACGTCATCAACGTATCCTTAATTTCTGATGTTCCATGTTGTTTTCTTATTGTTTCCCACATGTTTGCTATACACTTTATGTCATTTTTATCGATTTTCCGGACTAACCTATTGACAAGATGCCACAGAGCCAGTTCCATGTTTTCTGTTGTTTTTAGTTTCAGGAAAGTTGTTCTGGAAATATTCTCTGAATTGAAAAATTCGAAGCCCGGAAGTCTTAGAATTCCCGAAGGTTCTTGGGAGTCCCGAAGAGACCCCGAGGGGGGCTTAGAGGGCCCACACCATAGGGTGGCGCGCCCCCCAGCCGCGCCATGGGGTGGTGTGGGCCCCCCGACCTCCACCGCCTTTGCCCTTTTGCCTATTTATGAAGGGAATATGCCCAAGAGGCAATAATAAAGTTGTTATTATCTTATTCCTTGTTTATAATAAATGTTTATTTCTCATGCTAGAATTGTATTAACCGGAAACGTTGATACATGTGTGTTTAATAAACAAACAATGGTTCCTAGTAAAGCCTCTCTTTTAACTAGCTCGTTGATTAATAGATGATCAAAGTTTCCCGATCATGAACATTGGATGTTGTTAATAACGGGGTCATGTCATTGGTAGAATGATGTGATGAACATAGACCCAATATCAAGATAACAATACGATCAAGTCATTTAGCTTATATTGTTATATCATGCATACGAAGTAACTTATTCCTGAGACCATGGGATCATGCCAATCACTGGTACCGGAAGGGTGCTTTGATGTCATCAAACGTCACACCGTAATAGGGTAACTATAAAGGTGCCGTTAGGTATTCGGAAAGTATTAGTTGAGGATCATGGATCAAGAGTGGGATTTTTCTATCCAAATGACGGAGAGATATACTCTGGGCCCTCTCAGTGATATCACATCGACACCGCTTGCAAGCACGTGACTAGGTCACAAGGATGTCATATCACGGAAACGAGAAAAGAGTACTTGTTGGTAACGAGATTGAACAAGGTATGGTTGATACCAATGATCGAATCTCGGGCAAGTAAAATATCGCGAGACAAAGGGAATTAGTCACGACGTTAATGGTTCACACGATCACGAGAGTCATCATTGAATATATAGGAGTCGTCACGGATCTCCAGATCCCGCTGTTGATTATTGATCGGAGAGGAGTCTCGATCATGTCTATGTTATTCGCGAACCGTAGGGTGACACACTTAAGGTTCGATGACGCATTTGAGAGGATACAGAATAATGAAGAATGTTTTGAGCAGCACCGAAATTGTTTCGGGGAATATTGAAATAGTCATCAGAATTGTTTCGGGGAATATTGAAATAGTTCAAGGTGGTATATGTTAATGTTTGATTAAAAAATAGTTCAAGGGGGTAAGTGTTAATGTTTGTTAATAGGATTAACAAATATTAAAATAAATAAATGAAATTGTTTTATTTATTTATGAAAGAAAACCCTTGGAATTTTGAGTGGGAATTGATGGGAGGATGAGTGGGTTGAGTGGAGACTCCACCCACATGATGAGGCAAGAGGTGGAGGCACCAAAAATTAGTGGCTGCCTGCCCCTCCTATATAAAGAGGGGTTGGATCTCCCTCTCCCCACACACTTGGTGTCATCTTCACTTCCTCTCCACCCGCTGCTCCATTCCATGGTCTTCGGCTTGGCGAAGCCCTGACCGTGGGATTCTTCACCACCACCACGCCGTCGTGCTGCTAGAGTTCCGAGGGATCCTCTACTTCCACCTCCCCACTGGATCGAAGGAACGGAGGTCGTCATCAACCGTACATGTGACCGATCACGGATGCACCACCGGATTGCGATGCACATCTTCTCGCTCCCGGGATCGGTGTGAGTACGACTACGCCAACAACGAGATTTGATCTCGTAACACTTTGTGTCTTCGAGGGTATGTTCTTCTTAAGACTCTCTCTATGCCCGTTGCACTTCGTCTCCTAGATTAGATCTTGGCCTTTCGGGTGTCTCTCGCGTAGGAATTTTTTCGTTTTCTATGCAACGAACCCTTCAGTGGTATCAGAGCCGGATCTATTTTTAGATGTTTTGCACGGGTAGAACACATAGGTGTTTGTGGGTGTTGATGATCATGTTATTGCCTCCTTGAGTATTTTATGATCTTAGTGGCATATTTGGATGAAGCTACCCTAGACAAACTTTACGTGTACTATGTACGCGAGGCCTGTCTCACTTGTGGCTGAGGGGGTGTCCGTTTCTCCTACTATAGTTAAGATCTAATCTACAAAGGGCTGTTAAAAAATATGATTTGTCAACGTTGTGGCTCTTGTACGTAGGTATGACCGGTTCTATCCTCGTAAGCCCAAGCCATGTAAAATATGCAAAAATAAATTAGAGGCGTCTAACTTGTTTTTGCAGGGCATGTGATGTGATATGCTCAATGTTACAAACGTTATGTATGAGATGATATCTTTTGTAAATTATTGACATACCGGCTGGAGCCATATGGTTGTCTTATTTTTATGGCATGTGTGACGTATATCATATCCATGTGATATGTTGTAATGGACAATCAAGATGGAGATGCCACGGACCTTGGTGCCACGCCGGTGGAATGATGGAGATCATACCATGATGCACAAGATGGAGATCAAGTGCAAGAAGGACCATATCATATCACATTATCGATGCATGTGATGTTAATCCTTTTATGCATCTAATTTTGCTTAGATCATGACGGTAGCATTATAAGATGACCCCTCTCACTTAATATCAAGATAATAATGTGTTCTTCCTTAAGTATGCACCATTAAGAAAGTTCGTCGTTTCGAGACACCACGTGATGATCGGGTGTGATAGACTCAATGTTCGCATACAACGGGTGTTTTCAAGCCTAGCATGTACAAACATGGCCTTGAAACACACGCAATACTACGGTTCTACTTGGCGAGCCTAGCATGTACAGACATGGCCTCGGAACACATAACCGAAAGGTAAAGCATGAGTCATATGGATGATATGATGAACATGTCGATGTTAGCCTTTGAAGCTACATCATCTCACGTGATGATCGGTTTTGGTGTAGTGAATTTGGTTCGTGTAATCACTAAAAACGACTAGAGGGATGTTATTTTTGAGTGGGAGTTCACATAGTAATTTTGAATTAACTTGAACTTATTTATCATGAACAACAAATCAAAGTGAATTTGCACAAATTGTAGTATTCATTGGCATCCATAAAACTACCTTACACTTAGAGTGTTAATTAAGATATAACTGTTATGATCTGGCAAATACCATTTAAGATTGGTACCGTATTAGTGAAATTTAAAATTGAGTCCTATTGTAGATTTTCGGTATTTCCTACCTAGCTCCATATGGTTAATGATTGATTGACCTAGAGAGCAAATAATTCCTACTTAGAATGCAGAGTCATGGTTGCTTCCATATTACTTTATCTTAAAAAGAATGTTTTGTTGATCAAGGTGATTTAGGAACTAAAAAGAATTATTTTCAAAAACAATCAAGTGAAAGATATATTGATATCTAGAAACTTATGTGTGGAAACATGAATGAGTATAATTTAGCTTGACAATGTATGCTTATATTATTCGAATATATGCAATGATTGAAGACGCTATGCGTTTTGAATATTCCAAGAAGTTGGGCGCTAAAAATTATCCTCTAAATTCCTTCATTCGAGCTATAGTAGCTTAATCATAAAATTGTTTTGATGGGATGGATAAAAAGTATGGGTAAAAATCGTTTACCTTGCTTGGAGATTGCTAAGAGTGGAGTCTGGAAGAATGCTATTAATATGGTGATATTAGTAGGACAATCAAACTCAAAGTATGACTCAATGGGTGATAGTATATGACTAACACGCCAAGGAAAATGATCTAGTACGACTAGCATTGTTTGATGTTGAATGATTCTTCTGTAAAGGAAAGGGAATATTGAAAATATAATTACAAAAAGATATATGGCAGAAAAAGAAGTTAACTGGAAAAGTCCAGCTCAGGAGTATATGCTTGATATACAAGTTATAGATATATTACTAGTTAAAAAAGTATTTTTTGGGTATTTTGATACCAGATTGGTTGGTATGCGTTGTCATACAAAGCAACGCAATACAAGAAATACAAGGGCCTAAAAGGAACTAGTAATAGATGTGGAATTGATTATGACAACAACAGAAATAAAGTGTTATTGTGTTCATTGTCGTATCAAACCAAACATTCAAGGTTTATTTTAAGAACTTAATAAGTTGTTATTTTGTTCTGGTCTTTTGTGAGAACAAATGAGATTGTTCAAACTATGACCATATTCCATAATTGATGGATATGTTAATATAAGTCATGTTGGTAAAGTAAACATCTATAATAATAAATGCTAAACGTTGCAAGACGTAAAAGAGTTTCACTTAAATTGTGACACCACCATTTTAGTTCATATAGGAAAGGAAAACATGAAGGAACTCCATATTGATGGACTTATGGAGTCATTTTGTTTTGAATAAATTGACGCTTGTGAGACCTCTTCCAAAAGATGACTAGAATTCCATTCATAGGCCAAAGTAGAATGGACGACTAATTTAGTGGAGATTGTACATATTGATCTATATAGTCTAGTATGTGTAGTCATGTGTGGTGGATGAAATTTTACTTCATAAAATTCTGTCGATGATTTGAGTAGATATGTGAGTATATCTATTTAAAGAGAACGAAGTTTGACATTTTGAATTGGTTCAAATGGTTGTTAATATGAAGTAAAAATCATTGTAACAAGATAATCAAGTATTTATGACTGGATCATAAAGGATAAAGTTTGAGTTACAGGTTTAGCAAAACATCTGAGAATTTGCAGAATTGTTCTACAACTTATACTTCTCGAATACCCCAGATTAGTTTGGAGTATTCAAGAGACAAAATCAAACCTTGTTGGACATGGTAAGATTAATAAAAATGCCATTATAATTTTTTAGTTTATACATTAGTGACAACCGCTTTTACACTGAAAAGAGCGCCATCATGATCCATTGAGATTGACACCATATAAGATATGGTTTGGGTAATGACCCAAATTGTCTTTTTCTTAAGTTTTGGTATGCATAGCATGTGTAAAATGTTTACAACCAAAATAGGATAAATATATGCTTATAAGGTTATCCCGAAGAATACATTGGGGATTTCTCCTGTCACCAAACCAGAGACAAATGTTGTTTGTCAGAGAAGGTTGATTTCACGAGAAAGTAGTTTTTGCGAAACAAGTGAGTGGGAGGACAGTACAAACTCGACTAGATTAGCGAATCTTCGTTACCATGTCAAGAGTAGCGCAACACTGGAAGTTGTTCCGGAGTTTCCTATTTTGACAAAGTAGAAGACACTACATGTGTTGTAGATACTTCGAATGAGTTTGCGAACTGAACCACAAAAGTCCTAAAACTTTGTACTTAGACCAACTTGTGGTTTAAGTGTGAAGTGTTGTTTTGACAACAAAGGACCTGGACCTTATAAAGGAAGCAAATGATGGGCCCTGACTTCGTAAAATTGACTATGGGTCATTATATCCGCCATAGTATCCTTGTATGAATATCAAATATGTGACTTGGTAGTCCTTTGGATAGGCATGATGCCTAACGATAGCAAAAGGATCTATATAGCGACAAAGGCATGGATTTTTACATCCTTTGAAAATTGTACTTATCGAAAAGTTGTTTTCGACGAAGTTCAAAGAGTTGACTACTGCAAGATTTTGATCTTTCGTAGTGATGCTTTAGTCTTTGCGGATAGTTCTAGCAGAAGTTACATATTATGATATGGCAGTTGAATAACAAAATCAAATCTCCTCTCGACGAAGTTTGATCGAGGATGTGTCCTTGACACAGTCTGAGAGTTTTGTAATATTCAAATGGTTGCTGGAAAGGTATGCAAACTTCAACGGTTGAAGTAAGCATAATGAAGTTGGAATCTTTACTCTAATGAAGTTTTCAAAAAGTTTGATTCCATCATGAACGATAAAAATGCTTGTAGAGTTACAAGAAATTAAGTGGGAGCGCAATGACATATTTCCAATGCTTTATGTAGATGACATATGGTTGATTGGAAAATTTGTATTTTAAATTAACACGGTTAAGATTTTTATATTGATGAGAGGCTTAGGAAATATTGGGCATCTATATCTATAAGAGATGGATTTAATCGCCTAATATGGTTGAGCCAGACTACATAGATGAAATATTGAAGTTAGTCAATATCGAAATGACAAGAAGGAGTTATTGCCACATGGAAAATATTTGTGAAAGATTCAAGTGTTTTGACACATGATGAGTATAATTGAAATTAAGATTTCTAAGTCATGTGTTCCATGCTATGTACACAACCAAATGATGCCTATGCAATAAAATGTTATAGCAGGATAATTCATATGATGATTAGACAACAGTGGGAGAGATCCTTATGTCATTTTAGAAATGCTAAGGATTTGTTTTCCTATATAGTAATGACAAACTATTTGCGGTAATATGTTACACTAATAGTCTTGTCATCTATTCAAATAATTTTATCTCAATTAAAATATGTGATGAAGGGTAGCACAATAGGCTGGAAGAAAGTTCCATGCTGGATTTGAAAGAGTTTCAAAATTATAGTATTGTGACGGATACTACAACAAAGGCTAAGTATATCGTTGTGTCGACAACAAATAATATAAGTATTTTGTGTCAAGGAGTTCTTTATTGAACTTGGTGAATTTCCAAGAATGCTGACACTATGAAGCTACATTTTCACAATGTTAGTAACATTGGTTTAAGCTGAGGAATTAAGGTTTCACCGATTGACCAAATATATACAAAGCCATCTCATTAGAGAATGAGTGATGCATGTAGACGCAAAGAACATGCAAATACAATAGGACCTGAACAGTTCAGATCTTTTTGACGATGTTTACCACATGCGAAGCATGGTAATAACACTGAAACGCCATATGTGTTAAGTGCTTACAGACTAGATTATTGACTCTAGTGCAAGTGGGAGACTGATGGGAATATGCCCGAGAGGCAATAATAAATGATTATTATCTTACTCCTTGTTTATGATAAATGTTTATTTCTCATGCTAGAATTGTATTAACCAGAAACGTTGATCCAAGTGTGTTTAATAAACAAACAATGGTTCCTAGTAAAGCCTCTCTTTTAACTAGCTCGTTGATTAATAGATGATCAAGGTTTCCTGATCATGAACATTGGATGTTGTTAATAACGGGGTCATTTCATTGGTAGAATGATGTGATGAACATAGACCCAGTATCAAGATAACAATACGATCAAGTTATTTAGCTTATATTGTTATATCTTGCATACGAAGTAACTTATTCCTTAGACCATGAGATCACGCCAATCACTTGTACCGGAAGGGTGCTTTGATGTCATCAAACGTCACACCGTAACAGGGTGACTATAAAGGTGCCGTTGGGTATTCGGAAAGTATTAGTTGAGGATCATGGATCAAGAGTGGGATTTGTCCATCCAAATGACGGAGAGTTATACTCTAGGCCCTCTCGGTGATATCACATCGACACCACTTGCAAGCACGTGACTAGGTCACAAGGATGTCATATCACGGAAACAAGAAAAGAGTACTTGTCGGTGACGAGATTGAACAAGGTATGGTTGATACCAATGATCGAATGTCGGACAAGTAAAATATCGCGAGACAAAGGGAATTAGTCACGATATTGATGGTTCACACGATCACGAGAGTCATCGTTGAATATATAGGAGTCATCACGGATCTCCAGATCCCGCTATTGATTATTGATCGGAGAGGAGTCTCGATCATGTCTATGTTATTCGCGAACCGTAGGGTGACACACTTAAGGTTCGATGACGCATTTGAGAGGATACGGAATAATGAAGAATGTTTTGAGCAGCACCGAAATTGTTTCGGGGAATATTGAAATAGTCACCGGAATTGTTTTGGGGAATATTGAAATAGTTCAAGGTGGTATATGTTAATGTTTGATTAAAAAATAGTTCAAGGGGGTAAGTTTTAAAGTTTTTAATAGGATTAATAAATATTAAAATAAATAAATGAAATTGTTTGATTTATTTATTAAAGAAAACCCTTGGAATTTTGAGTGGGAATTGATGGGAGGATGAGTGGGTTGAGTGTAGACTCCACCCACATGATGAGGGGAGAGGTGGAGGCACCAAAAATTCGTGGCTGCCTCCCCTTCATATATAAAGAGGG
The DNA here is from genome assembly GCA_028641055.1 of Alopecurus myosuroides. Lineage (NCBI taxonomy): Eukaryota > Viridiplantae > Streptophyta > Magnoliopsida > Poales > Poaceae > Alopecurus > Alopecurus myosuroides. Next base: position 306,939,675 of record CM054063.1, on the reverse strand, counting down.
GTTGGACCTCCCTATCCCCACACACTTGGTGTCATCTTCACTTCCTCTCCACCCGCTGCTCCATTCCATGGTCTCCGGCTTGGCGAAGCCCTGGCCGTGGGATTCTTCACCACTACCACGCCACCGCGCTGCTGGAGTTCCGAGGAATCCTCTACTTCCGCATCCCCGCTGGATCGAGGGAACGGAGGTTGTCATCAACCGTACGTGTGACAGATCACGGATGCACCGCCGGATTGCGTTGCACATCTTCTCGCTCTCGGGATCGGTGTGACGACTACGCCAACAACGAGATTTGATCTCGTAATGCTTTGTGTCTTCGAGGGTATGTTCTTCTTAAGACTCTCCCTATACCCATTGCACTTCGTCTCCTAGATTAGATCTTGGCCTTTCGGGTGTCTCTCGCGTAGTTCTATGCAACGAACCCTTCCATTTATACCCCCCGAGACGTAAACCCTAAAGATATCCCACTTTTTCCCGAGAAACACCCGAGGCCGATGTCATCGTCATCCCGAGATCTAGAGGGTTCTGGAGCTCTCCCCGGCACCCTGCCGGAAGGTAAATTCATCACCGGAGGGGTCTATGCCACCGTGCCCTCCTCCGAAGTGATGCGTTAGTAGTTCATCCCTGGACTATGGGTCCATAGCAGTAGCTAGATGGTTGTTCTCTCCACTTTGTACCTCATGTTTAGATCTTGTAAGGTCCCTAACATGATCAAGATCATCTTTATGTAATGCTACATGTTGTGTTTGATGGGATCTGATGAATGTTGAATGATGTGTCTTTTGATTTTCAATCTATCATGTTATCTTCATGCATATGTTATTTTTGATCTTGCATGCTCTCTGTTATTAGTAGATGCTCTAGCCAAGTAGATGCTAGTATCTCCAAGAGGGAGTATTTATGCTCGATAGTGGGGTCATGCCTCCTTTGCATCTGTGATCGAGTGACAGAAACGTGACGTATGGAGGATGTGTTGTTGCCATCAGAGAGAAAACAACGGTGTTTACCTAGTTTACATTACACACTTTGCTTACGGCAATAATCTGTTGCTAGCAACTTAATAACCAACGTTTGTTAGGATGATATTCGGAGGGTGGATTATTAGACCTAGATGCGGTTGGATGACGATCTATGTATTTTGTTGTAATGCCCGCATGAATCACATACTAATCTTTATGTCTTGCATATGCACTACGGTGCAGCCTTCATTTATGTCAATTGCCCAGCTGTAATTTGTTCACCACACATGTTATTTATCTTTCACGGAGAGACACCACTAGTGAACTGTGGACCCCGGTCCATTTTCCTCATACTTCTAAAACACCTACAACTTTCATACTGCTCTCATACTGTTCCTACTGTTTACCTACTGTTTTCCACACCATACGTTTAACCTCTTTCTGTTCAGCAAAACCGGTGAGATTGACAACCTCACTGCTTCGTTGGGGCAAAGTGATTTGATTGTGTTGTGTGAATTCCACTTTGCTGCTGAACCGGTAGTGCGCCCTGCTATCTCAGCTGCATCAACCTTCTGAAGTGCTTCTTCCTCCTACTGGTCGATTCAACCTTGGTTTCTTTTCTGAGGGAAAAATTGCTGCTGCACTCTTCACACAATGTTTTCTGGCACCGTTGCTGGGGAGGAAGAGAATTTCTACAAGGGGAGTCTCTCACTTCTGATCTCTTTACTTTGTTTTTATTTTGCTTATTTTATTTTATTTTGTCTTGTTTGCTTCTCTTTATAAAAAACACAAAAAATTAGTTCTTATTCTAGTTGTTATTTTTTGCTTTATCATGCTTGCTATCAATGTTTGATGCCTTTGAAACTAGATCTTATAGGCAAGGTGGGTTCATGGATGAACAACAAAAATATTGTAAGGAACACCGCTTGTCACAAAAAGGAATACACTTATGGGAGAAAATTAATAAATTGCATGACTATGCTAAAAACTTGTGCTCTACGTATAATGCTACTTATTGCTTTGATAAATCTTGCTGTTGTAGGAGGTATAAAACCTCCCTTTTCAATGTGAGTATAATGATGTTACCATATCTTCTTATGTTAAGGGAAATTATGAATTATATGATGTGGAATAAATTGAAGAATTTATTGCTTGGAAGGGTGCATTCGAAATTGCCTATTTACTTGAAAGTATTGATGATGCACCTTGTAAATACGAGATTTATGCTATACTTGAATATTTATTTGATAATTACAAGGATTGTAATTACTACATAATGGAATATCTTAATAAATGCTCTCAACCTAAGGATGAGACTAATGCCTTGCAGGAACCTATGGAAGAAGAAACTGCTGAATCTGGAATCTCATTGGATGAAAAAGAGGAGAAGAGTGATGATCAAGAGGAGGAAGAATGGAACCCATGTCTACCTTCCAATGATAGTAACTCTTTAACTCATACATTATTTGATGAAATTGATACTTTCTATACTTGTGACCTTGATACTACTATGAATGAAACTTGTGGGAATGATATTTCTACTGTTATTTATGATAATCCTTGCTACTTTGATAAATCTTATGATAATGCTCTAGAGGATGGTCCTATGTTACTTGATGTTCTAAATTATGATGCTACTTAAAATGGGATTGCTAATATTAGTCCCATGCCTTTTATGAGTGATCAATCATCTTGTTTTTCTATTGCTAGAAGTGGGAAAAAAGAGGAGCTGATTTTAAATTTTGATCCCACTGTTTTTGAGCTTGATATGAATTGTGTGCTTTTAGACCATGAAAAACATGATTTATGTGATAATTATGTTGTTGAGTTTGTTCATGATGCTACTAAAAATTATTATGAGAGAGAAAAATATGGTTGTAGGAATTTTCATGTTACTAAAACACCTCTCTTTTTGTTGAAAGTTTTGAAGTTGCTATTGTTCTACCTTCCCATGATTTCTAGTTTGAGCTTCTTTAATTTATTTATTTACAAGACTCCTCTACATAGGAAGTGGGTTAGACTTAATTTTTTCTTATACCTGCTTCTTGATGCTCTCTTTTGCTTCAATTTATATTTCTTATGTGAGCATCTTCTTCACTTGAAAACACGTGAATCCACTTTTCTGGGCCTAGCTAAAAGGCGTTAAAGAAAAGCACTTCTTGGGAGATAACCCATGGTTTTATTTTTGCTTTGTTTTTCTCTGTTTTATTTGAGTAAATGGGTTGTATACTTCTGTAGAAACTCCTTTTATCTTTATTTTCATGTTTTAGTAGTGCCAAGTAAGGTTTCTGACGAGAGTTGGAGTTGGTTTTTCGATTTCTGATGTCCACCGTAAAAAATCATATAAATCATAGAAAATTCAGAATGAACTGAAATTTCTTGTGCTTATTTCTCCGCTAATTACAAAACTTTTGACTTCGTTAAGTTTTTAGATATGAGCAACGTAAGTGCCTCAAAAAAAATCGTCTGTACGGACTGTTCTGGTTTTGACAGATTCTGCCATTTTTCTTGCATTTGCTCTTTTGCGATGTCTAGTGGATTTCTTTGCTTCACGAAACATCAGTGGATGTAGCTAATGTTTAAAATTATAAATAGAACTTGTTCCATACAGAACCAATGGATTTTTAATTGTTGCACTAACCCTCTAATGCGAATTACTGTTTGAGTGTGGTGTGACGGAAGTTTTCAAGGGTCAAGAGAAGAGGTGATATATGTGATCAAGAAGAGTGCAAGGTCAAAACTTCGGGATGCCCCCGTGATTCATCCAAGCATATTTTTAGAAGACTCAAGCATCTAATCTTGGGAATGCACAAGGCATCCCCTTCTTCATCAACTATCTATCAGGTCACTTCTCGTGAAACTTTATTTTTATTCGGTCACATCATATGAAGTTTACTTGGAGCGTCTATTTATTTTTATTTTATTTTCCTTGCTGAAATAATATAGTTGGATCCTAGAATTCATTTTTTGGGAGAGAGACACGCTCCACTTTTTCGTTTGAATACTTTCTATGATAGTATTCTTAGTTTTTCTTCTACCTGCTGCAAAAATTCCTGTTTAGCTCTTGTTTTCATTGCATATCTTGTTCAGAGCTATTAGTTTTAGTAGTGTTATGTGAGTCCTCTCATGTTTTCTTTCTATAGAATCTAGAGATTTTTTGTTAAAGCATGTTTTTTATGGTGCTTTTTGGGAAAAGAAATTGCTGCTTGAGGTAGAAATTTTAACGGTGCAAGTAGAAGGCTTGTATAGAATGTGGCTAGACTTTTTCATATCATGCTAGATGTTAATTTATTTCTTATTTAGTAGCATGATTAGCCTCAAATAGCTGAGAGTGTTTAATGTGCCATTGAAAGAATCATGATTTGTTCTTGTCATATTGAAGCATATAATTTGTGGTGTTCTCATTGGAACTTTTATTTGGTTGACTTGGCGCATGCTCACACCATGTTTATGACTATGAACCAGTCACGAATAGCCTCCATGATCATTTAGATTTTGAACTTGTTGTACCACTTATGATTTGATTCATGATGTTTATGTCGCTATGCATGATTATGGCTCTTATGCTCTCTTGATTTATCGCTCCTAGTCTTTTGCTAGCCTCCACCTGTACTGAGTATGAGCTCTACTCGTCCATCCAACTCCCAAAAACCAAAGTTTTTCCATTGTGTCCACCATACCTACCTACATGTGGTAATTAACCGCCACTCCAAAGTAAATTGCTCATGTGTTAGCTTTAAAACTTTCAAAATTACTCCTGTTTTGTGCTCCTGTTTTAGCTCATGGGGACGTAAATAGAGAATCTTTATCCCACTTGTTGATTGGACTTTCACACCCTAGACTAGTGGCTTCATCCGCTTATCTAATGATAGAAGAGCTGGCAGTGGGGTGCCCAGCCCCAAATTAATAACACAAATTCTCTTCACTATTTTTGCCCCTGATTTTTAGTCAAAGCATAATTGTGTAAACCAAAGAGAAAGAGGGATGACCTTGTACCCAGATGCGTCCTTCTACGGGAGACACTCTTGTGAAGGCTAGTTGGCTTGTGACATACTGTATTTTTTGTTTACCATTCGTTGACATAAGCATACACGTCTCTTAAAATATAGACACTCCTCCACCGATATGTGATTTTTGGCAGACACCCGAGGATTGGGTTAGCCATGGTTTGTGAAAGATGGTTGGGAGGAGTGTCAAGTTTTTATACCTCAGTTTAATAAAATAAAAGTTCTAGCACATGAGTGATCCATGCTTCCCTCTGCGAAGGGCCTTTCTTTTGCTTTTATGTTGATTCTCCATCTTCTAACTTTATGCACGGTTGAGAGAGCATAGTTGCCATTCTGAGTTTTATGTGCATTTGTCCCAGTAATATTATTAATTTATTCATGATGTGTTATTTCTTGTTCTATAATTATTTTTTCTAGTATTCCTCATGAACTTTGAAGGTGTCCTAGCATTTATGTTTTGCCCCACTCTTAAGGACTAGCGAAATATCACTTTGACATGTTTTCTCTATACTTGAAACAAACGTATATCTTTCTTTGCATTGTTATTCATGATGTTTTATTTGAGTCACTTCTCATGATGCAAGGTGATTGCTATGCTTTATTATTAAAGTTCTATTTATCATGCTTGTGTTAAAGTTGTATGATCTCACCTTACTTATGCTTTTACATTATTGATGATGAAGTTTGTGTTAGTAGCATGTCACCTCAAAAATTATGTGTTTTTATCGTTTACCTACTCGAGGACGAGTAGGAACTAAGCTTGGGGATGTTAATATGTCATAAAAGTATCCTTAATTTCTGATGTTCCATGTTGTTTTCTTATTGTTTCCCACATGTTTGCTATACACTTTATGTCATTTTTATCGATTTTCCGGACTAACCTATTGACAACATGCCACAGAGCCAGTTCCCTGTTTTCTGCTGTTTTTATTTTCAGAAAAGTTGTTCTAGAAATATTATCGGAATTGGAAAATTCGAAGCCTGGAAGTATTAGAATTTCCAAAGGTTCCACGGAGTCCCGAAGAGACCTGGAGGGGGGCCATAGGGGTCCCACGCCATAGGGCGGCGCGACCCCTGGCCGCACCATGGGTTGGTCCCCCGGCCTCCACCGCCTTTGCCCTTTATCCTATTTATACCCCCCGAGACGTAAACCCTAAAGATATCCCACTTTTTCCCGAGAAACATCCGAGGCCGCCGAAATCATCATCCCGAGATCGGGAGGGTTCTGGAGCACTCCCTGGCACCATGTCGGGAGAGAAATTCATCACCGGAGGGGTCTACTCCACCATGCCCTCGTCCGAAGTGATGCGTGAGTAGTTCAGCCCTGGACTACGGGTGTAACATCCAAGTATGAAAACCCTTAGTTGTTTTACTTATTTGTTTAATTTATGCAATGCATCATGGCATCATTCTCATTTTTATTTCTGTTTGCATTGTTTTCATAATAAAATTCAAACTTAATCAAACATTGTTTTCACACTTGTCTGTTACAACCTTTCAAATAAAGAAGTGCAAACTAAAAACCTCTTTTGTTTCCAAGCAATCCATTGTAATTCATCCATTAAGTTGTTGCTAAAATCAATTACTCCATTAAATCAATTATTTCCAAGTCATTTTCCAAACTCAAAACAATTATCAAATCATCAACTTTTGAATCCATGATGTTCAACACAACTTGGTATTCTTCAAAACATTCTAAAACCCTAGGGGTAACCCTATCCAATGCATGTTTTTTTATCAAGGTTTTGTTAACATCAAAATCCTTCTATTTTGGTTCCAAACACAAACTACTATTTTAAAATTTAATTTTTGAAATCCAAGCTTGCAATGTGGTTTCTAATCACCTAAAAAGCTTAACTGAATTTTTCTGTAATTTTTCTTGATTAAAACCTTAACAACTTTCTTCCAAAAGCAATCTACAAAAAAAAAAAACAGAAAAAGAATAAAAAGGAGAAACCAGCGCGCGCGCGCAGCAGATAACGCCAGCCCAGCCCACCTAGCCTACGCGCGCGCGACCCAACCCAGCTAAGCGCAACTTAACGCTTCGCCGCGCGCCAAGATTCGTGCGGGGTCTTCGTTCAGGAGTACGGCAGCGCATCGCGCCGCGCCACCGCACCCCCTGACGACTCCGGCGGCCGCCACCTCCTCTCCGTGGCCTATAAAGCGCGCTCTAGGGTTCCCGGAGCCTAACCCTAGCTCTAGGTTCCCGTTCCCCCCATCAGCGCCGCCAATCGCTTCCTCCCGTCGATCCACCACCTATCTGTATCTCTTCCCGCCGGCGACCTTCTGAAAATCGACATGGCGCCGCCGCGTTCCGTTCCAACATAGCTACCACCCACCTGCAATCGTTCGACCGCTCTCTCCTCTTCCCCGTGGACACCATAAGGGACCAAGGTGAGCATCAGATCTCCGTCGTGGTCCTTTTTCCTCTCCGGCCGCCGTGACGACCTCGTCTCTGAATCTGTCGATCGCACCGCCGTTGCAGGGACCCTCCGCCACGTTCGTTTGCTGGAAACGTTGCGCCACTGCTTCCTCTACCTTACGGGCACGCGAGCGTCACCGGAGGAGCACCACCGCGTCGACACCGTCTGCTTCTTCGCCGCGGCCACCAACGTCACCGTGCGTCACCGTCCGCCTCTGCTTCAATTAACTCCGGTGGTGAGCACCTCTTCGTCCCTCTCTCCTGTCTACTGCCTCCCCAACACGGCCGTGCGTTAATCTGCAACGTCCACGGCGACGCAGCACGACCACGAGCACCGCAACGCCGGCGACCCCCCTGTCTGTCAGACGATCAACCACTTCGTCGTCAGAAAGTTCAGTTATTTGGACTGAACCTCAACCTGCACGCGTAGCGTTTACTGTCAACACACCGCAGCGCAGCGCACTGGTTGCGTTCCTTTCTGAACTTGCGTAGGGCGCGGGTTCGAGCCGCCAACGCCCCACCTTTTTTGTGGAATTGTTTCCACTGCGCCTGGCCCACTGTCATCGACCCCTGTGGCCACGCAAGCGTCTGCTCAGCGCCACGCTGGCTGGGCCCACGGGCAGAGGCAGTGGCTAGCTACCAGCTGGGTAGAAAAGATTTCTGCGCAATTCTAAAATTACAAATTCCTTTTTAAATAACAGATTTGAATAGAAACTTTGAAATTCCATATCTTTTATTTTATAAATCCAATAAACACAAACTTTATATCTAGTCTGATCCAAATTTCATAATCTTTCCAAATATCCAACTTGTGTTCTGTTTTGAATTTTCAAAATACTTTTAAATTTCAAATTTGAATAATTCAAATGCAAATTGAAATAATTCATAACTAATTCATACTGTTTTCAAATAATTCAAATAAAACATGTTTTTCACACCTTTTTGAATACTCTATTCAAATATAAAATTTGTTTTCTGGTTTGAATAATTTAAATTGCCTAAACAATTTAAATCTTGTTTAATTCAATTAAAACTTGTTTAATATTGTTTAATTCATAACTAAATAATCTGAAGTCCAATTTCAAAATGTGAAACATGTAACTCAGCTAAAATTTGATAACCTTTTCAAATATAAAATTTGTAAATTGTTTTGCACACCCTAACTTGATGAAAACAATAATTTTTTGTGTACCATGTTTAAGTAACAAAATTCCAAACTTAATAAATGCTTTTCTAAATTGTTAACTATCATTCCAATTGCATTTAAATTGTTATGTTATTGTTATTCATCATGCATGCATCATGATAACAACCAACACCTAATAAATAGTTGTAAATCATTTGTTCCAATTGTTTCAATGGATCCTTTTCCATATGCAACCCTTGCATATGGGTCCATTTAATTTGTGCTATCATGTTAGTCAGTTTATCTAGATGCACCTATTAAATTGTCATGCATCATATTGACTGTGCACAATGCCATGAACATGATTGTTTACATTCCTGTTTTGTCTGTTTGCTTCTTCTCGGTTAGACGACGACTACGTTGAGACCGACGATCCTTACGACACCACTACTCAGGACCTAGCCCAGTACCCGGCTACTGAGCTGCCAGGCAAGTTATCACTCACATGAATCATCGAGTTCCTTTCCACACTTGTTGTCGATACTATCCTTTTTGTCTACTATTGCTAGCCCTATGTATCGTTGCTTGTTCTCCGAACCTATCACATGATACCCTGAACCAATTGTAACATCCCAAGTATGAAAATACCCCTAGAATGCTTTGTTCCTTGTTTTATTTCAAGCAATGCATCATGTCATCATGTTTACTTATTGTTTGCATTTGTTTTCCATCTGTTTTATTCTGTTTTCACAACTCAAATTCAAACCTTTTTCAAACATGGTTTCATACTTGCCCTGTTACAACTATTGGAACCAAAATAACAAATAAAAACAACCCTGTTATTCCTTGTTTTCACTTATTAAATTGTTGCTTAAAATCACTCAACCAAATTAATCTTTTATTTCCAAATCTTTCTCTAAACTCAAAACAATTCTCAAATCATCAATTCTTTGGAATCCATGATGTTCAATACATTTTGGTATTCTTCAAACATTCTAAACTATAGGGTAAACCCTATTGAAAACAATCTATTTTCTAAATAATAAGTAATATGGCAAAATTCATTTATTTTGGTCCAATTTCAAAACAGCAACAAAACAATTGAAATTTTGAAAACCTAAACTACCAAATGGTTTCTTTTAACTTAATAAGCTTACCTAATTTTTTCCAAATTTTTATCTACTCAAAAACCCCTCTATTTTATCCAAAAGCAAACTACAAAAAAAAAATAAAACAGAAAAAGAATAAAAACAAGCCAACTCGCTGCGCGCGCGGCAGCTAGCTGGCCCAAGCCCACCTAAGCACTAACGCGCGCAGCCCAGCCGCCCAGCAGCGCAACTTACCTCTTCGAACTGCTTCAAGATCCGTGCGGACGCCCGATTGCTTCCTCCTCGCAGTACGGCAGAGCGATGCCGCCCTCCACGTCGACGACGGCGCCACGGGAACGGCGATCCGCCACCCTAGCACCCTACAAATAGCCCTAGGGCCTCCCTGGTACCTAACCCTAGCCCTAGGTCCTCGTTTTCCGCGCCGCGCCGCCACCTTCCCTCCTCTCTGTCGCCTCTCCCTAGCTGTAGCTACCTCGCCGGAGATCCTCCTCTGAAAACGACCACCGCGGCGGCGCCATGACGCACCACTCCCCCACCTAGTTCCGGGAATCGCACGCCCACGGTCCCCTCTCTCCAACGGACACCGCAGCAGAGCCGACGTCGCCTCCGATCGTCCCCGCCATCCACGTCTTCCTCGTCGCCGTCAGGACGTCGCCGTCGATCTCCGCGAGCCTCTGCTTCCTACGACCACGGTGGTGAGCTCCGCAGTCACCTCCCTCTCTTCCTCTGCGTATGCACGCCCGCATCCATTCGCTTCCGTGTCGAGAACGGCCGTAGATCGTCGCCGGAGATCTCCGTTTACTGACAGCGACTTTCAGTCTTGCGCGCGCCAAAATTCAGTTAACCTGCTACTGAACAATACCTTGGCCGCGCGTGTTACTCTGTCAAGATTCGATCGCAGCGCAGCTGGTAGCGCTCTGTCTGAAACTGAAGGAGGGCGCGGGTTCGATTCCTGAGCGCCCCAAAAACTTTTTGGTCTTTTTCTTCCGCAGCAGCTGGCCCACTGTCAGCGACTGCTGTGGCCACGTGTGCACGCGCAGGTCCACGCTGGCCCCTGGCCCGCTGCGCAGTGGCAGCGTGTAGGCTGCTGCTGTGTAACAAACGTTTTTCAGCACAAATAAAATTCCAATTCTTTTTTTTAAATAACAGATTTGAAATAGAAACTTCTAAATTCAATATCTTTTAATTTACAAATGCAATGAATACAAACTTTATATGAAACTTGATCTAAATTTCATAAACTTTCCAAATTTGCAATTTGTGTTCTGTTTTGAATTTTCAAAATGCAATCTAAATTCAAATTCAAATAATTCAAATGCAAATTGAAATAATTCATAACTAATTCATACTGTTTTCAAATAATTCAAATAAAATATGTTTTTCACACCATTTTGAATGCTCTATTCAAATATAAATTTTGTTTTCTGGTTTGAACAATTTAAATTGCCTAAACTATTTAAATCTTGTTTAATTCAATTAAAAATTGTTTAATATTGTTTAATTCATAACTAATTAATCCAAAGTCCAATTTCAAATTGTGAAACATGCAATCCAACTAAAATTTGATAAACTTTTCAAATATAAAATTTGTAATTGGTTTTGCATACTTTAAATTGTTGAAAACAATCAATACTTGTTCAACACCATTAGGTACCAATAATTCCAAACTTGTTAATGTTTTCTAAAATGATTAACTATCAATCCAATTGCAATTAACTTGTTATCTTATTGTTCCTCATCATGCATGCATCATACTAATTCAACTACACCTAATGCTTAGTGATAGAACAATTAATTCAACTCCAAGCATGGGCTTCCATATGCATCCTTTTGCATATGTAGTCCATTTAAATTTGTGTTTCATGTCAAGCAAGTTATTTTGGTGCATCTATTAAACATGACATGCATCATCCAATGTTTGTGCACCTATGCCATGTATTGATTGCCCGTCTTCCTTCGTTGTTGTTTTGCTTCTTCTCGATTAGACGACGACGTTGGTACCGACGAGCCTTACGACACCACTACTCAGGACCTAGCCCAGTACGAGGCTGAGCTGCCAGGCAAGTTATCACTCACATGAATCATTGAGTTCCTTTCCACACTTGTTGTCGATACTATCTTTTTGTCTACTATTGCTAGCCCTATGTATCGTTGCTTGTTCTCCGAACCCATCACATGATACCTTGAGCCATGATATTGCCACCACCTCCATACCCATAGCCTTTGCTTGTGCCTTAGTATTATCTAGCATGCTTAGGGTTGCTTTTACTCGAGTCTGTTGTCGGTTATTACTGTTATTATCTTATTATCTTGTACCGGGGCTCGTTATTAATCAATCAATCCTGTTAATTGCTAATGGTAATAATAATTTGATGATAAGGCACCGGCAGGAGGCCCATGAGTGGTTTTGGAGCCTGCTAGTGTCGACCCTAATAGGAAAAGGGTCTTGTCTACTGATCCATGATGAGCGCACTACCCGCACTTGGGAAGCGAGTATGGGCGCCCCCCTCAACTTGACCTGATTCGCATCTCGTCCAAATCGCCTCATTTAGTTCGTGTTTTCCATTTGCCGCATGCATGTTTTTGCGAGCCCAGCGCAGGGTGGAACTTTTGTAGTCGGCATATAGGGGGACACGTTCTTAGAGTGCTATGAGGGTCCATTTTCTTCTGGGCTCGATTAGCCGTGCGCCCAAGGTGCTTTGGGCTTGATGCGGAGAATGGTTGGTTGTGTAGAGTACCCCGCTTGGTGGGTTAGCTTCCCATCTGGCGGGTTATTCTTGAGTGTACGGCCAAATTGGTGCAACCCTGCAGGGATAATCTTCTCGAGAAGCCGTGTTTTCCGCGGTTATGGATTACTTGGTGAAAGTACTGGCTAACAAGTACTCAGGACAACTTCAACATAACTTACAACCATGTTTCACCCAATGAATACTAACCTGACTAGTAATAGGTTATTCACACAATAACTTGATTCACCTTATCACAACTGTGTGAGTTATCCTCGGATTGCTTCTTTGGATAAGGGGCGAGATCCAGGATGGGTCTTGGTTGAAGTTATCTTTCAGTTGGTTACAATCCTCGATCTTATCTTTTCTGTTAGCCGGAACTTGTAGTTACATTCTGTAGTTGTTTAGAGCAGCCAGCAGCAACTTTTATATCATCCCTTCCTTCCGTTGATCCCAAGCATCTATGCTTGTGTTGACGGGTAACTCCTTGATGAACTGTGAGTCTTGCTTGCCAGTACTTGGATGTACTGACCCCGTTGGGGCTGTGGTTTACGCAGAGTACTACTACGACTACGATGCTTCCCAGGATGGCTACTTTGTGGAGTTCGACGACGCTGCAGACGAGTAGTTAGCTGGACCAGGGCAGGATCCAGACCTACGTGGATGGGCTTCGTTTTTCCTTTATGTTCTCAGGCTTCTTAAGCCATGGATTTGTCTGTACTCAGACCCCTTTGTTTGCTTCCGCTGTTGTAATGGATGATATGTTGGGACACGTGTCCTCTGGATGACTGTATTCGATATTTCCTGCCTTAGTGAAGGCCAGTTGCACTTATTTCATTCTTTTGTGTCTTAGAGACATTCTGTGTTATCATTCGTACCAAACTGTTGACGTACCGTGCGTGTTTGATTATGAAGTACGTCGACAGTAGTGCCTTTAGGTTCCTAGCGGATAGTTTACTTCGACGGTGGAAGCAGGGCTTGTGTTGTCGCGCATAAGCGCAGGCCTACCAGGAAGCTGGGACGTGGGAGCATGTATGCCCCATAATCCAAGCACCTGACTTCCAGTTCGTGCGGAGAGTATCCTCTAGAAACCCAGGGTGCGACAAATGGTATCAGAGCCTGTCTGCCTGTAGGATCCCTTTTTACTGGTCGCAGTTGAGTCTAGAAACTATTTTGTAGCTATATAGGAAAAATGAAACGTGAGAGTAGGAATTCTGCCATTTTTCTTCTTTCCCCACCCACCCACCCTTTTCTGGTAAGGAAGTGCAACGTTGTTTTCTGTTCTCACCTAAACTTTCAAGTTAGGATTTCACGTGTTTTGGGTTCTCTGTAGTACCTCAGGACTTTTGGTCTCGTTTTCCCGATGTTGCTTCGATATCATGTTCTTTTCAACATCATTATCGTCCGTTGAACCTTGTTGTTGTTTTCCACATCCTTTTTCGTCTACCGGAGTCTAATCAAAACCTTCCAAATAATCTGCAGATGGGTCTCAACTACTATCCGCAGGTGGTTCGTATGACTCGCTGTGAGAGCACCGCCGGTTTTCCGGAGTTGCTGAGAGACATGGTTACCTTTCTGGGGTTCCATTGGGCACCAGAGTACCGGGTCTACGAGCACCAGCGAGAGTGTGACCAGACTTGCTACCGGGCTATCGTCTACATTCTGTCGGATGATGGCAGGAGCATTGCACACCAGTACGAGGCAGTAGGGTCCACAGTGGATAAGGCAGTGCAGCAGGCAGCGTACGTGAGTGTCACCGTTCTCCGTGCTGACTACTGGGGGTTTGATAAGTCCAGTTTTCGCCACATCCCCCGTGGTTACATCACGGCAGCGGGAGCTCACTTCACTATCCACCGTGACATGGATACCTACGAGACTGATAGCTCCAGGCTCCAGGTCACTGCCCAGTTCGCTAGTCACAGTGATGCCGTTGCTTCTGCACTTTCTCAGGAGTTAGCCTCAGTCAGGGAGCAGCTCCACCTTGCTCTCACTCGTCTGGCGACGTACACCACAGACTTTGTTGGAGACGAGCGCTTCGCCCGTGTCGTTCAGCCAGCTGGTCTTCCGTTGCCAGATGCTGGAGGGTACGAGCCGATCAGAGGTCCACTTCTCGATCTCGGAGCTGGTTACACAGGGATTCCCCGCTATGGAGCACAGGGATACGACGCTTCCTACTTCACGACACCGAGAGTTGCTCTCAGAGCAGTTCCTATCTACAGGGATCGTCGTGATACCTACTTCCGTGGGATTCCTCCTCACCGTATCTCTCGTCGTACTACTCACCGCCGTCCTGCGTGATGAGCATGGGAGTACCGTTGTATCCAGTACTAGCTGTGTCTAGTTATCCTTTCGTTTTCAAACCATGTATTGGTCTGTTGGATATTCTGATGTATTTGAACATGTGTTGATGTACCTGTTGGTTATCTATTCATGCGTCGGAATAATCTATCTTTCGGTTACCAAGTCTATCCTTTTCTGTTGTTGTGCTAAAATGAATTTCTGTTCAGGATGCCTCCAACCAGGAACAACCCGCCACCGCCACCACCAATGGGGGAGCTGTTGGCTCAGATGACCCAAGTGGTGACACAGATGGCCCAGATCCAGGCTAACCAGCAACACAACCAGAATGCTCCAAGGGTCACCATCAAGGACTTCCTCAGCTTGGGCCCAAAAGCTTTCGTGGCAACACGTGAGCCCCTGGATGCTGATGACTGGATCCGTGACGTGGCAAGAGCTCTGGAGATAGCTCATGTTGCTGAAGAGGATAAGGTCAAGTACGCCACCTACCTACTGAAGGGTCAGGCAGCTACTTGGTGGGAGAACTACCAGGCCATGAGGGCTGGCTTTCCTATCAACTGGGGATGTTTCAGAGATGCCTTCCTGAAGCACCACATCCCGGATGGTCTCATGGAAAAGATGCGTGAGGAATTCTGCTCTCTCAGACAGGGCAAGCTGGACGTTCTCGGCTACCAGAACGAGTTCAATCGTCTCGCTCGGTACGCTGGTGACGAAGTGTCCACCGAAGCCAAGAAGATGGCAAGGTTCCGCCGAGGTTTTAACCCGGAACTGAAGTACGCTCTCACAAACATCAAGTGCAAGGACTTCGTCGAGCTTGTGAACACCGCGCTCAATGAGGAGAATGGGCGCAAGGCGTTCGAGGAGTCGCGCAAGCACTCGCGTGAGGGTGGTTCCTCCTCCAACATGACCACCCCTCCGCAGAAGCGCCGCATCTGGGTGCCAAATGGTGCTGTCACTCGGGCTCCAAATGCCCAAGCTTCTCCAGGCTTTGGTCCCCGCCCACCCAACCCATCTCAGATGCAGGGTCAGAGGTTCCCGATGGGGCAGCCAAGGCCAGGTCCTTCTCGTGTCGTCACTTGCTACAAGTGCAAGGAGACTGGACATTATGCTGATAAGTGCACTCAGAGGCAGCTACCCCTACCTCCTCGCCCCAACACCAACCAGGCTATGGTTCGTGCTCCTCCGGCTAAAGCCTTCAACTCCAACAATAGGCCTGTCGGGAGGAACGCGAGGGTGAACCATATCAAGGCCGACAAAGCAGAGGAGGCTGCAGACGTCGTTCTCGGTATATTACCCGTAAACTCTATTCCAGCTAAAGTGTTGTTTGATACTGGAGCATCGCATTCATTTGTGTCAAAGATTTTTGCAAAAGCATACAACCTAGTTCTGGTTCCGCTAAGCAATCAAATGACTGTTCACTCTCCGGGACCGCAAATGTTGACTTCCAAGATAAGCATGGACAATGAGATCCTAATTGGAGGTCGTGTATTCCTTGCTTCACTCATGTTGCTGGGAAATTCTGACATTGATGTCATTCTGGGTATGGATTGGTTGAAGACCCACAAAGCTAAAATTGACTGTGCTCAAAAGTCAATAACTCTCTTCCACACTTCAGGCCAGATAGTCTATTCTCCATATGGATCAACTTCTGCTCAGCTGTTCAGCCTTGATGCCAAACCCCTTCCGGCAATTGAAAATGTTCCGGTGGTTTGTGAATTCCCTGACGTCTTTCCAGAAGAGTTGCCAGGGATGCCTCCGGACAGAGCAGTTGAGTTCGTGATCGAGCTTGAGCCAGGTACTGCTCCAATCTCTAAGCATCCATATAAGATAGCTCCTCCTGAACTGAAATTGTTGAAGGAGCAAATCGATATGTATATGGACAAAGGTTTCATTCAGCCTAGTTCCTCCGCTTGGGGTTGCCCAACTCTGTTTGTTGCCAAGAAGGATCAAACTAAGAGACTCGTGGTTGACTATCGTCCTCTCAACGAGAAAACCATCAAGAACAAGTATCCACTTCCTCGTATCGATGATCTTTTTGATCAACTTGCTGGAGCCTCAATATTCTCAAAGTTGGATTTGAGGATGGGTTACCATCAGATAAAGATCAGAAAGGAAGATATTCCTAAGACGGCTTTCACCACTCGGTACGGTCTATATGAATACACCGTCATGTCCTTTGGTCTCACCAATGCACCGGCGACCTTCTCAAGACTCATGAATTCTGTCTTCCATGAATACCTCGACAAGTTCGTTGTGGTATATCTTGATGACATTCTAGTCTACTCAAAATCCGAGGAAGAGCATGGAGAACACCTTCGTCTCACTCTCATGAAACTTCGCGAGCATCGTCTGTATGCCAAGTTTTCCAAATGTGAGTTCTGGATTCCAGAAGTTGCATATCTTGGTCATATCATCTCTGCCAAGGGCATTGCCATTGATCCTGAAAAGGTTAAGGCAATTGTTGATTGGAAACCCCCTAAGACGGTGAAACAAGTTAGAAGCTTTCTGGGCTTGGCTAGCTATTGCCGTCGTTTCGTCCAAAACTTTTCCAAGATTGCTAAACCTCTCACTGATCTCACAAAGAAGGACAAAAAGTTCGTTTGGACTCCACAATGTGATGAGAGTTTCAACCTCCTGAAGACTAAACTCACTTCCACACCTGTTCTAGTTGGCCCCGATACCACCAAACCTTTCCAGATATTCTGTGATGCATCTCTCCAAGGCCTAGGAGCAGTTCTTATGCAAGAACGTCAAGTTGTCGCTTATGCTTCACGTCAGTTGAACCCACATGAGCAAAACTATCCCACTCATGATCTTGAACTTGCAGCAGTTGTGTTTGCCCTCAAGAAATGGAGACAATACTTGTTGGGTAACAAAACTGAAATCTTTTCCGATCATAAGAGTCTGAAATACATCTTCACTCAGCCAGATCTGAACCTCAGGCAAAGGAGATGGATTGAGAAGATTAAAGACTTTGATCTCACCATTTCTTACACTCCAGGCAAGGCTAATGTTATGGCCGATGCTCTCAGTCGCAAATCCTATTGCAATAATCTCATGATCATGGAAAGCCAACCTCCACTTCATGAAGAATTCCAGAAGCTGAACCTTGGTCTTGTTCCTGAAGGATACCTTGCTAGCTTGACAGCCAGTCCAACTCTCGAGGATAAGATTCGTTCTGAACAACTTCGTGATAATGAAATCAAGAAGATTGTGGATCACATCAAGGAGGGCAATGATAAATTCAAGTCCTTCTCAATTGATGACAAGGGAACTGTGTTCTTTGAAGGACGCATTGCAGTCCCTCAGATTCAAAGTCTCAAGGATATCATTCTCAAGGAGGCTCATGAAACTCCTCTATCCATTCACCCTGGAAGTACAAAGATGTACCAGGATCTCAAGACTCTGTATTGGTGGCCTGGCATGAAACGTGAAATTGCTCAATACGTTTCTGAATGCGACGTTTGTCAACGTGTTAAGGCAGTCCATCAGAAGACAGCAGGTCTACTCCAACCTCTAAAAATTCCACAGTGGAAGTGGGACATGATTGAAATGGACTTCGTTACTGGGTTTCCAAAGTCCAAAAAGGGCAACGATGCAATCTTCGTTGTTATTGATCGTCTCACTAAGGTTGCTCACTTCTATGCTGTAAAGGAAACTATCTCAGCTAGCCAGTTAGCAGAGCTCTACACAGCAAAGGTTGTTCCCCTTCATGGTGTTCCATTGGAAATAAGCTCATACCGTGGAAGTATCTTCACTTCTCATTTCTGGAAGAGCTTTCAAGAAGCTTTGGGCACTAAACTTCTGTTCAGCACAGCTTATCACCCTCAGTCTCAGGGGCAAGTCGAAAGAGTCAATCAGATTCTCGAGGATATGCTCAGAGCATGTGGTCTCTCCTTTGGCATGAAATGGGAGGATTGCCTTCCATATGCTGAATTCTCCTACAACAACAGCTACCAGGCAAGCCTAGGCATGGCACCATTTGAGGCACTGTATGGTCGCAGATGCAGGAGTCCAATCAATTGGTCTGGAGCTGGTGAACGTTCACTTTTAGGCCCTGACATTGTTAAGGAAGCCGAGGAGAAAGTTCGTATCATTCGTGACAATCTCAGGATTGCTCAGTCTCGTCAGAAGAGCTATTATGATAGCAAGCACAGGGATATGGTCTATGCACCTGGTGATAAGGCATATCTCCGTGTAACTCCCCTCAGAGGCACTCATCGTTTTGGTGTGAAAGGAAAGCTTGCACCAAGATACATTGGCCCTTTCAACATCCTCTCAAGACGTGCAGAGAATGCTTATCGTCTTGAACTTCCAGAAAAACTTTCCAAAGTGCACGATGTGTTCCACGTGTCACAACTCAAGAAGTGTTTCAAAGATCCAGATCGTGCAGTTGATCATGATTCCATTGAGCTGCAAGATGATCTATCTTATGAGGAGCACCCTATTCGTATTCTCGATGAGACCGAGCGTAAGACTCGCAACAAGAGCACCAAGTTCTTGAAAGTCCAATGGTCGCATCATTCCGATAAAGAGGCAACGTGGGAGACCGAGGAGGATCTTCGCAAGAAGTATCCGGACCTGTTCATTTCTCAGTAGGGAATCTCGGGGCGCGATTCCTTCAAGGGGGGGCGTTTTGTAACATCCCAAGTATGAAAATACCCCTAGAATGCTTTGTTCCTTGTTTTATTTCAAGCAATGCATCATGTCATCATGTTTACTTATTGTTTGCATTTGTTTTCCATCTGTTTTATTCTGTTTTCACAACTCAAATTCAAACCTTTTTCAAACATGGTTTCATACTTGCCCTGTTACAACTATTGGAACCAAAATAACAAATAAAAACAACCCTGTTATTCCTTGTTTTCACTTATTAAATTGTTGCTTAAAATCACTCAACCAAATTAATCTTTTATTTCCAAATCTTTCTCTAAACTCAAAACAATTCTCAAATCATCAATTCTTTGGAATCCATGATGTTCAATACATTTTGGTATTCTTCAAACATTCTAAACTATAGGGTAAACCCTATTGAAAACAATCTATTTTCTAAATAATAAGTAATATGGCAAAATTCATTTATTTTGGTCCAATTTCAAAACAGCAACAAAACAATTGAAATTTTGAAAACCTAAACTACCAAATGGTTTCTTTTAACTTAATAAGCTTACCTAATTTTTTCCAAATTTTTATCTACTCAAAAACCCCTCTATTTTATCCAAAAGCAAACTACAAAAAAAAAATAAAAATGAAAAAGAATAAAAACAAGCCAACTCGCTGCGCGCGCGGCAGCTAGCTGGCCCAAGCCCACCTAAGCACTAACGCGCGCAGCCCAGCCGCCCAGCAGCGCAACTTACCTCTTCGAACTGCTTCAAGATCCGTGCGGACGCCCGATTGCTTCCTCCTCGCAGTACGGCAGAGCGATGCCGCCCTCCACGTCGACGACGGCGCCACGGGAACGGCGATCCGCCACCCTAGCACCCTACAAATAGCCCTAGGGCCTCCCTGGTACCTAACCCTAGCCCTAGGTCCTCGTTTTCCGCGCCGCGCCGCCACCTTCCCTCCTCTCTGTCGCCTCTCCCTAGCTGTAGCTACCTCGCCGGAGATCCTCCTCTGAAAACGACCACCGCGGCGGCGCCATGACGCACCACTCCCCCACCTAGTTCCGGGAATCGCACGCCCACGGTCCCCTCTCTCCAACGGACACCGCAGCAGAGCCGACGTCGCCTCCGATCGTCCCCGCCATCCACGTCTTCCTCGTCGCCGTCAGGACGTCGCCGTCGATCTCCGCGAGCCTCTGCTTCCTACGACCACGGTGGTGAGCTCCGCAGTCACCTCCCTCTCTTCCTCTGCGTATGCACGCCCGCATCCATTCGCTTCCGTGTCGAGAACGGCCGTAGATCGTCGCCGGAGATCTCCGTTTACTGACAGCGACTTTCAGTCTTGCGCGCGCCAAAATTCAGTTAACCTGCTACTGAACAATACCTTGGCCGCGCGTGTTACTCTGTCAAGATTCGATCGCAGCGCAGCTGGTAGCGCTCTGTCTGAAACTGAAGGAGGGCGCGGGTTCGATTCCTGAGCGCCCCAAAAACTTTTTGGTCTTTTTCTTCCGCAGCAGCTGGCCCACTGTCAGCGACTGCTGTGGCCACGTGTGCACGCGCAGGTCCACGCTGGCCCCTGGCCCGCTGCGCAGTGGCAGCGTGTAGGCTGCTGCTGTGTAACAAACGTTTTTCAGCACAAATAAAATTCCAATTCTTTTTTTTAAATAACAGATTTGAAATAGAAACTTCTAAATTCAATATCTTTTAATTTACAAATGCAATGAATACAAACTTTATATGAAACTTGATCTAAATTTCATAAACTTTCCAAATTTGCAATTTGTGTTCTGTTTTGAATTTTCAAAATGCAATCTAAATTCAAATTCAAATAATTCAAATGCAAATTGAAATAATTCATAACTAATTCATACTGTTTTCAAATAATTCAAATAAAATATGTTTTTCACACCATTTTGAATGCTCTATTCAAATATAAATTTTGTTTTCTGGTTTGAACAATTTAAATTGCCTAAACTATTTAAATCTTGTTTAATTCAATTAAAAATTGTTTAATATTGTTTAATTCATAACTAATTAATCCAAAGTCCAATTTCAAATTGTGAAACATGCAATCCAACTAAAATTTGATAAACTTTTCAAATATAAAATTTGTAATTGGTTTTGCATACTTTAAATTGTTGAAAACAATCAATACTTGTTCAACACCATTAGGTACCAATAATTCCAAACTTGTTAATGTTTTCTAAAATGATTAACTATCAATCCAATTGCAATTAACTTGTTATCTTATTGTTCCTCATCATGCATGCATCATACTAATTCAACTACACCTAATGCTTAGTGATAGAACAATTAATTCAACTCCAAGCATGGGCTTCCATATGCATCCTTTTGCATATGTAGTCCATTTAAATTTGTGTTTCATGTCAAGCAAGTTATTTTGGTGCATCTATTAAACATGACATGCATCATCCAATGTTTGTGCACCTATGCCATGTATTGATTGCCCGTCTTCCTTCGTTGTTGTTTTGCTTCTTCTCGATTAGACGACGACGTTGGTACCGACGAGCCTTACGACACCACTACTCAGGACCTAGCCCAGTACGAGGCTGAGCTGCCAGGCAAGTTATCACTCACATGAATCATTGAGTTCCTTTCCACACTTGTTGTCGATACTATCTTTTTGTCTACTATTGCTAGCCCTATGTATCGTTGCTTGTTCTCCGAACCCATCACATGATACCTTGAGCCATGATATTGCCACCACCTCCATACCCATAGCCTTTGCTTGTGCCTTAGTATTATCTAGCATGCTTAGGGTTGCTTTTACTCGAGTCTGTTGTCGGTTATTACTGTTATTATCTTATTATCTTGTACCGGGGCTCGTTATTAATCAATCAATCCTGTTAATTGCTAATGGTAATAATAATTTGATGATAAGGCACCGGCAGGAGGCCCATGAGTGGTTTTGGAGCCTGCTAGTGTCGACCCTAATAGGAAAAGGGTCTTGTCTACTGATCCATGATGAGCGCACTACCCGCACTTGGGAAGCGAGTATGGGCGCCCCCCTCAACTTGACCTGATTCGCATCTCGTCCAAATCGCCTCATTTAGTTCGTGTTTTCCATTTGCCGCATGCATGTTTTTGCGAGCCCAGCGCAGGGTGGAACTTTTGTAGTCGGCATATAGGGGGACACGTTCTTAGAGTGCTATGAGGGTCCATTTTCTTCTGGGCTCGATTAGCCGTGCGCCCAAGGTGCTTTGGGCTTGATGCGGAGAATGGTTGGTTGTGTAGAGTACCCCGCTTGGTGGGTTAGCTTCCCATCTGGCGGGTTATTCTTGAGTGTACGGCCAAATTGGTGCAACCCTGCAGGGATAATCTTCTCGAGAAGCCGTGTTTTCCGCGGTTATGGATTACTTGGTGAAAGTACTGGCTAACAAGTACTCAGGACAACTTCAACATAACTTACAACCATGTTTCACCCAATGAATACTAACCTGACTAGTAATAGGTTATTCACACAATAACTTGATTCACCTTATCACAACTGTGTGAGTTATCCTCGGATTGCTTCTTTGGATAAGGGGCGAGATCCAGGATGGGTCTTGGTTGAAGTTATCTTTCAGTTGGTTACAATCCTCGATCTTATCTTTTCTGTTAGCCGGAACTTGTAGTTACATTCTGTAGTTGTTTAGAGCAGCCAGCAGCAACTTTTATATCATCCCTTCCTTCCGTTGATCCCAAGCATCTATGCTTGTGTTGACGGGTAACTCCTTGATGAACTGTGAGTCTTGCTTGCCAGTACTTGGATGTACTGACCCCGTTGGGGCTGTGGTTTACGCAGAGTACTACTACGACTACGATGCTTCCCAGGATGGCTACTTTGTGGAGTTCGACGACGCTGCAGACGAGTAGTTAGCTGGACCAGGGCAGGATCCAGACCTACGTGGATGGGCTTCGTTTTTCCTTTATGTTCTCAGGCTTCTTAAGCCATGGATTTGTCTGTACTCAGACCCCTTTGTTTGCTTCCGCTGTTGTAATGGATGATATGTTGGGACACGTGTCCTCTGGATGACTGTATTCGATATTTCCTGCCTTAGTGAAGGCCAGTTGCACTTATTTCATTCTTTTGTGTCTTAGAGACATTCTGTGTTATCATTCGTACCAAACTGTTGACGTACCGTGCGTGTTTGATTATGAAGTACGTCGACAGTAGTGCCTTTAGGTTCCTAGCGGATAGTTTACTTCGACGGTGGAAGCAGGGCTTGTGTTGTCGCGCATAAGCGCAGGCCTACCAGGAAGCTGGGACGTGGGAGCATGTATGCCCCATAATCCAAGCACCTGACTTCCAGTTCGTGCGGAGAGTATCCTCTAGAAACCCAGGGTGCGACACCAATGATACTGCCTCACCTCCATACCTACAGCCTTTGTTTGTGCCTTAGTATTATCTAGCATGCTTAGGGTTGCTTTTACTCGAGGCTGTTGTCGGTTACTACTTTTACTATCTTATTACTTGTACTGGGGGCTCGATGTTAATCAATCAATCCTGTTAATTGCTAATGGTAATAATAATTTGATGATAAGGCACCGGCAGGAGGCCCATGAGAGGTTTTGGAGCCTGCTAGTGTCGACCCTAATAGGAAAAGGGTCTTGTCTACTGATCCATGATGAGCGCACTACCCGCATGTGGGAAGCGAGTATGGGCGCCCCCCTCAACTTGACCTGATTCGCATCTCGTCCAAATCATCTCATTTAGTTCGTGCTTTCTATTTGCCGCATGCATGTTTTTGCGAGCCCAGCGCAGGGTGGAACTTTTGTAGTCGGCATATAGGGGGACACGTTCTTAGAGTGCTATGAGGGTCCATTTTCTTCTGGGCTCGATTAGCCGTGCGCCCAAGGTGCTTTGGGCTTGATGCGGAGAATGGTTGGTTGTGTAGAGTACCCCGCTTGGTGGGAGGCATCCCATCTGGCGGGTTATTCTTGCGTGTACGGCCAAATTGGTGCAACCCTGCAGGGATAATCTTCTCGAGAAGCCGTGTTTTCCGCGGTTATGGATTACTTGGTGAAAGTACTGGCTAACAAGTACTCAGGACAACTTCAACATAATGATCAACCATGTTTCACCCAATGATTAATAATCTGACTAGTAATAGGTTATTCACACAATAACTTGATTCACCTTATCACAACTGTGTGAGTTATCCTCGGATTGCTTCTTTGGATAAGGGGCGAGATCCAGGATGGGTTTGATTGAAGCTATCTTCAGTTGGTTACAATCCTCGATCTTATCTTTTCTGTTAGCCGGAACTTGTAGTTGTCTTCTGTAGTTGGTTAGAGCAGCCAGCAGCAACTTTCATATCACCCCTTTCCTTCCGTTGATCCCAAGCATCTATGCTTGTGTTGACGGGTAACTCTTTGATGAACTGTGAGTCTTGCTTGCCAGTACTTGGATGTACTGACCCCGTTGGGGCTGTGGTTTACGCAGAGTACGACTACGACTACGATGCTTCCCAGGATGGCTACTTTGTGGAGTTCGACGAGACTGCAGACGAGTAGTTAGCTGGACCAGGGCAGGATCCAGGACCTACGTGGATGGGCTTCGCTTTTCTTTATTTTCTCCGGCTTCTTAAGCCATGGATTTGTCTGTACTCAGACCCTTTGATTGCTTCCGCTGTTGTAATGGATGATATGTTGGGACATGTGTCCTCTGGATGATTGTACTCGCTATTTCTGCCTTAGTGAAGGCCAGTTGCACTTTATTTCTATCTTTTGTGTCGTAGTGATAAGTTGTGATAATCATTCGTTCAAAACTGTTGACGTACAGTGTGTGCTTGTTATGAAGTACGTCGACAGTAGTGCCTGTGACTCCTAATAGATAGTTTACATCGACGGTGGAATAGTAGGGCTTGTGTTGTCGCGCATAAGCGCAGGCCTACCAGGAAGCTGGGACGTGGGAGCAGTTATGCCCCATAATCCAAGCACCTACTATCCAGTTCGTACGATGAGTATCCCTTAGAAGCCAGGGTGCGACAAATGGTATCAGAGCCTGTCTGCCTGTAGGATCCCTTTTTACTGGTCGCAGTTGAGTCTAGAAACTATTTTGTAGCTATATAGGAAAAATGAAACGCGAGAGTAGGAATTCTGCCATTTTTCTTCTTTCCCCACCCACCCACCCTTTTCTGGTAAGGAAGTGCAACGTTGTTTTCTGTTCTCACCTAAACTTTCAAGTTAGGATTTCACGTGTTTTGGGTTATCTGTAGTACCTCAGGACGTTTGGTCTCGTTTTCCCGATGTTGCTTCGATATCATGTTCTTTTCAACATCCTTTTCGTCCGTTGAACCTTGTTGTTGTTTTCCACATCCTTTTTCATCTACCAGAGTCTAATCAAAACCTTCCAAATCATCTGCAGATGGGTCTCAGCTACTACCCGCAGGTGGTTCGCATGACTCGCTGTGAGAGCACCGCCGGTTTTCCGGAGTTGCTGAGAGACATGGTTACCTATCTGGGGTTCCGTTGGGCACCAGAGTACCAGGTCTACGAGCACCAGCGCGAGTTTGACCAGACTTTCTACCGGGCTATCGTCTACATTCTGTCGGATGATGGCAGGAGCATTGCACACCAGTATGAGGCAGTAGGGTCCACAGTGGATATGGCCGTGCAGCAGGCAGCGTACGTGAGTCTCACCGTTCTCCGTGCTGACTACTGGGGGTTTGATAAGTCCAGTTTTCGTCACATCCCCCGTGGTTACATCACGGCAGCGGGAGTTCACTTCACTGTCCACCGCGACCTGGATACCTACGAGACTGATAGCTCCAGGCTGCAGACCACTGCCCAGTTCGTGTGGCACAGTGACGCCGTTGCTTCCGCACTTTCTCAGGAGTTAGCCTCAGTCAGGGAGCAGCTCCACCTTGCTCTCACTCGTCTGGCGACGTACACCACAGACTTTGTTGGAGACGAGCGCTTTGCACGTTTCCAGCAGACACTGGGTTTTCCTCTGCCAGATGCTGGAGGTTACGAGCCAATCAGAGGCCCACTTCTCGACCTCGGAGCTGGTTACACAGGGATTCCCCGCTATGGAGCACAGGGACACGACGCTTTCTACTTCACCACACCGAGAGTTGCTCTCAGAGCAGTTCCTATCTACATGGATCGTCGTGATACCTACTTCCGTGGGGTTCCTCCTCACCGTATCTCTCGTCGTACTACTCACCGCCGTCCTGCGTGATGAGCATGGGAGTATCGTTGTATCCATTACTAGCTGTGACTAGTTTATCCTTTCGCTTTCGAACCATGTATTGGTCTGTTGGATATTCTGATGTATTTGAACCTGTGATGACGTACCTGTTGGTTATCTATTCATGCGTCGGAATAATCTATCTTTCGGTTACCAAGTCTATCCTTTTCTGTTGTTGTGCTAAAATGAATTTCTGTTCAGGATGCCTCCAACCAGGAACAACCCGCCTCCGCCACCACCAATGGGGGAACTGTTGGCTCAGATGACCCAAGTGGTGACACAGATGGCCCAGATCCAGGCTAACCAGCAACACAACCAGAATGCTCCAAGGGTCACCATCAAGGACTTCCTCAGCTTGGGCCCAAAAGCTTTCGTGGCAACACGTGAGCCCCTGGATGCTGATGATTGGATCCGTGACGTAGCAAGAGCTCTGGAGATTGCTCATGTTGCAGAAGAGGATAAGGTCAAGTACGCCACCTACCTACTGAAGGGTCAGGCAGCTACTTGGTGGGAGAACTACCAGACCATGAGAGCTGGCTATCCTATCACCTGGGGATGTTTCAGGGAGGCCTTCCTGAAGCACCACATCCCGGATGGTCTCATGGAAAGGATGCGTGAGGAATTCTGCTCTCTCAGACAGGGCAAGCTGGACGTTCTCAGCTACCAGAACGAGTTCAATCGTCTCGCTCGGTACGCTGGTGACGAAGTGTCCACCGAAGCCAAGAAGATGGCAAGGTTCCGCCGAGGTTTTAACCCGGAACTGAAGTACGCTCTCACAAACATCAAGTGCAAGGACTTCGTGGAGCTCGTGAACACCGCGCTCAATGAGGAGAATGGGCGCAAGGCGTTCGAAGAGTCGCGCAAGCACTCGCGTGAGGGTGGTTCCTCCTCCAACATGACCACCCCTCCGCAGAAGCGTCGCATCTGGGTGCCAAATGGTGCTGTCACTCGGGCTCCAAATGCCCAAGCTTCTCCAGGCTTTGGTCCCCGCCCACCCAACCCATCTCAGATGCAGGGTCAGAGGTTCCCGATGGGGCAGCCAAGGCCGGGTCCTTCTCGTGTCGTCACTTGCTACAAGTGCAAGGATACTGGACACTATGCTGATAAGTGCACTCAGAAGCAGCTACCCCTACCTCCTCGCCCCAACACCAACCAGGCTATGGTTCGTGCTCCCCCGGCTAAAGCCTTCAACTCCAACAACAGGCCTGTCGGGAGGAACGCGAGGGTGAACCATATCAAGGCCGACAAAGCCGAGGAAGCTGCTGACGTCGTTCTCGGTATATTACCCGTAAACTCTATTCCAGCTAAAGTGTTGTTTGATACTGGAGCATCGCATTCATTTGTGTCAAAGATTTTTGCAAAAGCATACAACCTAGTTCTGGTTCCGCTAAGCAATCAAATGAATGTTCACTCTCCGGGACCGCAAATGTTGACTTCCAAGATAAGCATGGACAATGAGATCCTAATTGGAGGTCGCATATTCCTTGCTTCACTCATGTTGCTGGGAAATTCTGACATTGATGTCATTCTGGGTATGGATTGGTTGAAGACCCACAAAGCTAAAATTGACTGTGCTCAAAAGTCAATAACTCTCTCCCACACTTCAGGCCAGATAGTCTATTCTCCATATGGATCAAGTTCTGTTCAGCTGTTCAACCTCGATGCCAAACCCCTTCCTGCAATTGAAAATGTTCCGGTGGTTTGTGAGTTCCCTGACGTCTTTCCAGAAGAGTTGCCAGGGATGCCCCCGGATAGAGCAGTTGAGTTCGTGATCGAGCTTGAGCCAGGTACTGCTCCAATCTCTAAGCATCCATATAAGATAGCTCCTCCTGAACTGAAATTGTTGAAGGAGCAAATCGATATGTACATGGACAAAGGTTTCATTCAGCCTAGTTCCTCCGCTTGGGGTTGCCCAACTCTGTTTGTTGCCAAGAAGGATCAAACAAAAAGACTCGTGGTTGACTATCGTCCTCTCAACGAGAAAACCATCAAGAACAAGTATCCACTTCCTCGTATCGATGATCTTTTTGATCAACTTGCTGGAGCCTCAATATTATCAAAGTTGGACTTGAGGATGGGGTACCATCAGATAAAGATCAGAAAGGAAGATATTCCTAAGACAGCTTTCACCACTCGGTACGGTCTATATGAATACACCGTCATGTCCTTTGGTCTCACCAATGCACCGGCAACGTTCTCAAGACTCATGAATTCGGTCTTCCATGAATACCTCGACAAGTTCGTTGTGGTATATCTTGATGATATCCTAGTCTACTCAAAATCCGAGGAAGAGCATGGAGAACACCTTCGTCTCACTCTCATGAAACTTCGCGAGCATCGTCTGTATGCCAAGTTTTCCAAATGTGAGTTCTGGATTCCAGAAGTTGCATATCTTGGTCATATCATCTCTGCCAAAGGCATTGCCATTGATCCTGAAAAGGTTAAGGCAATCGTTGACTGGAAACCCCCTAAGACGGTGAAACAAGTTAGAAGCTTCCTTGGCTTGGCTAGCTATTGCCGTCGTTTCGTCCAAAACTTTTCCAAGATTGCTAAACCTCTCACTGATCTCACAAAGAAGGACAAAAAGTTCGTTTGGACTCCACAATGTGATGAGAGTTTCAACCTCCTGAAGACTAAACTCACTTCCACACCTGTTCTAGTTGGTCCCGACACCACCAAACCTTTCCAGATATTATGTGATGCATCTCTCCAAGGCCTAGGAGCAGTTCTTATGCAAGAACGTCAAGTTGTGGCTTATGCTTCACGTCAGTTGAACCCACATGAGCAAAACTATCCCACTCATGATCTTGAACTTGCAGCAGTTGTGTTTGCCCTCAAGAAATGGAGACAATACTTGTTGGGTAACAAAACTGAAATCTTTTCCGATCATAAGAGTCTGAAATACATCTTCACTCAGCCAGACCTGAACCTCAGGCAAAGGAGATGGATTGAGAAGATTAAAGACTTTGATCTCACCATTTCTTACACTCCAGGCAAGGCTAATGTTATGGCCGATGCTCTCAGTCGCAAATCCTATTGCAATAATCTCATGATCATGGAAAGCCAACCTCCACTTCATGAAGAATTCCAGAAGATGAACCTTGGTCTTGTCCCTGAAGGATACCTTGCTAGCTTGACAGCCAGCCCAACTCTCGAGGACAAGATTCGTTCTGAACAACTTCGTGATAATGAAATCAAGAAGATGGTAGAGCAAATCAAGGAAGGCAATGATAAGTTCAAGTCCTTCTCAATTGATGACAAGGGAACTGTGTTCTTCGAAGGACGCATTGCAGTCCCTCAGATTCAAAGTCTCAAGGATATCATTCTCAAGGAGGCTCATGAAACTCCTCTATCCATTCACCCTGGAAGTACAAAGATGTACCAGGATCTCAAGACTCTGTATTGGTGGTCTGGCATGAAACGTAAAATTGCTCAATACGTTTCTGAATGCGACGTTTGTCAACGTGTTAAGGCAGTCCATCAGAAGACAGCAGGTCTACTCCAACCTCTGAAAATTCCTGAGTGGAAGTGGGACATGATTGAAATGGACTTCGTTACTGGGTTTCCAAAGTCCAAAAAGGGCAACGATGCAATCTTCGTTGTTATTGATCGTCTCACTAAGGTTGCTCACTTCTATGCTGTAAAGGAAACTATCTCAGCTAGCCAGTTAGCAGAGCTCTACACAGCAAAGGTTGTTCCCCTTCATGGTGTTCCATTGGAAATAAGCTCAGACCGTGGAAGTATCTTCACTTCTCATTTCTGGAAAAGCTTTCAAGAAGCTTTGGGCACCAAACTTCTGTTCAGCACAGCTTATCACCCTCAGTCTCAAGGGCAAGTCGAAAGAGTCAATCAGATTCTCGAGGATATGCTCAGAGCATGTGGTCTCTCCTTTGGCATGAAATGGGAGGATTGCCTTCCATATGCTGAATTCTCTTACAACAACAGCTACCAGGCAAGCCTAGGCATGGCACCATTTGAGGCACTGTATGGTCGCAGATGCAGGAGTCCAATCAATTGGTCTGGAGCTGGTGAACGTTCACTTTTAGGCCCTGACATTGTTAAGGAAGCCGAGGAGAAAGTTCGTATCATTCGTGACAATCTCAGGATTGCTCAGTCTCGTCAGAAGAGCTATTATGATAGCAAGCACAGGGATATGATCTATGCACCTGGTGATAAGGCATATCTCCGTGTAACTCCCCTCAGAGGCACTCATCGTTTTGGTGTGAAAGGAAAGCTTGCACCAAGATACATTGGCCCTTTCAACATCCTCTCAAGACGTGCAGAGAATGCTTATCGTCTTGAACTTCCAGAAAAACTATCCAAAGTGCACGATGTGTTCCACGTGTCACAACTCAAGAAGTGTTTCAAAGATCCAGATCGTGCAGTTGATCATGATTCCATTGAACTACAAGATGATCTATCTTATGAGGAGCACCCTATTCGTATTCTCGATGAGACCGAGCGTAAGACTCGCAACAAGAGCACCAAGTTCTTGAAAGTCCAATGGTCGCATCATTCTGATAAAGAGGCAACGTGGGAGACCGAAGAGGATCTTCGCAAGAAGTATCCGGACCTGTTCATTTCTCAGTAGGGAATCTCGGGGCGCGATTCCTTCAAGGGGGGGCGTTTTGTAACATCCAAGTATGAAAACCCTTAGTTGTTTTACTTATTTGTTTAATTTATGCAATGCATCATGGCATCATTCTCATTTTTATTTCTGTTTGCATTGTTTTCATAATAAAATTCAAACTTAATCAAACATTGTTTTCACACTTGTCTGTTACAACCTTTCAAATAAAGAAGTGCAAACTAAAAACCTCTTTTGTTTCCAAGCAATCCATTGTAATTCATCCATTAAGTTGTTGCTAAAATCAATTACTCCATTAAATCAATTATTTCCAAGTCATTTTCCAAACTCAAAACAATTATCAAATCATCAACTTTTGAATCCATGATGTTCAACACAACTTGGTATTCTTCAAAACATTCTAAAACCCTAGGGGTAACCCTATCCAATGCATGTTTTTTTATCAAGGTTTTGTTAACATCAAAATCCTTCTATTTTGGTTCCAAACACAAACTACTATTTTAAAATTTAATTTTTGAAATCCAAGCTTGCAATGTGGTTTCTAATCACCTAAAAAGCTTAACTGAATTTTTCTGTAATTTTTCTTGATTAAAACCTTAACAACTTTCTTCCAAAAGCAATCTACAAAAAAAAAAAAAACAGAAAAAGAATAAAAAGGAGAAACCAGCGTGCGCGCGCAGCAGATAACGCCAGCCCAGCCCACCTAGCCTACGCGCGCGCGACCCAACCCAGCTAAGCGCAACTTAACGCTTCGCCGCGCGCCAAGATTCGTGCGGGGTCTTCGTTCAGGAGTACGGCAGCGCATCGCGCCGCGCCACCGCACCCCCTGACGACTCCGGCGGCCGCCACCTCCTCTCCGTGGCCTATAAAGAGCGCTCTAGGGTTCCCGGAGCCTAACCCTAGCTCTAGGTTCCCGTTCCCCCCATCAGCGCCGCCAATCGCTTCCTCCCGTCGATCCACCACCTATCTGTATCTCTTCCCGCCGGCGACCTTCTGAAAATCGACATGGCGCCGCCGCGTTCCGTTCCAACATAGCTACCACCCACCTGCAATCGTTCGACCGCTCTCTCCTCTTCCCCGTGGACACCATAAGGGACCAAGGTGAGCATCAGATCTCCGTCGTGGTCCTTTTTCCTCTCCGGCCGCCGTGACGACCTCGTCTCTGAATCTGTCGATCGCACCGCCGTTGCAGGGACCCTCCGCCACGTTCGTTTGCTGGAAACGTTGCGCCACTGCTTCCTCTACCTTACGGGCACGCGAGCGTCACCGGAGGAGCACCACCGCGTCGACACCGTCTTCTTCTTCGCCGCGGCCACCAACGTCACCGTGCGTCACCGTCCGCCTCTGCTTCAATTAACTCCGGTGGTGAGCACCTCTTCGTCCCTCTCTCCTGTCTACTGCCTCCCCAACACGGCCGTGCGTTAATCTGCAACGTCCACGGCGACGCAGCACGACCACGAGCACCGCAACGCCGGCGACCCCCCTGTCTGTCAGACGATCAACCACTTCGTCGTCAGAAAGTTCAGTTATTTGGACTGAACCTCAACCTGCACGCGTAGCGTTTACTGTCAACACACCGCAGCGCAGCGCACTGGTTGCGTTCCTTTCTGAACTTGCGTAGGGCGCGGGTTCGAGCCGCCAACGCCCCACCTTTTTTGTGGAATTGTTTCCACTGCGCCTGGCCCACTGTCATCGACCCCTGTGGCCACGCAAGCGTCTGCTCAGCGCCACGCTGGCTGGGCCCACGGGCAGAGGCAGTGGCTAGCTACCAGCTGGGTAGAAAAGATTTCTGCGCAATTCTAAAATTACAAATTCCTTTTTAAATAATAACAGATTTGAATAGAAACTTTGAAATTCCATATCTTTTATTTTATAAATCCAATAAACACAAACTTTATATCTAGTCTGATCCAAATTTCATAATCTTTCCAAATATCCAACTTGTGTTCTGTTTTGAATTTTCAAAATACTTTTAAATTTCAAATTTGAATAATTCAAATGCAAATTGAAATAATTCATAACTAATTCATACTGTTTTCAAATAATTCAAATAAAACATGTTTTTCACACCTTTTTGAATACTCTATTCAAATATAAAATTTGTTTTCTGGTTTGAATAATTTAAATTGCCTAAACAATTTAAATCTTGTTTAATTCAATTAAAACTTGTTTAATATTGTTTAATTCATAACTAAATAATCTGAAGTCCAATTTCAAAATGTGAAACATGTAACTCAGCTAAAATTTGATAACCTTTTCAAATATAAAATTTGTAAATTGTTTTGCACACCCTAACTTGATGAAAACAATAATTTTTTGTGTACCATGTTTAAGTAACAAAATTCCAAACTTAATAAATGCTTTTCTAAATTGTTAACTATCATTCCAATTGCATTTAAATTGTTATGTTATTGTTATTCATCATGCATGCATCATGATAACAACCAACACCTAATAAATAGTTGTAAATCATTTGTTCCAATTGTTTCAATGGATCCTTTTCCATATGCAACCCTTGCATATGGGTCCATTTAATTTGTGCTATCATGTTAGTCAGTTTATCTAGATGCACCTATTAAATTGTCATGCATCATATTGACTGTGCACAATGCCATGAACATGATTGTTTACATTCCTGTTTTGTCTGTTTGCTTCTTCTCGGTTAGACGACGACTACGTTGAGACCGACGATCCTTACGACACCACTACTCAGGACCTAGCCCAGTACCCGGCTACTGAGCTGCCAGGCAAGTTATCACTCACATGAATCATCGAGTTCCTTTCCACACTTGTTGTCGATACTATCCTTTTTGTCTACTATTGCTAGCCCTATGTATCGTTGCTTGTTCTCCGAACCTATCACATGATACCCTGAACCAATGATACTGCCTCACCTCCATACCTACAGCCTTTGTTTGTGCCTTAGTATTATCTAGCATGCTTAGGGTTGCTTTTACTCGAGGCTGTTGTCGGTTACTACTTTTACTATCTTATTACTTGTACTGGGGGCTCGATGTTAATCAATCAATCCTGTTAATTGCTAATGGTAATAATAATTTGATGATAAGGCACCGGCAGGAGGCCCATGAGAGGTTTTGGAGCCTGCTAGTGTCGACCCTAATAGGAAAAGGGTCTTGTCTACTGATCCATGATGAGCGCACTACCCGCATGTGGGAAGCGAGTATGGGCGCCCCCCTCAACTTGACCTGATTCGCATCTCGTCCAAATCATCTCATTTAGTTCGTGCTTTCTATTTGCCGCATGCATGTTTTTGCGAGCCCAGCGCAGGGTGGAACTTTTGTAGTCGGCATATAGGGGGACACGTTCTTAGAGTGCTATGAGGGTCCATTTTCTTCTGGGCTCGATTAGCCGTGCGCCCAAGGTGCTTTGGGCTTGATGCGGAGAATGGTTGGTTGTGTAGAGTACCCCGCTTGGTGGGAGGCATCCCATCTGGCGGGTTATTCTTGCGTGTACGGCCAAATTGGTGCAACCCTGCAGGGATAATCTTCTCGAGAAGCCGTGTTTTCCGCGGTTATGGATTACTTGGTGAAAGTACTGGATAACAAGTACTCAGGACAACTTCAACATAATGATCAACCATGTTTCACCCAATGATTAATAATCTGACTAGTAATAGGTTATTCACACAATAACTTGATTCACCTTATCACAACTGTGTGAGTTATCCTCGGATTGCTTCTTTGGATAAGGGGCGAGATCCAGGATGGGTTTGATTGAAGCTATCTTCAGTTGGTTACAATCCTCGATCTTATCTTTTCTGTTAGCCGGAACTTGTAGTTGTCTTCTGTAGTTGGTTAGAGCAGCCAGCAGCAACTTTCATATCACCCCTTTCCTTCCGTTGATCCCAAGCATCTATGCTTGTGTTGACGGGTAACTCTTTGATGAACTGTGAGTCTTGCTTGCCAGTACTTGGATGTACTGACCCCGTTGGGGCTGTGGTTTACGCAGAGTACGACTACGACTACGATGCTTCCCAGGATGGCTACTTTGTGGAGTTCGACGAGACTGCAGACGAGTAGTTAGCTGGACCAGGGCAGGATCCAGGACCTACGTGGATGGGCTTCGCTTTTCTTTATTTTCTCCGGCTTCTTAAGCCATGGATTTGTCTGTACTCAGACCCTTTGATTGCTTCCGCTGTTGTAATGGATGATATGTTGGGACATGTGTCCTCTGGATGATTGTACTCGCTATTTCTGCCTTAGTGAAGGCCAGTTGCACTTTATTTCTATCTTTTGTGTCGTAGTGATAAGTTGTGATAATCATTCGTTCAAAACTGTTGACGTACAGTGCGTGCTTGTTATGAAGTACGTCGACAGTAGTGCCTGTGACTCCTAATAGATAGTTTACATCGACGGTGGAATAGTAGGGCTTGTGTTGTCGCGCATAAGCGCAGGCCTACCAGGAAGCTGGGACGTGGGAGCAGTTATGCCCCATAATCCAAGCACCTACTATCCAGTTCGTACGATGAGTATCCCTTAGAAGCCAGGGTGCGACAAATGGTATCAGAGCCTGTCTGCCTGTAGGATCCCTTTTTACTGGTCGCAGTTGAGTCTAGAAACTATTTTGTAGCTATATAGGAAAAATGAAACGCGAGAGTAGGAATTCTGCCATTTTTCTTCTTTCCCCACCCACCCACCCTTTTCTGGTAAGGAAGTGCAACGTTGTTTTCTGTTCTCACCTAAACTTTCAAGTTAGGATTTCACGTGTTTTGGGTTATCTGTAGTACCTCAGGACGTTTGGTCTCGTTTTCCCGATGTTGCTTCGATATCATGTTCTTTTCAACATCCTTTTCGTCCGTTGAACCTTGTTGTTGTTTTCCACATCCTTTTTCATCTACCAGAGTCTAATCAAAACCTTCCAAATCATCTGCAGATGGGTCTCAGCTACTACCCGCAGGTGGTTCGCATGACTCGCTGTGAGAGCACCGCCGGTTTTCCGGAGTTGCTGAGAGACATGGTTACCTATCTGGGGTTCCGTTGGGCACCAGAGTACCAGGTCTACGAGCACCAGCGCGAGTTTGACCAGACTTTCTACCGGGCTATCGTCTACATTCTGTCGGATGATGGCAGGAGCATTGCACACCAGTATGAGGCAGTAGGGTCCACAGTGGATATGGCCGTGCAGCAGGCAGCGTACGTGAGTCTCACCGTTCTCCGTGCTGACTACTGGGGGTTTGATAAGTCCAGTTTTCGTCACATCCCCCGTGGTTACATCACGGCAGCGGGAGTTCACTTCACTGTCCACCGCGACCTGGATACCTACGAGACTGATAGCTCCAGGCTGCAGACCACTGCCCAGTTCGTGTGGCACAGTGACGCCGTTGCTTCCGCACTTTCTCAGGAGTTAGCCTCAGTCAGGGAGCAGCTCCACCTTGCTCTCACTCGTCTGGCGACGTACACCACAGACTTTGTTGGAGACGAGCGCTTTGCACGTTTCCAGCAGACACTGGGTTTTCCTCTGCCAGATGCTGGAGGTTACGAGCCAATCAGAGGCCCACTTCTCGACCTCGGAGCTGGTTACACAGGGATTCCCCGCTATGGAGCACAGGGACACGACGCTTTCTACTTCACCACACCGAGAGTTGCTCTCAGAGCAGTTCCTATCTACATGGATCGTCGTGATACCTACTTCCGTGGGGTTCCTCCTCACCGTATCTCTCGTCGTACTACTCACCGCCGTCCTGCGTGATGAGCATGGGAGTATCGTTGTATCCATTACTAGCTGTGACTAGTTTATCCTTTCGCTTTCGAACCATGTATTGGTCTGTTGGATATTCTGATGTATTTGAACCTGTGATGACGTACCTGTTGGTTATCTATTCATGCGTCGGAATAATCTATCTTTCGGTTACCAAGTCTATCCTTTTCTGTTGTTGTGCTAAAATGAATTTCTGTTCAGGATGCCTCCAACCAGGAACAACCCGCCTCCGCCACCACCAATGGGGGAACTGTTGGCTCAGATGACCCAAGTGGTGACACAGATGGCCCAGATCCAGGCTAACCAGCAACACAACCAGAATGCTCCAAGGGTCACCATCAAGGACTTCCTCAGCTTGGGCCCAAAAGCTTTCGTGGCAACACGTGAGCCCCTGGATGCTGATGATTGGATCCGTGACGTAGCAAGAGCTCTGGAGATTGCTCATGTTGCAGAAAAGGATAAGGTCAAGTACGCCACCTACCTACTGAAGGGTCAGGCAGCTACTTGGTGGGAGAACTACCAGACCATGAGAGCTGGCTATCCTATCACCTGGGGATGTTTCAGGGAGGCCTTCCTGAAGCACCACATCCCGGATGGTCTCATGGAAAGGATGCGTGAGGAATTCTGCTCTCTCAGACAGGGCAAGCTGGACGTTCTCAGCTACCAGAACGAGTTCAATCGTCTCGCTCGGTACGCTGGTGACGAAGTGTCCACCGAAGCCAAGAAGATGGCAAGGTTCCGCCGAGGTTTTAACCCGGAACTGAAGTACGCTCTCACAAACATCAAGTGCAAGGACTTCGTGGAGCTCGTGAACACCGCGCTCAATGAGGAGAATGGGCGCAAGGCGTTCGAAGAGTCGCGCAAGCACTCGCGTGAGGGTGGTTCCTCCTCCAACATGACCACCCCTCCGCAGAAGCGTCGCATCTGGGTGCCAAATGGTGCTGTCACTCGGGCTCCAAATGCCCAAGCTTCTCCAGGCTTTGGTCCCCGCCCACCCAACCCATCTCAGATGCAGGGTCAGAGGTTCCCGATGGGGCAGCCAAGGCCGGGTCCTTCTCGTGTCGTCACTTGCTACAAGTGCAAGGATACTGGACACTATGCTGATAAGTGCACTCAGAAGCAGCTACCCCTACCTCCTCGCCCCAACACCAACCAGGCTATGGTTCGTGCTCCCCCGGCTAAAGCCTTCAACTCCAACAACAGGCCTGTCGGGAGGAACGCGAGGGTGAACCATATCAAGGCCGACAAAGCCGAGGAAGCTGCTGACGTCGTTCTCGGTATATTACCCGTAAACTCTATTCCAGCTAAAGTGTTGTTTGATACTGGAGCATCGCATTCATTTGTGTCAAAGATTTTTGCAAAAGCATACAACCTAGTTCTGGTTCCGCTAAGCAATCAAATGACTGTTCACTCTCCGGGACCGCAAATGTTGACTTCCAAGATAAGCATGGACAATGAGATCCTAATTGGAGGTCGCATATTCCTTGCTTCACTCATGTTGCTGGGAAATTCTGACATTGATGTCATTCTGGGTATGGATTGGTTGAAGACCCACAAAGCTAAAATTGACTGTGCTCAAAAGTCAATAACTCTCTCCCACACTTCAGGCCAGATAGTCTATTCTCCATATGGATCAAGTTCTGTTCAGCTGTTCAACCTCGATGCCAAACCCCTTCCTGCAATTGAAAATGTTCCGGTGGTTTGTGAGTTCCCTGACGTCTTTCCAGAAGAGTTGCCAGGGATGCCCCCGGATAGAGCAGTTGAGTTCGTGATCGAGCTTGAGCCAGGTACTGCTCCAATCTCTAAGCATCCATATAAGATAGCTCCTCCTGAACTGAAATTGTTGAAGGAGCAAATCGATATGTACATGGACAAAGGTTTCATTCAGCCTAGTTCCTCCGCTTGGGGTTGCCCAACTCTGTTTGTTGCCAAGAAGGATCAAACAAAAAGACTCGTGGTTGACTATCGTCCTCTCAACGAGAAAACCATCAAGAACAAGTATCCACTTCCTCGTATCGATGATCTTTTTGATCAACTTGCTGGAGCCTCAATATTATCAAAGTTGGACTTGAGGATGGGGTACCATCAGATAAAGATCAGAAAGGAAGATATTCCTAAGACAGCTTTCACCACTCGGTACGGTCTATATGAATACACCGTCATGTCCTTTGGTCTCACCAATGCACCGGCAACGTTCTCAAGACTCATGAATTCGGTCTTCCATGAATACCTCGACAAGTTCGTTGTGGTATATCTTGATGATATCCTAGTCTACTCAAAATCCGAGGAAGAGCATGGAGAACACCTTCGTCTCACTCTCATGAAACTTCGCGAGCATCGTCTGTATGCCAAGTTTTCCAAATGTGAGTTCTGGATTACAGAAGTTGCATATCTTGGTCATATCATCTCTGCCAAAGGCATTGCCATTGATCCTGAAAAGGTTAAGGCAATCGTTGACTGGAAACCCCCTAAGACGGTGAAACAAGTTAGAAGCTTCCTTGGCTTGGCTAGCTATTGCCGTCGTTTCGTCCAAAACTTTTCCAAGATTGCTAAACCTCTCACTGATCTCACAAAGAAGGACAAAAAGTTCGTTTGGACTCCACAATGTGATGAGAGTTTCAACCTCCTGAAGACTAAACTCACTTCCACACCTGTTCTAGTTGGTCCCGACACCACCAAACCTTTCCAGATATTATGTGATGCATCTCTCCAAGGCCTAGGAGCAGTTCTTATGCAAGAACGTCAAGTTGTGGCTTATGCTTCACGTCAGTTGAACCCACATGAGCAAAACTATCCCACTCATGATCTTGAACTTGCAGCAGTTGTGTTTGCCCTCAAGAAATGGAGACAATACTTGTTGGGTAACAAAACTGAAATCTTTTCCGATCATAAGAGTCTGAAATACATCTTCACTCAGCCAGACCTGAACCTCAGGCAAAGGAGATGGATTGAGAAGATTAAAGACTTTGATCTCACCATTTCTTACACTCCAAGCAAGGCTAATGTTATGGCCGATGCTCTCAGTCGCAAATCCTATTGCAATAATCTCATGATCATGGAAAGCCAACCTCCACTTCATGAAGAATTCCAGAAGATGAACCTTGGTCTTGTCCCTGAAGGATACCTTGCTAGCTTGACAGCCAGCCCAACTCTCGAGGACAAGATTCGTTCTGAACAACTTCGTGATAATGAAATCAAGAAGATGGTAGAGCAAATCAAGGAAGGCAATGATAAGTTCAAGTCCTTCTCAATTGATGACAAGGGAACTGTGTTCTTCGAAGGACGCATTGCAGTCCCTCAGATTCAAAGTCTCAAGGATATCATTCTCAAGGAGGCTCATGAAACTCCTCTATCCATTCACCCTGGAAGTACAAAGATGTACCAGGATCTCAAGACTCTGTATTGGTGGTCTGGCATGAAACGTAAAATTGCTCAATACGTTTCTGAATGCGACGTTTGTCAACGTGTTAAGGCAGTCCATCAGAAGACAGCAGGTCTACTCCAACCTCTGAAAATTCCTGAGTGGAAGTGGGACATGATTGAAATGGACTTCGTTACTGGGTTTCCAAAGTCCAAAAAGGGCAACGATGCAATCTTCGTTGTTATTGATCGTCTCACTAAGGTTGCTCACTTCTATGCTGTAAAGGAAACTATCTCAGCTAGCCAGTTAGCAGAGCTCTACACAGCAAAGGTTGTTCCCCTTCATGGTGTTCCATTGGAAATAAGCTCAGACCGTGGAAGTATCTTCACTTCTCATTTCTGGAAAAGCTTTCAAGAAGCTTTGGGCACCAAACTTCTGTTCAGCACAGCTTATCACCCTCAGTCTCAAGGGCAAGTCGAAAGAGTCAATCAGATTCTCGAGGATATGCTCAGAGCATGTGGTCTCTCCTTTGGCATGAAATGGGAGGATTGCCTTCCATATGCTGAATTCTCTTACAACAACAGCTACCAGGCAAGCCTAGGCATGGCACCATTTGAGGCACTGTATGGTCGCAGATGCAGGAGTCCAATCAATTGGTCTGGAGCTGGTGAACGTTCACTTTTAGGCCCTGACATTGTTAAGGAAGCCGAGGAGAAAGTTCGTATCATTCGTGACAATCTCAGGATTGCTCAGTCTCGTCAGAAGAGCTATTATGATAGCAAGCACAGGGATATGATCTATGCACCTGGTGATAAGGCATATCTCCGTGTAACTCCCCTCAGAGGCACTCATCGTTTTGGTGTGAAAGGAAAGCTTGCACCAAGATACATTGGCCCTTTCAACATCCTCTCAAGACGTGCAGAGAATGCTTATCGTCTTGAACTTCCAGAAAAACTATCCAAAGTGCACGATGTGTTCCACGTGTCACAACTCAAGAAGTGTTTCAAAGATCCAGATCGTGCAGTTGATCATGATTCCATTGAACTACAAGATGATCTATCTTATGAGGAGCACCCTATTCGTATTCTCGATGAGACCGAGCGTAAGACTCGCAACAAGAGCACCAAGTTCTTGAAAGTCCAATGGTCGCATCATTCTGATAAAGAGGCAACGTGGGAGACCGAAGAGGATCTTCGCAAGAAGTATCCGGACCTGTTCATTTCTCAGTAGGGAATCTCGGGGCGCGATTCCTTCAAGGGGGGGCGTTTTGTAACATCCAAGTATGAAAACCCTTAGTTGTTTTACTTATTTGTTTAATTTATGCAATGCATCATGGCATCATTCTCATTTTTATTTCTGTTTGCATTGTTTTCATAATAAAATTCAAACTTAATCAAACATTGTTTTCACACTTGTCTGTTACAACCTTTCAAATAAAGAAGTGCAAACTAAAAACCTCTTTTGTTTCCAAGCAATCCATTGTAATTCATCCATTAAGTTGTTGCTAAAATCAATTACTCCATTAAATCAATTATTTCCAAGTCATTTTCCAAACTCAAAACAATTATCAAATCATCAATTTTTGAATCCATGATGTTCAACACAACTTGGTATTCTTCAAAACATTCTAAAACCCTAGGGGTAACCCTATCCAATGCATGTTTTTTTATCAAGGTTTTGTTAACATCAAAATCCTTCTATTTTGGTTCCAAACACAAACTACTATTTTAAAATTTAATTTTTGAAATCCAAGCTTGCAATGTGGTTTCTAATCACCTAAAAAGCTTAACTGAATTTTTCTGTAATTTTTCTTGATTAAAACCTTAACAACTTTCTTCCAAAAGCAATCTACAAAAAAAAATAAAACAGAAAAAGAATAAAAAGGAGAAACCAGCGTGCGCGCGCAGCAGATAACGCCAGCCCAGCCCACCTAGCCTACGCGCGCGCGACCCAACCCAGCTAAGCGCAACTTAACGCTTCGCCGCGCGCCAAGATTCGTGCGGGGTCTTCGTTCAGGAGTACGGCAGCGCATCGCGCCGCACCACCGCACCCCCTGACGACTCCGGCGGCCGCCACCTCCTCTCCGTGGCCTATAAAGAGCGCTCTAGGGTTCCCGGAGCCTAACCCTAGCTCTAGGTTCCCGTTCCCCCCATCAGCGCCGCCAATCGCTTCCTCCCGTCGATCCACCACCTATCTGTATCTCTTCCCGCCGGCGACCTTCTGAAAATCGACATGGCGCCGCCGCGTTCCGTTCCAACATAGCTACCACCCACCTGCAATCGTTCGACCGCTCTCTCCTCTTCCCCGTGGACACCATAAGGGACCAAGGTGAGCATCAGATCTCCGTCGTGGTCCTTTTTCCTCTCCGGCCGCCGTGACGACCTCGTCTCTGAATCTGTCGATCGCACCGCCGTTGCAGGGACCCTCCGCCACGTTCGTTTGCTGGAAACGTTGCGCCACTGCTTCCTCTACCTTACGGGCACGCGAGCGTCACCGGAGGAGCACCACCGCGTCGACACCGTCTGCTTCTTCGCCGCGGCCACCAACGTCACCGTGCGTCACCGTCCGCCTCTGCTTCAATTAACTCCGGTGGTGAGCACCTCTTCGTCCCTCTCTCCTGTCTACTGCCTCCCCAACACGGCCGTGCGTTAATCTGCAACGTCCACGGCGACGCAGCACGACCACGAGCACCGCAACGCCGGCGACCCCCCTGTCTGTCAGACGATCAACCACTTCGTCGTCAGAAAGTTCAGTTATTTGGACTGAACCTCAACCTGCACGCGTAGCGTTTACTGTCAACACACCGCAGCGCAGCGCACTGGTTGCGTTCCTTTCTGAACTTGCGTAGGGCGCGGGTTCGAGCCGCCAACGCCCCACCTTTTTTGTGGAATTGTTTCCACTGCGCCTGGCCCACTGTCATCGACCCCTGTGGCCACGCAAGCGTCTGCTCAGCGCCACGCTGGCTGGGCCCACGGGCAGAGGCAGTGGCTAGCTACCAGCTGGGTAGAAAAGATTTCTGCGCAATTCTAAAATTACAAATTCCTTTTTAAATAACAGATTTGAATAGAAACTTTGAAATTCCATATCTTTTATTTTATAAATCCAATAAACACAAACTTTATATCTAGTCTGATCCAAATTTCATAATCTTTCCAAATATCCAACTTGTGTTCTGTTTTGAATTTTCAAAATACTTTTAAATTTCAAATTTGAATAATTCAAATGCAAATTGAAATAATTCATAACTAATTCATACTGTTTTCAAATAATTCAAATAAAACATGTTTTTCACACCTTTTTGAATACTCTATTCAAATATAAAATTTGTTTTCTGGTTTGAATAATTTAAATTGCCTAAACAATTTAAATCTTGTTTAATTCAATTAAAACTTGTTTAATATTGTTTAATTCATAACTAAATAATCTGAAGTCCAATTTCAAAATGTGAAACATGTAACTCAGCTAAAATTTGATAACCTTTTCAAATATAAAATTTGTAAATTGTTTTGCACACCCTAACTTGATGAAAACAATAATTTTTTGTGTACCATGTTTAAGTAACAAAATTCCAAACTTAATAAATGCTTTTCTAAATTGTTAACTATCATTCCAATTGCATTTAAATTGTTATGTTATTGTTATTCATCATGCATGCATCATGATAACAACCAACACCTAATAAATAGTTGTAAATCATTTGTTCCAATTGTTTCAATGGATCCTTTTCCATATGCAACCCTTGCATATGGGTCCATTTAATTTGTGCTATCATGTTAGTCAGTTTATCTAGATGCACCTATTAAATTGTCATGCATCATATTGACTGTGCACAATGCCATGAACATGATTGTTTACATTCCTGTTTTGTCTGTTTCCTTCTTCTCGGTTAGACGACGACTACGTTGAGACCGACGATCCTTACGACACCACTACTCAGGACCTAGCCCAGTACCCGGCTACTGAGCTGCCAGGCAAGTTATCACTCACATGAATCATCGAGTTCCTTTCCACACTTGTTGTCGATACTATCCTTTTTGTCTACTATTGCTAGCCCTATGTATCGTTGCTTGTTCTCCGAACCTATCACATGATACCCTGAACCAATGATACTGCCTCACCTCCATACCTACAGCCTTTGTTTGTGCCTTAGTATTATCTAGCATGCTTAGGGTTGCTTTTACTCGAGGCTGTTGTCGGTTACTACTTTTACTATCTTATTACTTGTACCGGGGGCTCGATGTTAATCAATCAATCCTGTTAATTGCTAATGGTAATAATAATTTGATGATAAGGCACCGGCAGGAGGCCCATGAGAGGTTTTGGAGCCTGCTAGTGTCGACCCTAATAGGAAAAGGGTCTTGTCTACTGATCCATGATGAGCGCACTACCCGCATGTGGGAAGCGAGTATGGGCGCCCCCCTCAACTTGACCTGATTCGCATCTCGTCCAAATAATCTCATTTAGTTCGTGCTTTCTATTTGCCGCATGCATGTTTTTGCGA
This sequence comes from Alopecurus myosuroides, assembly GCA_028641055.1. NCBI lineage: Eukaryota > Viridiplantae > Streptophyta > Magnoliopsida > Poales > Poaceae > Alopecurus > Alopecurus myosuroides. The sequence goes on along the minus strand of CM054063.1, from coordinate 306,895,064 downwards.
GCCCAGCGCAGGGTGGAACTTTTGTAGTCGGCATATAGGGGGACACGTTCTTAGAGTGCTATGAGGGTCCATTTTCTTCTGGGCTCGATTAGCCGTGCGCCCAAGGTGCTTTGGGCTTGATGCGGAGAATGGTTGGTTGTGTAGAGTACCCCGCTTGGTGGGAGGCATCCCATCTGGCGGGTTATTCTTGCGTGTACGGCCAAATTGGTGCAACCCTGCAGGGATAATCTTCTCGAGAAGCCGTGTTTTCCGCGGTTATGGATTACTTGGTGAAAGTACTGGCTAACAAGTACTCAGGACAACTTCAACATAATGATCAACCATGTTTCACCCAATGATTAATAACCTGACTAGTAATAGGTTATTCACACAATAACTTGATTCACCTTATCACAACTGTGTGAGTTATCCTCGGATTGCTTCTTTGGATAAGGGGCGAGATCCAGGATGGGTTTTATTGAAGCTATCTTCAGTTGGTTACAATCCTCGATCTTATCTTTTCTGTTAGCCGGAACTTGTAGTTGTCTTCTGTAGTTGGTTAGAGCAGCCAGCAGCAACTTTCATATCACCCCTTTCCTTCCGTTGATCCCAAGCATCTATGCTTGTGTTGACGGGTAACTCTTTGATGAACTGTGAGTCTTGCTTGCCAGTACTTGGATGTACTGACCCCGTTGGGGCTGTGGTTTACGCAGAGTACGACTACGACTACGATGCTTCCCAGGATGGCTACTTTGTGGAGTTCGACGAGACTGCAGACGAGTAGTTAGCTGGACCAGGGCAGGATCCAGGACCTACGTGGATGGGCTTTGCTTTTCTTTATTTTCTCCGGCTTCTTAAGCCATGGATTTGTCTGTACTCAGACCCTTTGATTGCTTCCGCTGTTGTAATGGATGATATGTTGGGACATGTGTCCTCTGGATGATTGTACTCGCTATTTCTGCCTTAGTGAAGGCCAGTTGCACTTTATTTCTATCTTTTGTGTCGTAGTGATAAGTTGTGATAATCATTCGTTCAAAACTGTTGACGTACAGTGCGTGCTTGTTATGAAGTACGTCGACAGTAGTGCCTGTGACTCCTAATGGATAGTTTACATCGACGGTGGAATAGTAGGGCTTGTGTTGTCGCGCATAAGCGCAGGCCTACCAGGAAGCTGGGACGTGGGAGCAGTTATGCCCCATAATCCAAGCACCTACTATCCAGTTCGTACGATGAGTATCCCTTAGAAGCCAGGGTGCGACACGGGTCCATATAAGTAGCTAGCTGGTTGTTCTCTCCACTTTGTACCTTATGTTTAGATCTTGTGAGCTTCCTAACATGATCAAGATCATCTTTATGTAATGCTACATGTTGTGTTTGCTGGGATATGATGAATGTTGAATGCGGTGTCTTCTGATTATCAATCTATCATGTTATCTTCATGCATATGTTATTTATGATCTTGCATGCTGATGACCCACAAGTATAGGGGTGTATCATAGAACTTTCGATAAATAAGAGTGTGGAACCCAACGAGGTGCGGAAGGTGTTGACAAGGAGGTTGGATAGAGGATTCACTGTAAACACTAGCAAACGAGGTTTTTGGAGGTTTTTGATATAGCAGCTAAATAAAGTGCGAGTAAATAAAGTGCAGTAAATAATATTGCAGCGAGTGGCCCAATCCATTTGAGAGGAAAGGACAACCCGGTTGTATTACTTATGACTACCAAACGTTCTCGAGGACACATGGGAATTTCGTCAAGTGCTTTCACTTCGTTACGGTTGATTAATATCCATTGGTTCGTTAAGTGTTGTGTGGGTGAACCTATGCTAATGCACCACCCAACTAGGACTAATGCATACTTGTGATTATACCCCTAGTAACCATCCGCAAATACAAGAAAGTAATTAAGATAAACTAACCATAGCCTTAAGCTTCGGGATTCTACGCTCCCTCGTGCATAGGTTTCCTAACGGGGGTTTATGTTTCTGTCACTCCAGTAACCCCACAATTAGTATCCAAATACACAATGCATCCTCCTAGGCCCATAAAGGTGAAGTATCATGTAGTCGACGTTCACATGACACCACTAGAAGAATAGCACCACAACTTAAATACCGAACCACGAGATATTACTTCAATATAACTTCACTACTAACATCATGACTTCTCCCATGTCCTCAAGAACTAAACGAACTACTCACAATACATCATATGGATAATAATCAGATATGATATAATGGATGATAACAATCTGGTCATAAAGTGCTAACACCGATAAATCTCACAAGCATCAACTACTAACAAGTAATCCACACCGGGAGAGAGATCTAATGTAAAACAACGATAGGATCCCATAATTGTTACAACGGGATGAAGGTGGATGATGAGGGTGATGGTGCTGGTGATTAGGATGATGGTGACGATGATCTCGATGAAGCCCGGAGTGATGACGGTGACAATGGCAGTGATTTCCCCTCTCCGGAGAGGAATTTCCTGTGAGATCCTAGCGTAGGGTTCAATAGGATTAATAGGATACTCATATCAACAAGTTGCAACTTCTTTTCCGAAAGCTCATCTTGAAAGAACTCCAGTGTTAAGCGTGCTTGGCCTGGAGCAATTTGAGGATGGGTGACCAACCGGGAAGTCCTTCCCGGGTCCGCATGAGTGAGGAAAAAGTGCGCATGAAAGACTAGTGTTGGTCTGTGGGGCCAGTCTAGAGATCCTAGAGAGCTACCAGGGGTGACAGCCGCCGGCGGCGAGGTGGCCGGGGTGTTACATTTGGTATCAGAGCCGACCCTCGCGGTTACACGGGCGTGTGCGGGTTAGTGGGTGGACATGTGGGACATGTGCCGACACTGGGCGCACAGACTAGTGCCAAAAGGGGAAGTTCCTAGACTGTAGGTTGACCGACGAGGGCGTCGGTCTTCTAAGGGGGGAAGGATGTGTGATCCTGGAGCAGGGCTCAATACGATTAATAGGATACTCATATCAACAAGTTGCAACTTCTTTTCCGAAAGCTCATCTTCAAAGAACTCCAGTGTTAAGCGTGCTTGGCCTGGAGCAATTTGAGGATGGGTGACCGACCGGGAAGGATGACCGAGAAGTCCTTCCCGGGTGCGCATGAGTGAGGACAAAGTGCGCATGAAAGACTAGTGTTGGTCTGTGGGGCCAGTCTAGAGATCCTAGAGAGCTACCAGGGGTGATAGCCGCCGGCTACGAGGTGGCCGGGGTGTTACATTTCCCCGGCAGATTTCTCCCTGCCGGAGAGCTTTTCTCTCTCGGGTGTTTTCCGCCCTGAGGCGGCGACGGAATAATACTTCATTGATGGTATGGGGCTTAGGGTTCCCTGGGGGTCAAGTACGTGAAAGATGTCGACCAGAGGTGGGCCAGGGTGGCGCGCCACCTCATGGTGTGGGCCCCTGGTGGCCTCCCTCTGGCTCCCCTTCTGGCTAGAGTCCTCCTCTGAACTTCTAAGACACCCCGATGTCCCCTTTCTTCTTCTGATCTTCTGAAATAGGGTATCTCGACGGTGCTTTTTCCATCAGAATTCTGGTCCCGGTGTTTATTCTCCAAAAATTATGAAACATGTAAAATAAGATAAAATAGCATAAGGGATGCATCATAACATGAAATATATCGATGAATAACAGAAAATAACAACATAGAACGGTGATGCAAAATGGACGTATCAACTTCCCCAAGCTTAGACATCGCTTGTCCCCAAGCGAAACTGAACTCAGTAAACATGACCACAGGTTTATGGAGTGAGCTGTCAATAAAATAAAATAAAATACGGACAAGAGCCATCACATCTACAAAGAACAAGTCGTTTTAGACAACAACTCCTCTCATAAAATCAAACTTGAAACAAGTAAAGTGACAACAAGGGTGCAAAAAGTAAATCACAATTGGTGAAGGCAAATTTTGTTCTTGGTCAGAGAACAATTAACAGTGTACTTATCTTTCGATCAAAGTCTTTTATACTAGAGCCATATTGGAGAGTTTATCATGCTCAATTATAGCGGTCTCTTTGCAAACATTGGTAACTTTCAAAGTGGTATTCAAGAAGATAAAAGCATTTGCAGAAACAATGAAGAATAAAGGACACGATTGAGTAAATCAACATGTAGCTGGATGAATCACAACAACTCAAATGATTGCTTAGACAGAAGGAAGTAGGTTTACTGACTCAACATAAATGTAAAAGATAGTCCCTTCGCAGAGGGAAGCATTGATCACTCATGTGCTAGAGCTTTTATTTTGAAACAGTTGTATAAAAGTTTGACACTCCTCCCATCCATCTTACACAAACCATGGCTAACCGAATCCTCGGGTGCCTGCCAACAATCACATACCGGGGAGGAGTGTCTATATTTTGAGAGGTGTGTATGTCTATGTCAACAAATGGCAAGCAGAAAAGACAGTACGTCACAAGCCAACTAGACTCACAAGAGCGGCTCCCATTGAAGGACGCAACTGGTATAGAAGGTCATCCCTCTTTCTCTTTTGTTTACACAATTATGCTTTGACGGATAAATCAGGGGCAAAGAGAGTGAAGATAATTTATATTATTGTTAGGGGCTGGGCACCCCGCTGCCAGCTCTTCTAGCATTTGGATAAGCAGATGAAGCCACTAGTCCAGGTGTGTGAGTCCCAACAAGTGAGATAAAGATTCTCTATTTGCATCCTCATGAGCTAAAACAGGAACACAAAACAGGGATAATTTTGAAGATTTTAAAGGTAACACATGAGCAATTTACTTGGAGTGGCGGTGAATTATCACATATAGGTAGGTATGGTGGACACAAATAGCAAGGTTTTGGGGCTCAAGGTTTGGATGCACGAGAAGCATTCCCTCTAAGTACAGGTTTTCGGCTAGCAAGGTTGGATAGCAGGCATAATACTTGAAGCAAAACAAACAAAAACATATATGATAAAGCCAATCATGCAATCTTCGTTGAAGGTGCAAACAAACTTATTTGAGAATCATCAGCTTATGAGCTTACAAAGAAGAAAGATCATGGAATAATATATCTACATGCAACTCCTTTTTTTCTACTTAAGTCTCAACGAATTGTTGCTACTGACCAATGCTAAGTTTGCCAAAACCAACTAGATTATCTAGAAGCTCCAAAATTGATACCAATACTAATAACAAGATCAATCACATAACAAAAATTGCAAACTAAAATAAAGTAGAACAAGTAGATTATGAAACTTCTCATTAATATTTCATTACGACAACTCAAACCAAGGGATACAACGATAACCAACTAAGGAGCAACACTTCAATACTGCAAACCATACTATATGATAATTCCTCTACTCATGATATGACTCTACTAAAGGTAAAAATGGTGAAAGATAAAGGTGATACTGCGGCACTCAGCCAAGCTTGGAACAAGCAAAGGGGATGCCAATACCAATGACGAATCAATTCTTCGGTGGTGGTGGTGAATCCTTCTCATCCTCGGTCTTCCAAGGTAAAGGCTCTCCATCCACAAATGATGTCCTAGTCTCTAACATCCTGAAACTTGCAGCAGATCTTACACGTTTAAACATGTTCTCATACTCACAGTTCTGGTTCTGCACATCATAGAGTTGTGCCTGCAAATCGTTGGTGGTCTTGGTGAGTGAGAAAATCTCCTCCCAAAGCTTCATGTTCTCCTTTTTGTATTCAATGATCTGTTCTGTATTTATCCTGTGGATGATCTCAACTTCACGCTTCGCCATATTCTTGTATCTAAAAACTTCTTGCTCCAGCTCTTCCATCCTAGCTTCCAGAATGCCTTCTCCTTTAGGGCCCCGAACATCTTCAATCTGCACCTCCCCATCCTTGAGCAGCAATTCTTTGGGATGCATATTCAACTTGTTCATGTACGGGTTGACGACGTTCTCAAAAAAATGTCTTTGGGAGATCCAGGAGAGGACATTGTGGCTCTAGATCTGAGGATGTAACCTAGCAGAAACAGCTCGAAACAGAAACACGACGAGAGAACGATATATGGACATCGGGGGGGGGGGTCTGGGGGTTATATAGCAAAAATATGCATAACGAAAGGAAAGTCCAGGTCGAACACGAGTCGGAGAGGGGCTCCGAGGCGCCCACACCATAGGCTGGCGCGGCCAAGGGTGGGCCCGCGCCACCTGGTGGTGTGGTGCCTCCGGGCACCTTCTCCAACTCCTCTTCGGCTCGGTATTTTTTATATTTTCCAAAAACAGATAATTTATAACGGAAATGGTAATTCGTGAACTTTTTCTTAACATAACTGTTACCTATTCCAAAACAGACTCTGTAGATTCTGGAATCTTCCCCATGATGAACTTCTCCGGAGTCATTACTTGAATAACATCCACATCTTCATCATAGGAATCCCCAGAAATATAATGTTTGAGTCTTTGTCCATTTACCACTTGTGTAGTATTAATTATCCTTGAGGTAAGCAATTTTGATTGCACCCGAGCGATACACTTCTCCAATAATATAAGGTCCTTCCCATCGGGAGAGTAATTTTCCTGCCAAAAATCTGAGATGAGACTGATACAATAGAACTTTCTCACCAACATGAAACTCTTTTTTAAAGATTCTTTTATCATGCCATTGTTTAACTTTCTCTTTAAATAGCTTGGCATTTTGATAAGCTTTACATCTCCATTCATCTAAATGATTCAAATCAAGCATTCTTTTCTTACCAGCAAGTTTAAAATCTTTGTTTAATTCTTTCACTGCCCAATAAGCTTTGTGTTCTAATTCTAAAGGCAAGTGACAAGCTTTTCGATAAACCATTTTGTAAGGAGACATACCCATAGGATTTTTATAAGCAGTTCTATAAGCCCATAAGGCATCATTCAACTTATCTGACCAATTCTTCCTAGATTTATTAACAGTCTTTTGCAAGATAGATTTAATTTCTCTATTTGATAATTCTACTTGCCCACTGGTTTGAGGATGATAAGCTGAGGAAATTCTATGATTAACATCATATTTAGCAAGGGTTTTTCTAAAACCACCATGAATAAAATGAGAACCTCCATCAGTCATAAGATATCTAGGCACACCAAACCTAGGGAAAATAAGCATTTTTATAGAGGTCTCACCATCAACACTTTTAGTACGTATAGCCTCTATCCACTTAGTAACATAATCAACAACAACAATAATATGAGTATAACCATTCGAAGGAGGAAAAGGACCCATAAAGTCGAATCCCCAACAATCAAAAGGTTCGATAACAAGAGAATAACTCATAGGAATTTCATTACGTCTAGAAATATTTCCTACGCTTTCACATTCATCACAAGATAAAATGAATTTACGTGCATCTTTAAAGAGGGTAGGCCAATAAAAACCTGATTGTAGAACCTTTTGTGCGGTTCTATCTCGAGCGTGATGCCCTCCATAAGCACTACTATGGCACTTCTTCAATATTTCACATTGTTCATGATCTGGTACACATCTTCTCATAATACCATCTACTCCTTCTTTATATAAATGTGGGTCATCCCAAAAATAATGCCTCGGATCATAGAAGAATTTTCTTCTTTGTTGAGCTGTAAATGTTGGAGGCAAATACTTTTAAACTATAAAGTTACCATAATCAGCATACCATGGACCATCTTGGGGTTTTACCTTTATTGCAGCCAACTGTTCATTTGGAAAACTATCATTAACAGGAATAGGATCAAAAGTAATGTTTTCTAACCTAGACAAGTTATCAGCAAGAGGATTTTCAGAACCCTTCCTATCCACAATATGCAAATCAAACTCTTGTAAAAGCAACACCCGTCTAATAAGCCTAGTCTTAGCATCTTTCTTTTCCATAAGGTATCTAATAGCAGCATGATTAGTATGAATAGTAACCTTTGAATCAACAATATAAGGCCTAAACTTATCACATGCAAAAACTATAGCTAAGAACTCTTTTTCAGTAGTAGCATAATTATTTTGAGCAGCATCAAAAGTCTTACTAGCATAACGAATAACATTCAACTTCTTATCTATGCGCTGTCCAAGAACAACACCTACAGCAAAATCACTAGCATCACACATAATTTCAAAAGGTAAATTCCAATCAGGTGGTTGAACAATAGGAGCAGTGGTTGAAGCCTTCTTTAAGGTTTCAAAAGCTTCCTTACAATCATCATCAAAAACAAATAGTACATATTTTTGAAGAACATTAGTAAGAGGCTTTGATATTGTAGAGAAATCTTTAATAAACCTCCTATAAAAACCAGCATGACCAAGAACACTATGAATACCTTTAACATCCCTAGGACAGGACATTTTCTCTATGGATTCCACTTTAGCTCTGTCAACTTCAATACCTCTTTCAGAAATTTTATGTCCAAGAACAATTCCTTCATTAACCATAAAGTGGATTTTCTCCCAATTAAGAACAAGATTAGTTTCCTCACATCTCTGCAAAACTTTATCAAGGTTGTGCAAACAATTATCAAAAGAAGTTCCATAGACGGAGAAATCATCCATGAATACTTCCATAATTTCTTCACAAAAACCATGAAAAATAGCAGACATGCATCTTTGAAAAGTAGTAGAAGCATTACACAAACCAAAATGCATACATCTATAAGCATAAGTACCATAAAGACAAGTCAAGGTTGTTTTCTCTTGATCTTGCTTCCTAACAGAAATTTAAGAAAACCTAGAATAACCATCAAGAAAGAAAAAATGAGTTTTCTTAGACAAACCTCTCTAGCATTTGATCAATAAAGGGTAAGGGATAATGATCTTTCTTAGTAACTTTATTAACCTTTCTAAAATCATGTAACATCCCAAGTCTGAAAAATAGCCTTTAGAATGTTTGCTCTCTGTTATTTTATGTTTTGCATCATGGCATCATGTTGATTGCATTTGTTTTGTTTGTTTTCCATTTGTTTTCCTCTGTTTTCATTTGTTTTCCAACTGTTTTCCTTTGTTTTCCTTTGTTTTCTATTTGAATTTCAAACCAAATTTCAAACCTTTTGTTTCATCCTTGTGATGTTACAATTTCCAAAATGTTATTTCAAATAAAAACAACCAAATTGTTCCATTTTATTTCATGTTGATCACTTATTAAAATTGTTGGTTTAATCAAACCATTAATTCAAGCAATTACTCTAAATCATTTCAAATTCAAACCAAGGCTAGAAATCAGTACCTTTTTTAATCCATGATTTCCACCAAACAATTATAAACCTTAAATCATTTTAAACCCTAGGGGAAACCCTATTGAAAATGTTTCTGTTTTCTAATATAATTAATAATGGAAATTTCATTCAATTTGGTTTCAACTATAAACAACATTTTAAATTTCAAACTTTTAAAAATCCGCCTTGGCAATGGGTTGCTATTGGTATAAACAACCTAATCTAATTTTTCCAAAAATTTTACCACCTTAAAAACCATCCAAAGTTTCCATTTGCTTGTGCTACAAAAAAAAAACAGTAAAACAAAAATAACAAAAGAGGAAGGAGGCAGCAGCCCATAACCAGCCAGCCCACTTCTTATTTCCTTGGCCCAGTACCGCTGTCGCTGTCTTCCTCCTCTGGCAGACGTCATCCCTGTACGACATGGCTCACCACCACCCGATCAGCCCCCTCCTCGCTACGATTGCTGCCGTACAAGGTTTCTTCCCCCTTAAAGCACCACCACGCGACCCTCTGCCCCTCAACCCTAGCACCACCCTCCTCCTGCGCCGCGGCGCCACCTTCCCTCTCTGCCCCGACCAATCTCTCTGAAGCTCACCACCCTCTCTGAACCGGAGGAGGAACCACCACGGCGGCGGGGATAGGATGGAGATCGTGGGCTGCCGAACGCGGGAACGGATTCGCCGCGTCGCTCTCTTCCTCACCGGCTTCACCACGCGGACGGGGACGGCTCAGAGCGCCGCCGCCATCCGCCTTTCGCCGCCGTTCGTCCTCTGCTTCGCCACGGTCGCTGTCCGCGAGGTGAGCCCGCACCTCCGCTCCCTTCCCTCTCTCTCGCACGGCCACCACACGGCGGCACGGCCACAGCACACCGGCCCGCACTGGCACACGCGGGCAGCGCCCAGCGCGGCCGCGGCAGGAGGCCGTCGTCCGCCTCTGTCCCTCCGTCGATTTCAGTTCGCTGCCTGTACCTGAACAAAGTTTCAGTTAAAATTCAGTGTTGCGCGCCGACAGAAGGATAACCACACCACGTAACGCTTACCTTCACAAAACGTTACACAGCCCCAGTGGCTACGGCCCAGTTCCGCGCGGGTGAGGTCCCGAGCTCGAATCCCCGGAGCGGCATAGTTGCCCCCAATTTTTTTTGCACTGCACGCGCACAGCCTAGGGCCACACGTCAGTGACCCCGTGGCCACCTCAGCCTCCACCCAGCCTGGTCCGCGCCACGTTGGCCACCGGCCCACGCGGCAGTGGCTGCGTGTAAGGGCCAGCGCGGTAACAAAAGTGTTTCTGCGCATTTCCAAAATTACAACTTCATTTTAATTGGCAGAATTAAAACAAAACTTTAAAATTCAATATCTTTTGTTTTATAATTCCAACAAATACAAACTTTATATGAATTCTGATCCAAATTTCCTAAACTTTCCAAATATCCAATTTGTGTACTGTTTTGAAAACTGCAAATGCATTTAAAATTCAAATTTAAACAATTCAAATGTTAATTTGTAAATTCCATAACTAATTATTTATTAATCCAATAAATGCAACTAAAATATGTTTTCCATACCATTTTAAATAACCTATTCAAATATAATTTTTGCTTTCTGTTTTGGATAATTAAAATTGCCTAACACATTTTAAATCTTGTTTAATACAATTAAAAATTGTTTAATATTGTTTAATTCATAATTAAATAATCCTAAATCCAATTTCAACAAATGAAATATGTTTTCCATGCAAAATTAAACCACCCTTCCAAATATAAAATTTGTTTCATGTTTTGAATAATTAAAATTGGTTAAATGATTTAAACCTTGTTTAAATCATTTAATATTGCTAAATTTATAACTTGATCAAATTAAATTCTTTTGGGACATATAAAATATGTTTTCAAACCATAAAAGCATAACCTTTCCAAATATGAAACTTCACTAAATGTTTTCAACAAATAAAAATTCAAATAAGTTCATGTTTGAATTAAATCCATTTAATTCTTGCTTACACTTGTTTAATTCATAAATAAATCATTTGAAATCCTTTTTCAACAAGTGAAACATGCAATCCACCTAAAATTGTGTGTTCTTATCAAATATGAACTTTGTTATCCATTTTGAACAATTTAAATTGGTGAAAACAACAAATGCTTGTGTGACACCTTTAAGTAACCAAAATTTCCTAACTCAATAACTGAATATCCAAACTTGTTAAACCTTATTTCCATTTGCTTCTATTATTGTTATTTTGCTGTTTTCCTCATCCATGCATCATGCTAATTCACTTACACATGATGAATAGTTGTAAAAACATTAATTCAACCATAATGCATGGGCTTTTCATATGCAATCCAATTGCATGTGGGTCCATTTAATCATGTTATGTTATCTTGTCAACTAGTTTATTCTTGGATGCATCAATTAAACTATCATGCATCATCCCATGTTTGTGCACTATGCCATGGTATTGATTGTTTATCTTTCTGCATTGTTTGTTTGCTTCTTCTCGGATAAACGACGACGTTGAGACCGACGATACTTTCGACACCCCCTTCTAAGGAGTTAGCTCAGTACCAGGCTACTGGGTTTGCAGGCAAGTTATCACTCACATGAACCACTGTGTTCCTTTCAACATTGGTTACCGATACTTTCCGTTGTTCTTTTCTGCTAGCCTTAGTAGTAGTTGTTTCTGCTACGAACCTATCACATGAATCCCTTAACCCTGATATTGCCTCACCTCCAATCCTATCACCCCTTTGGTTGAGCCCGTGTCTTACTAGCATGCTTAGGTTGTTTTGCTCGAGTCTGTTACCCATTACTTTCTGTTACTATCTCTATTATGTTCTGGGGGCTCGATGTTTAATCAATCAATCATGCTAATGGTATTGTTAAATAATAACTTGATGATAAGGCACCGGCAGGAGGCCCTGTGTGGTTTTGAGGCCTGCTAGTGTCGACCCTAATAGGAAAAGGGTCTTGTCTACTGATCCATGATGAGCGCACTAACCGCATGTGGGAAGCGAGTATGGGCGCCCCCCTCAACTTGACCTGATTCGCATCTCGTCCAAATCGCCTCATTTAGTTCGTGTTTTCCATTTGCCGCATGCATGTTTTTGCGAGCCCAGGCCAGGGTGGAACTTTCGTAGTCGGCATATAGGGGGACACGTTCTTAGAGTGCTATGAGGGTCCATTTTCTTCTGGGCTCGATTAGCCGTGCGCCCAAGGTGCTTTGGGCTTGATGCGAAGAATGGTTGGTTGTGTAGAGTACCCCGCTTGGTGGGTTAGCTTCCCATCTGGCGGGTTATTCTTGCGTGTACGGCCAAATTGGTGCAACCCTGCAGGGATAATCTTCTCGAGAAGCCGTGTTTTCCGCGGTTATGGATTACTTGGTGAAAGTACTGGCTAACAAGTACCCAGGACAACTTAAACATAATGATCAAACTTGTTACACCCAATGATTAATAACTTGACTAGTAATAGGTTGATGACACAATAACTTGATTCACCTTTATTACAACTGTGTGAGTTATCCTCGGATTGCTTCTTTGGATAAGGGGCGAGATCCAGGATGGGTTTGTTTGAAGTTATCTTTCAGTTGGTTACAATCCTCGATCTTATCTCCTTTTCTGTTAGCCGGAAGTGGTAGAATCTCTGTAGTTGGTTAGTGCAGCCAGTTGCAGCATCTTTCACACCCCTTTTCTTTCGTTGAACCCAAGGCATCTGTGCTTGGTGTTGACGGGTTACACTTTGGTGAATTGTGAGTCTTGCTTGCCAGTACGTTTATGTACTGACCCCTTTGGGGCTGTGGTTTCCGCAGACCTACGTTTCCGAGGATCTTCATGGTGGCAACTACGTGAATCATGACGAGACTGCTGACGAGTAGATAGCGGACCCGGGCAGGATCCGAGACTTCGTGGATGGGCTCCGTCTGTTTGTTTCCGGCCTCTTAGGCCTATTTGGTTCTTGTCTGTACTCAGACATGTTGAATGCTTCCGCTGTAATGTAATGATGATATGTTGGGGCATGTGCCCTCTGAATGATTGTATTTGCTATCTCTGCTCTACTAAGAGCTATTTGCAACTTATTTCAATCTTTTGTGTCGTAGAGATTTGTTGTGATATCACTTGTTCAAACGCCGTTGACGTACCATGTGTGTATGTTTTTGAAGTACGTCAATGGAAGTATCCTGATTTCTATGGGATAGTTTACGTCGACGATGGAATAGCAGGGCTTGTGTTGTCGCGCATAAGCGCAGGCCTACTAGGAAGCTGGGACGTGGGAGCAGTTATGCCCCATAATCCAAGCATATGCTATCCAGTTCGTACGGTGAGTATCCCCTAGAAGTCCGGGTGCGACAAATCAATACACATACTATAACCAACTACTACTCTTTGTGGAATGAGCTCATTGTTTTCATTAGGCACAACAGTCATCCCTCCTTTCTTAGGGACACAATGCACAAGGCTCACCCATCTATTATCAGCAATAGGAAACATAATACCAGCATAAAGAAGTTCTAATACCTCATTTCTTACCACTTCCTTCATCTTAGAAAATAAACGATGTTGATGTTCAACTACTGGCTTTGCATCAGGTTCAATATTAATAGCATGCTGACATATAGTAGGAGAAATTCCCTTCAAATCATCAAGAGTATATCCAATAGCTCCACGATGTTTCTTCAGGATTCCCAATAATCTTTCCTCTTCTTCACCTGAAAGTTTAGCACTAATAATAACAGGATATATTTTCTTAGCATCAAGATAAGCATATTTAAGATCATCAGGCAGATGTTTTAAATCAAAGACAAGATCCTCCTTGGGTGGTAATGTTGTACCCAAGTCTTCCGTAGGTAAATTGTGTTTCAGTATCACCGGTTGACGAAGAAGAATATCGTCAATCTCATTTCTCTCTTCCATGGTCCTCCATATATTGCTGCAAAGCATTGTTAGGAGAAAGAGCAATAGAAGCAAGTTGTTCAACTTTAAAGTTCTCATCAGGGAATTTAGATTCATAAGGTGCTCTAGAAAATTTGGAGAAATTGAACTCATAAGATTTTCCATCAAATTTAGTCAAAATATTCTCTCTTTTACAATCTATAATAGCACCACAAGTGTTCAATAAAGGTCTACTAAATATAATAGAACAAGTCTTACTAGCTGCCTTACCAAGTACTAGAAAATCAGTAGGGTATTTAGTCTTACGACACAAAACTTCCACATCTCTAACAATACCAGTTGGAAAAAAAATCTCTCTATTAGCAAGCTCAATGACCACGTAAATATCTTCAAGCTCACAAGAAAAAATTTCATGCATAATTTCTCTATAAAGCTCATAAGGTATAGCACTAGAACTAGCACCAATATCACACAAACCATAATAGCAATGATCAGCAATTTTAACAGAAAGCACATGAACACTAGTTTTCTTAGGTCTATGAGGATGGGAAACATTGTTAGAAGCATCCTCAAAAAAGATAATGTGTTCATCCTCCACATTTAAACAAACAAGATCTTTCACTATTGCTACAGCAGGTTCAACAGTTATTTGTTCATCATGTTCAATAGCTTTCTTGTTACTCTTATTAACCACACATGCCACCATAGAGTGTTCTTTCACCTTAGCAAGGAAAGGAATTTTTTCAACATATGGCTCGGGAACAGCAGGATTAACATCATGCACTTCTATATTACTAGCAGGAACAATATCTTTATAAGGTGCATGGTACTTGTGATAATTATTTTTGGGAATATCAAGATAGGAGGCAAAAGCTTTAAGACATTTGAAATTTGTTTTGAGAATCAATACCACAAACAACACTAACATCATAGAAATCATTGGTTCCCATAAAAGATTTAATGCATTCATAATCATAATTTATACCTGACTTTCTACCTTTGTCATTCTCCCATCCTTCAGCGTTTTCTTGAATACGGTCAAGAAGATCCCATTTAGCTTCTTCCTTCATACGTGTGAATAATCCAGAACAAGAGGCATCCAATAAATCCTTATCATGAAGAGACAACCTTGCATAAAAATTATTGATAACAATATTTATCAAGAGTTCATGAACGGGACATTTAAGCATTAATAACTTCATTCTCCCCCACGCTTGGGCAATACTCTCTCCCTCATGAGGCCAGAAATTATAGATTTTATTCCGGTGTTTATGAATCTCACTAGGAGGATAAAATTTAGAATAAAAGAGAGAAACAATTTCCTGCCATTTAATAGAATCACCATTCTTCAGTAATTTGAACCATTCAATGGCTCTTACTTTCATAGATAAGGACAATAATTTCTTTTTAACTTGATATATCGTAATACCCGCACACCTGAATAACTCGCATAATTCATGTATACAGAGCAAATGATCACCGAGAGGGACAGTTCCATCACCGTAGTAGCAGTTATCCATAACCCGCCCAACAATTTTCATACGTATTTTATAAGGTTCTAATTCAGCAGAAGACGGGTTACCAACTACCCTAGTAGCAATGGTAGAAGTACCCCAAAACAGAGAACCAAAAGTATTCTCCATAATGAAATAAAATAGCAGACAGAAATAAAAACAGCACTCACAATAAAAGTTTCTTTTACCAATTCCACTTACCAATAGCGCTTCACTCCCCGGCAACAGCGCCAGAAAATAGTCTTGATGACCCACAAGTATAGGGGGTGTATCTTAGTACTTTCGATAAATAAGAGTGTCGAACCCAACAAGGAGCAGAAGGTGTTGACAAGCAGGTTGGATAGAGGATTCACTGTAAACACTAGCAAACGGGTTTTGGGAGGTTTTTGATATAGCAGATAAATAAAGTGCGAGTAAATAAAGTGCAGTAAATAATATTGCAGCGAGTGGACCAATCCTTTTGAGAGGAAAGGACAACCCGGTTGTATTACTTATGACTACCAAACGTTCTCGAGGACACATGGGAATTTCGTCAAGTGTTTTCACTTCGTTACGGTTGATTAATATCCATTGGTTCGTTAAGTGTTGTGTGGGTGAACCTATGCTAATGCACCACCCAACTAGTACTAATGCATACTTGTGATTATACCCCTAGTAACCATCCGCAAATACAAGAAAGTAATTAAGATAAACTAACCATAGCCTTAAGCTTCGGGATTCTACGCTCCCTCGTGCATAGGTTTCCTAACGGGGGTTTATGTTTCTGTCACTCCAGTAACCCCACAATTAGTATCCAAATACACAATGCATCCTCCTAGGCCCATAAAGGTGAAGTATCATGTAGTCGACGTTCACATGACACCACTAGAAGAATAGCACCACAACTTAAATACCGAACCACGAGATATTACTTCAATATAACTTCACTACTAACATCATGACTTCTCCCATGTCCTCAAGAACTAAACGAACTACTCACAATACATCATATGGATAATAATCAGACATGATATAATGGATGATAACAATCTGGTCATAAAGTGCTAACACTGATAAATCTCACAAGCATCAACTACTAACAAGTAATCCACACCGGGAGAGAGATCTAATGTAAAACAACGATAGGATCCCATAATTGTTACAACGGGATGAAGGTGGATGATGAGGGTGATGGTGCTGGTGATGAGGATGATGATGATGCCGATGAAGCCCGGAGTGAAGACGGTGACGATGGTGGTGATTTCCCCTCTCCGGAGAGGAATTTCCCCGGCAGATTTCTCCCTGCCAGAGAGCTTTTCTCTCTTGGGTGTTTTCCGGAATAATTCTTCGATGATGGTATGGGGCTTAGGGTTCCTTGGGGGGTCAAGTACGCGAAAGATGTCAACCAGAGGTGGTTCATGGTGGACACACCACCTGGTGGCGCGGCCAGGGGGCGCGCCACCCCATGGTGTGGGCCCCTGATGGCCCCCCTCTGGCTGGAGTCCTTCTCTGAACTTCTAAGACACCCCCGGTGTCCCCCTTCTTCTTTCGATCTTCTGAAATAGGGTATCTCGATGGTGCTTTTTTCCATCAGAATTCTGGTCCCGGTGTTTATTCTCCAAAAATTATGAAACATGCAAAATAAGATAAAATAACATATGGGATGCATCATAACATGAAATATATCGATGAATAACAGAAAATAACAACATAACGGTGATGCAAAATGGACGTATCACATGCTCTCCGTTATTAGTACATGATCTGGCCAAGTAGATGCTAGTAACTCCAAGAGGGAGTATTTATGCTCGATAGTAGGTTCATGCCTCCTTTGCATCTGTGCTCGAGTGACATAAACGTGATGGATGGAGGATGTGATGTTCCCATTAGGGAGAAAACAATGGTGTTTACCTAGTTTACATTGTTTACATTACACACTTTGCTTACGGCGATAATCTGTTGCTAGCAACTTAATACCCAACGTTTGTTCGGATGATATTTGGAGGGTGGTATATTAGACATAGATGTAGTTGGATGACGGTCTATGTATTTTGTTGTAATTCCTGCATGAATCACATAGTAATCTTTTATGTCTTGCATATGCACTACGGTGCAGCCTTCATTTCTGTCAATTGCCCAGTTGTAATTTGTTCACCACACATGTTATTTATCTTTCATGGAGAGACACCACTAGTGAACTATGGACCCCGGTCCATTTTCCTCATACTTATAAAACACCTACTGCTTTCATACTGTTTCTACTGTTTTACACACCATATGTTTAACCTCTTTATGTTCAGAAAAACCGGTGAGATTGACACCATCACTGCTTTGTTGGGCAAAGTGATTTGATTGTGTTGTGTAGGTTCCACGTTGTTGCTGAATCGGTAGTGCGCCCTACCATCTCCGCTGCATCAACCTTCAGAAGTGCTTCTTCCTCCTACTGGTCGATTCAACCTTGGTTTCTTTTCCGAGGGAAAACTTGCTGCTGCACCCATCACACCTTGCGCTTGGGTCTTCTAACGAGCGTGTGTCTACACTCCATCAATATCAGCCGAACAAACGTTGGGTATTAAGTTGCAAGCAATAGATTATCGCGGTAAGCAAAGTTTGTAATGTAAACAATGTAAACTAAGTAAACACCATTGTTTTCTCCCTAATGGAAACATCACATCCTCCATTCGTCAAGTTTCTATCACTCGAGCACAGATGCAAAGGAGGCATGAACCCACTTTCGAGGATAAATACTCCCTCTTGGAGTTATTAGTATCTACTTGGCCAAAGCATCTACTAATAACAGAAAGCATGCAAGATCATAAATAACATATGCATGAAGATAACATGATAGATTGATAATCAGAAGACATAGCATTCAACATTCATCAGATCCCATCAAACACAACATGTAGAATTACATAAAGATGATCTCGGTCATGTAGGGCAGCTCACGAGATCAAAACATGAGGTACAAAGTGGAGAAGACAACCATCTAGCTATTGCTATGGACCCTTAGTCCAGGGATGAACTACTCACACATCACTTCGGAGGAGTGCATGGTGGTATAGACCCCTCCGGTGATGAATTCCCCACCCGGCGGGGTGCTGGGGAGAGCTCGAGAACCCTCCCGATCTTGGGATGACGATGTTGGGAGGCTCGGGTGTTTCTCGGGACGAAGTGGTATATTTTTAGGGTTGACGTATCGGGGGGTATAAATAGGCGAAAGGGCAAAGGCGATGGAGGCCTGGGGGGCCCACACCACCCCATGGCGCGGCCATGGGGGTGCGCCGCCCTATGGTGTCGCCCCCCTCCGGGCCTCTTCGGGACTCTGTGGATCCTTCGGGAATTCTAGGACCTCCGGACTTTGAATTTTCCAATTCCGAGAATATTTCCCGAACAACTTTTCTGAAACTAAAAACAGCAGAAAACATGGAACTGGCTCTGTGGCACCTTGTCAATAGGTTAGTCCGAAAAATCTATAAAAATGACATAAAGTGTATAGCAAACATGTAGGAAACAACATGGAACATTAGAAATTAAGGATACGTTTATGACGTATAACCTCTCACGTCAGTCTTTCCCACCATGTCGAGCAGCCTCCGCAGCCGCATGTGTCTATATCAGCTGCTCCCCCTAGCTTGCCTAGCAATAGGGGCCGGTTCCCACTCATCACTTGCTTTCCATTTCTAGCAGGGCATTCCACCAACGCTTAGGAAGGTAGCTTGCGCAACACCGCACCCCCTCTCCCCATAAGGCGCTTCAGCGAGTGGCCAGTGGAGCCAGGCTTACAAGGATGGGTGTATAAAGTTCAAGATTAGTGCTTTAGTGGTTAATTATGACTAACAATTATTTTCTAAATGTTCAAGTTAGCTGAATTAATGGGTGTGCACATGCACCCATGTCATGTATTGGCTCTATCGTGTCGTGGATAATAGACACCGGGAGTGCAAGGCACCCCCTTTTATAGATTTGACAAGGGGCACTAGGAGGGATCGAATGGCTTCCCCGGTCGTTGTCGGCAGTACAGAGCACACTGTCGTTTTACATAGGTTCAGGCCGCCCAGAGGCTAACAGTGATATGTCCTACATGGATAATATTAATGGAGACAGTGGTGAGGCTACAAGGTTGTTCCCAGGTGCTATCCAGCCACAACAGGAGGAAGGAGGAGAGCCGATCCGTCCCTGGGGAAGATCACTTCTCCCCCTTCTCTCTTGATTGCCTCCTTGCCCTAGCCTAGCCTTGATTTGATCTGGGTTTGTCCTCCTGATGGTGACCTGGTCCTCATTTTGTAGCCAAGGGGAAGACACAAGTGGTCACACAGAAGTCATGCTCTTTGGTCTTGGTGAGTAGACCTCCTTGGCAGGTAAAACTATGTCCCTAAGCCAGGGGTGGACAGGTAGGCCTCTCTGATTGGCTCCGCATCCGTCGGGGTTGGTGAGGCCCAAAAGCTTGCCTAATTTTGGACAAGAAGGTATCGACAATGGTCTATGCCCATGACAGTCTGTCCCTTGCTGAGATCATCTTCGTCTCGATGTGGACTAGTGAAGGCTTGAGATCCAAGTCTTGGGGGAGGAGTGCATCCATCCCAGGTGGCTCAGGTGGACCGCAAGGTTCTAGAAGCATCGAGGAGGTGCATTACCACGACCAAGTCTAGGCCTTGAGCAGTGTCCGAAGCCACGGCCTATGTCTTCCCGGGTATTAGCTCGCCGTGATTTTAGGTATGATCTTCTGCTTGCGTCCCAAGGTGTGACTAGCTTGGCGGGTCCAAGCCTGGGTAGAGGTGCGTTGTTGGGAACGCAATGACTTGCGCTATGCCTTCTACGCTTTGCCTTGAGGGTCGTTCGCAGTTTAAGGGCCCACTTTGGTAGTGACCTTGGACACGTATGGAAGCACTTCCTTATTGTAGAACGCGCGGGGGGGGGGGGGGGTTGAAACTTGTGAATCTAAATCCATGTCTGAAATACGTACGAGATAATTGTTGGTATCATTGTAGTTCCATCAGAGGATTCAACCATCATGACACATCCCCAAAACAGCCACAGACACTTCTCCATTATTATTTTTCTAGTCCCTCAAGTACTAGGCTTGCATCAAAGACATATTATGCGTCCTTTTCATATATTGATTTTACTTAATGAATTCATGCATAGATTTAGTGATTCTAGAATTTTACTGCATTAAAAGTCATTCCCATAAACACACGATTCCTAGGACTTCAGGAGAAGGATAAAATTCACGTCCAGGAGGTCAAACTACAATTAACGATCATGGGTACAGTCGCTCGTGACCCTACCAGCCAGCGTACTGGGCATCCAAGCCTTAGTACGGGCGGTGAAAATTCACGTCAAGTGGGGAGAAGATGGTCGCCATAACAACCATGATTATGGTGGCAAGCAACCGTACCAGCCACCGTACTATGGCTCATTAGAACCAACCTTTCATGTATTTTAACCCGTGCTCTCGGATTTCCAAGAGGAGAGACAAAACGACATCTAGCCACGAAACAGTACCAAACTCTAACCTTCATAAGGAATCCGGAGGGGGAGTTCATAGAAGGGCATCCATCTCCACCAGCAGCGTCAACGTGAAGGCCTCTGCATCGATCTCCATCACCATGACTCCCGTCGTCATATATATATGTCACCCATCTCGTTGTTCATTCATACATCCATTTATCATTTGCAATACAATCACGATGATGTTTACTGCCTTCATGTGTGAGTAGTTCCATTAGTTCTTGGGGAGATGGGGAAACATAGTACTACTGTGAATTGAGATAAAGATGCAATATTCTCTGTTGGTTGTTTTGTGATAATAATCCTCATGATATTGTGTGAAGTCGACCACACCAATATTCGGCTTACGGGAGATGAACGGTTATTATGATTGGTCATATAACTAAAAAGCACATGAAGAAGCTCCATATTAATGGTCTTCTAACTTCCTTTGATTTCGAATCATACGAGACATGCGAGACTTGTTTTCTTGGAAAAACAACCAAGTCGTGTTTCAACGGTTCTCCTAAGAGGGAGACGGACTTACTGGAGGTCATACACACCGATGTATGTGGATAGATGAGCACGATAGGAAAAGGTGGTTTTCACTACTTCATAACTTTCACTGGTGACTTTAGTAGATATGGTTATGTCTACCCAATGAAGCTTAAGTACGAAACTTTTGAAAACTTTAAAGAGTTCCAGGATGAAGTAGAGAATCAACATGGCAAGATAATTAAGTCTCTACAATCAAATCGTGGAGGAGAATATTTGAGTCATGAATTTAGCAATCATCTAAAGAGTTGTGCAATTATTCTTCAACTTATGCCACATGGAACACCTCAAAGAAATGGGGTTTCCGAGCGACATAAACAATATTTGTTGGACATGATTCGATCTATGATGATCCCATCAGATCTTCCATTGTTGTTTTGGGGTTTTTCTCTAGAAACATCAACTCTCACACTAAATAGGGTACCTTCTAAATCTGTAATTAAGATACCACAGAGATGTGGAATGGGAAGAGTCCTAAATTTTCTTTTCTAATGATTTGGGTTGTGACGTGTTTTTCAGGCGACTTCAGTTGGACAAGCTCACACCCAAGTCAGATAAATGCATTTTCGTGGGATATAAAAAGGAAATGTTTGGGTATTACTTATACAACCGAGAAGAGGGCAAAGTGTTTGTCACCCGGAATGGTGTTTCCTTAGATAAAGAGTTTCTCACAAATGAAACAAGTGGAAGAACAGTGCAGCTTGATGAAGTTCAAGATGAGCCTATGGGGAACGACTCAATGAGTGATTCCATCATGGAAAAACAAGTTGAGGAACCCGTGGAGAGAGAAGCGCCACTACAACGAAGGTCGGAAAGGCTCCGTAAATCACGGGAAATATTATTGTTAGATAATTGTACGCAGGAAATATTATTGCTAGACAATGATGAGCCATGAGATCCGAAATAGAGTCCATGAGTGACAATCAAGTTTGGAACTTGGTTGATCTACCTGATGGTACTAAGACCATCGAGTGCAAATGGATCTATAAGGGAAATATTGATATGGATGGAAATGTTCATTTCCATAAATCTCGACTTGTTGCAAAAGGTTTTCGGCAAGTTCAAGGAGTTAACTACAACAAAACCTTCTCGCCCATAGCGATGCTTAAATCTATTCAGATCATTCTAGATATTGCTGCATATTTCCACTATGATATATGGAAAATGGACGTCAAGACGGCGTTCCAAAATGGAAGCCTAACCGAGGACGTGTATATGATGCTACCCGAGGGTTTTGTCAATCCTAAAAGTGTTGGAAAGGCATGGAAGCTTCAAAATTCCATTTATAGGTTGAAGAAAGCATCTCGAAGTTGGAACATTCGTTTTGATGATGTAGTCAAAGGCTTCGGATTTATCAAAAAACGAATCACAGTTCTTGTGTTTACAAGAAATAAAGTGGGAGCTCGCTGGTATTTCAAATCTTGTATGTGGATGACATATATACTAACGATTGGAAATGACATTCCTATGCTTGAGTCCGCTAAGACCCCATCGAAAAATAGTTTTTCCATGAAGGACTTAGGGGAAGCGTGATAACCCACAAGTGTAGGGGATCACAATAGTCTTTGACAGTAAGTATAAACCAATTTATTGATTCGACGACACAAGGGGAGTGAAAGAATACTTATAATGCTTAGCAGCTGAGTTGTCAATTCAGCCACACCTAAGAGGCACTTGACACAATATATTAGTAATAAAAGGTTCAATAAACTAGTGGATGGAGTGGTGATGCGGTGATTCATTTGCGTCGTCAACATACAATACAATAGGGATTGTATAAATGCACTAGTTCGACGAAGAGGCAATAAAAGTGGTGTAGCACGGTGTGAAATAGGTGATATGTGTAATCTAGAATAATAATTGCAGCAAGGTGACAGGTGAAAAAAGCATGTGAAAACAATAGCGATAATAGTAGAAAATGGACCAGGGTTCATAGCTTCACTAGTGCTAACTCTCCAAACAAAAGAACAAATGTTGGGTAGACAAGTTACAGCTAGGCAATTGACAAATCATGAGCGCATAACAATGTTATTATCACGACTATTGTTCATGGATTCTTACGTGGTTGGAATTACATCAAGATAAATAGACCGCCATCTGACATCATCTATTACTAAAAGTCCACCTTGAGATAGCAATCCAGCAAATCTCGCTGCTATTAAGTTGCAGCAACAAAGTGATTGCTTTGTGTGCAACAGAAAAATGTATTAAGAACAATACGTAATGTAAGCCATAAGTCCCATATGTGTACAAGAACACCGTCGTTTTCTCCCTAGTGGCAATAGCACACCCCCTTCCCGCATGTTTCTGTCACTCGGGCGCATGTCAAAGGAGGCATCAACCCACCATCTAGCATATAAACCCTCTCTTGGAGATGCATACAGTTACGTGATCAAGGGAACCACACACATTGGTGAGTATTGCAAGACCACATTAAAACACTCTAAAGTTATAAGTGAAGCTTCTCATATAACGACATGAACAGAATAATCATAATTCCATGGTCCATCGGATCCCAGCAAACACAACACATAATTTTACATCATATGGAGCTCAATCATGTAGGCTAGCTCATGAGAACATTGTATTGATAACCAACAGGGAGAGAGTACCAACTAGGTACTGCCATGAAATTGTAGTCCATGGGGGAACTACTCACTAAGCATCATGGATGCATAACAGTACATGGAGATGGATCCGGGAGCACCTCCCCATCCCGACAGAGTGACAGAACAGACACTTATATCCCTTGAATTAGTGTTTCGGATCAGAACGGAGTTTAGACGCGTTTCTAAAAAAATCCTCCAGGATTCTTCCGTTTTAGGGTTAAAGGCAATTTACAGGTTAAGAGGCGACAGAAGGCAGTGCCCAGGGCCACCAAATGACCCTTGGGCGTGGGTCAAGGAGGGCCGCGCCAGGTGGTCACCTTGTGGTTGTGGCCCCTGTCTAGATCTCCTATGGACACTGTTTTTGTTTCAGGCAAAAAATAATCTCCATCACTTTTCAGGACATTTGGCAAATATTTTCTTCAGAGCTTTTCTGAAACACAAAAATAACATAAAACATGAACTGGCTCTGGGCATCTTGTTAATAGGTTAATCCATGAAAATATCCAAAAAATAAAGGAAAACATGTAGAAAAGATAAGGTAATTGGTAGAAAACAAGCATGGAACATAAAAAATTACAAATACTTTTGGGATGTATCAGCATCCCCAAGCTTAACTCCTGCTCGTCCTCGAGTAGGTAAATGATATCAAAGATAATTTTTTAGGTGACAAGCAGCCATCACAAAGTTGATCAATCATTATGTAAAAGCATGGTAAGCTGAGATCAAAACACTTTAACAAAGGCAGGATAAATGTTATTTGAACAATGAAAACTTCGCAATTATGTTGCACATGAAAATTAGCACAAATAAATGATAACGAGCAATAATGCATTGAAAGTTATATGTTTGTTCGATCATAATGAAGAACATGATAAAGTTGTATCCCACTCATCTTTAGTGGAATAGAAAAACATAAGTGCTAGGACATCTTCAAAGTTTAAGTGGTGACTAGATACAAATAATTTTAGACAAGAAATATCATAATCGTATTCCAATCACTAATTAATTTTGGGATTATGCACATTATACTCAGAATGACAACTATGCTCTCTTAATTGGTGCATAAAGTAAGAAGCTGAAGACTCATCCTATATCAAAAAGAAAGGCCCGTCGCAGAGGAAGCAGGGATCACTCATGTGCTAGAGCAATTTATTTTATAAAATAGAGCATGCTAAAAATATAATTTTGAGAGAGGTGTATGTATATAACAATGGATGCTAATAAATGTTTTACTATCTTTTCATGTCAAATGGCTTCTAAGAGTGGATCCCATAGAGGATCGGTAACATTCCTCTTCCCCTTTGTTTACACAAGTTATGTTTGAACTGATTTCTCAGGACCAAAGTGTGAGGACATTAATTTTTTGTTTGTAATTTATCTTTCATGGGCTGGGCACCTGTTTGCCAGCTCTTTTTCCAGTATTAGGGACAAGCACATTATGCATGCAAGTCAAAAGGTGAAGCCATCCAACATGAAGATATAATAAAGCATTTAATACCTCTTCTTGAGCTAAAACGGGAACGCAAAACAAAGTTTAGTATTTTTGAAGGTTTTAAAGGTAGCAAACGAGCAATTTATTTGGAATGGAAGGGAAATACCGCATGGGTAGGTATGGTGGACACATTGGAATAATTTTGGTTTAGGCCCAAGGAAAACCCAAGATAATGGTAGGGCACACCTCTTGGCAAGATTCCCCTAATTCCGTCACACCCGGGAGTTTTGGGCTCTCATTAATTAGTCCTGGAACCCGCGAGAGAGAATCCGACACCGGTGAAACTCTAACACAGAGAGCGAGGTAATCTTGGGTATCCAAGACCGTGACACTATAACACACATGGTATGTCATACCGTGTGATTTGGTGGCATTCATACGATTCGGATCCCCCCTCCGGAGAAACCATGCATAGCCCCGCTGGGGAAAAAGGCGGAACTGCCGTTCTGGCCCCTCTACGTGAGCCGAAAGGGGGTAGAAAAGTGGAACCAACTGTTTGGTTGTGTTAGGTTAGGCTCAAGGAACACTAAATAAAATGTTAGGGTGCACCTCTTGGCAAGATTCCCCTCGTTCCGTCAAATCCGGGAGTTTCGGGCTCTAAGTAGTCCTGGAACCCGCTAGAAAGAATCCGACGACGGTGAAGCCCTAACATAGAGAGCGAGGGACTCTTGAGTATCCAAGACCAATTACAAAATCTAACACACATGGTATGGTATATCATTGGATTTTGTGGCATTCAGACGATCCGGAGCCCCCTCCGGAGAAACCATAGCCCCACTGGGGAAAAAGACGGAACTATCGTTCTGCCCCATCTACGAGAGTCGGAAGGGGGTAGAAAAGTGGAACTAACTTCTTGGTTGTGTTAGTTTAGGCCCAAGGAACACCCAAGAGAATTTAGGGCCCACCTTTTGGCAACATTCCCCTAGTTCCGTCACACCCGGGAGTTTCAGGCTCTCATTAATTAGTCCTGGAATCCGCGAGAGAGAATACGACACCGGTGAAAACTCTAACACAAAGAGCAAGGGAATCTTGGGTATCCAAGACCCATGCCACACTCTATCACACATGGTATGGCGTGAAATGGTATTTGGTGGCATTCAGACGATCTGGAGCCACCTCTCCGGAGAAACCATAGCCCCGCTGGGGGAAAAGACGGAACTGTCGTTCTGCCCCATCTACGTGAGCCGGAAGGACGTAACAAAGTGGAACTAACTGTTTTGTTGTGTTAGGTTAGGCCCAAGGAACACCCAAGAGAATGGTAGGGCACACCTCTTGGCAAGATTCCCCCAATTACGCCACACCCGGGAGTTTCGGGCTCTCATTAATTAGTCCTGGAACCCACGAGAGAGAATACGACACCGGTGAAACCCTAACACAGAAAGTGAGGTAATCTCACGTATACAATACCATGACACACTATAACACGCATGGTATGTCATACCATGGGATTTTGTGGCATTCATACGATCCGGAGCCCCCTCCGGAGATGCATAGCCTCGCTGGGTAAAAAGGCGGAACTGCTATTCTGGCCCCTCTATGTGAGCCGAAAGGCGGTAGCAAAGTGGAACCAACTGTTTGGTTGTGTTAGGTTAGGACCAAGGAAAACTAAATAAAATTTTATAGTCCACCTCTTGGCAAGATTCTCCTAGTTCCGTCCAATCCGGGAGTTTCGGGCTCTAAGTAGTCCTGGAACCCGCTAGAGTGAATCCGACACCGGTGAAGGCCTTACACAGACAACGAGGGACTCTTGGGCATCCAAGAACCAGGACACACTCTAACACACATGGTATCGTAACCATGGGATTTGGTGACATTCATACGATCTGGAGCCACCTCTCTGGAGAAACCATAGCCCCACTGGGGAAAAAGACGAAACTGTCGTTCTGCCCCATCTACGTGAGCCGGAAGGGGGTAGAAAAGTGGAACTAACTATTATGTTGTGTTAGGTTAGGCCCAAGGAGCAACCAAGAGAATTGTATAGCACACCTGGCAAGATTCCCCCAGTTCCGTCACACCCGGGAGTTTC
Source organism: Alopecurus myosuroides (assembly GCA_028641055.1). Classification (NCBI taxonomy): domain Eukaryota; kingdom Viridiplantae; phylum Streptophyta; class Magnoliopsida; order Poales; family Poaceae; genus Alopecurus; species Alopecurus myosuroides. The sequence goes on along the minus strand of CM054063.1, from coordinate 306,867,378 downwards.
GGGCTCTCATTAATTAGTCCTGGAACCCGCGAGAGAGAAATCCGACACCGGTGAAACATTAACACAGAGAGCGAGGTAATATAGGGTATCCAAGATCATGGAACACTCTAACACACATTGTATGTCATATCATGGGATTTCGTGGCATTCATACGATCCGGAGCCCCCTCCGGAGAAACCATAGCCCCGCTGGGGGAAAAGGCGGAACTACCGTTTTGGCCCCTCTACGTGAGCCGAAAGGGGGTAGCGAAGTGTAACCAACTGTTTGTTTGTGTTAGGTTAGGACCAAGGAACAAAAAATAAAATGTTAGGGTCCACCTCTTGGCAAGATTCCCCTAGTTCCATCAATCCGGGAGTTTCGGGCTCTATGTAGTCCTGTAACCCGGTAGAGAGAATTCGACGCCGGTGAAGCCCTAACACAGAGAGCGAGGGAATCTTGGGCATCCCAGACCAATAACACACTCTAACACACATGGTATGGTATACCATGGGATTTGGTGGCATTCAGACGAGATCCGGAGCCCCCTCCGGAGAAACCATAGCCCCGATTGGGAAAAAGACGGAACTATCGTTCTGCCCCATCTACGAGAGCCATAAGTAGGTAGAAAAGTGGAACTAACTGCTTGGTTGTGTTAGGTTAGGCCTAAGGAACACCTAAGATAATGGTAGGGCCCACCTATTGGCAAGATTCCCCTAGTTCCGTCACACCTGGGAGTTTCGGGCTCTCATTAATTAGTCCTGGAACCCGCGAGAGAGAATCCGACGCCGTTGAAACCCTAGCACACAGAGCGAGGGAATCTTGGGCATACAAGAAAAATGCCACACTTTATCACACATGGTATGGCGTGCAATGGGATTTGGTGGCATTCAGACGATCTAGAGTCACCTCTCCGGAGAAACCATAGCCCCGCTGGGAAAAAGACGGAACTGTCGTTCTGCCCCATCTACGTGAGCTGGAAGGGGGTATCAAAGTGGAACTAACTGTTTGGTTGTGTTAGGTTAGGCCCAACAAACACCCAAGATAATGGTAGGGCCCACCTCTTGGCAAGATTCCCCTTGTTCTATCACACCCGGGAGTTTCGGGCTCTCATTAATTAGTCCTGGAACCCGCGAGAGAGAATCTGACACCGGTGAAACCCTAACACAAATAGCGAGGGAATCGTGGGCATCCAAGACCCATGCCACACTCTAGAACGCATGTTATGGCGTGCAATGGGATTTGGTGGCATTTAGACAATCTGGAGCCCTCTCTCTGGATAAACCATAGCCCCGTTGGGGAAAAATACTGAACTGTCATTCTGCCCCATCTACATGAGCCGGAAGGGGGTAGGAAAATTGATCTAACTTCTTGGTTGTGTTAGGTTACGACCAAGGAACACCCAATAAAATGGCAAGGCTCTTGGCAAGATTCCCCCAGTTCCATCAGATCCGGGAGTTTGAGGCTCTAAGTAGTCATGGAACACGCCAGGGATAATCCGACGCCGGTGAAGCCCTAACAAAGACAGCGAGGTAATCTTTGGTATCGACCATGACACACTCTAACACACATGGTATGTCATACGATGGGATTTGGTGGCATTCGTACGATCCAGAGCCCCCCTCCGGCGAAACCATAGCCCCGCTGGGGAAAAAGGCGGAACAACCGTTCTAGCCCCTCTACGTGAGCCGGAAGGGGGTACAAAATTGGAACCAATTGTTCGGTTGTGTTAGTTTAGGCCCAAGGAACACCAAAGAAAATGTTAGGGTCCACCTCTTCGCAAGATTCCCCTAGTTCCGTCAAATCCGGGAGTTTCGGGCTCCAAGTAGTCTTGGAACCCGCTAGAGAGAATCCGACGTCGGTGAAGCCCTAACACAGAGAGCGAGAGAATATTGGGCATCCAAGACACATTCCACAATCTAACACATATGGTATGGCATACCATGGGATTTGGTGGCATTCAGACGATACGGAGCCCCACCCACTACGGAGAAACCATAGCCCCGCTGGGAAAAAGACGGAACTATCGTTCTGGCCCCTCTACGTGAGCCGAAAGAAGGTGCCAAAGTGTAACCAATTGCTTGGCCATGTTATGTTAGGATCAAGGAATACCCAAGACAAATGGTAGGGCCCACCTCTTGTCAAGATTCCCCAATTCCGTTAGATCTGGGAGTTTCGGGCTCTCATTAAATAGTCCTGGAACCCGCGAGAGAGAATACGATGCCAGTGAAACCCTAGCACAAAGAGCGAGGGAATCTTGGGCATCCAAGACCCATGCTACACTCTAACACACATGTTATGGCATACCATGTGTTGTGGTGGCATTGAGATGTTCCAGAGCCCCCTCTCCGAAGAAACCATAGCCCCGCTGGGGAAAAAGATGGAACTGGCGTTTTGGCCCCTCTACGTGAGTCGGAAAAGGGGTAGCAAAGTGGAACCAATTGTTTGATTGTGTTAGGTTAGGATCAAGGAACACCCAAGACAATGGTAGGGTAATTTATTTATTAGTAATAGTTTATGTCAGTAATTTATAGATGTCTTCCCATTATCCTTAAATAACATATTTCAATAATGGTTATCTTTTTAGGCCATCCATCATGTATCCAACGGGCAGCAATGTTCTCCAGCCAATGTACCAAAATCTGGCGGGCGCAGAAAATTTCGCGCCGCCCACCCAAATTATCGACCAAAAACTTTGCCGCCTATGCCGCCCTAAATTTCGAACCTCTCCCTCTTATCTGCCCCCTCGCCGAAATTTCTCCTCCTCTTCTTATCCGAAATCCCCCTTTCCTCCTAAACCCCATCTACTCCGCCCCGGCCTTCCACCTCGCCCTGTATCTCGCCTTCTCGGGCTTCCACCTAGCTATCCCCGGTCTTCCACCTCGCCGCGCAGCTCGCCTTCCCGGGATTCCACCTTGCTGTCCAGGACGCCATCCAGATCTGCCACCTCGCCGTTCAGATTTGATACCTCGCTGTCCAGGTCGCCGTCAAGATCTGCCACCTCGCCGTCTAGTTCGCCGTCAAGATCTTCCACCTCGCCGTCCAGCTCGTCCTCAAGATCTGCCACCTCGCCTTCCTGGTAGCCGTCAAGTTCCTTTGGTCAGAGTTTGCTTATTTTCGAGCTTCTATAAAGCTTAAGATCACTTCTCCTTCAATCCTATCATACTTAGGTCCACAAATTAGATTACTGATATGATATGGCCAAACAGCAAATTACATCACTAAGATTTTCTAACTCTATGTTGTCACATCCCAATGAAAGATAAGGCTATTTGTAAAGAACATGTATTCACTATTTATTTTTATTTATTAGCATAAATCATCAATTATGGACTTATAGTGTAAGCTATTCATTTCCATTTATACCATGTCCACCATCTAGATAAGGCATGCCCCTTGCATGATAGCTCAACAATAAAGGTACTTATGTTGTGTGGAACATCTAGCTTAATTACCGTTCTACCATGTATTTTGTGCTACTATCCTAGTTTATTTGGTACATATGAACCGTGTAGCTTAGGAACATTAAAGTCAAGAGTACATCTGGTAGGACAAAGATTCCTCCTGGTGGACATGGTTGTAAACGCAAGCGCGTCAAGGCCCATCGCGAGCATGCAGTTGCCCATGTCCATCCGTATGCAGATGACGAACTCAAGCGACTAGTGGTCCAAGAAGAGGAGGCAGATCCCCAAGGCCAGCAGGAAGCTGCCCAAGGCGAGCAGGCACTTGCCCATGGCCAGCTGGAAGCTGCCCAACAGAAGGAGGAGGCTGACCACCGTGAGGAGGTAGCCACCCAATCCGAGCAGGTACCTGCCTACGGTGAGCTGCCATGTGTGCAAGGCGAGCTGCCACCATTCCTAGGCGAGGGGCAAGGTTCCCAAGTAGAGGAGCAAGGTGCCTGCAACGAAGAGCAAGATGACATATCACAGAGATTGCATGCTCTACGAGGGGCCATCTGCGGAGGGAAATCTAAAATGCAGAATACCAACTCTAGCAATGCCACAATTTCTGTAGATTACCCATGTGAAGACATTGTTTCGAGTGGTGCGGCTGGGAGGAGAAGAAACATGTCCAAAGGAAACAGGATCAGAATTGTTATTCCTCTGGGAAAGACAAGGCCAGTGGACCCAAAGGTTGCTGCCATGTATGCTACTGCGTGTTCATTAGCTGTGAAGCACACTGTCCCTATCTTCCCCCGTTGGAAAGAGTACAAGGGAAGGGAAGATATATTTTCGTCCTACCACGGCCACGTGTCTGTAAGTTTTGTAACCCAACCTTCCAGTTCATTCCATTGCTGTTCATATAACTGAAAAGTGCTCTTTCTTTTGTTTCAGTCAAAGTTTCATCTGAACCCTAGAGACCTTGTTATTTGTCAATCTCTTATGGTGCATCTCAAGAACTGTACAAGACAAAGACGCCATATTCTGAAGAAAGAATTTTTTGATAGCATTAGAGACAAGAGTAGAGTTGTTCGAACGCCTCCTGATGCAGTTGGACACATGAGCGAAGCAGAATGGTGCAGGCTAGTCGATAACTGGTCCTCAGTCAGGAAACATGTAATGTCTTTGTTCACTCTACCTTGCCACTGTTTCTATTCCATAACCTGGACTATGTCTAATCAGTTCATACTTCGTTTATGTAGATGGCTTGTATGAAAGCCAGGCAAAGCAGACAGGCCGTCCAGTTCCATAGCGCCACAGGTTCTCGTAGCTACGAGGTTTGCTGCGACATGGGGGAAGATGGCTTTGAATTGTTCAAATCTACGCACAACAGCAAGACACGTGGATTCTCTTTGCCCGTGAAATGATCAATTGTAAGTCCCTCAGAATTCTGTTTATCTCTGGGATCAACAACTATCTCTGATACATACTGATTCTTCCCTTTGTGAATTATGATGCAAACTCCTGCTATTTCACCTATGCTTGTCATCTCATAGTTCATGCACATTCATGCTGCTTGCTTGTCATCTGCTAGTTCATCTATCCTTGTGAGCTTCTATTTTCATCTATGTTCTGTACATGATTGTTGTCTGCTATTTTCAGCCATGTTTACTTACATGCCTGTCATGTGATGTTTTTCATTTATGTTCCTTACACGCTTGTCATGCGTGCTTAATTGCTTGTCATCTGCTATTTGCATCTTTGTTATGTACAAGCTTGTTGCATGCTATTTTCATACATGTTACTTACATGCTTGTCATGATATCAATGTTCCTTACAAGCTAGTTCAGCTTATATTTCATCTAAAGCTTTTTCATGCTTTATAGGAAAAAAATGCAATATCATATGCTAGAACCTACTTCAGTAGATGGCGCTGTCAAGGAACCTCTTTCTGCCACCGAAGTTGTCGCTGCCGTGCTGACCAAGAACCATCTAAAGTCTTCGTTCCTGAATACCATAGGTGGGGTCACAACCAGTGCAAGAGCAACAAAGTGTCAGCTTCACCTTCAACTTGATCATGAGAGAAAACAGAGGTAGGACCTGCAGTCTGTAGTTGATGAGTTGAAGCAGGCCAAGATACAAGCTGATGCAGATAGGATGAAGCATCGACAAGAATTGTTGCGTATGGCAGAGGAACACAAAGGTATGAAGAAGATTCAAGAAATGTACAAAACCCTTATTGGTGGCATGTTGGCTCAAGTTCATCCGAGATATGGAACTGAGTAGCCTTTTGTGAAACCGCTTGTTGTCTGTTGAACTATATTAGACTGCCTTTGCTGGCGAGCTATGTTGTGACCTTATTCGGAATTTATGTATTTGTTGTGTTTGCTTTGCTGTGAAAACTACTATAGTATTTTCCATGCTTATGAATATGAGGACACATGGTACAATATGGTAGGTCCATGAGGCGGCACCTTATTGGATGGAAATCGCGACGAAAAAACACGCCACAGAAACGTTTCGACGTGGACATGCCATGTTGGTACACGTGCTGGCTCATGATTCGCGATATCTTACGACGAACTAAAACGTCACACAGTCGGACAACATTATAAATTCGTCTAGAATAAGTGTATATGTGGAACATTATGAGAGCGACACGTGGCACCTTATACTGCTTGAACCCGCGACGAGAAAATAAACGTCGCACATGTTATGACGTCATTAACAGACGTAACGGTAGTTCCAATCGCGACGTTTTTAAAATTTAAAGACGATTATGACGTCAGGAACGGTGGAGGTGACGTCAGCGACGCCCATAACGGGTAACGGAAAAAACGATGCCATGTGTACCAACACTGCGACGAAAAAAATGTCGCTCCTTGTTGGGCCTTGTGCTGGACCGGCCAGTACCTCGCGACGGATTAGTGTTCATTTAATCGTTGCAGAATCATCCGTGATAGTCGATCAGGGACGTTCTCACTCCGTCGCGTAAACCGTCGCGGATGGCCCTTAGCGATGGTTTGGAGCCCATCCGCAACGGTATTGAAACATCCCATACCGCGCGGAATTTGGTAGTGAGTGTCGTCGGAGGATCCCATGCCATCGAAGGATCCAGTCCCGTCGGAGGATCCAGTGCCATCGGAGGAGCTGTCAGCCCCTTACTGATGCTCTTTTAGCCCCCTACTGCTACCCCCGTGCTTCTGATGTCCTGTTTAGATCGACAATCTGGTTGGTTGTATTGGGTGGTTTCTATTAATATGTAGTATATGTTTATTTTCTTAAGATAGATATAATTCGAGTTCACAATATGGAGAAATAGATGAATGAGTTTTCGATGGATCTAAGTGACAGAAGTTAAAAGGGTTACATGAGACTAATACCGATGCAAAAACATATACCAAACAGATAATTCGATTTCACAATATGGACAAATAAATGACATAAATGAAAAGGGATATATTCGACTAATCCGCGACGTTCTCGTGGAACGAAACTCGCCTCCAATTGGGCCTATTGGGCCGGGAACAAAAATCCGCGACGGAAAATATAAGAAACGTCGAGATGGACCGCAAAGTCCAGAGCAAATTCCACTTTTCAACCATCCGCGACGGAAACCACACGACGTTATCAAAACATTCCGCTCAAAACGTTCCGGATCGCACAAAATTTGGTAGTGTATATCTATTTCTGATGCTGAAACTAAAAGTGGTAATGATAAAAGTGATGCTTCTGATAAAGAAGAAACTGTAGCTGAACCTGAAAAGCAAACTAAAACTTCAAAGTATACTAAGGAGGATTTCATTGCTAATAAACATGGTAATGAAACAGAGCCTTGGGTACAAAAAGCAATGCCTTTTCCTAATAAGAAACACAAATCAAAGGAAGAAGAACATTATAACAAGTTTTGTGAGTGGATGAAACCTATGTTTTTGCAAATCCCTTTGACTGATGCCATTAAATTGCCTCCTTATTCTAAATATATGAAAGATATTGTCTCTAACAAAAGGAAGATTCCTAATGAAGAAATTTCCACTATGCTTGCTAATTACTCTTTCAATGGCAAGGATCCAAAGAAGCTTGGAGATCCTGGTATTCCTACTATCACTTATTCTATTAAAAATAATTATGTTAGAACTACTTTATGTGACTTGGGAGCTGGAGTTAGTGTTATGTCTATGTCTCTTTATAAGAGACTCTATCTTGAAAAATTGATACACACTGATATATCTTTGCAAATGGATAATAAATCTACTGCTATTCCTGTTGGTATATGTGAGAATGTTCCTGTTCAAGTTGCTACTATTGTTTGATATTAACTGATTTTGTGGTGTTGGAAATGCCTGAAGATGATAATATGTCTATTATTCTTGGGAGACCTTTTCTTAACACTGCAGGGGCTGTTATTGATTGCAGTCAAAGAAAAGTAACCTTTAATGTTAATGATAAAGAGCATACTGTTTATTTTTCCAAGAAGATTGATAGAAGATATGGTTTAAATTGAATTGAAAATATTGAGACCATCAAGATTGGAGAATTTTATTGTCCCATTCCGATGCCACCAAAAGAATATGGAATTATTATGATTGGGACTATGTCTATCGAGGTTGAGGCAACATAATTATGTAGTGATTAGCAAAGTTTTGCTTCATATGAAAATTGTTCTAGTAACCAGACTTGATCACCCTTGTTAACAAAATGATTTTAAATGAAGAGGACAATGTTTTCACCTTCCCCATTATGTTTTCACCATGTTTACTTATGTTATCACCTTGACACTTTAGTACAATCATGCTTTCCATCATCCATATTCATGTTTTCATCATGTTTTCACCCTGATTACTATGCTTATGCATGTTTTCACCTCCCATACTTTTGTTTTCAACACTTCCACCTTTGTTTTATTTAGATATTTTTCCATTGGAGTGTCATAGAACCTTTGTAGTTCTGGTTTTAGTTTTGTTTTCCACCTTTTCACTTTTGTTTTTCTGGTTTTTATTAATTATTAAAATTCTGGAAATACCTCAAAAATAAAGTTTCTCGAAAAATTCCAGAAAAATTATAATAAATTTTTACGTCAAAAATGAGGCAGAGAGCCACCTGGGAGGCCCCAGGGGGACCCAGCAGTCAGGCACACCATGGGGTGGCGCGGCCTACCCCTTGGTGGCGTCGGCACATGGTGTGGGGCCCCCTGGCCCCCCACTAACACTCTCCCCTGCCAAAGTTCCTTCTCTCACCTCCCAAACTCAACACATTTCCTGGAACCCGAGTTCTTCCTGTTCTTCCTCGAGATTTTTCAATCTCTTTTCTCAGCCCATCATTTGTGTTGAAATTTGGTGCATTTGCTCTCTGGTATGTGACTCCTCCGATTATCCAAGTAGAATTTTGTTCGGTGAACTATTTCTTGAGTATTTTGGTACTATAGTTGACAGCTTATGTGAGTTTGCATTCTTGATTTGAGTAGAAATAATATAGTTTTGATGCATATTTAGCTCTGCTATAAGTCCCTATGATAGTTTCCACCTTATAGTTGCTTGAAATCAATTTTTGTGATGATTGTTGAAAAATTTCAGAGATGGAGAACAATGTACATCAACTAAACCAGAATGAGTTAGAGTTGCATGAAGTCATGAATGTGCACCGTGAAGAAAGAGTGTTTCCATCGATTTATCCATGCCAGGAATTCATGCGGATTACCGGAATTCTATAGGATTTCTATACTCTTGTGCAAAATGCAGGGTTTGACTGTTTCATTGAGGATGAACCAATCCAACATGTTAAACTAACTATGTCTGTGGTGAAGGATTTTCACTTTCAATGGTCTTCAACTAACCCTATTGCCAATATAAAATTTACAATAAAGTTGTAGACTTGTCTTTAAGTGATTTTTGTGCAGCTATCAAGGTACCAGAGTGTGGTTCATGTGAGAATATAAGAGGGCAGCCTAAAACACTGCTGGATTTATATGAGGAGATTTGCCAAGGCAGAAGCTTCATGGGGGAAAGTGGTAAAATACGGGAAATTCAACTCCCTAGTATTCGATAGTTTGCTTATTTTGTTTCTAAATGTGTGTTAGCTAGAAAAACTGCCAACAAGCTATATGTTTATGATTTGGCGTTTATTTTAGCTGCCTTAAGACGTGATAGGTCTTATAACTTTGGTGCTTTAATTGCTTACCATCTCTCACTTAACCGTGAGAAGGGCGGAATTTGTGGAGGTCTTATTGCCTCGTGCTTGCTAGCTTTGCATGGTTTGGAGCCACATCCTCTATACCTCCAGTTACCTTTAGAGAGGCTAGACCTTTTTTCCATGGTTCAACATAAGTTTCTTTCTACCCATGCTCACCTGAACAATTTATCTTTTGAAATAACTTTCTCCAAATAATCCGGGCGGAGAGTGACTCAAACAGTTAGAAAAGTACTTTTGCCTGCACCTCTTTTGTTTAATCTTAATGATAGGTAAGGATGGATGCTTTCTGAGAGTGAGCTGGGCGCATACATTGAGAACCACCCCCAGCAAAAGGGAGGATGCCGGAGAGGGGAACAATAGTGATTTTTTCTAGCCTTTCGATGCCACGGGGATCCCGTACCGGCACTCCGGTTATGACTATGCGCCTGCTGCTTCATCTTCTTCTTGGGCGCCCGAGTATGACCATGCGAGGGACGACCCGCCACAGTGGGGATATGTCCCGCGCCGTGATTGATCTCCACTTAGGCCAAAAGCCTAAGCTTGGGGGGAGGTATACCGACATCACACTCATTTATATATCATGTTCGGTCGGTTCTTTGTATATCCAAGTTTTCGTTCCTCTCGTTTGTTTTTTTGTTTTCTTTCGCTTCTTTGTTTCTCTTTGTTTTATTGTTTTGTTCTTGTTTTCCAAAACACAAAAAGAACAAAAATATTTCCGTTGTTTCTTCTTTAGTTTCGTTTGTTAGTTTGGTTTCTTTTCTCGTTTCAGTTTAGTATTAAAAAATCCAAAAAAAAATTTCTTTGTTCGCTTGTTCTTTATGTTCTTGTTTTAATTTGAAAACCCAAAAAAATTGTTGTTCTTCTTTGGTTTTGTAAAGTTTGTTGTAGAGTTCACCGGACTTCCATGTCTCCATTGGAGCTTGATTATCATTCTATATTATTCGATCCACACAAGTGAAGGGCAGTAATGACGATTTACGACAATCCAAGTTGTGGTGAGAGGCTGGTATGAACTCTATTCGTTTTACTTTTGTACATATACTCATCCTTGTGAACACGCTTAGTTCGTTCTTTAAGGTGTATGTTATTTAAGTGATGCTTAGTTGTTCATGCTCTCACGTGTTTAGGTCCAACTTATTAATATAAGATAGCATGTCATATGAATATTTGCTTGCATTGTTTTATTCATAGAAGGGTATGCCATTGTGGTATCTCCCTCTGATTTTTTCGCTTGAATCGACTTGGCACATGCTCACTCATGTTATGACTTAAAACAAACAGTCAATTAAGCCTCGATGATTTATTTTTCCTCAGAGTATTTGTATCATTTTTGTGCCCCTGTTAATTTTGTTTTGTCGCAAGCATGATTACGACAATTGTTTCTCTCTTGATTGTCGCTCCCCGTCCATTGCTAGCCTTCACCTGTACTGAGTATGAGCTCTACTCGTGCATCCAACTCCTAAAAACCAAAGTTTGCCAAATGTGTTCACCATACCTACCTATATATGTGGTATTTAACCGCCACTCCAAGTAAATTTCTCGTGTGCTACCTTTAAAACCTTTGAAAATCATTCATGTTTTGTGCACCTGTTTTAGCTCATGGGGACGTAAATAGAGAGTCTTTATCTCACTTGCTGATTGGATTTCACATCCTAGACTTGATGGAGGCATAATAACCCGGTAGGCCAACTCCAAGGTGTAATCCGGCCCCAAAGGACTCTGTGCAGGATTCGGCTAAGGATAAAGAAACTTCCGGAAGGCCCAAGTTTGTAGGCCTGGTAACCCGGAGTGTGGGTTACGGTAAAGGAAGGTTAGGGTTTGTATGCCGTGTCCGGGTAGGATCAGGGTGAGCCTTGGAGAACAAGCCGGGGGGTACGGGTGCTTTATAAACCAACCCTTAGGTCTAGTTGAGGGACCTAAGAACCCTAGTAGTACCGCTTGATATCGAGCATCCAGTGTATACAAGAGATCGAGTTAATATATCGAGATCGGAGACTCGGCGACTTGATTGCCGGCTACCAGATCGAGTTCCACCATGTTTTCCTCTGAGCTAAACCCTCTCCCAAACACCTGTGTCGTCTTGCCCCAAGATCAGTTACCCCCGGTAACGTCTGCCGTGATTATCCCACGACAGTTGGCGCCCACCGTGGGGCCTGCGTCCAAAGGTGTTTACATCACGGGAGAAGCTCAGAAGAACATGGAGAATCTTGTCGTCGGCGAGATCTACATCGACCATAAAGGAGAAAAGACGGTGGATGATTCCGGCTGGGGGCCAGAATCGGATCACCTCGAATCCGGATCCGTCGTGACAATCGGCCGGATCAGCGTCTTCATTGGTATGGTATGTACTTCCGGTTCGATCCCTGACAATTTTGGATCTGATTCTGTGTCAGGGGAAGCCACTTCTATCCGATCAGATGATGAAGAATCGATTGGAACGACATATCCGGCGGAAGAACCCATCGCGAAGTGGGAACAGCCGGAGGAGCCGGCATGGACCCCGCGCGACCGGGTCGAAAGAGAGGATGATACCGAGTCCACCCTGGATCTGCTGGAGAACCGGTATGAGGAGAATAACGGCGAAGAAGAACAGCATGAATTGACACCAAGTATCGTACGCCGAGTTGCGGTCTACACGGCTCCCGCGGCCAATCTCAACCAAGAGAACACAACCGCGGCAGCAGTCGGGGCGGCTCAGGCATTGGCCCAGCAGTAGGGCACGGCTAACGGAGACCCGGTTCTGGCCCGGGTTGATGGAGAATCGGCATCAGTGACCAGCCGTGCAGCAGACGAGGAGTTGCACGCAAATACGTTCGGATTCCTGGGAAACCGGACACCAGGGGCGGGTCCTTCGAACCCACGTCACCCGGCCTTATTCGATAATAATCTGATCCTAGACCCCACGGTTCTTGCTACGGTTATCACTCCAGAAAACGAAGCGGAACGTGTCAGGGATCTGGATGTGGCTCGTCGTGCGTTGGAACAGCAAAGAAGGCAAGTAGAGGCAGAAAGGCAAGGGATGGCCACGCGGCAACGTGAGCTGGATGCACCGGAAACTCGGCTCCGAGAGGAAACATCTAGAGTACATCAAAGGCATCAAACTAGGTTACCAGCAACGGGCGGGGTTATTAATCCGGCTGCTTTATTTATCACACCTCAGGATCAACCGATACCAGTGGTGAACCAGGGGACCGCACCCCAACCGGCAACAGCGGGGGCACAGCCGGCAAATGAGCGGGCCGGGTTACCCCTACCACAGACTAGAGTCACAACCGGCAACGATCTACCACCACCGCCACCATCACGATTTCGCACACCAGCAGGTCACTACAATAATCCCATGGACAATGTGTATGCGGCGACACTCGCATTAAATCAAATCCCCGTGGGAGAGTCACCCCATGCAGAGAAGACCCGGCAAGCAATCGATCTCTTGCACACTGCGGTGGCGCAGCAAGCCAATTATCCGGATCATAGAAGTGGGATGCACGGGACGCCATACGTCAGTCAACAACAAGGGAATATCCAAACAAGTTCAGCACGGCGGAGGGAAGAGCAGCAGCAAATGCCGCCTCCTCCCCGCGTTCAGGCAGCATCAGCAGCACAGGCTGTTGTGGACAGTTCCAGGGCTCGGAGGGCCGCGACCGGGTCTGCAGCGCATGGACTACCCGCAGCGCCGCGCCCAGCCGCGCCCCCCGCTGTATCACACGTTTCTCGAGCAAGGCCGGCCTCGACCGTTCTTGCGGGACCCAAGTGTCTCTCGGATAATATCAGAGCTGAACCTTACCCGGAAAAATTCAAAGAGCCAGGAAAAGTGGTGAATTACGAGCCAACTATGGATCCAGAAACATGGCTAAGCAGTTATGAGATGGCAATGTCGATTCACACGCATCCGAGAATCTCCAAGCCAAGTTCATGTACTTGATGATGTCAGAAGGAGCTGCAAAGTTGTGGTTCACCAATTTGCCGGAAGGATCGATCAAGTCCTGGGAGGAATTGAAGACCGCGTTTGTCAAGCACTTTCATGGGACGTGCAGAAAATTGTTCACTATTGATGATCTAGAGCGATGCGTCCAGAAGAAGGGAGAGTCGGCACGCAGTTGGGTGCGCCGGGTTATGGAGATACTTCACTCGTCCACAGATATTCAGCCCAAGGATGCACTACAAGCTATGGCAAAAACATGCAAGTATATACCTTTAGTGCAAAAGTTAACTCGCATGAAATCAAGTCGAAATGCGTCGGAGGTTACAATGGGAGAATTGATGGATGCGTGCAACAAACACGCTGCGACAGATACTACAGAGGAGGAAGTTGATGACAAGAAGGTAAAAGCAAACACAAGTAATAGCGGAAGAACCGGCAATGGATCAGCACCGGGTAATAACGGAAATAGCCAGAACAAGCGCCCGTTTGAAGGAGGCTCCGAGTTTGTCGCCAACACAGAGGCCGGGTCTTCGAGACCCAGAGCAGAAGGAAATTTCAACGGAGGTAATCACAATGGAGGAAACTATCAAGGACCACCAAGGCCGAGTAACAATTGGGGCATATTCAGAATGGCATGCCCGAAGCACAGCAGGAACGGCAGGCCAGCTAACCACTCCTTGGAGCAGTGCGCCGACTTACAAAGATGGAAAAATGAGGAAGTGAACAGAGCTATGCGAGGTGCAGGACGGGGAGGAGGACCGGGTCCAGGGGGAAACCCGGGCAACGGCCCACCCCCAGCCGGTAACCCGGCGGCTGGAAATCAAGGTAATAACCAAGGGGGGGGGCAGGAGGTTTCCAGGCTAACCCCAAACAATTGGGTCAATATCATGTGCATACCACAGGAGGTTCTAACAAGGACAAAAAGATACTGAAGCAAGCGGTCAACTCAGTTTCGTCGGCTGTCCCGAGATACCTGAGATGGTCAGAACAGGATGTAACATGGAGCAGAAGGGATCACCCAGAAAGAGTAGAACACCCGGGAGTCTTGGCATTAGTAGTCGCACCACAGGTCAATGGGTATGAGCTGAAAAAGGTTTTGATGGATGGTGGAAGTAGCATCAATATACTGTATTGGGAAACCTTCCTACGCATGGGCCTCAAGGAGTCCCAGCTACCAAAAAGCTCAACAATTTTTCATGGGATAGTGCCGGGTCATTCAGCGTGCCCCGAGGGAAAAATCGCATTGGAGGTAGCTTTTGGGGAGTCAAAGGATAACTATCGAGTTGAGTGGCTCATCTTTGAAGTAGTCAAATTGCGCAGTCCTTATCACGCGTTATTCGGAAGGCCGGCTTATGCCAAATTCATGGCTAGGCCGTGTTACGTGTATCTACAGCTAAAAATCCCGGGTCCCAAGAAGACCATTACCATACATGGAAATCGAGACATAGCAGCTGAATGCGATGAAGGAGACGCAGCAATGGCCGAGCAAGCCTGTAGAAAAGAAGAACTCAAGCACTATCGGTCTCAAGCAGACCCGAAGGACAGAACCACATCATAAAGGCCAAGTACTGAAGGCGAAAGAGCAAAGTCCAAGGTAGCACAAGATACTAAAATGGTAGCTTTTATCAAGGATGACTCCCCCAAACAATCCGCTATAAGAGAAGAAATGGCACGGCCGCTTACAACCAGCCACGTTATGGAAACACCTCACCCGGGTTGGCTAGTAAACCCGGTACTCATCATGAAAAAGTCAAACATGTGGAGAATGTGTATCGGTCACGTCAGCCCGGGACCGGTGCCCAAGAAGAACTAAACAATGTAACGGGCAGCAGGTTTCAGACGCGCTCTTTTCCTACCCAGGGTACCTAAGGGGACTGGAAGGTTTTTAATGAGGCGGCCTGCTGATCCAAACTTTCTCGCATCAATAAAGAGATGGTTATCAAGTCCTATCTTGTTACAGCCTTTGCTCCGATTACAAGTAAGTAGTATCCATGTGACATCAATACATCAGTATCATCAAGAATGTTGGGTATATATAGGTCTCGGGGGCTGGTTGCACAAGTAGCACAGCCACAAACCCAAAGACCCGGCCTTGATGCCTATAAGTTATAAGGACCGATTATTCGCAAACGAGTACGGCTGCAATCTTATAACTGGACAAAGGAGCCAAATTTTCTTGACTTTTCTTACTTAAGCTCGATGTGACTCGCACTAAAGTGGCATGATTTGCTCGCTTACGATTACAATCAGCCATGAAGCCCAATGGGACTTGTCTGACCCTGTTTTCGTATAGATGTAACAACATGGTATCCACGCGAAAGCCGGCTTACAATACAAGATAGTCAAAAGGGTCATCTAAACCACAAGTTATGCAGAGTACAAGGCTAATAGCTGGAAACTCAACGTTTATCAAGCATAACTTCATTATCTATATGAAACAATTCCGGGTTTCGGCTTAGCGACAACAAGTTTGTTATCTTCGAAAAAACCACACACCACAGACTCGGAGATTCGGGCCTTGGGGACTGTGGGTTTCGAAACAGAATCAAGCTGTTTCATCGCTAAGCTCGAAAGACCCCAACATCCGAGTCGTGGGGACTTGGGGACTTAAAGAAAAGTCCACCTGTCAAAACCCACGGTACTCGGAAATAAAGAAGGAAATAAAAAGAAAGTCGGATATCAAGAATAAGTCCAAAAATAGGCAAGTATCAAGTTCATCAAAAAGGCTAGAAAGGCACGAGGTGTATCACAGAATTAAAGTGCATTACAAGTTGCGATACTAGTATCAAGGGTGCACAGGCGCACCATCAAAAGAATATTTGTTTTGAGTAAAAACATCAAATGATCGAAGTATTTTTATGGCGTTTTGCTCATTCGGCTTCCTGCGTAGAGTCCACATCGTTGCCCTTACCTTCCGGGTCTTGCTCCTGGACTTGCTTTATTCCGGAATCGTCACCCGGATTCCTTGCGGCAGGACGGACTGGTGGAGGAACAGCTGGTGTAGAGGTGGCTGGCCCTGATAACTCGGCCTCTCTCTTTGCAGTTGCTTCCCTCTTCCTAGCCGAATCAGCAGCCCATCTCTCCAAAATATCAAAAGGCGGGGGTGCTTCCTCTGTAACAATTTTGCCTTCAGCGTCGTATGAACTCATAATCGTGTTCAGATCCATACTATCGGCCAACGTGGTGGCCGAATGACGCACTGCAGACTGTACGGCCTTGAAGTCCTTGGGTGTAAACTTGGAGCCATCCGCTTTAAATTCTGGAAACCCGGATATCATCTTTGCCGGGTGAAGCTTTGGAAAGTAAGCCTTGGCCAGGGTAAAGGCCCGGGTCATACCAATCCGGCATGACGAGCGTTTCCATATTTCAATCCAGCCGGGCACGATGGAGCAAGCTTTGATGAGATTTTCTTCACCCGGGTATACTTCAGTAGGCCACTTCACGGCGTCCAATATAAATTTCGTGCCGGCAAAGAACGTCTGGAGCACAGTCTTTACAGGTTTAGCCTTTGCAAGGGCATCCTCCTCTGGGGCTGCAAGGTTGGCACCTGCAGTTGAAGCAAAGGAAGGACGTATCAGTGATCCCGAGTATCATACAATAAAGTAAAGGCACGAAGACAGTCGGCAGCAAAAACTTACTAAGCAAGATCTGATAGGTATCGGTGACCTGGTCCGATAGTTTCTTCAGTGCGGTTTGAGCAGTATTGCACTTCTTCTGGTGTTTAGAAACATCCTTCTTCAAGTTTTCCACGTCATCCTCGAGGGCTTCTCTCCGCTTTACCTCGGCAAGAAGAAGTTGTTCGGTCTTGAGCAAAATTTCATCAGACCGGGTAATCTGCGCCTGTAAGTAGCAAGGAGCACAAGTATCAGTCGGATATTATGGCAAGCTGAGTATTGCGTAAAGTACCAAGCACAACTTAGGCAAGTCATGCTCGGAACTTGGGGACTAGACATGCACTACGAGATATCAAGTATTATTACCTGGTGCTCTGCGGCCATGCGCTCCAGAATATTGCTCTCTGAAGTCTTCATAGTGAGGAGAGTGTCCAGCAGTTGATCAAAAGTGCCATTATCCGTATCAGAGGACCCGGGGCCTTGGAAATTCCGAGAAGGAGTCTTCCTCTTAGTGGGAGGCGGCACCCGGGTCATTCGAATGTCGGAATCCGATGCTCCTTCTCCTGCACCCAAGGTTGCAGCTCTTTTCTTCTTGCTTATGTGGGAGGCGATCGGATACTCGGCTTCTTGTGTGCCCGGGTTTATTGGTGACGCTTGTTCTTCGCCGCTGGACTCGGCTGTTGTTTTATCAGCTAGGTTTCCCTTACCCGGGTTATCGGTTGCCATATCCTCTTGGTCACTGATAACGACAGTGGCCCTATAGATAGTAAGAGTGAGCAATCAGTGTGCAATCAGGAATGGGTGATGAAGATGCGATAGAACGTCAGAAAAGGAACTTTACCCGGGATTCACCGCAAAGTCTGAAGGAAATTCGTTGCCAGACCCGGGCGAATCTGAAAAATATCAAGTGAGATTTCGTAAGAGAATGGTTCGGAAAGATTGTTTCCTCTGACAAAGGATAAGGTAAGTACCGGTGCGCCGAGCCGGAGTCGGCGGAGTACCCGGGTTAAGAGCGTCATCACCCGGGTAATTCCGAGTCGCTCTGCGCTTGGTCATAGGCGACTCCTTCAAATACGGCCAGTGGAGTAATGCCAAGTTAGCTCATGTATATCACCAAAGGAATACGAATCGAATACAAGGATGCGATATGATACCTTGAAGACGACCCCTCGGGGTTTTCTCTTAGATCCGACTTCAATTGTCGGCTCCACTTCGTCTTCATCACTGGCGGATTCCACTTTACCGTCAGTTTCTTCTTCCTCGTCATCCTCCTCTTGTTCTGGATATCATCAAAGATAGTTAGAAAATGAAGGAGTTGCGACGAACTTAAAGGAATCAAATAAAATCCGGAGATCACCTTCGTCCGAGTTAACGGCCTCTTCTTGCTCCTCTGGACTCTCGGAGCTAGGAGAAGTGTTGATCTTCCAAAAGTCATCGTCAGCCTGAAAATAAAAGTATGAGTACAAAGGTTATCAACTGTATCAAGTGGAAAAAGCAAGGGTAAAGACGTCAAAATTGGATCTTCACCTTGGGGGCTGGGTTCTCGAGTGTGAAGGGCTCTAATCCGGCTATGTTCCGGATTACCTCAAGTTTTTCTGTTAGAAAACCCTTGATAGTTTTATGGGTGTCACCAGCCGCGAAGCTGTTGTCAGAGTACCGGAGCGGGTCTGTGGTTTGCCCCGAATACTCGCACATTAACTTTGTGCGGATGGAGTTGGGTTGAATCCGGAAATCGACCCAAGTTTTCACCAGGTTGAGCCCGATGAGACCTTGGGCCGTGAGAGTGGTGATTTTGGCTAGCAGAGGTTGAATTGCCTCCCTGTCCGAGTCAGGGGCAAAGGCACTAAATTTCTCAGAGATGTCAAGAAGGCCCTCTGAGTAACCCGGCAGTTTCTTTTGGCCGGGTGGGGAAGTGTCTGGGCAGTAAAAGTACGAGAGCTGCCAGTGCTTGACGTGGGAGTTAAGGGTAAGGGGTGGCATGAGAGAATTCTTGCGGCGCTGGATAGAAACCCCGCCGCAAGCGAGAAGTGCTCCGTCACCGCTTTCGCGGCACGGTTTGCACTGGAAAAGCTCAACGAAAAGAGCCAGACTTGGCGGAGTGCACAAGTATGACTCGGAAAGGACGAT
The DNA here is from genome assembly GCA_028641055.1 of Alopecurus myosuroides. NCBI lineage: Eukaryota > Viridiplantae > Streptophyta > Magnoliopsida > Poales > Poaceae > Alopecurus > Alopecurus myosuroides. Next base: position 306,848,166 of record CM054063.1, on the reverse strand, counting down.
AAAGTGGGAGATATTTAACACAGAATTAGGACCTATGTCAAATACACGAAGGCCATAGTGGCTCAGGACGTCGCGGAAGAAGGGGTGACCCGGAGGACGAAAGCCCCGAGTCACGTGCTCTACAAAGCATATTACCTCATCCTTTGCCGGTGTAGGCCGGGTCTCCTTACCCGGCACCCTCCACTGGATATCCTCTTGAGGGGGAAGAATTCCTAGCTCGACCAGTTCTTCTAACTTGGCCTTGGTGACCGTAGATCGCGCCCAGTTGGCGGATATGGAGTTGGTGGTCTTGGCCTTGGTCGGTGTTTTTACCTGCTTCTTGGGAGCCATGTGGTTGACCTGCAAAGCACGAGGTAGAAGGATACAAGGAATAAGACACGGAAACTGTGAGCAGGCCGAGTATCGGTGGATGATATCGAGACATGGAAATTGCATACTATCCGGGTGTCACTCTGCAGAGTGAGGTTCGAATTATCCGGGTATCGAGCATCGTAATAAAAGTTATGGGGGTCTATGCATTGAAAGAGCTTTTGAGGATGATGAATGGTTGCATAGGCACTTATTGCGAATAAAAAGAACCGGAAAGGGGAGGATTTTCCGGGTGACAGAGATAAGGGCGGAAACTCTGAGTGGCCCGAGCCAAGATTGGAGATTCCGTTTTTAGATTTGCGGTAAAATTAACAAATGTGGGTGGTAGGAAAACGCAATAAAATCCATATCCCACGTATTCGGTGAGCTAGAATGAATACAAGCGATCTAATTCGGCTTGACCGGAAAAGTGACCGGCGGGTTGACCTAGATCTAAGTTGAAGAAAATCAAGAAATTGCGGAGGCTAATTAACAGGTATGGGAGTCTTACTGGAGGAGATTGAAGTGAAGCTCGACGGAGGCAAATCGCGCAAGATTGATACCCCTTTGCGATTCCCGATGGGCCGGTTGGGGGTTTGGCGGCGGATCTTGGCGGCGGTGCAGAGTGAACTGTGGTGGAGCGCAGTCGCTGGCCAATAGGCTCCGGAGATGCGCGTGGGATTTCCGTGGCGGCGCTCTGTGAGATTGAGCACGGAGAAAGAAAGGAAGAGGAATGGGGGTAAGTGAGCCGTTGGGGTTAGGGTTACCCCTACGGGCATATTTATAACGGTTCATGTGGATAAGTTTGTTTCCGCGAGCGGGAACCGGTGATTGCGGAGTAACGGCTATTTGTTTGAATTTTACGAAATATGCTTTAAGTGTTGAACGTGATATCTGGGCAGAAATAAGAAGGAGATATTCTTCATAATATCAAGGTCAATTATCGAGTAAAGTGCAGAATCTTGGCACTTTAATCAGGGTTTAGACCCGGAAAGCTAAGCCGGGTATGTGGAAAAGAGCCGGGTTACCATATGGCCATCATGGAGTTGGGCCTAGCTACTTATCAAAGCATCTTAACCCGGCCTCCATATATTTGTGAGATTGGTATTTTTGCAGGGAATAGCCAGCACTTCAAGGAAGAATCCGTGAAGCTCAAGCTATCCTGGGGACTACTGATGGAGGGATAATAACCCGGTAGGCCAACTCCAAGGTGTAATCCGGCCCCAAAGGACTCTGTGCAGGATTCGGCTAAGGATAAAGAAACTTCCGGAAGGCCCAAGTTTGTAGGCCTAGTAACACGGAGTGTGGGTTACGGTAAAGGAAGGTTAGGGTTTGTATGCCGTGTCCGGGTAGGATCAGGGTGAGCCTTGGAGAACAAGCCGGGGGGGTACGGGTGCTTTATAAACCGACCCTTAGGTCTAGTTGAGGGACCTAAGAACCCTAGTAGTACCGCTTGATATCGAGCATCCAGTGTATACAAGAGATCGATTTAATATATCGAGATCGGAGACTCGGCGACTTGATTGCCGGCTACCAGATCGAGTTCCACCATGTTTTCCTCTGAGCTAAACCCTCTCCCAAACACCTGTGTCGTCTTGCCCCAAGATCAGTTACCCCCGGTAACGTCTGCCGTGATTATCCCACGACAAGACTAGTGGCTTCATTCGCTTATCCAAATGATAGAAGATCCGGAAGCGGGGTGCCCCAGCACCAAAATAATAAAACAAATTCTCTTCACACTTTTTGCCCCCGATTTATCAGTCAAAGCATAATTGTGTAAACAAAATAGAAAAAGGGATGACCTTCTACCTAGATGCGTCCTTCTATGGGAGATGCTCTTGTGAAGTCTAGTTGGCTTGTGACGTACTGTATTTTCTGTTTACAATTCTTTGACATAAGCATACACCTCTCTTAAAAATGTTTTCAATACCTCTGTTTAAAAAAATAAAAAGCTCAAGCACATGAGTTAATCCTTGCTTACCTCTACGAAGGGCCTTTCTTTTATTTTTATGTTGAGTCTTCACCTTCTCGCTTTACGCACCTTCTTGAGAGCATGGCTGTCATTCTTAGTGTAATGTTCTTGTCCCAAAACACGGTTTATTGTGGTATAACTTTGATGCTTGTATCTTTGATATATTTATTTCTAGTCTTCATTTGAACTTCAGAGATGCCCTAGCATTTATGTTTTGCTCCATTATTAAGGGCAAGCGAGTACACTTTATCATACCCTATTATGAGCATTGCAATCCTCCAGATTGATATACTTCATGTTTTTTATTATTAGTTTATTGGCGTCTCTTCATGGTTTGCATAACTGCTAGGTGAATTTTATCTTCCATGCATCTTATTATGAATTGCCTCAGCACTTGATCATATAGTGAGTATATTTACATCATATGAAACAGCTGTGTTCATAAAAGTCTTTTATCGCACTCAGTTGTCACTGAATTGCTTGAGGACAATCAATAAGCTAAGCATGGGGGAGTTGATACGTCCAAAACGTATCTCCTTTTCCGAACACGGTTCTTATTGTTTTCCTCTAAACTTGTGAGTTTTGGATACCACTAACATGGACTAACGGTGTTTTCAGCAGAATTACCTTGGTGTCTCGTTTTTTTTTTGCAGAAAAATCAACTTTTGGGAAATTGCCCAGAAAAGATCCCATTGAGCCTGAGCCAGAAGGAGGCCCGGAGAGGGGCCAGGAGGGGGCCACACCACCCCCTGGCGCCCCCCTTGGCCGTGCCACCTGGTGGTGTGGGCCACCCCTGCACCCTCTCGGGCTCCTCTTTCAACTACATATGCCCCATAACCTAAAAACCGAGGGGGATTCGTCATATTCCACAGAAACACAACATAGCGCCATCGCCACCTCGAAACTCGATTCGGGGTTCAAAACTTCCTGTTCTGGCGCCTGCCGGGACGGGGATTCGAAGGAGATCATCGCCATCGACACCGCCACCTCTTCTCCATCAACTATCAATGATTCCCTCGTCCATGTGTGAGTAAACACCGTTGTAGGCTGAGAGGGATGGAAGGGATTGGATGAGATTGATCATGTAATAATGCTAGATTGTTAGAGCATAGTGCCTAGTATCCAAGTTTAGTGTTTCTACCGTTCTTGCAACTTTTTATGCTTAATGCTTGTCACTAGGGCCCAAGTGCCATGATCTCAGATGTGAACATGTTATTTTTTTGATGAGTATAAGTATGTTTCTTGATCATATCTGCAAGTTGTTTACACATGTCATTGTCCAAAACCCGAGGCCCCAAAGTGACTGAAATTGGGACAACCGGAGGGGATGGTTGTGATGTGAGGATTGATATGTCATAAACATATCCCTAATTTATGATGTTCCATGTTTTTTTTATTGTTTCCCACATGTTTGCTATACACTTTATGTCATTTTTGTTGTTTTTCCGGACTTATCTATTTACAATATGCCACAGAGCGAGTTCCCTGTTTTGTGTTGTTTTTAGTTTCAGAAAAGTTGTTCTAGAAATATTCTCGGAATTGGAAAATTTGAAGCCCGAAAGTCTTAGAATTCCCGAAGGTTCCACGGAGTCCCGAAGAGACCCGGAGGGGGCCTCAGGGGGCCCACACATTAGGGAGGCCCCCCTTGGCCGCGCCGGGGGGTGGTGTGGCGCCCTCAGGCCTCCACCGCCTTTGCCCTTTCTCCTATTTAATCCCCCCGAGACATAAACCCTAGAGATATCCCACTTTTTCCCGAGAAACACTCGAGGCCGCCGTCACCGTCATCTCGAGATCGGGAGGGTTCTGGAGCTCTCCCCGGCACCCTGCCGGAGTGGGAAATCATCACCGGAGGGATCTACACCACCATGCCCTCCTCCGAAGTGATGCTTGAGTAGTTCATCTCTGGACTACGGGTCCATAGCAGTAGCTATATGGTTGTTCTCTCCACTTTGTACCTCATGTTTAGATCTTGTGAGTTGCCCATCATGATCAAGATCATCTTTATGCAATGCTACATGTTGTGTTTGCTGGGATCTGATGAATCTTGAATGCTATGTCTTCCGATTATCAATCTATCATGTTTTCTTCATGCTTATGTTATTTGTGATCTTGCATGCTCTCCGTTATTAGTAGATGCTCTGGCCAAGTAGATGCTAGTAACTCCAAGAGGGGGTATTTATGCTCGATAGTGGGTTCATTCCTCCTTTTCATCTATGCTCGAGTGACAGAAACGTGACGAATGGAGGATGTGCCGTTGCCATTAGGGAGAAAACAACATTGCTTTGTCTAAGGATGATGTTATTGTTTACATTACACACTTTTCTTACTGCAATTATTTGTTGCTTGCAATTTAATACTCAACGTTTGTTCGAATTATATTCGGAGGGTGGATTTTTAGTCATAGATGCAGTTGGATAACGGTCTATGTATTTTGTTGTAATGCCCGCATGAATCACATAGTAATCTTTATGTCTTGCATATGCACTGCGGTGCGACCTTCATTTCTATCAATTGCCCAACTGTAATTTGTTCACCACACATGTTATTTATCTTTCACGGAGAGACACCACTAGTGAACTGTGGACCCCGTTCCATTTTCCTCATACTGATAAAACACCTACTGCTTTCATACTGCTCTCATAATGTTCCTATTGTTTTCTTACTGGTTTCCACACCATACGTTTAACCTCTTTGTGTTCAGCAAAACCGGTGAGATTGACAACCTCACTTCTTTATTGGGGCAAAGTGATTTGATTGTGTTGTGCAGGCTCCACTTTGCTGCTGAACCGATAGTGCGCCCTGCCATCTCAGCTGCTTCAACCTTCTGAAGTTACTCTTTCCTCCTACTGGTCTATTCAACCTTGGTTTCTTTATGAGGGAAACTTGTTGTTGCACTCTTCATACATTCCTCTTGGGGTCTCCCAACGAACGTGTGTTCACACGCATCAAGGATCACATGTGTTCACGGAGTGTTAATGCTTTGCTTGGATGCTTTATTAAAAGGAGCACCTTAATTACCAGTAGTTTCCCTAGAGGCCCCGCTGCCACGGGCTGGTATGTCACACCCCAATTTTTGGATCCTTGTACTGTAGTTAAAGGAGAGAAAAATGTGGGCCAACAATTTTTTTTTACAACAACATGTTTGTTTGAGCCAACATGTGTATGTGACGATAGTCATATATGCAATGCAAGTATTTGTTACATTTCAAAAAAATTACAAATTTTTCTTAAAAACACTTCTATGTTTTTCGGATGTTTTCTCTAATGAGACTTGAGTGATTTTTATTACAAGACTTGCATCATGTTTGTTTTCATATTGACATTAACTTTTAGCTTTTTTGGATCCAAGAAAACAAAAATACAAATTGAATTACGGAACTTTTCTTTTAAGTTTTTTATTAAAACTTTTCCCTGAAAATATAGCCAAGTACCTAGTTTCCACTCTTGTCTTCAATGGTTTATAATATTCCATTTTGTGTTTTCTTGACTTGTATTTTCTCTCTGATATGTGGACTAAAAAACTACAAGCTTGGTTTCATTTATGGACTTTGAAAACAATCATTCGCATGTTTGTTTTTGTGGAAGAAAAATAGGGCAGAAAAATGCACTTTTAGAAAAACAGAGGAAAACAGAAACTATCCCTTTTTCCACTTTGTTTTTAAAGCCTTCCACTATTCCAATTTTGTTTTCAAAAGATGTTTTTGAAATTACATAACTTGTTTAACAATCTACTGCTATAAAATTTGGAATTCATTTGAGCCTTTAAAACAATTTGAACTTTTTGAAGTTTTCATCTGTTTCCAACACTTAGCAATTTTTGCTAAGTCACTGTTAACTGAATATTCTGAATCTGTATTTTCACAAAACTTTGAGAGATGTTTTCATTTGCTTTTTGTGCAAATATTGAAGTGGGACTTTGCCAATTGTGTTACCTTATGTATGTACTAGTTTTGGAAGCCTTTTGTGCGCTTCTAGAAGTCACTAGTGGAAACAACACCTTTCGTCCAGGGGTAGAAAAGGCATTAGTCCTGGTTGCATTAAAATCCGGGACAAACGATATGCATTGGTCCCGGTTTGTGCGCCCGGGGCAGCATAATTCGCCTGAGGGCATTGGTCCCGGTTCGTTAGCCGGCATTTGTCCTGGTTTGTGGCATGAACCGGGACCAAAGCCTCGCCACAGGCCACGTGGCACGCGCAAGGGCATTGGTCCCGGTTTGTGGCATGAACCGGGAGGAATGTACCCCTTCCCCTACATATACTTCCTCCCAGCCCTCTTCCCTCTGTTTTCTTTTTTGCTTGGAGGAGTGAGAGAGGTGGGTGCTAGTGTGTGTTATTTTACTATGCACACGAGGTGTTCGACGAAATACCCGAGCCACACATTAGCTCACAGAAAATGGAATCTTGGACCGAGGTTAGCAAACTTATATTTTTCATCTGTAATTGATACATAAAAAAGTTATATTTGTCGATGTAATGTGGTCATTTCTCTATTGAAGATGTTATTGTAATGTTTTTTGATAAACTTAATTATACGATGCATACGGATGCACGGCATCGATGGATGTACGGTGACCGACGCACTTCCGAGTATATGGCAGGCCTGAATACATTTCTCGTTGTAGCTCAGGAGAACAAAGATAATGGCTTTATGTGTTTCCCATGTGTTGATTGTCGGAACATCAGGGAGCACTCTTCCTCGAGAGTCCTTCACGGCCACCTACATCGGAGAGGTTTCATGTCCAGCTATAATGGCTGGACCAAGCATGGAGAAAGAGGGGTTGTGATGGAAGACAATGAAGAAGAAGAAGATCCTTTGTTCCCTAAATACGGTGATACTGCAATGGAAGACAATGCAGAAGAAGGAGGTGATCAAGAACGGGCATTAGGAGAGCCCGATGATGATCTTGGCCAAGTTATTGCTAATGCAAGGGAAGACTGTGAAAGTGAATTGGAGAGGTTGAAGCTGGACAACATGTTACAGGATCATAAAAAGTTGTTGTACCCAAATGACGAAGATGGCAGCACAAAGCTCGGTACCACAGTGGAGTTGCTGAAATGGAAGGCACAGAACGGTGTGACTGACAAGGCATTTGAGAGTTTACTTCAACTAATGAAGTCGAAGCTTCCAAAGGATAACGAATTGCCTGAGAGTACGTACGAAGCAAAGAAATCTCTCTGCCCTCTAGGATTAGATGTGCAGAAGATACATGCATGCATTAATGACTGCATCCTCTACCGCGGTAAGAAGTACGAGAATTTGGATGAATGTCTGGTATGCACTGCACTGCGGTATAAGATCAGAGCAGATGACCCTGGTGATGTTGACGGCAAGCCCCCCTCCCCCCGTAAGAGGGTTCCTGCAAAGGTGATGTGGTATGATCCTATAATACCACGGTTGAAACGTTTGTTTAGAAACAAAGAGCATGCTAGGTTGTTGCGATGGCACAAAGAAGACCGTAAGAAAGACGGAAAGTTGAGACACCCCGCCGATGGATCGTAGTAGAGAAAGATAGAGAGAGACTTCCCGGACTTTACATGAGAGGCAAGAAACTTATGGTTTGGTCTAAGCTCCAGCCATAGCACCTGGCTCGTGACTCTAGGTATGTACAACCTTCCTCCTTGTTTGTGCATGAAGCGCAAGTTCATTATGATGCAAGTTGTCATCCAAGGCCCGAGGCAACCTGGCAACGATATTTATGTGTATCTAAGGCCATTAGTGGAAGAACTCTTACAATTGTGGGGGAAAACCAGGTGTACGTGTGTGGGATGAGAACGAACAAAAGCCATTTGACCTACGGGCGTTGCTTTTCGTAACCATCAATGATTGGCCTACTCTTAGTAACATTTCCGGACATACAAACAAGGGATACAATGCATGCACACACTGCTTAGATAAGACTGACAGTGTTTATTTGGATAAATGTAAAAAGGTTGTATACCTATGGCATCGTAGATTTCTTCCGATCAAGCATCCCGTAAGAAAGAAAGGAGGGAAGCATTTCAGAGGTGAGGTACATATCCGGAAGAAGCCTGACTTCCGTAGTGGTAATGATTTATTCGATATGGTCAAGGACCTAAAAGTAATATTTGGGAAGGGTGATGGCAGCCAACCTGTTCCGAACGGCCCTGATAAACGCGCACCCATGTGGAAGAAGAAATCTATATTTTGGGAGCTACCCTATTGGAAAGTTCTAGAGGTCCGCTCTTCAATCGACATGATGCACGTGACAAAGAATCTCTGCGTCAACCTGCTATGCTTCCTGGGCGTGTATGGGAAGTCAAAAGATACACCAGAAGCACGGGAGGACCAGCAACGTATGAAAGACCCAAGCAACAAGCACACGGATACATGGCGCCATTACTTAAGCAGCTATGCTCTTACCAAAGCAGAGAAGGAAATATTTTTGAAGTCCTTTACAGTATCAAGGTTTCGTCTGGCTTCTCGTCGAATATAAAGGGGATAATAAACATGGCAGAGAAAAAATTCCAAAACCTGAAGTCTCATGACTGCCACGTGATTATGACGCAGTTGCTTCCAATTGCATTGAGGGGGCTTCTACCGGAAAATGTTCGAGTACCCATTGTGAAGCTATGTGCATTACTCAATAAAATATCTCAGAAGGTAATCGATCCAGAAATTCTGGCAAGATTACAGAGGGATGTGGTCCAGTGTCTTGTTTGTTTAGAGTTGGTGTTCCCACCATCCCTCTTCAACATTATGACTCATCTCCTGGTTCACCTATGTGAAGAGATTCATATTCTCAGTCCGTTATTTCTACACAATATGTTCCCCTTTGAGAGGTTCATGGGAGTCTTGAAGAAATATGGTCATAACCGTGCTAGGCCAGAAGGAAGCATCTCGAAGGGCTATGGAACAGAGGAGGTCATTGGGTTATGTGTTGACTTTATTCCTGACCTTAAGACGATTGGTGTTCCTGAATCGCAGCATGAGGGGAGACTGAGGAGAAAAGGAACGCTGGGAAAGAAAACAATGATACCCAGGGACGGGAATTCTTTCACTAAAGCACACTACACAGTTCTACAAAATTCAGTCTTCGTGGCTCCGTATCTCGAGGAACACAAGAATATTGTACGCTCCACAAACCTGGGCAATGATGACTCATGGATTAAACGCAAACACATGGAGACTTTCGGAATTTGGTTGCAAACACATCTTATAAATGAAACCACTATTGAAGATCATCTGTACATGTTGGTCGGGTCACCATCTTTGACTATTGGGAGTTTTCAAGGGTACGTGATAAATGGCAATACATTTTACACGATCGCCCAAGATAAGAAGAGCACCAACCAAAACAGTGGTGTCCGCTTTGATACAACAAACGAGAATGGAAAAAATGACACGTACTATGGTTACATAGAGGAGATATGGGAACTTGACTATGGACCTTCTTTTAAGGTCCCTTTGTTCAACTGCAAATGGGTCAACCTGAATGGAGAAGGGGTAAAGGTAGACCCGCTTTACGGAATGACAACAATGGATCTCAAAAATATTGGTTACAATGACGAAACATTCTTCCTAGCCAATGATGTGGCTCAGGTCTTCTATGTGAAGGATATGTCATCCAGACCGAAAAAAAGAAAAAAATAGCAAACAAATACATCATACGATGAGCCGAAGCGTCACATAATTCTTTTAGGGAAAAGAAACATCGTGGGAATCGAGGACAAGACAGACATGTCAGAAGATTATAATAAGTTTGTTGAAATTCCACCCTTCACAGTGAAAGTTGACCCAACCACCCCGTTAAATAATGAAGATGCTCCATGGTTACGGCAGAAGCGATCATAAGCAAGGGACTAGGGTTCATGGACCATCTCTACACGAAGAAAATTCAGAAGACTAGATATGGATGTTGTTGGTGATGTGTAATAATAAACGTGGAATACATGATCATAGTTCTGTTGAAAAAGTGTTCACAAAAACTTGCTATCTCCTTCTAACATTCTAGGGTTTCGGTTGAAACGACGGGTGTTATGGCCAAACACATGGCATAGTTTGTTATAATGAGCCCATATTGCACACAAACATGCATCTTGGAAGCATGGACAATGTTGACGAAGGAGTTGTGCCATGTGGCGCGGAAGTTGTGACGCGTGGCGCGGGAGTTGTGCCGCATGACGCGAGAGTTGTGACGCGTGCCGCGGGAGTTGTGCCGCGTGGCCAGAAGTGCGCGGTATAAACTGCCGCGCCTCGAGCGTCTTCTCCTCTCCATGCACCGTCGCGCTGCCTCCATGCCTCCGAGGAGGAACATCACCACCGCCTTCTGCGGCGTCCGAGCACGGCAGAACGGAATGTTCAACGCGGATATCCGCTGCGGGGACGAACGCATCCCCCTCGGCTCCTTTGCGATGGCGGCGGAGGCCGGCCGCGCTTGGGATGCGGAGGCCAGGGCGTCGAAGCCGCAGCTCGTCACTGCCGCCGACCACCTCCACCTACGCCACCGCGCGTTTCAGGGCCTAGTCGACGCCAGGGACGACCGCGTCGTCCGTGAGTATTACCGGAACAATCCGGGGGAGGAGAGCGTCGACGAGGAGCTCTGGAAGACCCGCGCGGCTGAGCGGGCAGAGCGCCGCCTCGAACGCCACCTCGCGTTAGATGCCGCTCGGGAGGCGAGGACGAAGGCGCTGCAAGAGCTCCGTCGGGCCGACCACGCCGGCGAATTCTGGGCCTCCGACAATCCGAGGTGGGGGCCTATCTCGGACATACCATCATGCACCTCCGACGACGACGAGGAGGTCACCGACGAGTTCGGCGACGACGATGACCCGGAGGAGGTCACCGACGAGTTCCCCGACGACGACTACGAGGAGTAGTGTTCGTCTGTTTTCTGGTTTTAATAAAAGAATTTGTATTCCGGCGAACTGCAGCGCGCTAGCGCGTCTGTTTTCTGTTTTTAATAAACGAATTTGTAGCACCCTATTTATTTTTTGTAGAGCTTCTATATTTGCTGTCGCACCGGTGCTCGCGCCCATATTGCACTGAAACATGCATCTTGGATAGATAAAAAAGGCAATACATAATGGCAAGAGTGGATCTAAACCTAAACGAAGAGCATAGATCTACATAATGGCAATACTGGATCTGATCTGCTAGTCATACTCCTTCCTAGGCCTATAGTACTCCGACTCGTAGTCGTCGTAGTCACCGCCGTCGTTGTCACTATCGTCGGACAGTGCTCTGGACTCCCTCGGACGATCACGACGCCAGGACTGGGCGTGAGGGTAGCGCAGGCGGGGGTTATTGTGGCCCTGATGTAGTTCATGACGCTCTGAAAAGTCCGTCCGCGGCCCCACCACAGCTGACGACCGGCCTCGTTGAAGTTTGAAGGAGGCGGGCCGTTCTCTTCGTACCTGGCGAGCGCACTCTCACGCCGATTAATGAAGAAGGCGTCCCTAGTAGGGCGGTAGTCAGGATTCCAACTGGGATTCCTCTGCTGCTCCGGCATGAGCTCGTGGTAGTAGTGGTTCGTGATGGCCGCCCGGCGCGCCACACCTTGAGGAAGAGGAGGGACCGGCACTCCTCCGGCGCTCAGCATCCAACCGGCGGGAACGCTGTAGATGGGCGGGAAGCGGTAGTTCGAGGTGGAATGTGCCTCCGCCTGGAGGAAGGTTAGAGTGGGTACGGTAGAAGCCATGAGAGAATGGTGAGTTTATATGTGTTTATGCCAATGGTGGAAATGCATACATATATATAATGAGAAGAAACAGACCCTTTAGTCCTGGCCTGTTTTACCAACCGGGACGAAATGGTTCGGGTTTGGTTGGGAAACAGATCATCCCTTTAGTCCCGGCGTGTATTACCAACCGGGACTAAATGGTTAGGGTTTCGTTGGGACCAATCAGAAAGAATCACACGGATCGTGTGTTTCTTTCAAGCGCTTGTGAGTCGTTGGATCAGGGGTGTGTTTCTTTTGAGCTGTTGTGAGCCGTTCGATCAGGGGTACTATGTGTTTCTTTCGAGCGGTTGTGAGCTGTTGGATCAGGGGTGTTTCTTAACCGTTGGCTCAAAACCCTAGCACAACACTTTGTGAGCCAGTGGACCCTATATATAGCCCACCTTCATACATCAGTCAGTTCATCGACCAAATACAAATCATCCGGATTCGCCAGCATACGTCCTACCGTGCATTTGGTATGCATATATGCACTCAGTAGCCACGGTAGGGATGTATGCTGGCGATACCGATTGTTTTGTTCTACATCCCCCTTTAAGGTTTGACAAAAGGTTTGATACATCATTCAGTTCATCGACCGAATTCAAATCATCCGGATTCGCCATCATACGTCTGACCGTTCTTTTGATATGCATATATATATATGCACTCAAGAGCCACGGTCAGGGAGTATGATGGCGATACCGATTGTTTTTTTCTACATCCCCCCTTGAAGGTTTGACAAAAGGTTTGATACTACGTATATATATGTATGCCTTGTGTGCGACGAAACTATGTATATGCATGGATCAACTGGTCTGATGTGCACTTATTATAAATTTAACGTACCTTGTTCTGTATATGAAATGTGTGGAGTTATTATTTGAAACATAAAGGATATAATGGAAAACAAAATAAAACAATAGAAAACATAAAGGAAAACAATAGAAAACATAAAGGAAAACAATAGAAAACATAAAGGAAAACAATAGAAAATATAAAGGAAACAATAGAAAACAAAATAAAACAAGAGAAAACAAAATAAAACAATAGAAAACATAAAGGAAAACAATAGAAACCATAAAGGAAACAATAGAAAACAAAATAAAACAAGAGACATCAAAAAAAGTAACAACATAAAACAAAATAAAACAATAGAAAACATAAAGGAAACAATAGAAAACAAAATAAAACAAGAGAAAACAAAAAGGAAACAAGAGAAAAAAAAATAAAAAAAAATAGAAAACATAAAGGAAAACAATAGAAAACATAAAGGAAACAATAGAAAACAAAATAAAACAAGAGAACACAAAAAGGAAACAAGAGAAAACAAAATAAAACAATAGAAAACATAAAGGAAACAATAGAAAACAAAATCAAACAAGAGAACACAAAAAGGAAACAATACAAAACAAAATAAAACAAGAGAAAAAAAGGTAACAAGAGAAAACAAAAAGGAAATAATGGAAAACAAAATATGTAAGTCGTCCAAATGAGTTTTAAAACGAAATATGGAAACCACCTTATCAGTCACCCAATTGAGTTTTAAAACATCAGAAGTGAGTTGAATTTATCTTTGTGATAATTTTTAAATATAACTTGCAATTTTCAGAATTTATTAAATTATTTGATATTTTCTCCATTTCTTAGATTAATTAATTCAAAATGCAAATAATTCAAAATTTTAAACTTCACCAAATATGTTGGAAATGAATATATTCAGTTACTTTATAGTCATCTGATTGTTATTTAATTTTTTATAGGAGTTTTGGAAAAACAGAATGTAGAAACAAATTTCAAACATAAAAATAATTAAAAATAGGTCATTCGTCCTGGTTTTTGCAAACAACCGGGATGGATGCCCCCCCCCCCCCAACGAGCGCGCTCCACGTGCCCCATCCGCCCGCTGCGAAAAAAAGGGTGAGGCATCCATCCCGGTTGGTAGCAAGAACCGGGACGGAAGACCCTTTCATCCTGGTTGTTGCTACCAACCGGGACGAATGCCCCTCCCTATATATGATGAACGTCTTCCTCCCCAAAATCCCCATCTCGCGCACAGGAAACGGATTGATCGACGCCGCCAGGCTGCTGCACAGGAGCGTCATCGTCGTTCTCGCGCTCGCCATCGTCGCCCGTCTGCGCGCGCCTGTGGAGGAGCATCGTCGCCGTCCGTCTGCGTGCGCCCGCGCCGTCGCCTGCAAGCGCCACTGCCCGCGCCGCCCTCCGTCGCGCGGCCCTCCGTCGTCGTTGCGTCACTGCCCGCGCCGCCCTCCATCGCGCGCCAGGAGGTGGGCACTGCCTCCATCGCCCTAAACAGAGGGCATTTTTATTCTTTTTTTTTCTTTTTTACTTACTGTTTTTGTTTTTACTTTTTTACTGGTGTTAGAAATGTTAGAATCATTAGTTAGGAATTATTAGAAATGTTAGGAATACTAGAATTTTTGGAATTGTTAGAAAATTTTAGTGCTAGAATTGACTTAGGAGTTTAAAAATTGACTTAGGAATTTTAGAATTGTTAGAATTGACTTAGAAATTTACTTAGGAATTTTAGAATTGACTTAGGAATTTTAGAATTGTTAGAATTGACTTAGGAATTTTAGTGTTAGAAAATTAGACCTAGAAAAATTTTAGTGTTAGAAAATTAGACTTAGAAAAATTTTACTTAGGGATTTCACTTAAGAACTTTCAGAAAATTTCACTAAGTTAGTGTTAGAAAATTTCAATAAGTTAGAAAAATTTCACTAAGTTAGAAAAATTTCACTAAGTTACAAAATTTCACTAAGTTACAAAATTTCATTAAGTTAGAAAAAATTCACTAAGTTAAAAAAATTCACTAAGTTAGTGTTAGAAAATTTCACTAAGTTAGTGTTAGAAAATTTCAATAAGTTAGAAAAAATCACTAAGTTAGAAAATTTTCACTAAGTTATTTTACTTAATCTTAGAATTTTGGAACTGTTATGAGGCACACAGACTGATGACCATCTTGTTCCTGTTAAGAGGCACTACAGGCGGTGGTGATCCGGGGAAAGGAACGAATGCGAGGGTTTCTGGATTTCTTTGGAACTAAATAACGTCACATATGTAATATGGTTGGTGAGATCCGAACGAAGTTGAACCCTTTTGTGCACATTCGTAATGGTGACATTCCTTCGAAATCCCGTCCGGGGTTATGAAGAATGTCGCCGTTATGGATGTGCACAAAAGGGTCTAACTTTGTTCGGATCTCACTATATTACATATATGATTTTGTTTAGTTTCAGAGAACTCTAGAAACCCTTCCTTCCCCGCATCGCCATCACGTGTACTACCTCGTAGCAAGCACAAAATGTGAAGGTCCAACTTCACATCAAGGCCCGATGACCATATTGTTCCTGTTAAGAGGTACTAAAGGCGGTGGTGATCCGGGCAAAGGAACGAATGCGAGGGTTTCTGGATTTCTTTGGAACTAAATAACGTCACATATGTAATATGGTTGGTGAGATCCGGATGAAGTTGAACCCTTTGGTGCACATTCGTAATGGTGACATTCCTCAGAAATCCCTTCCGGGGTTATGAAGAATGTCGCCGTTATGGATGTGCACAAAAGGGTCCAATTTTTCCGGATCTCACTATATTAAATATATGATTTTGTTTAATTTCAAAGATTTCCAAAAGCCCTTCCTTCCCCCGCATCTCCATCACGTGTACTACCTCGTAACAAGCACAAAGTTTAGGAACCGAGAGGGAACCGAGGGGAACCGGGAGGGAACCGAGGGGAACCGAGAGGGAACCGAGGGGAATGGAGACGAACACTACGAGTCAGAGTACTACAGGCCTAGGAAGGAGTATGACTAGCAGATCAGATCCACTCTTTCCTAGTAAACTTGTGACTTGAACGGGGCATAACAGCATTCCAGATTATCCATGTCATGTGTGAAAACATTGCAGATCTCTTCCTCTTCTTCTTCCTTGGATGGCGTCTGAATCCCACCAATCAAGAAGAAGAGGGAGAGATCTGCAATGTTTTCACACATCATATGGATAATCTGGGATACTACATCTGTTATGTCCTGTTCGAGTCGCAACTTTACTCGGCAAGATTCGATCTGATCTGCCAATCATACTCCTTACTAAAGTTCAGAAACCCTTGTCTTCGTCCTTCTCCGGATCACCATCACGTGTACTACCTCATAGCAAGCACAAAATGTGAAGGTTCAACTTCACATCAAGGCCCGATGACCATCTTGTTCCTGTTAAGAGGTACTATAGGCGGTGGTGATCCGGGGAAAAGATAAAGATGAGGGTTTCGGTTGGAACTAAGGAATGTCGCATATGTAATATTATTGTTAGTGAGATCAGCACTGAGTTGCACCGTTTGGTACATATACGTAATGGAGATATTCTTAATAGCCCCGTCTAGGGTTATTAAGAATGTCCCCATTATGTATGTGCACGAAATGGTCCAACTTTGTTCGGATCTCACAAACACTTACGTATGTGATTTTGTTTAGTTTCAACAAAGTTCAGAAACCCTTGTCTTCATCCTTCTCCGGATCGGCATCACGTATACTACCTTGTAACAAGCACAAGATGTGAGAAGGGCCAATTTGATCCTTTGTGTTTAACTTTCATCTTATTTATGTCATATTTCTCCATTTACTATTTTTTACTATGTTAGAAACACTAAGGTATTTTACTTAATTAGGAATATTTACTTAGTCCGGGTCTGTTTTTAGTTTATGTCTCTGTTGGACCCGCCGGGCGATGTCCAGGACTAGGCCCCACCGGGCTGGCACTGGGAGGTCCTTACTACCGGGACACGCAGCTTGGTGAGAAATCCGGGTGACGTGGTCGACCCGAATATTCTTTGGTGGCTATCGCGTGGGCCATGTTCGGTGAGGAGAGAGCCGGCCCTTGAGGAGGTGGTACATCAACGTATCAGGGAGGAGGACGGGCACGTCCGTCTCTACATGTACTTGCTCGATAGGGAGTATAGCAGCGATTGGTCGATTATTCGTAGGGTTCCTTACCACGTGAGCTATGACCCTGTGAGGGTTCCTTACCTATGGATGCGTAGCACCCCTGACTCAGCACCCCGCGGCTTAGGTCTCGGTCGGAGTTAATTAGTTTGAGAGATGTCATGGATATGTATAAGTGATATTATTCGATCGTGATGTATTAGGGTTGAATAAAATGAACCCGAGCTATGTAACTCTTGGTGTGTATTGATACGTTTAAATATTTCATCAATGTTGCTTTTATAATTGAAATGAGGATCTAGAACATATAGTTACTCTTTTTTCTAACTTGTTTAGCTATAAGTACCATTAGCTATTATCTATAAGCAATTTTGATGAAATGGATCTGGAAGATATAGTTACTCTTTTTTCTAACTTAGGTAATTATACTTAGTGTAGCATCAAATTTTGACTTAGGGAATTTTGTGTATTTGCAGAAAAGTATGGAGCCAAGAGACGAAGATGCGGAAAACTTGCTCGCGGGTTTAATCCGCGGGCCCGAGGGAGAGACCGATGTGAGCCAGTGGATGAACAACTCCGGTGAGGAGATCCGGAGCTCACCCGAAGAGACGTCTCTGCTAAGGGAGAAGCCGACGGCTCCGGTGGAGCCGTACAAATTACAAACACCGGCTCAGAGGTGCATATAGATATGTTAATGAATGAAACATTCGTTGTCTATATACATGTATTAACAGTCTTTATATTTTTAGCCATCCGGTTCAAGCATATCAACCGGAAAAAAGACTAAACGAGGCACAACAAAGAAGTTGAAAGATACAGAAAGATATAGGATCGAAGCGATCGCAGCAGACGGCGCACCCGAGCTTCCCGCTGATGTTGCCCAATAATTTGTGAAGCAATGCAGAGTGCTAGTTAGGGATCACATCTCGATCACTGTTCAAGAGTGGAATGAGCCAAAAGATCCGCAGAGACAAGGAATTTCATTTGTCAACAAAATAGCCAAAGATCATCTTTTCAAAAAGATCATGTGTAATTTCACCTTACCCTTGCTGGAGGTGGACGAGAATGAGGAGGTAGATGGTGAAGCCGGTGTTAATAAAAATAAACTTGAGTTAGTGGAAAAGGTCAGGGCATGGACTTTGAAAAAGATGGCCCAGCAATTCAGCAACTCGAAGAAAAGATTGCACATTGACTTTATTAAGAAGGGAAGACTCCAGATTTCAGTCAAGGGTATGAGAAAATAAACCCCTTATGGGCAGATTTTGTGAAGTACAAGCTGTCAGATAATGCAAAGGAAAGGTCAAAAACAAATCAGAAAAACGCCGCCAAAAAGGTATATCACCATATTATGGGGCAAGCTGGCTACAAGGGTTCCCATCCCAAGTGGAAGAAATGGGAGAACGACCTGCTTGAGAAGGGGATCACTCCCGAGCCATTCCTGTGGGTCGAGCGGACAAGGTCTTGGTTCTACGGGCATGGGGCAAGTTGGACACCGAAGGAAAAGAAATCTATAACCTAAGGCATAAAGAGAATCCTCTACCCATAGAAGATCTTAGAAGCACAATAAAGGATGTTCAAGAGGGGAGATTCGTGCCAGATAGAGAGAACAACGAGCTCACACGCGCCCTCAAGAATAAGGAACACGTAGGGCGTACACGAGGCACAAAAGGCAATCCTCCGTGGAGTATTGGGTTTGACGAAAGCAAAAAGAAATATCCCGATAGAAGCCGTCAACGGAAAAAGGATGCGGAGGCAGCTGAAGCACCGAGTCAGGCAAACTGGAGGCGTCAACTCACTACACCACGGTTGAAACTTGTCGACACACTTGTGTAGGCAAAGGTTCATTTTGCCCGACCAAACAACTGTAGGCATAGCTGCGAAGCTTCACCTTCACGTTTTCTGTAGGCAAAGCTTCAGTATTGGAGGAAGATGATGTGTCGGCAGTACACTAGCCACATATGATCTGTCGGCAGTCAATTAGATACAGAAAAAGAGTAGGCAGATCCTTGTGTGCCACAAGTTAAGTGTCGACGTATCTATACATGTGGCAATTATTTGGTGCAAAATGCTAGCGCCTCCGCGGTCTACTCTTGGCGCGGCGTTTCCAATCCATTGGCGGGGAGCCAAATTTCACATCTCTTCACCGCACGCAGCACACGACAAATAAAGCCTGCCCTGCTTCCGTGACCTAACGCATCCGTAAAGCCTGTCTACATAATAACTGTCGGCATAGGTACAGGAACAACAACAAAACAAGTGTCGGCAAAGGTTCTATGTGTCGGTAAAACTTAGGCCGACTGCTTTTCCCCCGACTCTTCATCTTCTGTCGGCGTAGGTCTTTCCCACTGGCAATCTGTCGGCAAAGGTACCATATCCCTACAGATGTTTCTGTCGGCAAGTTTATACCATGGTGTAGTGACTTGAAAAATAGATAAAGCGGACGCGGGAGGTAGCAATGAAGCAGCAGGAGCAAATTAACACACTTAGCCAGCAGCTAGTGTCTACCGGCGTACCACACATCGTAGAAGGTGAAGTCGATGCTACCGGCGCCGCACATTCTCATCGGAAAACCAGCGTTGCGTCCACGCAGCTCCAGGGTGATGATGCACCGCCGATGATGCACCCGGTCGATGATATCACAGAGATGAAAACCTGTGAGCTCCACGTGAAGTTCGTCAATATAACCATCATGGCGGCGGGCTGCTATGTCTTACCAATTGGCAACGAACCAACTCAACATAGTCTTCCGGTTCCAAGGGGCTACGCTGTTGTTGGGGTCGATGAAGTTGTCAACGGATCCGAGAGGGTGATGCTTGAATTCCCTGAAGGTGAGGACGGGGAGGTGACTGAACTCGGACAAGCCAAGAAGTTGAACATTCCATGGCTAAAGGAATGCATTGTGCTTCCAAATTAGACGGAAAGGCCATCCACTCCTAACCGTTCTCCAGCGCAAGAGTCTCCAGCGCGGTCGACTCCGTCGTGCATGCCGTCTCCAGCCCGGTCGCCTACGCCGTGCATGCCGTCTCCAGCACGGTCGCCTACGCCACCGCGTCAGCCTTCTCCGCCCACTAAGTTCCTGCCGAAACGTAAAAGATCACCCAAACGTCAACGGTCACCCCTTCCGAAGGTACCAAAGGAGTTACCCAAGTTAACTTACGACTATACTCCTGAGGAAACCCAGAAAATCGCAAGGGACGAATACCAGGCGTGGAAATCAAAGCCGAAGGAGCAGAAAAAGGCAGATTTCCCCAACACCGAAGAAGATGTAGAACGAGCGTGGAAAATGGTGAAGACTCTTCATCAACCCGAGCCGAGTCTGTCATCTGACTATGACCGCTCTATTCTGAAGTCACACCAGGAAATGGTGCGGTCGACGAAGAGTAGTAGTGCAAGCGCGAAAAGAGGGAAATCAGTTGCCCAGCTCGGAGAGCAGAAAAAACAATCCATCTCCCCGCTCAAAGTGATTTCCAATACCCAGATGGGGCCGAGCACTAATGCTGACGAGCAAATTGATCCGTAGTTTATAGAACTGTACGGACCAGGGGCAGGTGCTGCGGGTTTGTCCATTGCTGAGTATATGCAAATAGTAGAGTACTTCCCCGCTTCTGAATGTGCGTACAAATACCAGCACAGGAATCCTCTCGTCAAACCCGAGGAGGTAAAGAATCTACCAACAAAAATGCGAAGAGTGCATAATTGGTGTATGGAAGCCGCTATGAAATCTCAGGACTGGATAGTGCTCGGAGTTAGAGACGAGCACTACGGGTATGGAGATGGACTGGTTCTGATTCCATTTTCGGAATTATTTCAGTTATTCCAGCAATAGTCCCTCGACAAATCTATCGTTAGTGCCTATTGTCTGTAAGTACTTATTTCTCTAATTAATTCTCTAGCTAGCTCACCTCGTTCATGGCATATTCATATATGTAGTACACTAATTATATTATAATTGCAGAATGAGGATTCTTGAATGCAAAAGAGGACAAATCTATGATATAGGGTTCATTGACCCACATTTTGTTAATCATAAGACTCTTGAGCTATCTCCCAAGGATACAGAAGATAACCCTCTGAGGGCAATAAGGTTTCAACAACATCGATGGGAAATACTATTTCCTTACAACTTAGGGTGAGTGTTATTGTGTTGTGCACATTCTGTTTTCCTTACTCGATGTTCAGTGTATAATTGATGAGTTCTGCGTGCGCAACTTCCACTATATTCTGCTAATCTTCCAAGTTGACAAAGAAAAAGTACTGGTAATGGACCCAAAACGTAAACCCCTAGCGATCTAGGCGGACATGCAGGAAATGATCCAGCGGTAATTTCAATCTTTATTAATTTCAATCTTTATATATGGCACTATATCGACTACTTTGTTTCATTTTCGGATATCAAGTAATTACTAACTCTTTTTATTCTTTTTATTTCCCGGGCAGCGTTTGGAAGAGGTTCACAAAAAAGGCCAGGGGTGAATGGAAATGAGAGCTTACATTTGATATTGTGCAAGTAAGTACTACTATCTAGATCCGCACATCTCCTTGATTCTAGTGTCGATACCATTATCATGGCTGGTTGATTATTATTTTGATTGAAACCATGTTCTCATAAAGTGCTTGCAACAAGGATACGGGAATCACTTGTGTGGATACTACGTCTGCGAGTTCATTTGTCAGACGACCAGTCCCAAGGGTAGAGATTTCAACAAACTTCATGTACGCCAATCGTCAATTTTTCTTATTACCATCTATTTTAGTTACTTAGTTTTATTAATATATATTGACCACTGTTATTTATATTAGATCGAACGGCTCCGGGACGGTCTTCTACCAAGGGACCGCATACGAGCAATTCATAAGGAAATTGCGGGCTTCTTAGATGCAGAGATCCTAAATGTAAACGGAGAGTACTATAGCGCCGGTTGGTAATGAATTTGATTTTGTAATTCATTCCATCGGTCATGTAATATGCTCGATATACCTAGCTTATGTAATATAAGTGTTCCTTCTTTTTCTATATATATGTATCACTTATTCACTTGTGGGATCCGGGAGGTCCGGGGAGGGGCCACCGAGGCTGCTCTCTTCTCGTGGGATCCGGGAGGTCTGGGGAAGGGCCACCGGGCTCCTCTCTTCTCCTGGGATCCGGGAGGTCCGGGGAGGGGCCACCAAAGCTCCTCATCAGTGTATGGTGACAGGGGTATCGTAAAATCAAATTGATCGCAAAACATAAAATAAAAAGGAAAACAATAAATAGAAAAAAAAAACTCTGTCGCGATAGAGAAAATGGCAAAAGTGCTGCCGCGGCAGAGGAGGCATTCATCCCGGTTTGTGTTAAGAACCGGGACGAATGTCCCTGGCCAGGTTCCAGCGCACCTACCACGTGGTCAGCCCCATTTGTCCCGGGTCGTAGCACAACCGGGACCAATGGGGGAGTGGCATTTGTCCCGGCTGCCCCATCCCGGTTGCACAACCGGGATGAATGGGCCTTACAAACCGGGACGAAAGCCCCTGTTTGTACCAGTGAGGTTTGGAGTGAGAGATTTTAGAGGGCGGAAAATAGTGGGATAGAGAGGTGAGGAACAGGGGCCGGGCACACAATGCGTGGCCACTGTGGCCATGCCGCCGCCTTGTCCTGCTCCTCCTCGCCTCTGTGACGTGCCCCGGACACCCCTTGACCCCCCAGACACAATGCCACCCTTGCACGTCGCGGATACGCGACAGGGAACACGAGCCGTGCCAAACCCGACGTGTCCGAGTGCACCCCCATGCCGTCGACCTCTACGCCGCGAGTACAGGTAACCTCCCACGCCTCTACCTTGCCACTAGCCTCCACACCTCCCCCGCACTCGACGTAGCCCACCCAATTGCCCCCGAGAGCTCTCTGTGTGCATAGAGAGTGAGTTCATCATCGTCGGCCACCGCAACCACACCGAGGTGGTGCAGCTCGCCTCGGGACCTCCCACCTCTCCTTTTCGCCGCCATCGAGATCCCCGTGCCCCGTAGCGCATTGCTGACAACCTCCCATGATCTCACGCTTGCAGGGACGCCGCCGCCATCCTCCTCACCGCCGCGGACCCGTAGAGCAACGCCACTGTTTGAAGCCACCATGCATGCAAACTCCAGTGCCCCTCCACTGTCCCAAGCACCTGCATCTACCATGACGCCATGCCACCACTTCCCGTCGCCCCACGGTGAGCACAGAGCCGCCGTCGTTTCTCCGTCGTGACCGAAGAGAGAGAGAGAGAGCGTAGGGAGGAGGAAGAAAGCGTCCGGGCCATTGATCTTCGGATCATCAGCGCCCGTTGAATCTCGCCCATTCCCGCGCTTTGCCCGCACGTGCACATGCGCTGGGCCACGACGTGCGCTAGTTGGGTCGTGCAGTAGAGAAAGCGAGCCCGTGCCTGTGTTTTTCTTTTCCCTTTTTTAAAATAGACAAAAAATGAGTATTTTCTTTTGCTCTGTTAAATAGAATTTGTGCAAAATTTCACCAAAATTCATGTCAGTAGCTAGACTTTTTCTTAAACGCATCCAAGTGGTAGATCTAGGTTTGCTTGTATATTTTTGCAGTAGTATTAAAAATGCCAAAGGCTATCTGTTAGACCATTTGGTGCATAACTTTTTGAATATGTATCCAAATTGGTCAAACCAAATTGTTTTGAGTAGACCTTGAGTAGCTCTATCAGTGAGATTTGACCTTGCATAAAGGAGAGTTACCTTTTGGAAACGCCATCCATTTTAGTAAATGACTAGTAGGCTTTTCTAGGATTTTTAGAGAGTGTTTAAAAATGATTTTTGATGTGGATCTAATTGTATGAGCTTGTGTGTGAGTAGATATATGTAATAATATATTGGCATAATGTTTAGAGCTCTATATAAATTTTGGTGTGCATTTCTAAAATTAGCACTTTTCTGTTTTTATTAAATCTTGTGTAATTGTTTGTGAATAAATGTTTGTTTGCTAGGATCTTGTTTTCTAGCATATGTAGATGTTTTGATCTCTGCTAAAATGATGTTTTATTTCAGTATTAGTATGTTAGGAAGTTTGTGCATGTTTGCAAAACAACTAGAAATAGAAATAGTCTAGTATTGTTTTCTACTATTTTTATGGACTAGATTGTGTGAGCTAGTTTTGTTATGTTTATTACCTAGGTTTTTGATGTTGTTGTGTTGAGTGCAGTACCATTTTGGTACTTATGTTGTGATGGTATCACCTCTGTTAGCTTGCACATTAATTTATAGGAAAGCATATGTAGCATTGTTTGTTTGTTTTACTTTATTGTTTTCACTAGTATGAGTAGTTGTGTGATGTTTCCTTGGTGAATTATTATTTTCTCAAGTGAGACCAGAGGCATTGTGACCTCTCAATTCTTGGGTATATTATTGGAACACCCACGGGTCCCATTGCATTTTGGTTAGGGATACAAATTCCCCACCATACACTTATTTGTCGGTGGCTTATATTACTATATGAATGTTTAGTATTTTCCACCAAGGAAAATAGAAGATTGCTCTACTTGTTTGATTGAAGTGTTTAGTAATGCTTTCTGACTCCTAGTATGTTTAGTTTAAGTACATTTGTGTATATGATGTTCCCTTGGGAATATCATGTTAAGAAGTGATTGGCTATTGTTTTAATTAATTTGACTGTTGTTTGCAAATGGAAATATTTTCCTAGTGTTGGTAAATTATGTGTGGATAGAAATTTCCTTGAGTAGTTTGATTTTGAAAGTGTTTGTTTGAGCTTGTATTGAGTGCATGGTTACTGGTTGTATAGCATGTCACTTTGATGCTTGTTATTTGGTTGTTAGAAAATCATGTATTATTAGACTTGGTTGATTCTTGCTAAGTAGGTGTTTTCATAGAATTATTTTAGTATAATCGGTTACTAGCATCTGTAAGGTGTATGTTCTGTTAGTAGGTATTCATAATAATGTATTTCTTGTTTAGTAAAATGCATTCTTGTTGTGTTGATTGCTTCTCTATTGATGTATTAGTGTTTCCCTAGATGTTATGAGTTGCTCTATTATGATTGCCCTTCTGTTTTATGAGTGTATGTTTAGCCTAGCATGTTTAGTATGTTTTCACTTCTGTTATTATGACATGACTCTTTAGTTGATAGTGGTTATAGTTTGTGCATTACATTATTTATTATAGCATGCTTGTGTAGTAATCTTTCATAATATTATGCTATTAGTGATCCCTTGTTTTTATTCTATCTTCTAACTATACTATGTCATATGATGCTTGTGTTTTAGAGTGTGTATTATGACTTGTTACACTTTCTTGAGCCACTGGTTTTTTTGGTTATATTTATGATTGAGTGATTCTTTAGTCTTTGTGTAGGCATGAGCTTAGTCAGTAACCATCTTGTTCATCTGTGGTTTGTTTGCTAAGTGGAATGTTCTGAGTGATTACTTTAGCATGTGTATTATAGTGATAACTTTTGTACCATGAGTGTTTGTGATGTAGTTCTCTCGTTAAATTTTTTGATTGTTGTGTTAGTATTCTAGTTTAGCTTCTTAAATGTCTTGGTACGAGAGTGGTACACCCAGTCAACCTATGATATTTAAGATGTGGAATATGGTTTCTCAACCATAAGTATTCTAGTAGTAACGTTTGTACCATGAGTGTTTGTGAGGTAGTTTCTCGATAACTTTTGAGTGATTGCGCTAGTATAAGCTTGCTTGTTGTATGTGTTGCTTTGTCTATTGATTGGCTTCATTGGTTCTGAGTGTGTGTCTTTTATTATTTTTACGACGTTAGAAAACAAAGAAGAAGAAGAAGAAGAAGAAGAAGAAGAAGGAGTTGTAGAGTTGTGTGTCAAGATTCGACCTACTTCAAAGCCAAGGACACAAAGAGTTTCAAGGCAAGCCATCCTGATGCTTGCTACTACACTTATCATTATCTATCATGCATGTTTTACTTCTGAAAGTTTTACAAAAACTTGGATTATCAAAACTATTTTTGTGTGGCTATTACTATTATTAATATTATATAAGTTATTATTATGCCAGTAGTTGAAACTTGGTATTACCAAGCCCATAGCCACCATATGGTATTTTTACCATCAAAAGTATAAGTCCCTAAGTGGACACCCTACAAATATGACTTTTGCAAAACAAAGGCTTTATTGAAAACCCGGTGGAAAGTCGAAGCCTTATCCATAGGAGAATTATGAAGTGGTCATTTTTGGGGAAAAGGTGTTTTAAAAAATGACACATAACCTAGTCTTTGCCGGACAAGCTTTATCGTACTGCCACTCTAGCCCAACATGGGAACGGATCTTAATTTGAAACTTGTTCTTGTTAGTGTGTGTTCTATATCAATTTTCTATAAGGGACGTGATCTCTCAAACCAAAATGTCGCCAAGTTACGAAACACATGACATACAAAGTGTGGGATTAATTTATCCTCCGGCCGCAGCAGTTGGGTCTCCTGCCGTGGCGCTGGCAGACAGGGTGCCAGCGTGATTAAACACAACTGAAGAGATAGTCATTTACTAGCTTGAACATAGTGGATGGTTAGGATCATCTATGTGATGTTCATTAACTGTTGATATTCACGGCGGACGTTCTGGATCTTGTGGAATGTGGACACCTCTGCAGAGTCAAACCATTCTGAATAGACACGTCCTCGGATATGGATAGTTGAGTGGCCATGTATCTAGCATTGTGTCAATGTTTTCAAAGTGGAGTTTTGAAAAGGGGTTTTGAACGTGTGGAGTATTGAAAGGAGGCACTTTGTACCTATGAGGTACGGATTAAGAAAAGCTGGAAGTTGTTTTACAAGAAGTTTTGCAAAGAAAAACTTTCTTTCTAAAAACAATGTTTTACAAAAAAAACTCCTGGACATGCAATAGCTACAAGAGAAAGAAAACTATATTATTTTCTTTTGAAGTATCTTCTTCAACCAAGATACAGAGATTTGAAAAATCAACTATGATGTATCTTTCATATATCATGGGTAGTGAACCCTATGTATAGCCTACCACTCCACCATATAAGCATACTTGCATTCTATAAGCTTCATGATGGGTGTCTTGCAGAGTACATTCAAATGTACTCATATTGGTTTTGTCCCTGGTATTTACTTGCCAAACTTCGAGGAGGAGCCTGAGGAGGAGACCTACAAGGGGGAGTACTGCACTGATGGCCTTGCGAACTAGGTTCGTCTCCCGATCAGCAGCCTGTAGGTTAATGCGTGACTTGGGCTCTACTACGTTGTGTGTGTTTTGTCTTACGTTGTGTGTTGAGTTGTTTGCCCTGTGTGGCAGTTGTGTTAGACTTGGTCTAGTGACCATGTCTCTTTGTAAGACCTTTCTCTAATCGTGTAATGGATGTTGTATCTTTATGCCAACTTGATATGTTGTTCACGACTGGTGTGATATGGGATCGTGAATGCGTATGCATATCGGAGGTCCTTGAACAGTGGTTCAGGGGGACCTTACATGGTAGGACAAAATATGTTGTGAAGTTTCTCATTGCGAGCACGTATGACTATATTGGAACACATGCCTATGTTTTTCCTAGATGTTTGATGCTTTATTATTATTATCTGCAATTCCCATGTTAGATTATTACATGACCTATGTTATCCATGCAACACCCGTCCATTCCCTCTATGCCTACGGTACTTCCCATCCTGTTGTTTTCCGCGATTGCTACTGTTGTTACTATTTTACTACTGGTGATATTTAATTTCTACTACTGCTATAGAACCGTTACCACTGATAAATTGTTGCGAGGAAGTCTACTTTCAGGTGCAGCTGAATTGACAACTCAGTTGTTAAGGCTAATAAATATTCTTTGGCTCCCCTTGTGTCGAATCAAATAAATTTGGGTTTTTCTTCCCTCGAAAACTGTTGCGATCCCCTATACTTGTGTGTCATCAAGCATGAGGCGCACACAAGAGCTACGGGTATTATATATCTTCTAGATTGACTCCAGTGCAAATGGGAAACTGTTGGAGATATGCCCGAGAGGCAATATAAAGATGATGATATATCTATGTATCCATGATTTGTAATTATGTGCCTTGAATAATATCTTGGTATTAATTGGCAAGTTTGTGACTTGCTTGTGAAACTCTTTACTTACATGTTTATTCTAAATATGTCCCTAGTTGGAGTTCATGTGAGGACACTGATGGCGTATAGTTGACGGGAGACTTCTTGCTGATGATGACTTTGAAATCCCCGGCAACGACGCCAGAAAACTTGATGTGTCCCTCGACGAGAGGCTGACGTTGGTAAACCCCAAGAGAAAGGTCGAATCGAACAGTAGGAGGACAAGCAATCTCTGAAGGTTGATGCATCTGAGGTGGCAGGGCGCACTACCGGTTCAGCAGCAACGTGGAACCTACACAACACAATCAAATCACTTTTTGCCAACGAAGCAGTGAGGTTTTTAGTCTCACCGGTTTTGCTGAACACAAAGAGGTTAAACATAAGGTGTGGAAAATAATATGAGAATAGTACGAAAGCAGTGGAAGCAGTGTGAAAACAGTAGAAGCAATGTGTGTATTATCAGTATGAGAAAATGGACCGGGGTCCACAGTTCACTAGTGCTGTCTCTCCGTGAAAGATATATAACATGTATGGAGAACAAATTACAGCTGGGCAATTGACAGTAATGAAGGCTGCACCGCAGTGCATACGCAATACATAAAGATTACTATGTGATTCATGTGGGCATTACAACAAAATACATAGACCGTCATCCAACTGCATCTATGACTAATAATCCACCCTCTGAATAGCATCCGAACGAACTTTGGGTATTAAGTTGCAAGCAACAGATTATCGCAGTAAGCAAAGTGTGTAATGTAAAAAATGTAAACTAAGTAAGCACCATTGTTTTCTCCCTAATGGAAACAGCACATATTTCATCCATCACGTTTCTGTCACTCGAGCACAAATGCAAAGGAGGCATGAACCCACTATCGAGCATAAATACTCCCTCTTGGAGTTAGTAGCATCTACTTGGCCAGAGAATCTACTAATAACGGAGAGCATGCAAGATCATAAATAACATATGCATTAAGATAACATGATAGATTGATAATCAGAAGACATAGCATTCAACATTCATCAGATCCCAGCAAACACAACATGTAGCATTACATAAACAAGATCTCGATCATGTAGGGCAGCTCACGAGATCTAAACTTGAGGTACAAAGTGGAGAAGACAACCATCTAGCTACTGATATGGACCCGTAGTCCAGGGATGAACTACTCAGGCATAACTTCGGAGGAGGGCATGGTGGTGTAGACCCCTCCGGTGATGAATTCCCCTCCCGGCATCGGTGCCGGGGAGGGCTCCAGAACCCTCCCAGTCTCGGGATGACGATGACGGCGGCCTCGGGTATTTCTCAGAAAAAAGTGGTATATCTTTAGGGTTCACATATCGGGGGGATTATATAGGCGAAAGGGCGATGGCGGTGGACGCCCGAGGGGCCCACACCACTCCCAGGCGCGGCCAGGGGGCGCGCCGCCCTATGTTGTGCCCCCCTGTGGCCCCCTCCGGGCCTCTTCGGGACTCCGTGGAACCTTCGGGAATTCTAAGACTTCTGGGCTTCGAATTTTCCAATTCCGAGAATATTTCCAGAACAACTTTTCTGAAACTAAAAACAGCAGAAAACAGGGAACTAGCTCTGTGGCATCTTGTCAATAGGTTAGTCCGCAAAATCGATAAAAATAACATAAATTGTATAGGAAACATGTAGGAAACAACATGGAACATCAGAAATTAAGGATATGTTTATGACGTATCAACATCCCCAAGCTTAGTTCCTACTCGTCCTCGAGTAGGTAAACGATAAAAACATCTAATTTCTGAGCTGACATGCTACCAACATAAACTTGAGCATCAATAATGTAAAAGCATATGTAAGCTGAGATCATAGAACTTCAACACAAGCATGATAAATAAAATTTTAACAATAAAGCATAGCAATCACCTTGCATCATGAGAAGTAACACAAATAAAAGATCATGAATAACAATGCATCAAAAGTTATACGTTTGTTTCAAGTATATAGAAAACATGGCAAAGTGATATTTCGCGAGTCCTTAAGAGTGGGGCAAAACATTAATGCCAGGATGCCTTCAAAGTTCATGAGGAAGACTAGAGAAAATAATTAGAGAACATACAATAACACATCAAGAATGAATTAATAATGTTTCTAGGACAAATGCACATTAAACTCAGAATGGCAACTATGCTCTCTCAACTGTGCATAAGGTTAGAAGATGGAGACTCAACATAAAAGTAAAAGAAGGGCCCTTCCTAGAGGGATGCATGGAACACTCATGTGCTAGAGCTTTTATTTTATTAAACAGAGGTATAAAATGTTTGACACTCCTCCCAACCATCTTACACAAACAATGGGTAACCAAATCCTCGGGTGCCTGCCAACAATCACATACCGTGGAGGAGTGTCTATTTTTAGAGAGTTGTATGCTTATGTCAACAAATGGTAAACAGAAAATACAGTACGTGACAAGCCAACTAGACTTCACAAGAGCGGCTCTCATAGAAGGACGCATCTGGGTAGAAGGTCATCCCTCTTTCTCTTTTTTTTACACAATTATGCTCAGTCCGATAAATCAGGGGAAAAAATAGTGAAGAGAATTTGTTGTTATTAATTTGGGGCTGGGCACCCCGCTACCAGCTCTTCTATCAATTGGATAAGCGGGTGAAGCCACTATTCTAGGGTGTCAAAGTCCAATCAACAAGTGAGATAAAGATTCTCTATTTACATCCTCATGACCTAAAATAGGAGCACAAAACAGGAGTAATTTTAAAGTTTTAAAGGTAACACATGAGCACTTTACTTTGGAGTGGCGGTTAAATACCACATGTAGGTAGGTATGGTGGACACATTTGGAAAACTTTGGTTTTTGGGAGTTGGATGCACGAGAAGAGCTCATACTCAGTACAGGTGGAGGCTTGCAAAAGACTAGGATCGACAAATCAAGAGAGCATAAGAGCCATAATCATGCATACGACATAAACATCATTAATCAAAGCATAAGTGGTACCAAAAGTTAAAAAAATAAATGATAATAGAGGCTATAAGTGGCTGGTTCATAGTCATAAACATGGTGTGAGCATGCGCCAAGTCAACCAAATAAAACATTCAAAGGAGAACACCACAAATTTATGCTTCAATATGACAAGAACAACTCATGATTCTTTCAATGGCACATTAAACACTCTCAGCTATTTGAGACTAATCATGCTACTAAATAACCACTAGGCTTTAGAATTAAAATAACATCTAGCATGATATGAAAAATTCTAGCCACAGTCTATACAAGCTTCTACTTGCACCGTTATAAACTCTACTTCAAGCAGCAGTTTCTTTTCCCAACAAGCACCATATAAAGTATGTTTTAACAAATAACGCTCTAAATGATACAGCAAGAAAACATGAGAGTACTCACATAACACTACAAAAACTAAAATTTCTGAATAAGAGATGCAAAGAAAACAAGAGCTATACATGAATTTTACAGCATCTAGAAGAAAAACTAAGAATACGAGCATAACGAGTATTCAAACGAAAAAGCGGAGCGTGTCTCTCTCCCAAACAAGGATTTATAGGGTCCAAATATATTATGGCATCAAGGAAAACAAAATAAAACAAGAGAAAACAAAATAAAATCAAACAGACGCTCCAAGTAAATATCATATGATGTGACCGAATAAAAATATAGTTTCACTAGAAGTGACCTGATAGATTGTTGATAAAGAAGCGGATGAATTTGGCATCCCCAAGCTTAAATGATTGAGTGTTCTTATAATTTGCTGGGATGAACCACGGGGGCATCCCTAAGCGTTGACTTTGCACTCTTCTTGATCACATATATCACCCTCTTCTCTTGACCCTTGACAACTTCCTTCACACCACAGTTAAAGAGTAATTCACATTAGAGGGTTAGTGAAACAATCAAAAATCCATGTGTTCTGTATGGGAACAAGTGCTATTGATACTTTTAAACATTAGATATAGCCTCTCATGTTTCGTGACGCAAAGAAATCCACTTTACATTGTAAAAGAGCAAATCCAAGAAAAATGGCAGAATCTACGAAAACCAGAACGGTCTGTAAAGACGAATCTTTTCGGGGCACTTACGTTGCTCAGATCGAAAAACTTAAAGAACAAAAAAGTTGAGGAATAATAAAAAAATGTCAGGTCATTTTGATTCTCGTGAGAATTATGCGATTTTTATCGGTGGACAGCAGAAATCTGTTTCCTGCGCAGAAATCCAAAACCAACTCCAACTCTCGTCAGAAACTTTACATGGAACAAATAAAACATGAAAATAAAGATACAAAGGAGTTGCTACATAAGTATACAACCCCCCTACTCAAATAAAACAAAGCAAAAAATAAAACCATGGGTTATTTCCCAACAAGTGCTTGTCTTTAACGCCTTTTAGCTAGGCCTAGAAAAGTGGAATCAAGTGTTTTCAAGTGAAGAAGCATCCAAATTGTAATTTGTTCTAATAATAGAATCAAAAGGAAACTTCATTCTATTTCTAGGAAATTTTTCGATACCTTTCTTGAGTGGGAACTGAAATTTAATATTCCCCTCTTTCATATCAATAGCAGCTCCAATAATTCTAAGAAAAGGTCTTCCCAAAACAATTGGACAAGAAGCATTGCATTCAATATTCAAGAAAAAAAATCAATGGGGACAAGATTGTTATTAACCATGATAAGAACATCATCAACTCTCTCCAAAGGTTTCTTCCTAACAATATCAATAAGACGAACATCCAAATAACAGGGTTCCAAAGGTGGCAAATCAAGAATATCATAAAGTATCTTAGGCATAACAGACATACTAGCACCAAGATCATATAGAGAATTGTAATCAAAATCCTTCACTTTCATTTTAATAATGGGTTCCCAACCATAATATAGATTCCGAGGGATAGAGGCTTCACAACTTAATTCATCCTCTCTAATTTGCATGAGAGCATTGGTAGTATGTTTTCTGAAAGCCATATTCATAGTACTAGCATTAGGACAACTAGCAAGATATTGTAGGAACTTAATAACTTCAGTTATGTTGCAATAATAAAAATCAAGATCATTTTTATCAAAGGTAATGGGATCATTGTCTCCCATGTTTCTAAAAATTTCAGCACTTTTATCAGAAACATTTTTAGCAGTTTCAGGCAGTTCTGCATTTTTAATAGCAGAAGTGGGAGTATTTCCAACACCAATTACTTTACCATTGATAATATAAGGTTTACTAGCATGAGAGGCTTCAGTTTTACTAGTTATGGTAATGGTGCAAACATTATCTATATTGTTCTTTCTAGCTATTTCATCTTCTCATTCCCATCTAGCATGCAATTCAGCTAACATCCTAACATTATCATCAATTCAAATTTGGATAGCATTCAAAGTTTTGGTTTATTTAACATCATGAGGCATAACCTTTAGTTTCAGAAGATAACCATCAAGAGCAAGGCTATCAACTTTAGAAGCAAGAACATCAATTTTGCCAAACTTTTCCTCAACATATTTATTAAAAGCAGGTTGTGTACTAATAAAATTCTTAAGCATGTTCTCAAGATCAGAGGGTACACTTTTATTGTTGTTGTAGGAATTACCATAATCATTGCGATTATTGGGAGGATATGGCCTATAATTGTTGCTACCAAAATTATTCCTATAAGCATTGGTGTTGAAATTATTATTTTTAATGAAATTCACATCAACATGCTCTTCTTGAGAAACCAAAGAGGCTAAAGGAACATTATTTGGATCAATAGAAGCATGGACATTCACAAGTATAGACATAATAGCATCAAGTCTTTCACCCAAACAGGAGGTTTCTTAAATAGAATTTACCTTCTTACCAGTTGTAGCTCTCTCAGTGTTCCATTCAGAATAATTTACCAGCATATCATCAAGAAGCTTTGATGCTGAACCCAAAGTAATTGACATAAAGATTCCTCCAGCAGCTGAATCCAGAAGGTTTCTTGAAGAAAAATTCAGACCTGCATTAAAGGTTTGGATGATCATCCAAGTAGTCAGTCCATGAGTGGGACAATTCTTTACTAAATATTTCATTCTTTCCCAAGCTTTAGCAACATGCTCATTATCAAGTTGCTTAAAATTCATAATGCTACTTCTTACAGAGATAATCTTAGCAGGAGGGTAATATTTTCCAATGAAAGCATCTTTACACTTAGTCCAAGAATCAATTAATACTATTTCTAGGCAAAGATAGCAACCATTCTTTAGCTCCTCCTCTCAAAGAGAAAGGAAACCATTTTAGTTTAATAATATCTCCATCTACATCTTTATATTTTTGCATCTCACATAGTTCAACAAAATTATTAAGATGGGCAGCATCATCATCAGTACTAATACCAGAAAATAGCTCTCTCATAACAAGGTTTAACAAGGCAGGCTTTATCTCATAAAAATCAGCAGTAGGAGCAGGTGGAGCAATAGGTGTGCTAATGAAATCATTGTTTTTGGTGCTAGTAAAGTCACACAACTTAGTGTTCTCAGGAGTAGTCATTTTAGCAAGGCTAAAAACAGGAATAAAACTACAGCTAGAATAAGAACTAATTTTTTTTGTATTTTTTATAAAGAGAAGAAAACAAGACAAAATAAAATAAACTAAGCAAAAATAAAACAAAGTAAAGTGATTGGAAGAGAGAGACTCCCCTTGCATAAATTCTCTTCATCCCCGGCAACGGCGCTAGAAAACTTGTTGTTGGCGTATAGTTGACGGGAGACTTCTTGTTGATGATGACTTCGAAATCCCCGGCAACAGCGCTAGAAAACTTGATGCGTCCCTTGACGAGAGGCTGACGTTGGTAAAACCCAAGAGAAAGGTTGTGAAGAGTGCATCGGGAAGTTTTCCCTTAAAAAAGAAACCAAGGTTGAATCGACCAGTAGAAGGACAAGCAATCTTTGAAGGTTGATGCAGCTGAGGTGGCAGGGCGCACTACCGGTTCAGCAACAACGTGGAACCTACACAACACAATCAATTCATTTTGCCCCAACGAATCAGTGAGGTTGTCAATCTCACCGGTTTTACTGAACACAAAGAGGTTAAACGTATGGTGTGGAAAATCATGTGAGAACATTATGAAAGCAGTGTGAAAACAGTAGAAGCAGTGTGTGTATTATCAGTATGAGAAAATGGACCAGGGTCCACAGTTCACTAGTGGTGTCTCTCCGTGAAAGGTAAATAACATGTGTGGTGAACAAATTACAGCTTGGCAATTGAAAGAAATGAAGGTTGCACCGTAGTGCATATGCAATACATATAGATTACTATGTGATTCATGCGGGCATTACAACAAAATATATAGACCGTCATCCAACTTAACCTATGACTAATAATACACCCTCCGAATATCATCCGAACAAACGTTGGGTATTAAGTTGCAAGCAACAGATTATCGCAGTAATCAAAGTGTGTAATGTAAATAATGTAAACTAAGTAAACACCGTTGTTTTCTCCCTAATGGCAACAACACATCCTCCATCCGTCACGTTTCTTTCACTCGAGCACAGATGCAAAGGAGGCATGAACCCACTATCGAGCATAAATACTCCCTCTTGGCGTTACTAGCATCTACTTGGCTAGAGCATGTACTAATAACGGGGAGCATGCAAGATCATAAAAAACATATGCATGAAGATAACATGATAGATTGATAATCATAAGACATAGCATTCAACATTCATCAGATCCCAACAAACACAACATGTAGCATTACATAAAGATGATCTCGATCATGTAGGGCAACTCACAAGATATAAACATGAGGTACAAAGTGGAGAAGACAACCATCTAGCTACTGCTATGGATCCGTAGTACAGGGATGAACTACTCACGCATCACTTCGGAGAAGAGCTCTAGAACCCTCCCGATCTCGGGATGACGATAACGGCAGCCTCGGCTCTTTCTTGGGAAAAAGTGGTATATCTTTAGGGTTCACGTATCGGGGGGATTATATAGGCGAAAGGGCGATGGAGGTGGACTCCCGAGGGGCCCACACCGCCCACAGGCGCGGCCAGCGGGCGCCACCCTATGGTTAGTCCCCCCCTATGGCCCCTTTGTGGGCCTCTTCGGGACTCCGTGGAACCTTCGGGAATTCTAAGACTTCAGGGCTTCGAATTTTCCAATTCCCAGAATATTTCCAGAACAACTTTTCTGAAACTAAAAACAGCAGAAAACATGGAACTGGCTCTGTGGCATCTTGTCAATAGGTTAGTCCAGAAAATCGATAAAAATAACATAAAATGTATAGCAAACATGTAGGAAACAACATGAAAACAACATGGAACATTAGAAATTAAGGATACGTTTATGACGTATCATACACTCATGAATATTAGACTAACACATGTATTGGTTTATGGCTACGATTCTCAAGTCATAGACGTGGTGATTTCAAACTAATAATATGAACTCATGTTGTGAACATGGAGTTGGACTGACCCACCTTGAGACATTGAAACAAAGTTCATAGTTCTCTCTCTATGCGACGTGCTTGCTTTGTCTTTAGATCTGAGATTGTCGCATGTTCTTGAGATGTGAATCAACCTACTTTCGGGCTATCAAACGCTACACCATGACATGGTAGTTATAAAGGTAGCTTTCGGGTTTGTCATGAAGCATTATGCCAGGCATGGTAAGTAAATATGGGATTTTCCCCTGTCTTCATGAGAGAGATATTTCCCTGGGCCCCTCGAGATCGGATCTAGAAATTCATGGTTGTGTTCCATGTAACATCCCAAATTTGCTAACATTAGGGTGTGTGGTGTTGTGTTCATCTCATACATGCATGAAACACAAAACTAAATCATGTTTTAAACAATTTAAATTGTGATTTTAAATGGGTTGAGAAAATCCCACAAATAGTGCTTATTCCGGGTTCAAAAATCTTGTATTGGAAAATAATCAATTTCACCAAAGCAAAGTATGGTGAGGTTGGAAATTTTGTGAGGTTTTCAAAAATGATTTTTGCCAAATTTTCTGTTTTCAAAAAGGCCCCCAAAACATCTGTTTCCTATGCTGTTTTAAAGCAGAGAAGGACCTTTTGGTGAATCTCTAATTTTTCCAGGGGTTTTTTGCAAATCATCCCTTTTGTCTTCTTCCACTCCGGCCAGTAGGCGGCCAACTCGTCGAAGCGTCCGCCACGTCCTCCTGGGACTCCCGCGCGGATAAGGGGTGAGGGAGACGTCCCCATCTCGCCTCCCTCCTCGCTGCACCCTCCTTTCCCCTCTTCTCTTGCTCCCTGGTAGCAGACGACGAAACCCTAGATCGGGCCGCCGCCGTTGCGCGCCGTCGTTGCCGCCTCTCCCGAGCTACGCCGTGGGTGCCATCTGCACGGTCGTCCTCCCCTCTACCTCTTTGCCGCCGAAATCGAGCCGAAGCGTGCTAAATCGTCGCCGCCGTCCTCTTCTCCCTCACGGCCGGCCGAGCGTCGTCGCCGTGATTCGCCGCCGTCGAGCTCCCTCCAGCCTCCCCGAACACACCTTTGGCTTCACCACGCCATCGTGAGCTCTCCGGTGCCCTCCCCGTGCTCCCTCTCTTCCTCTAGCCTACTGTCCTCGAGGGCCGCTGTCGGCCGCCGCGGTTCCTCGTCGCCGGCGAGCACTCTGCGACCATTTGGTCACCGGATGGTACCCCTCAACTCCCCTTGAGATCCTCTCCGTCGTGGTGTAACTTTTTCAACCAATTTGCTACGGATTGATCGATTTCTTGATCAACGGAGGAATTTGCCTCCGCATGATGTCACAGTGACATCGTTGTGATGTCATAACTCCCTCTTTTTAGTAATTCTATTAATTCCAGAAAAATGGTTTATTTTGTAAAATCAATAACTATTAAAATATTACCCAGAAGAATAAAAGGAAGGTATGAAAGTGATCAGAAAAATCTAAGCTACCCAAATATACCTTTTTCACACATGTTTGAGAAAGTCCAAAAATGAGCATTTATTTAAATGTTGTTTAATCTTTTAAAATAGAAAAATAAGTTTTTTTCACCAAATTTAGAAAAATAAAAGTTATATACCAAATTGCTCAAAATGACAAATGAAATCTAGTTACGATGTTTTCAAACCAATTTGAGCAACTAAAATGGTACTCACCTTCATAACCACCCGAATTGCCCTCTGGCGTCTATTTCGGGATAAATTCAGTAAAAATGCAGAACTGACATGCGAACCCTAGCAACCCATAGAACATGCTTAGGGCTTTAATTTAGTGCATTAATTTTCTCATGCATACATATTTCCCATTGCATCGATGCCATGTGTTGATTCTTGTTCTTCTTCTTTTCGGTGTTTGTTCCCCCTCGGTAGAACCCGACTCCAAAGCGAAGGCCAGCAACTCCATGGAGAATACTTGATACTAACCGACAAGTCAAGCACTTATCCCAGAAGATCTTTATCTGGTTTTCTTATAACCAAGGCAAGCATAACCTCTTATCTGCTCATATATGTTTTCGAACAACATTTGATTCTCGTACTTTGCATTCGATTCCAAAGTATTTGATGCTAGTAGATATAGATCACCTATATACTGCATTGCCTCAATATCCTGATCCACTGCTCCTAGCCGCCATAGATTTGCTTGTGCGCATCGCCAGAGCCTCATACCTGCTTCGCTTAGCTTTACATGCTTGTTTACCTCTGCTCCATCCGGTTGATGAATCAGAGATGCGATAACCTAGTATTATATGATGACGTGGTAAGATGAGCACTGTGTGGTTAACTTGACTAAGGCTTGGACGAGAGGCCACTTGGGAAGTGGTTGTTCGTTCCGTACTTGCCAACCCTAGGAGTAAGGCGGGGCGCAGAAGCCAAGACTGAGCGTACAACCACGCGCGATTGCCATGAGCCTCGCCGACCGACTAACTTAGCTGGCTTTATCCATGAGTCACGTTGTAACATCCCTGATTTTTGGAAAATGCAAAAATCACAAAATTTTGAAACTTTTTGTTTTCATATTGTGCAAGTCACCAAAAACCAAATGAGAAGCAAGAAACAAAAGAAAACAATACATATTTCAATGAAATTGAGTTCACCAATCCAATTATGCCTTGTTCCTTAAACCCTAAAACCTTATTCAAAAAAATAAGTTTCTTTATATAAAGGGAATATCTTTTATTAACAAACCTTTACCTAAAATGTTTACAACTCCAATATTAATCTGAATTTATTTTATGGCATCAAAAAAACCAAAGAATTATAAACCTTAATAAAGTTCTAATCCCCAAAAATATTTTGATGAGAATAAAATTATTAATAATAACTTTTAGTTGTTATTCCAAGTTTTAAACATGAAGGGGTGAAAATGAAATGCATTTCTTTGATATAACATAACAAAAGGTTTTAAAAACAATATTATGACTAGTGGTTTTATTCTAAATTTTATTGATCAACAATAATAATTAATTGTTATAAACTAATGAAATAGCATTAAGTTACTATTAATAAATCCTTCATATCCTAAATTTATTAACTATGAAAATGGTTTGAAATTGACTTCCAAAACTATTATTTGAAATGTTTAATGTCTCTAAAAATTTATTGAATCAAAAACCCCATTTTACTATTTTCTATTTTAAAATGGTATTAAGTACTATTAGTGAATTAATTATATTTTCAAAACATAAAAGAGATGAAAACTCTTTGAAATGGTTTTGGAAAATAGTATTTGATCTTTATAAAGCCACTGAAATTATATTTGACTAATAATTGTATTTTATAATTTTCTAAATTAAAAATCACATTAAGTAACTATTAAGGAATTATTCAAATTTCAAAAATAAAATATGTTGAATTGTTTTCAAAAATGGTATTGTTGGAAAGCATTTGAAATTTTGAGATTTTAGAAATTTGTTTCATTTCATTTGGATTAATAAAACAGAAGATATTAAGAATATAGAAAAACAGGAAAAGAAAAAGAAAAATAGTTGATGACGTCATCAGTGACGTCATGTCGTCCCCTTCCTCTCGCCAGAAATCACGCCCGTGACAGTGAAATCGAATCCCGTCAATTCCTCGCGTTAATGACCATAATTACCTTCCCTCTCTGCCTCTATAAGATGCCCCGATCCTCCTCTCTGTTTCCCCTCTATCTTCCGTCCAAAAGAGCCCCCAGACCATCTCTAATTCCTCGTCGGAGTTGATTCGTCCCGCGGCCGTGTTCCTCCACCTCCGGCTACTACGGTGAGTCCTAGGGCCCGAGGTCACATTGTTCTCGTTCCCCAAGACCGTGCGGTCCTTCCTGACCCTCTTGCTCGATTTTATCGCCGCAGATTCGAGCGCGGCGTGAACACCCGAGGCACACCGGAACCACGCCACCTTCCTCTGCATCGCGTCATCGCCACAGAGCTCGCCGCACGTCCCCGAGGTCCTCATCAAGTTCACCGTGACGAGGCGCGACTCGTGGTGCCCCTCCGAAGCCCAGGGAGCCACCGCCGTGCCCGCGCCGTCGAGTTCCGAGCAGTTGCGCCGCCGCGCCGCCATTTTCCGGCGGAAAACTCCGGTAGGCCACCCTCCTATCTTCGGTAACCGTTGGATTTTTTTTTTTACGCGCAGGATTAGATCTTGGATCGAAAGGGTACCCCGTCGTTGGATCTGGATCCAACGATCCAGATTTAAATGGCTTAGCCCAGTCAGCTTGCACGTTAAGTAATTATCCGTCGCTCGGCGTAGCTCATAGCAGGCCCAAGCCCGTTCCCTGTCCGTCGCACGCGCGATAGATAAGCAATCTGAGCCCAGCCTCTGTCTGGAATTATTTCCAAATAAATTTAAAATGTAAATTTTGAAGAAAAGCCCCTACATCTTAGATCTATCATATCTTTTGATCCATAAGGCCAAATTTAGCAATCTTGGACTTTTTAGAATCAGCACAACATGTAGAAACTTTTGGCACTGGCCAAATTCAAATTTGACTAACTTAAATTGGTTCAAATTCAAATATGCTTGTTTGATGAATTTTGGCATAATACAAATTCTACAAATCCAAATATTGTAAATAAAATATATTTGGAAACCTTAGGATGTGTACTTTCATATCCTCTGTCCTAAAATAATATTTGAACAAATTAAAATTGAATTTAGAATTAAGTTGTCTATTTGAGTATTTTTGACATAGATTAATTTCTATAAATATTTTCAATATAGTTCCTTAAGCAAAATTGCTCCTTTTGGTAACCTTTAACCAGAGACATCAGTACATAAACCTTTTTGGACATCCTTGGACCATGACCATGAGTATTTGACCAAAAACCCTACTTAGTGATACAGCCCTTTCACCATGTCTTAGAAAATAGTTTTCACTCAGGTTATAGACATTTGGAGCCAAGCCAAGTCCTTAGAATGTGTCAATCACATATAGTACCAAGTAGTGAAATTTAGTTTTCTATCTACATCTCCACTCTTCTATTCTTGCTTCAAGAAATTCATCAAGACTCAAGCACAAGGAGGGACTTCATTTCAACTTAGTGGAAACATGAAGAGCTACAAGGAAGATCAATGAAGAAGTCTTGAAGAAAAGACTTGTACTCCACACCTAGAAGAAAACTCAAGAAGTACAAGTGTGAAGAAATTTAGAAGAAAACATCTCCCATCTCTCTTTCTATCCTTCTCCTTAAATTTTTCTTTCAAATTAACTTAGTGGTATTTGTGCCCATCCCATACCCAAACCAATTAGTGAATTCAAAGCCATGAAGAATTTATCAAGACCAAGAGAAGAATCCATCCAAGGAACAAGACTACAATAGAAGCATGAAGATGATCTTCAAGAAGGCAATCACATGAGGCCTAGAAGCAATCCATACAAGTTGAAGAATAACAAGTTATTTTTGTCCAACCATTTACCCAAATGGAAAACCCAAGACTTAGTAATATTTTCCCTTTGATGATGAAGTTAGTAGACCTACCCTAGACACAATGGAAAATACTAACATAGTCACTCAAATATTTTTGAAGGTGAATATGACCAAGTGTTTGCATGTATTACTTTAGTTGAATAAGTAATATGTTTATTCTTAGTGAACTCTTGGAACTTCCTCGACAAGTATGGTTATAATAAAGTTAGTTTTCTACAAACTCAACCTAGCCCATCTCAAGTAAACCCTTGGAAACTCCATAACAATGTATTGAACCATTATGGAATGAATCTTTCAAAACTCAAACATTGACCTTGTCCTAGCCAACTGGGTCCAACTCCATTGTTATGTTATTTGCTATGTTTGCTTTCTCCACCTATGTGATTGATTGCTAGGATGCTTGTTTATTTTGTTATTGTGTTTTCAATGAATAGATTGTACGGAGAGCAACGATCTTTTGTGAAGAGAGTGTGATATCTTCACCAACTTCAACAAGGCAAGTAACACACCATCAACTACCCATTATTTTCTATATGCATTAGTTGATTTTGAGTAGTATGCATGATAGGAAATTTTACTAAGTTATACTATGCTATGCTATTATCCTAGTAGTGTGTAGCCATCCCTTTTACCTTGTTATTTTGATAGCCTTAGAATTTACTAGGTGCTATGCAATGTTACAAATTGTTTTACTAGATGTTGAGGAAAAATCCTAAGTATAACTAATGAATGAACCACCTGGGTGGAAGTGGTAAGACTGGGTTATGTTGAGTGTTCCCTCAGGGCCCTTATCTAAGGGTTATTCCACTTGAGGTTGTCACTTGCGGATGGCCACCCTGGAACAAAGAGATTACTATGTCCTTCTAAGTTTAGTAGCTTTCCGTGCAGCCTTTAGTCATATGGGCTCTGTCTTGATCAACTAAGTTGAATGAACTCACTAGGCTTACAAGCAGATGTAGCATAATTATAGGTGGAACGGGTAAGCCAAACGGTGGTGGAATTTCTTCTGAAAGATCTCGTCTCAATCTTCTCCTTTCCTTAATGCACTCAGGGTGTATAGGATGTTTGGGCTGATTTGAGTCTGAAGGTGAAAGTGCACAAGCTCTGCAGAGTCAACAAACTAAGATCTTAGCCGTGTCCCCGGTTATGGACAACTATGAGCAGCTGGACAAGGATTGACGGAAGAATCTCATCATCAATTTCAATAAGTAAAATTTTGACCAAGTGAACAGTATTGTGGTTCTTGGATCTTAATCCAATGTTGCCACCCTTTTGAAAAGAAAAGTTTGTTTTACAAAAGTGATAGGAGAAAACTGGCTTTATGCAAACTTAGCCAAAACTCCACTCAGCCAAATAAGCATGTAGTATTAGTCTTGCCATTTATATCCACCATAGTGTTACTTGCCAATACATTAAATTGTATTGACTCCCTTGTGGCTGCATATTCCATATTGCAGATGTTTCTGAAGACGAGTGAGGATTTCGTTTAGGATCTCGAGACTATCGCCAACATGTTTTGCCTGTGGCACATGAAGAAGATGGGCTCAATGTTGTTCTATGTTTTCTGCTGTATTTCTTTGTTTTCTGCTAGTCTTCTAAGACTATGCAAGTTGTAATCCTATTTTGTAAAGACTGGATCATGCGATGTAATAGAATTTGATGCATTTGCATGATATTTCATTTTGTACTGTGGTGCTAGCAATTGATCCGGGGACTAGCACAATAACACAGGTATTCCATCTTTATTAAAAGTTGGGATGCTACAAAATGGTATCAGAGCATTGTGTTGCCTGTAGCATTCGAGACCCTAAGTTTGGATTAGAATAGGAAAAGCCATAGGAATAAAAATATACTATCTATTAACTACTCCACAAAGGAATCTTTTATATCTTCATTTCTCCTCGTACTCCTTTCCATGGTACATTTCTAATGTATACTCTTATCTGTAGATGACCAACATCATTGAATCACTCAAGAAAGGACCAATGATGACCATGACCCTGGAATGTGACACTGGTTTTCCAAGAGCATTGAAGGATCTCATGTCAATCATGGGATTTGAAGGACCAGCAGTCTATTGGGGTTTTCCCTACATTGATGAGGAAGATGATCTTGAATATTGGTGGGTGCAGATTCATCTGTACATGAACAAGGAGTACGACCACAAGAAGGGAGGAGATTGCATGCTTACCAACAAGGAGGTGCATTTGACATTCTTTGATTCAGCAAGAAGTGCTGCATGGATGGCTATTGAAGAACTTACTGAGAGACTCAAGTGGAGACTTCAC
Source organism: Alopecurus myosuroides (assembly GCA_028641055.1). NCBI lineage: Eukaryota > Viridiplantae > Streptophyta > Magnoliopsida > Poales > Poaceae > Alopecurus > Alopecurus myosuroides. The sequence goes on along the minus strand of CM054063.1, from coordinate 306,804,024 downwards.
AACACTAAGAATATTCTCAAGGAAGCCGAAGAAGAGATCAACACTCTTGAAAAAGAGATTACAATGTACAAGAACGCGGAGATCATTGTGAAGACTGAGTATTGAAGACTTATCATGAGGAATAAAGCAAGAAAGTTTTTACCCTGCCTTGAATAGTAGACCACCATGAGATGTAACAAAGTTGTGAGACACGAAACACGATTAGAGTATTGATCATACTAATGAGTGTGGTATGACAATACTAGATGTCTTCCTAAAACTATGTTGTTTGGTGTGATGAGTGTGTTGCTATATGTTTGTTATGTGTAAGATGAGTTTCCTTGATCTGCTGTGTTTGGATAGGAACCTTCTTAGATCCTTTCTAACCTCTACTCATCTTCCCTAAAACCTCAAAACAGATGTCTAGCCAGAATGCCAACAACCCGGAGAACTCAATAGCAATGCAGATGCTACTAGAAGCTCAAACTCAGCTGATAGAACTGATGACCCAGAACCAAGCAAACAACCCCAATATGGAGTTAACACCAGGAATGCAACAAGTGTTAGATACCCAATCCCAGATAGTGCACATGATGTCCCAAAACATGACCAATAGTGGAAACCATCAATCCTTGGTAGCTAGGGATAATCAGGAGACAGAAGAAGAAATGTTTTCAACACTCAAAGCCTGCAAAGCTTGTGGAGAGATAGGACACTATTCCAAAGATTGTCCAGATGAGTGGCCCCATGGTGATGCAAACAACTCAACTGAAAGATACTTCACTCAAGGTACTTGTTTTCTGTGTGAAGGAACAACACATGTTCCAACACAATGTCCACTTTACCCCATGGTACAACAAGTTGGACAACAAGCCAAAATGGAAATGCTTAGTGCAATCCAAGAGAACTTAGGAAAACCAGAAGTGAACGGAAAACACAAGCTGGATACTTTTCAGATGGACCATGTCAAGATGGATACTGGAGCCAAGACTACACCACATCCATATCCATCCAAACACTCCACCAAGAATTGCTATTCTTGTGAAGAAGATGGACATTTGTCTAGAAATTGTCCCAACAAGAAACCCAGACCTTCAACCAACATAGTTGAATATACTGGGCAACAGTATGAAGATATGATGGCCAATTTAACTCCACCAAGGAAGAAGAAGAAACTTCAGAAGAACCCCAATCCTGTCTATAGAGACATCAGCCAAGTGACTTGCTTCAAATGCAGAGATAAAGGACACTATGCAAATGGATGCCCTCAAAGGGAGAAGGAAGGAAACATGACTTTCTGAAAGAAGGAATCTTAGGCAAAGTTTCATGTTGAAAATAAATTTATTTTCCCTAGGAGTTCTTCCAGTGTAATAAACCACAATGAATGTCTGAGAAATGTGTTCCCATTATAATGAGATGATGTTGTGAAATCCTCTCAACTTGGTCTTTTGGCTGACCCAAAGAGTGACCCCTCAGTGTCAAAGGTAGTTCAACAGACCTATGTTGGTCTACACCTCTACCACAAAGGAAAGATCTACTCAAGCTAATCTCAAATCAATCTACACTCCAATCTAATGAATTTAGACTACCCACAAAAGTTTCTTTTAAGGGTGGTAGCCCACCCAGTTGTTTTGGAATCCAATTACCCAAATTTTTCTTTCTAACCTTCCCAAATCTCGGGACGAGATTTCTTTTAAGGGTGGTAGTCTGTAACATCCCTGATTTTTGGAAAATGCAAAAATCACAAAATTTTGAAACTTTTTGTTTTCATGTTGTGCAAGTCACCAAAAACCAAATGAGAAGCAAGAAACAAAAGAAAACAATACATATTTCAATGAAATTGAGTTCACCAATCCAATTATGCCTTGTTCCTTAAACCCTAAAACCTTATTCAAAAAAATAAGTTTCTTTATATAAAGGGGATATCTTTTATTAACAAACCTTTACCTAAAATGTTTACAACTCCAATATTAATCTGAATTTATTTTATGGCATCAAAAAAACCAAAGAATTATAAACCTTAATAAAGTTCTAATCCCCAAAAATATTTTGATGAGAATAAAATTATTAATAATAACTTTTAGTTGTTATTCCAAGTTTTAAACATGAAGGGGTGAAAATGAAATGCATTTCTTTGATATAACATAACAAAAGGTTTTAAAAACAATATTATGACTAGTGGTTTTATTCTAAATTTTATTGATCAACAATAATAATTAATTGTTATAAACTAATGAAATAGCATTAAGTTACTATTAATAAATCCTTCATATCCTAAATTTATTAACTATGAAAATGGTTTGAAATTGACTTCCAAAACTATTATTTGAAATGTTTAATGTCTCTAAAAATTTATTGAATCAAAAACCCCATTTTACTATTTTCTATTTTAAAATGGTATTAAGTACTATTAGTGAATTAATTATATTTTCAAAACATAAAAGAGATGAAAACTCTTTGAAATGGTTTTGGAAAATAGTATTTGATCTTTATAAAGCCACTGAAATTATATTTGACTAATAATTGTATTTTATAATTTTCTAAATTAAAAATCACATTAAGTAACTATTAAGGAATTATTCAAATTTCCAAAATTTCAAAAATAAAATATGTTGAATTGTTTTAAAAAATGGTATTGTTGGAAAGCATTTGAAATTTTGAGATTTTAGAAATTTGTTTCATTTCATTTGGATTAATAAAACAGAAGATATTAAGAATATAGAAAAACAGGAAAAGAAAAAGAAAAATAGCTGATGACGTCATCAGTGACGTCATGTCGTTCCCTTCCTCTCGCCAGAAATCACGCCCGTGACAGTGAAATCGAATCCCGTCAATTCCTCGCGTTAATGACCACAATTACCTTCCCTCTCTGCCTCTATAAGATGCCCCGATCCTCCTCTCTGTTTCCCCTCTATCTTCCGTCCAAAAGAGCCCCCAGACCATCTCTAATTCCTCGTCGGAGTTGATTCGTCCCGCGGCCGTGTTCCTCCACCTCCGGCTACTACGGTGAGTCCTAGGGCCCGAGGTCACGTTGTTCTCGTTCCCCAAGACCGTGCGGTCCTTCCTGACCCTCTTGCTCGATTTTATCGCCGCAGATTCGAGCGCGGCGTGAACACCCGAGGCGCACCGGAACCACGCCACCTTCCTCTGTATCGCGTCATCGCCACAGAGCTCGCCGCACATCCCCGAGGTCCTCATCAAGTTCACCGTGACGAGGCGCGACTCGTGGTGCCCCTCCGAAGCCCAGGGAGCCACCGCCGTGCCCGCGCCGTCGAGTTCCGAGCAGTTGCGCCGCCGCGCCGCCATTTTCCGGCGGAAAACTCCGGTAGGCCACCCTCCTATATTCGGTAACCGTTGGATCTTTTTTTTACGCGCAGGATTAGATCTTGGATCGAAAGGGTACCCCGTCGTTGGATCTGGATCCAACGATCCAGATTTAAATGGCTTAGCCCAGTCAGCTTGCGCGTTAAGTAATTATCCGTCGCTCGGCGTAGCTCATAGCAGGCCCAAGCCCGTTCCCTGTCCGTCGCACGCGCGACAGATAAGCAATCTGAGCCCAGCCTCTGTCTGGAATTATTTCCAAATAAATTTAAAATGTAAATTTTGCAGAAAAGCCCCTACATCTTAGATCTATCATATCTTTTGATCCATAAGGCCAAATTTAGCAATCTTGGACTTTTTAGAATCAGCACAACATGTAGAAACTTTTGGCACTGGCCAAATTCAAATTTGACTAATTTAAATTGGTTCAAATTCAAATATGCTTGTTTGATGAATTTTGGCATAATTCAAATTCTACAAATCCAAATATTGTAAATAAAATATATTTGGAAACCTTAGGATGTGTACTTTCATATCCTCTGTCCTAAAATAATATTTGAACAAATTAAAATTGAATTTAGAATTAAGTTGTCTATTTGAGTATTTTTGACATAGATTAATTTCTATAAATATTTTCAATATAGTTCCTTAAGCAAAATTGCTCCTTTTGGTAACCTTTAACCAGAGAAATCAGTACCTAAACCTTTTTGGACATCCTTGGACCATGACCATGAGTATTTGACCAAAAACCCTACTTAGTGATACAGCCCTTTCACCATGTCTTAGAAAATAGTTTTCACTCAGGTTATAGACATTTGGAGCCAAGCCAAGTCCTTAGAATGTGTCAATCACATATAGTACCAAGTAGTGAAATTTAGTTTTCTATCTACTTCTCCACTCTTCTATTCTTGCTTCAAGAAATTCATCAAGACTCAAGCACAAGGAGGGACTTCATTTCAACTTAGTGGAAACATGAAAGAGCTACAAGGAAGATCAATGAAGAAGTCTTGAAGAAAAGACTTGTACTCCACACCTAGAAGAAAACTCAAGAAGTACAAGTGTGAAGAAATTTAGAAGAAAACATCTCCCATCTCTCTTTCTATCCTTCTCCTTAAATTTTTCTTTCAAATTAACTTAGTGGTATTTGTGCCCATCCCATACCCAAACCAATTAGTGAATTCAAAGCCATGAAGAATTTATCAAGACCAAGAGAAGAATCCATCCAAGGAACAAGACTACAATAGAAGCATGAAGATGATCTTCAAGAAGGCAATCACATGAGGCCTAGAAGCAATCCATACAAGTTGAAGAATAACAAGTTATTTTTGTCCAACCATTGACCCAAATGGAAAACCCAAGACTTAGTAATATTTTCCCTTTGATGATGAAGTTAGTAGACCTACCCTAGCCACAATGGAAAATACTAACATAGTCACTCAAATATTATTGAAGGTGAATATGACCAAGTGTTTGCATGTATTACTTTAGTTGAATAAGTAATATGTTTATTCTTAGTGAACTCTTGGAACTTCCTCGACAAGTATGGTTATAATAAAGTTAGTTTTCTACAAACTCAACCTAGCCCATCTCAAGTAAACCCTTGGAAACTCCATAACAATGTATTGAACCATTATGGAATGAATCTTTCAAAACTCAAACATTGACCTTGTCCTAGCCAACTGGGTCCAACTCCATTGTTATGTTATTTGCTATGTTTGCTTTCTCCACCTATGTGATTGATTGCTAGGATGCTTGTTTATTTTGTTATTGTGTTTTCAATGAATAGATTGTACGGAGAGCAACGATCTTTTGTGAAGAGAGTGTGATATCTTCACCAACTTCAACAAGGCAAGTAACACACCATCAACTACCCATTATTTTCTATATGCATTAGTTGATTTTGAGTAGTATGCATGATAGGAAATTTTACTAAGTTATACTATGCTATGCTATTATCCTAGTAGTGTGTAGCCATCCCTTTTACCTTGTTATTTTGATAGCCTTAGAATTTACTAGGTGCTATGCAATGTTACAAATTGTTTTACTAGATGTTGAGGAAAAATCCTAAGTATAACTAATGAATGAACCACCTGGGTGGAAGTGGTAAGACTGGGTTATGTTGAGTGTTCCCTCAGGGCCCTTATCTAAGGGTTATTCCACTTGAGGTTGTCACTTGCGGATGGCCACCCTGGAACAAAGAGATTACTATGTCCTTCTAAGTTTAGTAGCTTTCCGTGCAGCCTTTAGTCATATGGGCTCTGTCTTGATCAACTAAGTTGAATGAACTCACTAGGCTTACAAGCAGATGTAGCATAATTATAGGTGGAACGGGTAAGCCAAACGGTGGTGGAATTTCTTCTGAAAGATCTCGTCTCAATCTTCTCCTTTCCTTAATGCACTCAGGGTGTATAGGATGTTTGGGCTGATTTGAGTCTGAAGGTGAAAGTGCACAAGCTCTGCAGAGTCAACAAACTAAGATCTTAGCCGTGTCCCCGGTTATGGACAACTATGAGCAGCTGGACAAGGATTGACGGAAGAATCTCATCATCAATTTCAATAAGTAAAATTTTGACCAAGTGAACAGTATTGTGGTGCTTGGATCTTAATCCAATGTTGCCACCCTTTTGAAAAGAAAAGTTTGTTTTACAAAAGTGATAGGAGAAAACTGGCTTTATGCAAACTTAGCCAAAACTCCACTCAGCCAAATAAGCATGTAGTATTAGTCTTGCCATTTGTATCCACCATAGTGTTACTTGCCAATACATTAAATTGTATTGACTCCCTTGTGGCTGCATATTCCATATTGCAGATGTTTCTGAAGACGAGTGAGGATTTCGTTTAGGATCTCGAGACTATCGCCAACATGTTTTGCCTGTGGCACATGAAGAAGATGGGCTCAATGTTGTTCTATGTTTTCCGCTGTATTTCTTTGTTTTCTGCTAGTCTTCTAAGACTATGCAAGTTGTAATCCTATTTTGTAAAGACTGGATCATGCGATGTAATAGAATTTGATGCATTTGCATGATATTTCATTTTGTACTGTGGTGCTAGCAATTGATCCAGGGACTAGCACAATAACACAGGTATTCCATCTTTATTAAAAGTTGGGATGCTACACACGTAGTTTGAGATTTCCATTCGGCACCGCAAATAAAACCTTTTAAACGGTTTTGAAAACAAAATGCTCCGCTAGGGCGTGACCGGGGCCAAGTGATGGACGTACACGGATCTTGACCCCGCCTCACAGAGACAGGTGTCGTCAGGAGGATGGCCAACTCCCTGTTGACGGAGTGGCCCTGTCTTGGGTTGACTCATGGATTGGGTCGGGTAAGGTAAAGGTCGTGGCCAGCCACCCTCTGCCGCGTTCCATGGAAGAGCGTACATGTGGCGCTAAGAGTCGGATGGTACGTGTGGGTAAAGTGTACCCCCTGCAGGGATAAATCTTTCGGAAAGCCATGTCCGCGGCTAAGGACGACTTGGTGGAAGTATTTTGGCCATAGATAACCTGAACGTGGCGTAAAAGATATTGACAAAGCATGGAGTCAATAGATGAAGGGTTCCTCCTCGGAGATGCCGAGAGGGGTGATCCTTGTAGCATGTGAGATGTTGGGAAATGATGTTGGTGGATTCAAAAAATGATGATTACAGTAGTGAGTTTCTCATCTGTTTTGAAAACATTCTATGAGACATGCTATTCTTCCTCGATTTGGAAAACAAACTTTGCTTTACGCAAATGAACCTTCATAAAACCCTTTCTGAAGATAGCAGATATATAATAGATTAACTAAGTCTTGTTGAGTACCTCCCGTACTCAGGTTTGCTTAATTTTGGTTCAGGTGAAGATCTCACGTCGGTGGTGATTCAACGTGGACATCGTCGAGTAGTTTGGGGTTCCCAGGTAGCAGCCTGGAATCTATGGGCTGGGCCGTCGCCTTATGTTGCGGCCTCTTAGGCCTTTTTGGTTCTTGTTGATTAGCAACATAATTTGCCTTCCGTTGTCTGATGTAATGTTGGGTCATGTGACCTCTGCTTGTACAGCTACTCTAGTAACACCTGTTTAATAAAGCTTCATGTTTAGAGCACTGCTTTGATCGGTTGTTGGTTTCGAGCTCATTGTTATACAGTTTTGGCTATGCCTGCATAGTTGTCGCAGTCGAGGGGTTGTGGAGCCGATGATCCATGTCCGAGCCCGCCTGCCGATGTGATTCGCCCTGGGGCGAGGTAACCCTAGTAACCCTCGATTGTTGTTGCACTTTATGGACACATAGCATCTCTATATAGCTTTGGTCCCGTTTTCTCTAGTTTCTTTCGATTCGTGGACGCTTTGATATGCATAGTTGGTGATGACTAGCATGGATACAAGGAGTAGTAGACTGGGGATCTGGACTACGTGCCGATGAATCCAGTCTGCCTGCCGTTGTTTGTTGCGGCCGGGGCTGGTAACCCTGAAGCCCTTGTGAGTCCATGGCTAGGAGCACATCACAATATGTATATCTCTGGGTCCGGGGTCATGACATTCCACAAGGTTAACAATTAACCTAGTAAGGGATTCCAAATCACAGAACCGAGAAAGATTGGTCAGCTAGTAGCATAATTAAATATCATGAGGCAAAAGGAATGGCATAAACATGTGATGGTTCATCCGATGTGATCTTTATGCGTGTTTAGGAGTTGGCACGTTTTGCTCGAAGCCGCTACCAATTATTGGCCGAGTAGGTGAACCCGTGTCATGTCTAAACATGCATGAACCTAAAGGGTCACATAGTTAAGGCAATAGAAGCAGAATTCGGATTGGATCGAATTGGGCAGGAAATGGACTCTAGAGTGGGTTGTTTAGTGGCAGCCTGATACATTGCAAACATATCTACAATTTTTATGATCCATTATGGTTTTCTATCCAATGCTTTTATGTTTTTCACATGTTTCACATATTTTACTTCGTTTTTAGGATGTTTTCATGCACTAATCTGTTAACAAAATGCCCCAGGACAGTTGATGTTTTCTGTTGTTTTTGTATTTTAGAAAAGTTCTTAAATAAATATTCTCGGAATGGGCTGAAAATCCATGGAGATCAATTTTTACCCGGAACAAAGACAAAGTCCAAAGGAGAGTCAGAGGGGACCCCTGAGGCCCCCAAGGGGGTGCCAAGCGTGACCCCACCCTAGGTCGCGCCTGGGGGTCCCCTGGTGGGCCCCGGCACCTCCTTGCACCGCCTCTTCACCTATAAATTTTCCTTAACCCTAAAAAGTTTAGGGACCAAGATATTTTCCACGAAACATATAGAGAGGCATCGTCACCTCGAAAGTCCAATCTAGGGATTCTATAGCCCTGTTTCGGCACCCTTTCGTAGGGGGAATCGTCACCGGAGGCCTCTTCATCGCCATATTGCATCCACGATGATGTGTGAGTAGTTCATCTCGGGACTACGGGTCCATAGCAGTAGCTATTTGGTAGTTCTCTCTGTTATGTCTCCATGTTCAGAGTCTCGTGAGCTCCCTCACATTATCAAGACCACCATTATGTAATTATGCATTTTGTGTTTGCCGGGATCCGATGAAGAATGATATTATGACTATTTTGTTAATGTCAAAGTGAGATGCTTCACTTCTATCTATAGAGTATTAATGTTGTCTTGCAATAGTCCCTGATGTTTATGATTACCTTGGCCACGTAGTTGTTTTCACCTCCAAGAGAGGTTTATATGCTAGGTAGTGGGTTCATGCCTCCCTTACATTTGTTCTCGAGTGACTGAAACATGACGGGTGGGGGATTTTCTATTATCACTAGGAAAAAACAGCGGTGCTCTTGTCTACCGACGAGAACCTTTACTTACATTACGTACTTTACTTAATGCAATTGTCTGTTGCACACAAAGCAATCACTTCGTTGCTGCAACTTAATACGAGATAGATTTGCTGGATAGCTTTCTTGAGGTGGACTATTATATATGGATGTATGCTGGATAGTTGTCCATATGCCTTGACATAATGTCTATGATGTTAGGACTCGTGAACTATATCTCATCACAATAGTATTGTTATACGTTCATTATTTGTTAATTGCCTAGCTGTAATTTGTTCACCCAACATGTATGTTTTCTTTGGAGAGACACCACTAGTGAAACTATGGCCCCGGTCCTATTTTACTCATTAATACAACCTTCTATCAAGCACTTTCATCATTGTTTCCTTGCAGCACCGTTTTTACTTCTATTGCTTTTCATTACTCTATACGTTTAATTCTCTAGTTTTCAGCAAGATGAGAAGACTGACAACCTTCTTGGAAAGTTGAGGACAAGAGAGAGTATGTGTGTTCTGTGCAGGTTCCACACTTGTTGACGCGCCAGACAGCAAGACCTTCTCCAAGTCTTTGAAGTCCCACTGGTCGATAAACCCTGATTCCACAATTGGGCGAAATTTCTGCTAGATTACATGATTAAAGGGAATATGCCAGAGAGGCAATAATAAAGTGGTTATTATCTTATTCCTTCTTTATGATAAATGTTTATTTCTCATGCTAGAATTGTATTAACCGGAAACGTTGATACATGTGTGTTTAATAAACAAACAATGGTTCCTGGTAAAGCCTCTCTTTTAACTAGCTCGTTGATTAATATATGATCAAGGTTTCCTGATCATGAACATTGGATGTTATTAATAACGGGGTCATGTCATTATAAGAATGATGTGACGAACATATACCCAAAGTGAATATAGAAATGTGATCAAGTCATTAAGTTTAAATTGTTATATCAAAAATACGAATTAACTTATTCCTTAGACCATGAGATCATGTCAATCACTGATACCGGTAGGGTGCTTTGATGTCATCAAACGTCAGACCATAACAAGGTGACTATAAAGGTGTCGTTAGGTATTCGGAAAGTATTAGTTGAGGATCATGGATCAAGAGTGGGATTTGTCCATCCAAAATGACAGAGAGATATACTCTGGGCCCTCTCGGTGATATCACATCAACACCGCTTGCAAGCACGTGATATGATCACAAGGATGTTATATCATGGGAACGAGAAAAGAGTAGTTGTCAGTAACGAGTTTGAACAAGGTATGGTTGATACCAATGATCGAATCTCAGACAAGTAAAATATCGCGAAACAAAGGGAATTACTTCACGACATTGATGGTTCACACGATCACGAGAGTCATCGTTGAATATATAGGGGTCATCACGGATCTCCAGATCCCGCTGTTGATTATTGATCGGAGAGGAGTCTCGATCATGTTTATCTTATTCGCGAACCGTAGGGTGACACACTTAAGGTTCGATGACGCGTTTGAGAGGATACGGAATATCAAAGAATATTTTGGGCAGCACCGAAATTGTTTCGGGGAAAATTGAAATAGTTCAAGGGGTTTTTCATCGAATTTTTGTTAATAGAATTAAAAAATGATTCGAGGTGCTATATGGAAATGTTTGTTAATGGAATTAACAAATATAAATAAAGAAATAAAATGTTTTATTTATTTATTAGAGGAAAACCTTTGGATTTTCGAAGTGGGAAATAATGGGAGCATGAGTGGGTGTGAGTGGGGCTTCCACTCACATGAAGAGGGAAGAGGTGGGGGCACCACCATAGCTGGCCACAGCCCCTCTTGGGCTGCCTCCCCCTCCCTATAAAAGGAGGGTGAGAGCTCCTCTTCTCCACACACTTGTCCCACCTCCCTTCCACTTCACCCGCTGCTCAATTCCATGGTCTCCGGCTTGGCAAAGCCCTAACTGTGGGATTCTTCACCACCACCACGTCATCGTGCTACTGGAGTTCCAAGGGATCCTCTACTTCTGCCTCCCCGCTGGATCGAGGGAACGTAGGTCGTCATCAACCGTATGTGTGACCGATAACGGAGGCACCGCCGGATTGTGGTGCACATCTTCTCGCTCTCGGGATCGGTGTGAGTATAGCTAAGCCAACAACGAGATTTGATCTCGTAACGCTTTGTGTCTTCGAGGGTATGTGTTCTCCTTAACCCTCTCTTTGCCCGTTGCACTTCGGCTCCTAGATTAGATCTTGGACTTTCGGGTGTATCTCGCGTAGGAAATTTTTTGTTTTCTATGCAACGACCCCTTTAGTGGTATTAGAGCCGGATCTATGCGTAGATGTTTTGTACGGGTAGAACACATAGTTTTATGTGGGAGTTGATGATCATGTTATTGCCTCTTTGAGTATTTTATGATCTTAGTGGCATAGTAGGATGAAGCTACCCCAGACTAAGTTTACGTGTAATATGTACGCGAGAATTGTCTCACTTGTGGCTAAGGGGGTGTCCGTTTCTCCTACTATAGTTAAGATATAATCTACGAAGGGTTGTTAAAAATGTGTTTATCAACGTTGTGGTTGATGTTACTAGGTATGAACGGTTCTATCCTCGAAAGCCCTAAGCCACCTAAAATATGCAAAAATAAATTAGAAGTGTCTAACTAGTTTTTGCTGGGCGTGTGATGTGATATGGTGAATGTTACAAATTTGATTATGAGATGATCTATTTTGTAAATTATTAATATACCGGAAGGTATCCATATGGTTGTCTTATTGTTGATGGATAATCAATATTGGGGAACAATGGAACTTGGTACCACGCCGGTGGAATGATGGAGATCATACCATGATACACATGATGAAGATCAAGTGCAACAAGGACCATATCATATCACGTTATCCTTTCATGTGATGTCTGTGATGTTAATCCTTTTATGTATCTTGTTTTGCTTAGATAGCGACGCTAGCATTATAAGATGATCCCTCTCACTTAATATCAAGATAATAATGTGTTCTTCCTTAAGTATGCACCATTAAGAAAGTTCGTCGTTTTGAGACACCATGTGATGATCGGGTGTGACAGACTCAATGTTCGCATACAACGGGTGTTTTCAAGCCTAGCATGTACAGACATGGCCTTGAAACACATGTAATACTATGGTTCTACTTGGCGAGCCTAGCATGTACAGACATGGCCTCGGAACACGTAACCGAAAGGTAAAGCATGAGTCATATGGATGATATGATGAACTTGTCGATGTTTGCCTTTGAAGCTACATCATCTCACGTTATGATCGGTTTTGGTGTAGTGAATTTGGTTCGTGTAATCACTAAAGACGACTAAGGGGGATGTTGTTTTTGAGTGGGAGTTCATGGCATAATTTTGAAGCAACTTGAACTTATTTATCATGAACAACCAATCAAAGTGAATTTGCCCAAATTGTAGTATTCATTGGCATCCACAAAACTACCTTACACTTAGATTGTTAATTGAGATATAATTATTATGATCTGGTAAAAATCATTTAAGATTGGTACCGTATTAGTGAAATTTAAAATTGAATCTTATTGTAGATTTTTGGTGCTTCCTACCTAGCTCTGTATGATTAATGATTGATTGATCTAGAGAGCAACAAATTCCTACTTATAATCCAGAGTCATGGTTGCTTCCATATTACTTTATCTTCAAAAGAATGTTTTGTTGATCAAGGTGATTTAGGAACCGAAAAGAGTTGTTTTTCAGAAACAATCAAGTGAAAGATATATTGATATCTAGAAACTTATTTGTGGCAACATGACTGAGTATAATTTAGCGTGACAATGTTTTCTTATATTATCTCAATATATGCAATGATTGAAGACGCTAGGCGTTTGAATATTCCAAGAAGTTGGGCGCTAAAAATTATCCTCTAAATTCCTTCCTTCGAGCTATAGTAGCTTAATCATAAAATTGTTATGATGGGATGGATTAAAAGTATGGGTAAAGTCGTTTACCTTACTTGGAGATTGCTAAGAGTGTAATCTAGAAGAATACTATTAATATGGTGATATTAGTAGAACAATCAAACTCAAAGTATGACTCAATGGGTGATAGTATATGACTAACACGCCAAAGAAAATGAGATAGTAAGACTAGCATTGTTTGATGTTGAATGATTATTCTGTAAAGGAAAGGGAATGTTGAAAATAGAATTACAAAAAGATATATGGCAGAAAAACAAGATAACTGGAGAAGTCCAGCTGAGGAGTATATGCTTGATATACAAGTTATAGATGTATTACTAGTTAACAAAGTATTTTTTGGGTATTTTGATACCACATTGGTTGGTATGAGTTGTCATACAAAGCAACGCAATGCAAGAAATACAAGGGCCTAATAGGAACTAGTAATAGATGTGGAATCGATTATGACAAGAACAGAAATAAAGTGTTATTGTGTTCATTGTCATATCGAACCAAACATTCAAGATTTATTTTAAGAACTTAATAAGTTGTTATTTTGTTCTGGTCTTTTGTGAGAACAAATGAGATTGTTCAAACTATGACCATATTCCATAATTGATGGATATGTTAATATAAATCATGTTGGTAAAGTAAACATCTATAAGACTAAATGCTAAACGTTGCAAGACGTTAAAGAGTTTCACTTAAATTGTGACACCACCATTTTAGTTCATATCAGAAAGGAAAACATGAAGGAACTCCATATTGATGGACTTCCGGAGTTATTTTGTTTTGAATAAATTGAGGCTTGTGAGACCTCTTCCAAAAGATGACTAGAATTCCGTTCTTAGGCCAAAGTAGAATGGACGACTAATTTAGTGGAGATTATACATATTGATGTATATAGTCCATTATGTGTGGTCATGTATGGTGGATTAATTTTTCCTTCATAAAAAATTATGTCGATGATTTGAGTAGATATGTGAGTATATCTATTTAAAGAGAACGGAGTTTGACATTTTGAATTGGTTCAAAAGGTTGTTAATATGAAGTAAAAATCAATGTAACAAGATAATCAAGTATTTATGATTGGATCATAAAGGATAAAGTTTGAGTTACTAGTTTAGCAAAACATCTGAAAATTTGCAGAACTGTTCTACAACTTATACTTCTCGAATACCCCACATTAGTTTGGAGTATTCAAGAGACAAAATCAAACCTTGTTGGACATGGTAAGATTAATAAAAAATGCCATTATAGTTTTGTAGTTTATACATTAGTGACAACCGTTTTTCACTGAAAAGAGCACCATCATGATCCGTTGAAATTGACAACATATAAGATATGGTTTGGGTAGTGACCCGAATTGTCATTTTCTTAAGTTTTGGTATGCATAGCATGTGTAAAATGTTTACAACCAAAATAGGATAAAATATATGTTTATAAGGTTATCCCAAAGAAAACATTGGGTATTTCAACTATCACCGAACCAAAAGACAAATGTTGTTTGTCAGAAAGGGTTGATTTCTCGAGAAAGTAGTTCTTGCGAAACAAGTGAGTGGGAGCACAGTACAAACTCAACGAGATTAGAGAATCTTCGTTATCATGTCAAGAGTGGGGCAGCACTGGAAGTTGTTCCAGGGTTTCCTATTTTGACTAAGGAGAAGACACTACATGTGATTGTAGATACTTCGAATGAGTTTGCGAACTGAACCACAAAAGTCCTAAAACTTTGTACTTAGACCAACTTGTGGTTTAAAAGTAAAGTGTTGTTTTGACAACAAAAGGACCTGGACCTTATAAAGGAAGCAAATGATGGGCCCTGACTTCGTAAAATTGACTATGAGTCATTATATCCGCCATAGTATCCTTGTATGAATATCAAGTATGTGACTTGGTAGTCCTTTCGATAGGCTTGATGCCTCACGACAGAAAAAGGGTCTATATAGCAACACAGACATGGATTTTAACATCATTTGAAAGTTGTACTTATTGAAAAGTTGTTTTCGACGAAGTTCAAAGAGTTGACTACTACAAGATTTTGATCTTCCGTAGTGATGTTTTAGTCTTTTCGGATAGTTCTAGCAAAAGTTACATATTATGATATGGCAGTTGAATAACTAAACCAACTCTCCTCTCGAGGAAGTTTGATCAAAGATGTGTACTTGACACAGCCTGAAAGTTTTGTGAAATTCAAAAGCTTGCTAGAAAGGTATGCACACTTCAATGGTTGAAGTGAGCATAACGAAGTTGAAATCTTTATCTTAATGAAGTTATCAAAAGAGTTTGATTCCATCATGAACGATAAAGATTCTTGTAGAGTTACAAGAAATTAAGTGGGAGCGCTATGACATATTTCCAATACTTTATGTAGATGACATATGGTTGATTGGAAAATATGTATTTTAAATTAACACGGTTAAGATTTTCATATTGATAAAAGGCTTTGAAGATATTGGGCATCGATATCTATAAAAGATGGATTGAAGCGCCTGATATGATTGAAGCCAGATTACATAGATGAAATATTGAAGTAAGTCAATATCAAAATGACAAGAAGGAGTTCTTGTCACATGGAAAATAATTGAGCAAGATTCAAGTGTTTTGACACATGAGGAGCATCATTGAAATGGAGATTTCTAAGTCATGTTTCCATGCTATGCACATAATCAGATCAGTCCTATGCTATAAAATGTTATAGCAGGATAATTTATATGATGATTAGACAACAGTGGGAGAGATCCTTGTGTCATTTTAGAAATGCTAAGGATATGTTTTCCTATGTAATAATGACACAATATTAGTTGTAATATGTTACACTAATAGTCTTGTCATTTATTCAAGTAATTTTATCTCAATTAAAATATGTGATCAAGGGTAGCACAATAGGCTGGAAGAAAGTTCCATGCTGGATTTGAAAGAGTTTCAAAATTAAAATATTGTGACAGTTACTACAACAAAGGCTAAAGTATATCGTTGTGTTGACAACTGATAATAAGCGTATTTTGTGTCAAGGAGTTCTTTATTGAAGAATTTCCAAGAATAATAACACTGTGAAGCTACATTTTCACAATGTTAGTGACATTAGTTTAAGCTGAGGAATTAAGGTTTCACCGATTGACCATATATATACAAAGCCATCTCATTAGAGAATGAGTGATGCATGTAGACGCAAAGAACATGCAAATACAATAGGACCTGAACAGTTCAGATCTTTTTGATGATGTTTACCAAATGCGAACCATGGTAATAACACTCGAACGCCATATGTGTTAAGTGCTTACAGACTAGATTATTGACTCTAGTGCAAGTGGGAGACTTAAGGGAATATGACCGAGAGGCAATAATAAAGTGGTTATTATCTTATTCCTTGTTTATGATAAATGTTTATTTCTCATGCTAGAATTGTATTAACCGGAAACGTTGATACATCTGTGTTTAATAAACAAACAATGGTTCCTAGTAAAGCCTCTCTTTTAACTAGCTCGTTGATTAATAGATGATCGAGGTTTGCTGGTGATGAACATTTGATGTTGATAATAACGGGGTCATGTCATTAAAAGAATAATGTGATGAACATATACCCAAAGTGAATATAGAAATGCGATCAAGTCATTAAGTTTACATTGTTATATCAAACATACGAAGTAACTTATTCCTTAGACCATGAGATCATGTCAATCACTGATACCGGAAGGGTGCTTTGATGTCATCAAACGTCACACCGTAATAGGGTGACTATAAAGGTGTCGTTAGGTATTCGGAAAGTATTAGTTGAGGATCATGGATCAAGAGTGGGATTTGTCCATCCAAAATGACGGAGAGATATACTCTGGGGCCTCTCGGTGATATCACATCAACACCGCTTGCAAGCACGTGATATGATCACAAGGATGTTATATCATGGGAACGAGAAAAGAGTACTTGTCGGTAACGAGATTGAACAAGGTATGGTTGATACCAATGATCGAATCTCGGACAAGTAAAATATTGCGAGACAAAGGGAATTAGTTCACGACGTTGATGGTTCACACGATCACGAGAGTCATCGTTGAATATATAGGAGTCATCACGGATCTCCAGATCCCGCTGTTGATTATTGATCGGAGAGGAGTCTCGATCATGTCTATCTTATTCGCGAACCGTAGGGTGACACACTTAAGGTTCGATGACGCGCGCGTTTGAGAGGATATGGAATATCGAAGAATATTTTGGGCAGCACCGAAATTGTTTCGGGAAAATTGAAATAGTTCAAGGGGTTTTTCATCGGATGGTTTTTAATAGAATTAACAAATGATTCGAGGTGCTATATGCAAATGTTTGTTAATGTTATTAACAAATATAAATAAAGAAATAAAAATATTTTATTTATTTATTAATGGAAAATATTTGGATTTTCCCAGTGGGAAATAATGGGAGCATGAGTGGGTGTGAGTGGGGCTTCCACTCACATGAAGAGGGAAGAGGTGGGGGCACCAAAATGGCTGGACGCACCCCCTCTTGGGCTGCCTCCCCCTCGCCTATAAAAGGAGGGTGAGAACTCCTCTTCTCCACACACTTGTCCCACCTCCCTTCCACTTCACCTGCTTCTCAATTCCATGGTCTCCGGCTTGGCGAAGCCCTGACCGTGGGATTCTTCACCACCACCATGTCGTCGTGCTGCTGGAGTTCCGAGGGATCCTCTACTTCCGCCTCCCAGCTGGTTCAAGGGAACGGAGGTCGTCATCAACCGTACGTGTGACCGATCACGGAGGCACCGCCGGATTGCGGTGCACATCTTCTCGCTCTCGGGATCGGTGTGAGTACGACTACGCCAACAACGAGATTTGATCTCGTAACACATTGTGTCTTCGAGGGTATGTGTTCTCCTTAACCCTCTCTTTGCACGTTGCACTTCGTCTCCTAGATTAGATCTTGGCCTTTCGGGTGTCTCTCGCGTAGGAATTTTTTTGTTTTCTATGTAACGACCCCTTCAATGATACCTTCCTCTTAGGGTAACCTAACGAGCGTGTGATCACGTCTAAGAGTATCAAGAATTTCTGACGTCGTTGCCGAGGACTTCATGCTTGCAACAAGGGGAGTCCCACACTTCCACTTTATTTCGTTTCTTTTGTTCTTTCTTAGTTTACTTTTGTTTAGTCTTGTCTTCTCTTTATCAAAAACCCCAAATGTCGGATATATACTGAATAGGGGTATATCAGATGGTAGTCAAAAGTGCCGTATTATTAGGGTGGCCCAACTGGTAGTGGGCTATGGTCCATTGGGCGGCCCAGTAAGCTGACGCGCAGAAGCCGGATTCTAGAAGGACCCGGATCACGGCCCACGTGATCTGGCTTGGAGGAGAAGGCGGATTCCTTACTTTCCAAGTTAGAAGTTACCGTAGTCTTCTAGGTTTCCTACTCTGTATGCCCTAATCCGGCTATTATATAAAGCCGGACGGGAGATAAGATAACTAGACACGAAGCTACAGGCTAACTCGCCGGGAAGTGGATCCTCAGCGAATAGCTAAACAGAACCTCACATTGTAATTGTATACACATGCTTTAGTCCTGATTAGTGAGTTTGCAGGAGTAGGAACGTCGTATTATTACGACGTACCGAACCTGGGTAAATCCTGTGTCTTTGTCTTCAACGCGATCCCGTTTCCCCACGTCTCTACCCGTAGTCTCATGGCACCCCCGTCTATGAAAACTACTACGATGTCTCGACAGTTGGCGCCCACCGTGGGGCAAACGACGTCAGGCGTTAAGTTCTGATATGGGATACTCTGCGGAATCGGTAGTTCCATAACTGTCGGAAGCCTGGAGTTGGACGAGGACGTCGGACGCTTCCTCGACAACGGATCCTACATACCGGCGCAAAATCATCTGGTAAGTGCCTGCGTGTTACCGATCGGATCTGCTAATATCTTTATCGGACTAACTGCAGAGGCCATGGGGTTTTGCGGTGGAAGAAAATTTATCCCACCCGCCCTATACCCAGTCGAAGATGACTATGATACCGGATTTTTCTCAGATCGCCGACACGAAAGTGATACACACTTTATCGGTATGGTGCAATCCGAGGTCGCCGAAAACACGGACGACGGAAATCCCGTACAGAAGGCAGAAAGCATCAAACCCACTACAGAGGTGGAAGATCCGACACCCGCCAATCCGGCGATGAACTCGGAAGCTGACTCTGTGCTAGCCGCCATTGAGGCGAGATTAGAGTCAGAAACCGGATCAGATGATTTTTATTCCGAAGACGAAGACGTGGACGCCTTCGAAAGAAAAGTTAAATATTTTCAAGAGGGATTCCATGAAGTACTAATGGCGAAACCGGCTGAAAACACGGACACCGGCAGTCAGGAAAGCCCTAAAACCCCTCCGCCAGAGGAAGAGAGAGAAGATGGAGAAACTTCTCCGATATTTCCCAACATCAAGGAATTGACAGAGGATGAACCTGCTAAAAAACCTCCCTCTTCCAAGAAAAAGCACAAGACCGCTAAAAAACTCCAATACAAGCTCCGGAAGAAGAAATTGGCTGATCCAGCTGATGAAAACCCGGAAGTAGGAGATGCAAGCGGAATAAAACTTGCGGAGAAGAAAACAAAAGAAATCCTTGCTCCGCAAATGACAGAGCAAGAAGAACAGAAATTGTTACAAACACCAGTGGGTTTGCATGAACCCCCTGAAGTGCTAGAGGCCACGAGACAAGCTCTCGAACGGCAACAGCAACATCTATTCAGAACTCGTGAACACCTCCAAAAAACCCAGGATGACATCAAGCTCATGAAGGAAGAAATCGAGGAGTACGAGAGAAAGAATAGATCTGGCATTAAACCTACAAGGTTACCCGGAATCGTAAGATCGAAGTACTACCGCCAAAAGAAAGGTTTCACAACCCATCTTGGCAAAAGCAGGTAAACGGCAAAGATGCCAGGGGCGAACCAATATACAAAACCGCAGCAGAAAACGCGGAAGCAGCGTTTGCCATCCTCAACAATGACATGTACTCCAACGGTGAAAAACTCCAAGGGGTGTATGCTTTCCTAGGAAAAGCATTGCAACAACAACAGCGGGCCCAAGAGCGATCAGGGAAGTTGCACGACGACTCTGCCCTATGCAAAACAACTACTTTCACTGCTGGAGCACCTGGACCGGAAGAACCTGGAGATTCCGACAATTCAAAGGATAAAAAAGCGGATCCAAGGAAAGATAAGAAAATCCCGACAATAGGGATGAAGCGTCTAGAACTAGATCCCATCTCCCGAAAGGTGGACGCAAACCCCACGATCGGGAAGAAAAACACCGGAATGATGGAAAAGCAATGCCACCTCCGAGACACCCTGCTGAAAAAGCCGGAAGACATGATGTACCTCACAGGCGTGAGAGAACTCGGACACCTCCCAAGGATAAAGAAAGGCACAGGAGTAGAACTCCGCCTCATCCAAAAGGGCGTGATCTTGAAAGAAATAGAAACGATCCCGGAAAAGCGCGTCCGCGCAACAATGGAAAAGAAAGGAGCAGATCCCCTTCTGTCCATTCAGCCGGTAGATATTCCGCGCACATGGATAGAGCGGAAAAGGATGATCTATACTTTGGACCTAAGTGTTTCACCGATAGGATCCGAAGGATAACCCTGCATTCTGGCTTTGCCAAGGTTGGTCCAACGTACCAGAAATACACCGGCAGTACAAACCCGGATACCTGGCTCTCAGACTACTATACAGCCGTCCAGATCAACAATGGGACAGACCTGGAAGCTGTAAAGTTTCTCCCCCTAATGTTACTGGATGGAGCCAGAGATTGGATTAATGGATTGCCATCAAGAACTGTAGACAGCTGGGATGATATGGCTCGAGTATTCACTCAGCATTTCCGGGGAACTTACAAACGCTCGAATAGCATCAACCAGCTGAACCGTTGCACCCAGTTCGATGATGAACCATACGTGGATTTCATCTCCAGATGGACTGCAATGAAGAATAGTTGCTCTGGAGTAACTGACGTACAAGCAATGCATGCTTTCGTCAATGGCCTAAAACCCGGTCTTGTACCGTTCATGGTTGGTTCCAAACAGCACAAAGATCTCGGATCTATGCTTACAACCGCCAATGAACACGGTGTAGTCGAAGACGATATCAGAGCAAGAGGCGGCAATATCGATGCACTAATACTGGCCAAGAAAAATCCTCGCTCTGAGAAAAAAGGAACTTCAGATGCAACGCCAAAACCCAAAGAAGTTAACATAGCCTTTGGAAGTGAAAAAGGGAACAGATGGAAAGGACGCAGTTCGGAACCAATCAACTACAGTAAAGAAGAGTGGGAGAAGATTAAGTCAGAACCCTGCGTCCACTATTCGCAATTTGGGAAACCCACCCATACGAACGCACAATGCCGGCTGAATAAGCACATGAAAGGCAGTGCAGGATCCGGAAACAAGGGGAAGAGTTCCAAAAGGAAATTCTCTAAACAAAAGCCAGAAGCTGAGAAAGAAGACAGTGAATCGGACACTGACGAAAAAATCCAGGAACAACAGCGGAAAGGCGAACCCAAGTTTCCGAGAGTTGATGGAGAATGCACCCTAACTTTCCTAGCAACTCCATCAGCAAAGGTGGCGAAAAGAACACTTCGAGAAATAAATGCGGTTGTTCCAGCAACCCCAAAATTCTTGAAGTATTCGAACACACCAATAACCTGGGATCAGTCTGATCATCCCAGAAATATCCCTGAACCTGGCACACAAGCTCTTATTGTAAGCCCTATTGTCCAGAACACTAGGCTAAAAAGAGTGCTGATGGACGGAGGATCCAGCATCAACATAATGTACCTGGATACGTTGAGACATCTGAAAATCTCCGAGACCCAGCTCAATCACAACAACATACGCTTCCATGGCATTGTTCCCGGCAGGCAAGCACGATCCCTAGGAGAAATTTCCCTAGATGTCACCTTCGGAGAAAAAGATCACTTCCGTCAGGAAAAAGTATCCTTCGAGGTGGTGCCGTTCGAAAGCGTGTATCACGCAATTCTCGGACGTCCAGTTTTCGCCTTATTCATGGCAAGATCATGTTATATTTATAACAACCTGAAGATGCCAGGGCCGAAAGGAGGGGTAATCACCATAACTGGAGACTTCAAGCTGGCGAACAAGCTGGAAAAAGAAAACGCCCTTTGCGCTGAGAAGATCATAGCAAAGGAAGAGCTGAAAGAGATGGCTAAGGAGGTATCGCCGATAGAAATGCCAGCAGGAAAAGAAACTCGGAAGCCAGCAGATAGCTTCAAGGCATCCGAGAATACAAGACAGGTAATCCTAGATCCCAAAGATCCGACAAAATTTGTCGTAGTAGGAACTGGGATGAACGACAAATAGGAAGGCGAGCTCATCAAGTTCCTCCGTGAGAACTAGGATATTTTCGCCTGGTGTCCAGCTGACATGCCAGGCGTACCCAGGGAACTTGCTGAGCATCAACTCAAGGTAATTCCAGGCTCCAAACCCGTCAAACAAGGTCTCCGTCGATTTGACAGAAGAAGACGGAAGGCTATTGGCAAGGAAATTATCCGGCTTTTAGCAGCAGATTTCATCCAGGAAGTAATCCACACTGAATGGTCTGCAAATCCGGTATTAGTACCGAAGAAAGACACTACTGCTCTTAGAATGTGTATAGATTACACCGGATTGAACAAGTTGTGTCCCAAAGATAGATTCGCGTTACCGCGAATCGATTAAATAATAGACGCCACCGCAGGCTCTGAGCTTTTATGCTTTTTGGATGCTTATTCCGGGTATCACCAAATACGCATGAAAAAGGAAGATCAAATTAAGACTTCTTTTATAACCTCGTACGGGACGTACTATTACGTAACCATGCCATTTGGCCTGAAGAACGTAGGTGCAACTTACCAGCGTTGCATGCAACGTTGTTTGCATAGTCAGATTGGCAAAAATGTTCACGTTTACGTAGACGATATTGCTGTCGTAACCAAGGAAAAAGACACACTCCTTGAGGATTTGCGAGAAACCTTCGAAAACTTGCGCACTTATGAGATGAAGTTAAATCCATCAAAGTGCGTATTCGGGGTTCCCTCAGGAAAACTTATGGGTTTCATCGTTTCTCACAGAGGAATAGAAGTTAACCCGGAAAAGATCAAAGCAATCTTGAACATCTCCAAACCCACGTGTGTGAAAGATGTCCAAAGATTGACGGGTTCCGCCGCTGCCGTCAGCAGATTTATTAGTCGGCAGGGGGATAAAGCCTTACCACTCTACAAGTTGCTGAAAAAATCCGACAAATTCGAGTGGACAGAAGAGGCCGATGCAACGTTAACCCAATTAAAGGAAACTTTGATGAAAGCTCCGATTTTGTCATCCCCAAAAGACGAAGAACCTATGCTATTGTACCTCACGGCTACAAACAGGGTTATTAGTGCGGTAATTGTTGTGGAATGGAAGAAAGACGAACAAAGCATACCAGATCAGCATCCGGTATATTACATAAGTGAAGTTTTCTCCGAGTCCAAGCAAAGGTACCCACACTACCAAAAACTGGCATATGGCGTATTTTTCGCATCTAGAAAGTTACGCCATTACTTCCAAGGACATTCCATAATAGTGGTATGTAAAGCACCACTAGGGGATATAATAAACAATGCGGAGGCAACTGGCCGAGTAGCCAAATGGGGCATCGAGCTAGCAGCCTTCGACATTAAGTATCAGCCAAGGACGGCAATAAAATCCCAGGTTCTGGCAGATTTTGTCGCCGACTGGACGGAAGCAATGGAGAAAACACCAATGCCGGAGTCCGAGTACTGGATCATGCATTTTGACGGATCCAAGATGAAGGAGGGCGCTGGAGCTGGTGTAGTCTTAAAATCCCCTAAAGGAGACACAATGGAGTATGTAGTACAAATACACTTCAACGCCAGCAATAACATGGCAGAATACGAAGCTCTGCTTCATGGCTTGCACATTGCAAAAGAAATAGGGGTTAAACGCATTCTGTGCTACGGCGACTCGGATTTAGTACAGCATCAGCTTAACCAAACCTGGGACGCAAAAAGCCCTATAATGGCCGAATATCGGAGAACGGTGGACGAGTTCGCCATTTGTTTTTTCGGATTCGAAGTACTCCACGTTAAAAGGGAGGAAAATTGGAACGCGGATGCGTTAGCCCGCATGGGGTCAGAAAGGGTAAAAATCCTACCACCAGGTGTGTTTGTCCAGCATTTGTACGAGCCATCCATAAAAGGTGGAGATATCGATTACCCCCTGGCTTCCGAATCAGTTGAAGTTATGCTCGTTAACCCGGACTGGACAATTCCATATTTAAACTTCTTAGTCAACCAGAAGTACCCGGAAGGAGCAAATGAAGTCTTGCAGAGGCAAATTCAGCGTCGATGCAAAGTATACACGGTAATTGACAATTGCGTGTACAAACGCAGTACTTCCGGAATCTTTCTGCGGTGTATTTCACCAGAAGAAGGACGAGAAATCCTGCAAGAAATCCACGACGGAGATTGCGGACACCATGCTCAATCAAAAAGCATAGTTAAAAAAGCATTCCGTGCCGGGTTTTTCTGGCTAACAGCCAAGACAGATGCCGAGCACATAGTAAACACATGTGCAGGGTGTCAATATTACGCCAAGCAGTACTAATATGCCGGCCCAAGCACTCAAAACTATCCCAATTACATGGCCGTTTGCGGTCTGGGGGCTAGATATGATGGGACCGTTCAAAACTGCGCGAGGCGGACTTACACATCTACTTGTAGCTGTGGATAAGTATACCAAATGGGTGGAGGTTAAACCCATCAAAAAGCTTGACGGTGTAACTGCCAGAAATTTCATCATTGACATAGTCATGAGATATGGCGTTCCACATAGCATAATAACCGACAACGGGACAAATTTCTCCATTGGAGAGTTGGCAAAATATTGCCGACAAACGGGAATTCGCCTAGATCTTGCATATGTGGCACACCCGCAATCCAATGGACAGGTTGAGAGAATGAATAGCTCAATCCTGCAAGGAATACGCCCAAGACTCGAATTTCCTCTTCATAGAGCAGCTGGAGCATGGGTAGAGGAGCTACCTTCCGTGCTTTGGAGCATTCGAACGACGCCAAACAGGTCAATTGGGAAAACCCCGTTTTTCCTAGTTTACGGTGCGGAAGCTATTCTTCCAACGGACATGATAAATGATAGCCCAAGAGTGCGGGATTTCGATGACTCGGATGCCGAAGAAGCACGACAGGATACTGTCGATCTCTTAGAAGAGGAACGAGAGCTTGTGCTTCAAAGATCCGCCATTTACCAGCAAGGTTTACGACGTTATCATAGTCGGAAAATCAGGCATCGTTCTTTTAAAGAAGGTGACTTAGTGCTGAGATTGGTGCAGCAAAGAAAGCACAAATTGGCCCCAGTATGGGAAGGACCATTTGTAATCAGCAAAGCTATGAAAAATGGGTCATATTATCTTGTAGATATTCGGGACACGGAAGACGATCTCGAGAAGCCGAATCGCAAAAGAAAGAGAAAGATAGATGATGAACTAGGAGAGACAAAGAGGCCTTGGAGCATCCAGCAGTTACGTCCCTTCTATACTTAGTTCAATTTCTATGTAAACATCTTTGAGATCATGAAATAAAGTTGTCGGAATTCTTATATCCATGTTTTTACAAGTTTATTATAGTACAAAGCATGATTCCACCTTATCTATTTCCCAATGATCTTACAAAATACTCAATGTTAACCCGAATTGTGCCTGCGTGCTCGGTGTTTAAAAACTGAATGATTTTCAGCCTGCTAACGGCTAAAGGAAACTCGGATTGTGCCTGCGTGCCCAAGTTTCAAAAAATTCCTTACTTTTCTCTAAGTATTATCTGATTGTTTACGTGTTGCGTCACTGGAGCTAGTTAGTAAAAATGCCTTTAGTATGATCCATGTTTCCGAGTTTAAACTGATCGGTTATACCCAGTTACTCGGCATGATGATTCATAATACTATCGAGCCATTTCAAACACTAAGGACAGTTAAAACATATAAACCAGAGAACTTAGAAGACAAAGGAATATTAAAACCCGGAAACCTTGCAAAGAATTTCATAATTAAAACTGCAAAAGGCAGAGTTCTTGTTTATATAAAAGGAATAGAAGCATTACAATATAAATTACATTGTAAAAGTGCAGTAATGCTCCTATTGTCTAGTTCCACCATCCGGGATTCGGATAGCCCTTCAAGCATCCGAGTCTTCGTCGCTGCTGTCATTCTCGGGGGCTTCGGGGATCTCCTCTTCCGGATAGGTGATGGAGATGTTCACCATGGAGGAAATCTTGGTGGGATGGCCTTTGATTTCATCAAAGATGCTGGCTCGCTGGTTTTCCGTGTATCCTTGAGGGATACCGGACGCCACGCGCCAAGATTTGGCACCAGGGTAGTGCATACGCATAAGGCCGAGAGCCATGCGTGCACCACCCCGTGCAGCGGAGCGTAGGATGGACTCCCTGGACTCCGCCACCTCCAGGATAGCACCCGGAAGTTTATAAATTTCCGAGAATTCCATGGTACTTGTAGGGAAGAACTTGCTGATCAGTTGCATCCCAGCATTTCTGATCGCATTCCATACCTTCCCAAAGGCTCGGATTTTTTCAATACGAGAAAGACCTGGATAATTTCCTGTTTCATCGGAGAAAGTCTCCAAAAAGGTTAGGCGACAAAACAGAGAAAGAAAGCAAGACATGGATGAATCGGTAAATGAAATAAAACTTACCGAGAACCTTGTCGATTTCGGAACATTCCTTTAGGCGAAGGATTAACATACTTTCCAAGTCGTGGATAGTAGACTTATCTTTTTCCGCCTGATCGGAAGCCTTGGATTGAGCAATTCCAAGGGCCAGATTACTGGCTTCCAGATCTTGTCGAACCTTCATAAGCTCCTTATGAAGGTCCAAATTCTCCTTGCAAAGACGTTCGGCATTGCCGGCATCTTCAGCTACTTCCTTGGCCTTAGCCAAAGCAGCTGGAAAGCAAGGAAAAAATTCCGAGTTTAGAAATATCTCGAGAAAGTACTTGTTGATAATCCGGAAAAAACAGAGTAAAGCATACCTGTTGTTTCCGATAGCTGTAGCTGAGATGATGCCAGCTCATTATCCTTAGACTTAATAATAGATTGAAGGGTTTTCACCTCTTCATTCTTGACATTAAGTTTATTAAAAAGTTCCAAGTTTATTACATCAGCAGTATGCTGAAACGCGGAAATAAAAGCCAAACGCTTAAGTTAGATCAAGCATAATAAAAAAGCATTAAGGGGAAAGTATGTTTTCAACTTATTGCTTGGGGGCTAGAGATATTACCTGGCTCATTTCCCGCAAGTTTGACAAAGTCTCGTTGAATTCTTTGGCATATTCATAAAAAAGAATCCCAACGTGATGAAGGCCATCTTGTATGACCTGACGAGGTGAAAATACGAAGTCGTTTCGGATAATCAGCCCGCCCTGTGGCCAAGGAAGAATTAGAGGCGTAGGAGCGAAGAATTTCTTAGCTTCTGGACGGATATATCCAAGTTCATCAAATGGTTCTTCCTTTATCCGGATATTCCTGTCCAAAGTGGGGATAGGTTCATCCCTCCCAAGCATAGCAAAAGGAGGTGAAGCTGCAGCAGAAGAAGGTTCTTTTTTCATAGCAGCAGCTTTACGTTTCTTCAATTTCTTTGTCTTCAAAGAAGTTGGAGAAAGGCTGAAAAAAGAACATCCGAGAAATAAATATCTCGAAGAACTGGAGGGGAACAACGATTAAAAAACTTCCAGCATAATACCTGGATGTGGCGACGGGAATTCCGTCAATAGTTATCGTTTCCTCAAAAGTCACCTTCCTTTTACGTTTCCGGTCGCCGTATAAGCTGGCATGTATTTCGTTAAGCTCGGCGTCGGAAGCAAGATCAGCTCCCTCAAGTTCATCGAACTAGGGAAGTAGCAAGGATGCGTTAAAAGTCAGGCAAGGAGGATAATCCGAGTACAACCCAAAAACGAGGAAAATATAAATACCTTGGGGGCTGGATTCTCCACGTGATATATTGCCAGACTTTCTGCGTATTGATTACACGTGGCGACCAGTTGGTGGAGTCGCTTTATGAAATCCTTTTTGGTATAGGACTTGTCCGTCCCCCTCATGCTATCTTCTGGCCCTTCATATTTGCAAAGGAGCCGGGAACGAAAGGAAAGAGGTTGAATACGGCGTCCAAACCAACATAAAACAGTATCCTTTATAGTTAAGGGAGGCTGAGAGGAAGTAAGCTTGGCGATACGCCGTTTTATCTTCATCAGGTTTTCCGGCAATGTCTGCATTGCTTCAACTGCCCAACTCTCTTGAGGAGAGGCGGCGGAATTAACGAATGGAGGAACCCCGTTTTCCTTGCCAGGGAATGGGATGTCCTGATGGTAAAAGAAAGAACCCATCCAAAATTTGACGGGTTCCTATGTTTTTATCTTCGGATACCAATCCTCCCTAAACTGCCGGAGAGGGAAAGAAATAGTTCCGCAGAGGGGAGGAATACCTTCTGTGAGGTTATGCTTCACTTCAAAGCAATATCGCCAGAAATCTAGACTAGGTGCTATTCCTAAGTACCCTTCAAAAAGGGCTTGGAAACTAGCTAGATAAATGATGGAATTGGGAGAAAGATTGTGTGGCTGAACGCCGTAATAGTTAAGGACATCTAAGAAAAAGGCGGAAGGCGGAAAACCCATACCTCTCGCGATGTGAGAGGTAAGGAGGACGCGTTCCCCGTTTTTTGGTAGGGGCTCGAGCTCACCTTCCGAGTTCCGCCATTTGCCTTTGATTATTAGCCCTTCCCTTTCCATTTGTGGAAGGAGGAGAGGGGGAATATTACTCGG
Organism: Alopecurus myosuroides; assembly: GCA_028641055.1. Lineage (NCBI taxonomy): Eukaryota > Viridiplantae > Streptophyta > Magnoliopsida > Poales > Poaceae > Alopecurus > Alopecurus myosuroides. The sequence goes on along the minus strand of CM054063.1, from coordinate 306,775,134 downwards.
ACTCCAGTTGCCGACAAATTCCACTTCTTCGTTAGCTCCGGCGGCGGCGGACGCGGCAGCTTCTGCAGCGGCGAGCTCGACGCCAACGAGTGTAATCTTCTCCTCCGCCGTCTCGGGAGCGAACGGCGGGGTAAGCGCGGATCTCGAATCCGCAAGATCCGCGGCAGCGGAAGGATTTCCTCCGTCCGCCGCGGTGCTCGCAGTCTTCACCGGAACGTCGTCGCCGGCGCGCGTTGGGGAATCCAACTGAGGATCCATAGTGTTGATTATGTCCTCGATGTCCTGCGTTACGTTGCGGGCGGGCGAAGACGGTGGAGATGCCATCAGGTGGCGGCGCTAGCTTGCCTCCGGTGAGGTTTTGGGCGCGGTGCGTTCGGAAGTTGCTCTCTCTCTGCTGGAAGCTTCGGCGTTGTAATGGCGTTCGAGTGAGAGCAGAAGGTTTACTGGGAGGACGAAGAAGGCTATTTATAGCCGGAAATCCGTCACGATACGTGCTAACAGCTCTTTTCACCGTTGGATGATCAACGCGTGTCACTCGCCGGAAAATCCGGGAAATGAATCAATAGGGTGATTATGGTTATCTCCTCGTTTCCCGCGAGAATCTGTCAGAGATATGTTTCTGGGTTTCTGCCGAAAACCCAAACGTCCCTTACGTCAGTAGGATTAAAGTGCTGACGTAGGAGATTCCTTCTCCGCGAAGGATCGTGTGAGAAAAGCCGGATTTCCTGAATTCCGAGTTTTACTTTACCATCTCTTTTCAAAGAAGAATAAGAAGAATCAAGACTGCTGGCCAATATTTCTCGGACAATATGCATTTGGCGAAAGACGGCGAATCAGAAGTTTTAATCCTTCTTGGGGGCTACTGTCGGATATATACTGAATAGGGGTATATCAGATGGTAGTCAAAAGTGCCGGATTATCAGGGTGGCCCAACTGGTAGTGGGCTATGGTCCATTGGGCGGCCCAGTAAGCTGACGCGCAGAAGCCGGATTCTAGAAGGACCCGGATCACGGCCCACGTGATCTGGCTTGGAGGAGAAGGCGGATTCCTTACTTTCCAAGTTAGAAGTTACCGTAGTCTTCTAGGTTTCCTACTCTGTATGCCCTAATCCGGCTATTATATAAAGCCGGACGGGAGATAAGATAACTAGACACGAAGCTACAGGCTAACTCGCCGGGAAGTTGATCCTCAGCGAATAGCTAAACATAACCTCACATTGTAATTGTATACACAGGCTTTAGTCCTGATTAGTGAGTTTGCAGGAGTAGGAACGTCGTATTATTACGACGTACCGAACCTGGGTAAATCCTGTGTCTTTGTCTTCAACGCGATCCCGTTTCCCCACGTCTCTACCCGTAGTCTCATGGCACCCCCGTCTATGAAAACTACTACGATGTCTCGACAGCAAAAAAAATAGTTCTCTATTTTCTAGTCTTTTATTTGTGTTCTTAGTGTATTTTATTAGTGTGTCTAGCTCGATCCTTTTTTATGTATCCCAAGGCCGAGGTTCTCACCTTCAAACAAAGAGATGGGGAGAATTTTAAACATGCCTATGAAAGAATTTCTAGTTTACAAAACAACAAAAACAAAATGTGCTTGCTTCAAATATATTATTTAGATGCTTTTATCTTGGGCTGTTTGGTTGGTACAAGAATGATTTGGACATGTTTGTAGAAGGAAACTTCCTAGAATGTGAGGACACTAAAGCTTTTAATGCTATAAATGGCGTAGTTATTATCCTTATGGACAATAATGCTAATAATGTCATACATGATAAACTTGATAAAAAATTAGAGATGATTGGTAAGCTAAATTTAAATGAAACAGAAATACCTCTCCAAGTCCTTACCGAATTGCAGAATGATTGGGAACCATATATTAAAATTAGTATTGATAATCAAAGCTTTCTAAACGTCGTAGGGGTGGCCATGCTCTTCCGTTTTAGCCCCGGAGGTGGAATAAGGGGAGGCGTCGGCCGAGGCGCCGGAGGTGGAATAGAGGGAGGCATCGGCTCATGCGTCGGAGGTGGAATAGGGGTAGGCGTCGGCTAACGCGCCGAAGGCGAAAGAGTGGGAGGCCACTACAAGAAATTTGTTGATACATGACCCTCAATTTTGGTCACCGAAAGGTCATATGCTTTCATTCATGACCCCTTTTTGACCAAAAATTGAAAGTCACATACCGAGCGTCTTATTCGATCGTCATTGACCCTTTTAATGAGATGGTCATATAGCTCTGCATGACCAACCGATTTTTTTGGTCATGGCTTGTCCTGCCATAGCCACGTCAGATCCTACGTGGCCAATCCTACGTGGCAAAATCATGACCAAATGAGAAAGTCATATATCAGAATCAGCCCAGTCTATATAGCTCCTCTACACGGGCCAAGCCCAACTATTTAGCCTATTTAAATTTTTTGGCTGAATGGGCCTATGGGACTAAGGGACACTTCTTTTAAGTTTCTGGGCAGATTCTGGGTCTAAATAAGCAAAAACTGGAAAGAAGTGTCTAGATTGTACCCGGATTCTACCAACCGAGAAACTCATTTTTTTCCTAGGAGGAGAATCTGCTCGGGAGCAGATTCCCGAGTTTCTGAGCTAGTCCCCAAAGGGGTATTCCTAAATGGACATGTTGTGTTCACATATTACAGGCACATGCCACCGCAGAGTCCCACCAGTCCACACCGAATCAAAGTCAAAGAAAAAAAAACAAAACGTACGCAGCCCGCATCTCCTTTCCCTGCCCGAAATGCATCCATGGAGCTCCGCGAGTCCACGTCCCGGCCAGCCGCCGGTCGCCGGCCCAGGCCCTGCCCGCCCCCTACACCACCGGATCCGGCCTCAACGCCACCGGGGCCCGCGCGTCGAGTAGTAGATCGAGGCTCCACCGCCGCCCTTTTACCCCGCCGGAACAAGACAGCAGCTGGAGCTCGAGCTCGTCGTCGGCCGGGAGAGCAGCGCCGGCCGGACCTCCACGCGCCTACTGCCCCGCTGCCTCCAGTCCCGCTTGTCCCCATCTCACTGCCGTCAGAGCAGCGCCGCCCAGGCCGTGTCCCCACGGACGACCTGCGCCGCCCGGCCGCATCGAGCCCACCGACGCCCAGCGCCGCCGTCCCCGCACCCAGGAGTGGCAGCTCGTCCCCGCGCCCACGAGTACCTGCTCTTCCCCGCGCCCAGGAAGCAAATAGGGCTCGTCCCCGCGCCAAGGCCGCTCTCTGTTCGCAATGTCCACCTCTGGGACAGCACATGTGATTTTTGATGCCCTAGTAGCAGTGATTAGCGGCACTGATTTTTGATGCCTAGTTGCAGTACGAAGCTTGTTGTATGATGGTTGATGTATGGTAGATGATTTTCCACTAGTTGCAGTGATGATTTGATGTGTGGTAGACTGCTAGTTGCAGTAACCTGTATGGTATATTGCTATTTGCTGCTAGAAGATGAACAAAAATTATGTCCACGACACAACCAGTGAATGAAACATGATGTCATGTTAATATCTAGCTCATTTTCTATTTAAACATAGCGTATGATACATACATATTCGTTTATTAAGTGGACATATCTAATTCGGGGGTATATCGGACATATCACAGCCCAAACCTAGCAAATAAGCAAAAATAGGAGAAGCCAAAAGAACTCTCCCGAGGAGTTTCTCGAGTTTCTCCCCACAACAGTTTCTCCCCACCACAATCCAGAAACTGGCTTCTGCATAAGCAAAAACTTAAAAGAAGTGTCCCTAATTCTGGACCAATATATTTCGGGCCTTGCCTTCTTATAATCCAGGTATTTCCGAATTTGTCCTTTTATAGATAAATTTCGATTGGGGCGTCCATTACTGTTTGTGCTTGGCCAATTTAACATCAATAATAGTTTGGGTTGTGGCCATTTACTGTTTTCAAAATACAAACTTTCAGCCATTCAATCTGAACATCAAACAATCTTGTACACAGAAACACAATAATAATTGAAGTCACTGCTATTACAAATCTCTCATTATAACCAGGAGAACATTAGCAAAAAATGTTTCATTCAAGTGTCGTTGCACTTATGTCATTTCAGCCCGCATTTGTCAAAACAGTACATTATTACAAACAGTTTACACAGGGAAAACATGCAGTCCTGTCTGTCTTGCCAAACAACATCAGGCAGAGCGCTGCGCCATTTCAACAGCGCGCAACATTCCAGCAAAACTTAGATGCTTCAAACTCCTGCATCGGACAAGACAAGACAGCAAAATAAGAGCGTAACAAAACGGTGAGCATGGAACCGCGGGGCGATCTGAGAGAGAATGCCATGAAGAGAAGGTAGAGTTTACCAGCCAGAGGTCCCTGGTCGTGACGGACATGCCGGCGGGGAGGGCGATGTCGTCCCAGTGCACCGTTATCTCGACCTCGTCCATGACATGGTGGTTCACGAGCAGCACCGTCATCCTGTATCCCGACATTGGCGCAGCCCAGATCTGCATAGCAGCATATACACAGGTTCGTCTCAATAATGTCATGGATTTATACCAGTGTTCAGTTACGATCTGTTATGATGTGAGAAAGAAAAAAGTTTTAATACAGTAACAATCGCATGCACCATAAACTCTTTGCTCCCCTCCATCCTCACCTTCTTCCCTGGACACCGATACTATCTCCGCCAACACCGTGATTAGTTGAAACTCACAACTGCAGAGCAAAAAGGGAGAGGGTATGAGGATCACCTTGGTGGACGGCGATGACCCTCTTGTTGGCGAGAATGTCGTAGCTGTTCTGCGATATGTGCCTCACGTCGCAGCCGATGATCAGAGGCACCTGCATGCATATACATGCTGCTGTCAGTAGAGAAACACACCTTGAGGTTTCAGGTTTCGGTGAAGCAAAAAGAGTAAAATGCAAGATGAATGTATCAAAAGAAATACATGAGTAAACTATATACTAGAACACTTTAATTTGTCAGGTAATGAGTATAAATCACAAAGTAATTGGAAGGCAGCATTGGCATTCAGTTTCAACAAAGATTCAGTTTGAAATGCAGTTCAATCATCCATAGCCCAAGAACAACCACACAACAGGGTGCTATTTGAGCTACAAGGGTAATGAGGTTGCATAAACAAATATCCAAGAGCTAGGCAATCTTTCAAGTCATAGAATCAATGATAACAGGTGCAACATTTATACATATCATAACACTGGATCACATGTAATACAGATTGATATAGAAGGCACATCTTTTGCAAGTTTAAGTGAATCTTGACCTGACGTTTTAACACATTTAATTAGAACAGGAATGAGACACCAACATAAGCAAGAATTGACAACAAAACATACGTTAATTAGATCATGGGAGACCCCGACGCATGGTATGGCATGAGAACTTGGTAGTGTGTACCTTTGGAATGTGTGTACCCGTCGCCCTCGTACTAGACGCAGTTCACCACGGGGCACTCGCACACCCTGCCCTTGTACGTGTCCTGCACGCCGTCACGAAACCAACAAATATCATACCACACTTGTTGTCTGCCTGCCTGCACACGGGTGATGCCTAAATAGATCTTCCAACGTGCTTACCCTGCAGGCGGTCATGTTGGTGGCCTGGTCGCGCCAGCACCCGCCGTTCCGGTGCAGGCACTCGTTCGTCTCCATGAATGCAACGCACCATCACAAGAAGAAAAAGTTTAGACAAAACATGGACATCTCACTTTCTTTCACAGAAGGAATCCGACAGTTGAGAGTTTCTTCTTCGTACCGTCGCTGAGGCAGACGTGAGGTTCAGTACCCTCCTTGAACCCAGCGCACACGGCCTTCAGCACTGCCATCCTCTCCAGCTTCCCTACACGCGCGCAGACCAACAATCCAGATCCATCATGTCAGCAAACTCTCATTGCTTCGTCCATTAGATTTGGTTGCCGGAGAAAGAGAGAGACGCCTCAACGGCAACAAGAACCAACAAAATACCTATGTACTGAACGACGTTGATGACCTGCGTAGGAAGGATGGTCACGTCCCCGCGCGATCCACGACCAATCTGGTCTTCCTGCTCCTTGGACAGGACGGCGCTCTCCGCGTCGGCGTCAGGGTCTCCCCGCGCGGAGGCGAGGGCGAGGACGTTGTGGAGTTCTGGCAGGATGCGCGGGCGCGGCGGTGGACGCGGGAGCGCAGGGTGTCCTTGTCAGAACCGTAGCTGACGAGAACACTAGATGGCCACCACTGGAAGTAACACCTGGGAACATTGTGAAGATCCAACGGTGCAGGTGTCACAGCTACATCCAACGGACAACAAGTCTCCACCTGTTTCACTTATCTGTAGTCATTTTACCTTTCTACCCATGTAATAACAGAACTAGCTTATAAGCCATCCCAAGGGGAACGACCGGGCTATCGATGATTATGCTTAATGAAACCCTAGTTCTTTCCCCCTTTTTATCTCCAGTTTAGATCTTGGTAGAAATTCCTCTGATTATAGCGAGGTCTCCACATCGGGAGCAATTCTTGTCCGAATCCTCTACTGGGATCTGACAAATTGGTATCAGAGCAAGTCAATTTCTCGGCCAAAATTTTTTCCTATCCAAATCGAAAACCAGGAGGAGAATCGAATCGGAGCAAGGACGGTGGTTGGGTTCTCCTGTAAAATCCCACCCTCCCTTCCCTTTTCGCCGCGGCGGGGTGCTAGTCGACGGCGGCGAAGGCGGCGGTGACGTCCATCTTGACGTGGTCGACGGAGGCGATTGGCGGCGGCGACATTCGGGCACAAATCGAGGACTCGTTACGGTTGCTGAGGATTATCCCCCTCGGTGGTAAAATTCCGGTGACGCGCTCGGTTCGTGTGCCTTCTGGGAGGAGAGGATCGCTGGTGGCGGAAGAGACCTGTACAAGCGCAAGGGTTCTGGGACAAGTTCCTGGATAAAATTCCGGAGCACGGGTACAGGTCTAGATGGGAAAATCGAAGGCAGACAGTGCTGACGCGCAAGAAATTGCAGCACTCAAACTCGACATCGAGAATACCAACACAAGAACAGAGGAAATTGGCACCAAAGTGGATGGGGTGCAGCAACAAATTGCAGACTTGAGCAACAAATTCTCACGTCTGGAAGCAATACTGACGGCCAACAAGAGCCGTACTCCGACGCCTGACCCAGCCCAACATCAACGTGACAAAGAGAGGCATGAACTGGAGGCTAAGGAGAAGGAGCACAGAGAGCAAAACAAGGACACATCAGTAGAAACCATCTGGCACGAGGGACTGCCTCATTGGCGTCGTCGAGCAACGGATCAGCAACATTATGACAGTCATGGCCAGGGGATGCTCCAGAACACAAACGACAGTCAGTGCGTCTATTACGATGAGCAAGGTAACATCTATACAGAACACACTCAGCAAGGAATTCCTCAAATTCAGCAGCCTTACTGTAATTCCTTTCCACAACCACAACCTCAGCCACAGCCACACCCACCACCATACTACATCCCCTTTCCCCCACCAAATCAGCCATATTACCCTCAGTACCAGGATGTTTATCCACAGTGGACTCCATACCCACTCCCACAGCACCAGAACCACCCTTACCCTGGGCAGCACGATCACTATGGCCAGCCACCAGGGTACAATACAGGCAACATGCTTCATCCACTAAATCACCCAGCCAATGGTGCAGCACAAAGACAACAGACAGAGCAAAGGCATCAGGAACCATCTGACAGAGGGCAGGGTAGAGGCTATAGGCAGCAGGAAATGGATAGAGATGCTCAGTTCTATAAGTCGATTGCCAAAGCTCCAAAAATGGATTTTCCTAGATTTGATGGTACTAATCCACAGGAGTGGCTCAGGATGACCGAAAAGTATTTCTCCATGGTATATGTGCCTGAGAATGCTAAGTTTGACTATGCACAAATGTATATCACAGGCAGAGCTGACGTGTGGCTGAGAAATTCAGGCGTATTAGAAGAAAACCCCAATTGGAAACAATTCTGTGAGGTAGTGGTACAGCGATTTTCAGCTAGCAGCTCGTATGAGGCAGTGGAGGAATTTAATGCAGTCAAGCAAACATATCGTACAGTGGCTGAGTACACTGACATGTTTGAAGAGCGAATGGCTAATTATCGCAAGGAAAATCCTGAAGTAAAAGAGGCTTACTATATCAAATGTTACATTAATGGCCTAAGGGGAGAAATCAAACATTACATGAAGCCTCTAAAACCATCCTCTCTGTATGAGGCTGTGGAATATGCCAGAGATATGGAAAAAGGCATGTTGGCGACAGCACAAAGCCACAACAGAAGACTCTCAGCTGCACCCTACAACAACAGAAGCTCTCCAAATGGGCAATCTCCTTTCAGGCCTAAGGCTTAGACAGAACCTGCTAGTACCAACAAACCTGAGGCAGACAGGCAAAAAGTAGACCTGAAGCCAAATTCAGTGAACCAGGCAAATGCAAATATTGTGGTCAAAAGTGGTTTTTTGGCCACCGTTGTCAGCAGTACAAAACATTGAACATGATGACCAGTGATGAGCAGCTTGAGCCAGAAGAAGAACAATTCCATGATGCACCATCAGATGAGGATAACAACACACCTCAAGAAACCTCTCAAACAGAAGAGGAGAAACCTATGCACATTTCAATCCATGCAGTCAAAGGGGAGAGCTCAAAGAACACATTCACTTTAAGTGTCCTCATTGGTGGCAAAAAGGCAGTAGCACTAGTAGACACAGGGAGTACACATACCTTTATTGATCTCAAGTTCTCCACCAAGATTAAGTGTACCACAATGACTAATGAATTGGAAAGAGTAATAGTGGCAGGAGGAGGAGAATTGCAAACAGGGGCTCATGTTCAAGATATCAATTATACAATTCAAGGCCACACATTCAACAATTCTTTCAAAGTGTTGCCACTCAAAGGGTATGACATAGTGTTGGGAGGAGATTGGATGCTAACCCACAATCCAGTCAAATTTGATTATGAAACAAGGCAGATTAAGATCAAGTGGAATGGCAAGAAGAAGATTCTTCTCCAAGATGAAACACTCATAAAAGGAGTCATGCTAATGTCCATGGACAAGTTACCAAAAGCACTACAGAAAGGAGCCACTGGCTACTGTCTATTTCCAATATCTGCTAGTACAGAAGAGCCACCAAACACAGACCCTGAATTTCAACAAATACTGCAAGAATTTCAAGATGTGTTTGAAGAACCAAAAGGATTACCTCCTGCTAGAACCTGCGACCATGCAATCCCATTAAAAGATGGCGCAGAGCCACCAAGAGTTCGACCTTATCGAGTGCCACACAAGCAGAAAAATGAAATGGAACAGCAAATCCAAAAACTGTTGGATTCTTCAGTCATTCAGCATAGTAAAAGCCCATATGCTTCTCCGGGCATTTTGGTAAGGAAAAAGGATGGTACTTGGCGGTTGTGTATCGATTTTCGCAAGCTGAACATGCAAACCATCAAAGATAAATTCCCAATACCTTTCATTGAGGATTTACTCGACGAACTGCATGGCTCCAAATTCTTCACAAAGCTGGACCTCACGTCAGGATACCATCAGATTCGGATGAATACGCAAGACATCCACAAAACTGCATTCAGAACATATTTTGGACACTTCGAATACTTGGTGATGCCCTTTGGGCTTACGAATGCGCCAGCAACTTTTCAAGCATTGATGAACACTGTATTTGCTGCTCACATGAGAAAATTCATGTTGGTGTTCTTCGACGACATTCTGATCTATAGCAAGAGCAAGGAAGAACACATCCACCACTTGCAAATAATTCTCAAGACACTACGAGAACATAGGCTGTATGCCAAGAAATCCAAGTGTGTGTTCGCAGCACCTACTGTAGAGTACCTGGGGCATATAATTTCTGAAAAAGGAGTCGCTACCGATCCCCTGAAAATTGCTGCTGTGAAGGATTGGCCTCTACCTAAGAATGTTACACAACTAAGAAGCTTCTTAGGGTTGACAGGCTATTATAGAAGATTTGTCAGAGGATATGGTATCATTTGCAAACCTTTACATGAGATGCTCAAGAAGGACTCCTTTTCTTGGACTGACAAACAAACAACAGCATTTCACCAACTGAAAGAAAGTTTAATCACAACACCTGTGATGGCCCTACCAAATTTCACACTTCCATTCACACTAGAAACAGATGCAAGTGGATTTGGAGTGGGAGCAGTTTTGATGCAACAGGGACGCCCCATAGCATATTACAGCAGAACATTGGGTACAAAAGCTATTACTATGTCCACATACGACAAAGAGACATTAGCCATTCTAGAATCTCTGAAAAGATGGAGGCACTACTTGCTGGGCAGTGAATTACTGATCAAAACAGACCAGAAAAGCCTCAAGTTTATCACAGAGCAAAAAGTAACAGAGGGAATCCAACACAAGTTGTTACTCAAGTTGTTGGAATTCAATTATTCAATCGAATACAAAAAAGGCAAAGAAAACAAAGCAGCAGATGCATTGAGCAGGAGGGACAACCCACTGATGCGTATTATAGTCATTACTCCAACCTGGATAGAATCAGTGGAAAAGAGCTACACTGGCGATTCACAGTGCCAAGAGCTGTTGCAACAGCTCTCAATCTCCCCTTCCTCTCACCCTCCTTTCACCTTACAAGCAGGGATACTACGCTACAAGGGAAGAATACTTCTTGGTAAGGATGATGAACTCCGACAAGAAATCTTGCACTCATTCCATGCTTCTGCTATTGGGGGCCACTCAGGGATGGTTGCTACATATCAACGAGTCAAACGAGTGTTCTATTGGTCAGGCCTCAAAAAGGATGCACAAAAATTTGTTGCCGAATGCCCAGTATGCCAAAGAGCTAAAGCAGAGCACTGTCAGTATCCAGGATTACTGGAACCACTTGAGACACCAGACATGGCCTGGCAACACATCACCATGGATTTCATTGAGGGCTTACCAAAGTCCCAGGGCAAGGAGGTCATTTTGGTAGTAGTTGATCGAATGACGAAAACTGCACACTTCATCGCCTTACCACATCCTTATACAGTGCAAACGGTCACTGATGCCTTCATGAACAACGTCTTCAAGCTCAATGGTCCACCACTCAGCAACCTCACTGACCGAGATCGAATCTTTACCAGCAACATGTGGCAGAGAGTGTTCAAGGCAATGAACATCAAACTAAACCTTAGCACAGCATACCACCACCAGACAGATGGACAGTCCGAGAGAGTGAATCAATGCTTGGAAGCATATCTTCGATGCATGGTATTTCAAGAACCAAAAAAGTGGGCAGCTTGGCTACCTCTGGCCGAGTGGTGGTATAACACTACATACCACACAACATTGAAGGTTTCTCCATTCCAGGCTCTATATGGCTATCCTCCACCTATGATTAGTGAAATTGCAATTCCAGGCCCTGAGGATACAGCAGCTCGAGATTTCTTGAAGGAGAAACAGGAATTGCTAGTCAAACTAAAGGAGAACCTCACACAAGCACAAGCTCGAATGAAAAAATATGCTGACCGCAAAAGAAGTGAACAGACACTATCAGTGGGAGACATGGTGTATATCAAAATGCAACCATACAGAATGGCTTCTTTCGGGCTCCGTCAGTCTATCAAACTTACCAGTAAATTCTACGGTCCTTTTCGCGTGCTGCAGGCAATAGGTAACCTGGCTTACAAATTGGAGCTTCCAGCAGGTGTTCAAATTCATCATGTCTTTCATGTTAGCCAACTCAAGAAACCCCTGGGGCCTAATGTAGTACCAGAGAAAGGATTGCCTCTAGTTACTGATGATGGGCGCATCAAAACAGAGCCAACACTCGTCAGAGAAACAAGATCACTGCCACGAAATGGCGTCCTGGTAACACAGTGGCTCGTGCAGTGGGCAAACCTATCAGCCGATGATGCTTCCTGGGAGGACGCTAGCTTTATCAAGAAGATCTTCCCGGAATTCTACTCAGCAACACTAAAGACTTGGTTTCCAGACAAGCACCATGAGGACATGTGTGATCTCGAGGAGGGAGCATTGTCAGAACCGTAGCTGACGAGAACACTAGATGGCCACCACTGGAAGTAACACCTGGGAACATTGTGAAGATCCAACGGTGCAGGTGTCACAGCTACATCCAACGGACAACAAGTCTCCACCTGTTTCACTTATCTGTAGTCATTTTACCTTTCTACCCATGTAATAACAGAACTAGCTTATAAGCCATCCCAAGGGGAACGACCGGGCTATCGATGATTATGCTTAATGAAACCCTAGTTCTTTCCCCTTTTTATCTCCAGTTTAGATCTTGGTAGAAATTCCTCTGATTATAGCGAGGTCTCCACATCGGGAGCAATTCTTGTCCGAATCCTGGGATCTGACAGTCCTCTTTCTTGGAGAGCGCCTGCAGCAGCTTCTCGATGTCCTCGTGCCCCCCGAAGAGGCCCTTCCACACCCGCGACACGAGGCCGCGCTGCCTCCGCTTTTGCGTGGCCGGCATCTCCGGCGAGCGCGGCGTCGCCGCCGCCGCGGACGCGTCCCCGTCGGTCATGCCGGTCGGGATCGAATCGAGCGGGATTCGCCGCCGCGGCGGAGGATTTGGTTCGCGGAGGGGCGTCTCTAGTCAGGGGAGGAGACGGTGAGGAAGTTCGCCACCAAAAAGCAAAAAGGGCTGCGCCGCGCTGTCTCGTCCCTCCCCTTTCTCTCTCTAGAGTCTGGAACACGGGGAGAGATGGGTTGTGGAGAGGCAGTGGAGAGCAAGAGGCATGGTGGCTGTGGCGTAGGAGAGAAGAAGAGAGGGGGCGTCGTCGAGCTCAGATCTATGGAAGGAGACGAATGAGGGAAGGGGGTGGTGGCGTCGCAAGGGAGAAAAGCTAGGGCTTCGACTTTGGACCGGTTTCAGGATAACATAGGCGGCATAAGGTCGCGGCTTCGCGGGCCTATTCCGAAATTTTTCCTCAGGACAACCCACTTCTCATGCTCACTTTCCCACCAGATCATTCGCTGGCTGCAGCTGGGACCTTCCACTTATAGGCCCCACTGTTCCATGTCTAGGTAGATAGTTTAGTAGTAACACTAAACTAGTTTCAGTAATAGTATATCCGCTAAAACTAGTTTATTTTGTCTATGTCAAATATAAAAACTTCAAGACCTATAATTAATATTTTCAATTTAAAATATATTTTTCATTGTCACATGCTTTGTAATAAGACTATAATGAATTAAAGGTAGTACCAATAAATATGCATAATTTATGTTTAAGTTGTAAACGACACAAAATTTGTACCGAAGGTGAGTTTATAAAAAGATTTTTTATTTGGAACTAATTCCGTAGTTGGGCTTAAGATGGAATGTATTGTGTGCCTTTGAATTGCCATGAAAGTACATCGCACTTTGTCCATCATAAATATTGAAAATATCGCGGTTGATTGTGCGGATTCGAACCATAACCACTACCATAGTTGTAAAAAAAATTGTGAATAAAAATAACATTTCCCATTTTCGGAGTGTCAAAAATGGGTTTTTTTGTGAAGCACATACCGAAAATATGTTAGAAAATTGTACAAAGTAAAATTCTAAAGATATGATGTCATATTTTATCTACAAATAACCAAATTGCTACATCTCAATAGCTCAAAATACACCTTTTTGAAAAAGACAAAATTTTGCCGATTCCGCTGAAACCGGGTCAAATTTGAACTACAAGTGCCTCGTAGTTTGCTCGTGATTTTTTTGCAAAACTCATTTTTGGGTACCCCGTTTTGACCGTTTTCCGAAACCGGCTTAGAAAATTCAAAAAAAAAACTCGAAATGATACAAGACCTTCGCGTGGTGTTATTATATATATCCTAGTATCCACCAAAAATAATAAACTTGGAATACGACAATTGGGTTGAAACTGTGTTCATAGAAATGAGTTATCTTCTACGAAGATTCATGGCTTTCAGGCCAAATGATGGATGTTATGGCCACATTCATGGCATAGTTTGTTTAGATGTGCCTATATTCCACACAAAGATGCATAATGGAACAACTAACAATTTTGACGAAGAAAGTTTTATTTTCCGTTGAATAAAAACATCATTTTCCATTTCCGGAGTGTAAAAAATGGTTTTTTTTGTGAAGCACATACCACAAATATGTTATAAAATTATACGAAATAAAATTATAAAGCTATTATGTCATATTTGATCTACAAATTACAAGATTACTACCTCTCAATAGCTCAAAATACGCCTCTTTCAAAAAAGACAAATTTCTGCCGATTCCGCTCAAACCGGGCCAATTTGAACTACAAGTGCCTCGCAGTTTTCTCTTTATTTTTTGCAAAAATCATTTTTAGGTACCCAAGTACCTATTTAAACATAGATACACCAATAGTTCATCAATATTCAACGCCTAGGTACAAACGGTCATGTCCCCCGTTTTGACTGTTTTCCAAAACCGGCTAAGAAAATTCCAGAAAATTCAAAAAAAACTCGAAATGATGCAAGACCTTCGCGTGGTGTTATTATATATGTCCTAGTATCCACCAAAAATAATAAACTTGGAATACGGAAGTTATCTCGAAAATGTGTTCACAGAAATGAGCTATCATCTACGAAGATTCATGGCTTTCGGGCCAAATGACGGATGTTATGGCCACATCCATGGTATAGTTTGTTTAAATTTGACCATATTCCACAAAAAGATGCATATTGGTACAACTAACGATGTTCACGAAGAAATTTTTATTTTTCGTTGAATAAAAATACCATTTTCCATTTCCGGAGTGTCAAAACTAGGTTTTTTTGTGAAGCACATACACAAAATATGTTGCACAAATGTACAAAGTAAAATTCTAAATATATTATGTCATATTTTATCTACAAATAACAAATTTACTACCTCTCAATAGCTCAAAATATACCCCTTTTGAAAAAGACAAATTTCAACCGATTCAGTTGAAACCGGACCAAATTTGAACTGCAGGTGCCTCGTAGTTTTCTCTTTATTTTTTGAAAAAAATCATTTTTAGGTACCCAAGTACCTATTTCAACATAGATACACCAAGAGTTCATCAAGATTCAACACCTAGGTACGAACGGTCATGTCCCTTGTTTTGACCTTTTTCCGAAACCGGCTTAGAAAATTCCAGAAAATTCAAAAAAACTTGAAACGATGCAAGATCTTCGCGTGGTGTTATTATATATGCCCTAGTATCCACCAAAAATAATAAACTTGGAATACGACAATTTCGTTGAAAATGTGTTCACAAAAATGAGCTATCTCCTACGAAGATTCATGGCTTTCAGGCGAAATGGCGGATATTATGGTCACATCCATGGTATAGTTTGTTTAAATCTGACAATATTCCACACAAAGATGCATATTGGTAAAACTAACAATGTTCACGAAGAAAGTTTTATTTTTCGTTGAATAAAAATACCATTTTCCATTTCCGGAGTGTCAAAACTGGGTTTTTTTGTGAAGCACATACACAAAATATGTTGCAAAAATGTACAAAGTAAAATTATAAATATATATTGTCATATTTGATCTACAAATAACAAATTTACTACCTCTCAATAGCTCAAAATACACCTCTTTTGAAAAAGACAAATTTCAGCCTATTAAGATGAAACCGGGCCAAATTTGAACTACAGGTGCCCCGTAGTTTGCTCTTTATTTTTGGAAAAAATCATTTTTAGGTACCCAAGTACCTATTTCAATATAGATACACCAAGATATCATCAAGATTCAAAACCTAGGTACGAACGGTCATGTCCCCCGTTTTGATCGTTTTCCGAAACCAGCTTAGAAAATTCCAGAAAATTCAAAAAAACTCGAAACGATGCAAGATCTTCGCGTGGTGTTATTATATTTGTCCTAGTATCCACCAAAAATAATAAACTTGTAATACGAAAATTTCGTTGAAAATGTGTTCACAGAAATGAGCTCTCCCCTACGAAGATTCATGGCTTTCGGGCGAAATGGCGGATGTTATGGCCACATCCATGGCATAGTTTGTTTAAATCCGACCATATTCTACACAAATCTGCATATTGGTACAAATAACAATGTTCACGAAGAAAGTTTTATTTTTCGTTGAATAAAAATAGCATTTTCCATTTCCGGAGTGTCAAAACTGGGTTTTTTTGTGAAGCACATACACAAAATATGTTGCAAAAATGTACAAAGTAAAATTATAAATATATTATGTCATATTTGATCTACAAATAACAAATTTACTACCTCTTAATAGCTCAAAATACACCTTTTTCGAAAAAGACAAATTTCAGCCGATTCAGTTGAAACCGGACCAAATTTGAACTACAGGTGACTCGTAGTTTGCTCGTGATTTTTTGCAAAAATCATTTTTAGGTATCCACGTACCTATTTCAACATAGATACACCAAGAGTTTTGCGATAATTTATAAACCCTGCATTTTTTATCTTTCATTCTAATTTAAAAGAGTAATCCAAAATTTAAATATGAATCTTCACAATCCTATATAAATCTTAGGGGTATTTTTATTTTATTTTGACTAAAAATGGTCCCTAATAGCTATAATAATAGAATACACATTTGAAAAAAATCGAAACTGCTTTGGTTGAAATTGAAGTTCAAAAGCAAGAGTTATAAAAGAAGACAAATATGAAAAAAAAGTGAAAAGAGAAAAACAAACCTGCCAAAACGGCCAGCCAAGCCTAGCAGCGAGGCCGGCCCATCCCAGCAGTGAGGCCCATCGCTCCCAGTAGGCGGCCGGCCAGGCCCAGCAGTGCGGCCAGCCCAACTCAGCAGCCCAGGACGCATTATGGATATTGAAAAAGGTTAGTTGTGTCAACGTATCACAAACCATTGTTTGGTCTGGTGGTGAGCGATGACAAACCTGTACATAAGGTCCTGGGTTCAAACCTTACCGGTGCCCCCCTTATTCTTTCTATTTTCTTTCATTTCATTTCGCAAGGCAGAGAGAACGAAATTTATAAAAGAATAGAATTTCCTACTCTAACAGAAACCGATCCTTGGTCTACTGGTAGGCGCCTGCCTATTGCACATGAGGGTGTGGGTTCGAGCCCTCTACCCGCCCCATATTTTCTTCGTATTTTTCACTTCGGTGGGTGCATGCACTCCTGTTCAGTATGGCTTGCTTACACGTAGGAAAATATCAGTACATAAATTATCACGTAAACAACCAAAATAAGACAACTAGGATGACACATAAGCAAAAATGACGAGGTGGCGGAATGTATCACAATGATTTCGTCTTATGACCAATTCGTCTAAGACAACTAGGATGAAACATAAGAAAAAATGACGAGGTGGCGGAATGTATCACAATGATTTCGTCTTATGACCAATTCGTCTAATGAAATCATGACTTTTCTCACCAAAATAGTCGTTATGTTTTCATATTTGTACCCTTCCAAATAGCTAACGACCAATTGGTTTGAAATAGTCATAGAAATATGACCAATTCATCCACAGTCATTATAAAAGGGTCATGTATCAACATATTTCTTGTAGTGGGCGTCGGCTGACGTACCGGAGGTGAAATAGTGGGAGGCGTCGGCTGATGCGCCAGATATCGAGATGGACTTGAAGGTTGACCATCGAGGAGGTGGGTGGACTTCGATTCCTCGGAATCGGTGGCCTTGGAGCCCATCCTCGAAACTTGATGGAATTCTTTTGCCATAGAATGATTTTGCGCATTGTATATCGTAGTTTTGTATCCCCTTCAGGTGTCGGAATGTCAATCTGTAGGTCCTCATACCTGTAACATCCAAGTATGAAAACTACCTAGTGTTTCTGTTCCTTGTTTAATTTATGCAATGCATCATGGCATCATTCTCATTTTTATTTCTGTTTGCATTGTTTTCATAATAAAAGTCAAACTTAATCAACAGTTGTTTTCACACTTGTCTGTTACAATCTTTTCAAACCAAGAATTGCAAAACAAAACCTCCCTTGTTTTCCAAATAATTCACTAAGTTTCACTTCTCAAATGGTTGCTTCAAACCAAACAAATATTTCAATCAATTAATTCTAATTCACTTCAATTTCAAATCAAATGTATTCAAATCAGTACCTATTTGAAAACATGAAATTCACTCAACAATTGTAAGCCCTAAACACTTTAAAACTTAGGGGTGACCCTATTAGAAGTGTTGTTTTAAATAAGGGTTTATTTGATATTAAAATCTCCCAAATTGGTTTCAAATACAAACCCTATTTTAAACTTCAACTTTTTGAAATCCAACCTTGGAATCTGGTTTCTTTTTACCTAAAAAGCTTAACTAAAATTTTCTGGAATTTATTCCAACCAAAACCTTATCTTTTCCTTCCCATTTTGTTTCAGCAAAAAAAATATAAAACAGAAAAAAAAATAAAAGAGAAAACGGGCGGCAACACCTAATCTACCCCTAGCCCAGCCCGTTTTCCCTCCTTGCGCGCGGCCCAGCCCAGCACTTAACGCACCGTACCGCTTCGCTTGCTTCAAGATTCGCGCCAGCTTCTTTCCGCCTTCGTCAAGCAGTACGGCGCTCCATCGGAGGCGCCACCGCGACAGAATCGCCGCCGGCCGACAGCTCCCGTGGGTTTCCGCGCCTATAAGAGCCCTAGGGCATCTCCCGCACCTACCCTAACCCTAGGCGCCGTCTTTTCCCTCGCCAGCGCCGCCAATCACCTCCTCCCCGTCGAGCTACCCCTCTCTGAAGTTCTCACCGCCGGCGAGCCCCTGAAGATCGTGATGGCGCCACCCACATAAACCTCCTCCACCACCCGTAGCCACCAAAATCGGAACGCCACCTTCCCTTCTACCTGTTCGACACCGAAGCAGCCGCGGAGGAGCCCGGAGACCACGCCGCCGTCCTCGACCACCTCGTCACCGCCGTCGTCAGCCGCGCGTCATCACCGAGCCTCTGCCTCTTTCTGCAACGGTGGTGAGCCTCCACCTTCGCCTCTTTCCTCCCTCTGCTTGCGCACTGTCCCGTGCCTGTCCTGCATCCAGATTCGAGCGCCACCGTGCCGTTGATCGCCGGCGAGCCTCGCTGTTTTCCTTCTGTCAGTCGAGCACGCAGTGTTTTCGTCAGTTAAAAGTTCAGTCTTGCGCGAACTGTAACTATATCCTCCCTGCGCTGTGTATACTGACAACGAGCGCACAACACCGTAGTGGTACTGAACCTTGGTGCGCGCAGCCGTGGTTGCGGGTTCGATCCCCCGCAAGCACAAACCCTTTTTGTGGAATTTCTTCCACTGCGCCAGGCCCACTGTCATAGACCCCGTGGCCACGCCAGCGTTGCGCAGTGCCACGCTGGCCACTGGCCCACTGCGCAGTGGCAGTGGGTAACGCTAAGCTGAGTAACAAACGTTTTCGGCGAATTTCCAAAAATAACAAATTCATTTTAATAAACAGAATTGAATAAAAACTTTAAAATTCAATATCTTTTGTTTTATAATTCCAACCAATACAAACTTTATATGAATTTTGCTCCAAATTTTATAACCTTTCCAATTATTCCATTGGTGCACTGTTTTGAGTTTTCAAAATACTTTTAAATTTCAAATTTGAATAATTCAAATGCAAATTGAAATAATTCATAACTAATTCATACTGTTTTCAAATAATTCAAATAAAATACGTTTTTCACACCTTTTTGAATGTTCTATTCAAATATAAAATTTGCTTCATTGTTTGAATAATTTAAATTGCCTAAATAATTTAATACTAGTTTAATTCAATTAAAATTGATAAAATCATAACTTGATTAATGTAATATATTTTTGAACATGCAAAATATGTTTTCCAACCACCAAAGTGTGAACTTTTCAAAAATTAATTTGATTTTATGAGTTAAACAAATGAAATTCAAATAAAGATTCAAACTTGTTTTAAATTCAATTAAAACTTGTTTAATATTGTTCAATTCATAATTAAATAATCCTAGTCCAATTTCAACATGTGAAACATGTAATCCAACCAAAATTTGATGTTCTATTCAAATATCAACTTTGTTATTTGTTTTGAACATTTTAAATGGTTGAAAACAACAAGTACTTGTGTGTCACCTTTAAGGCCCCCAAAAATTCTCTAAAATTAATAATAAACTTCTAAATTGCTACACCCTATTTAAACTTGATTCTTATGTTGTTATTTTGCTGTTTTCCTATTGCATGCATCATACTAAACCACTAGCACCTGTTGATTAGTTGGAAAACAAACAATCTAACCAAATTCTATGGGCTTTTCATATGCAACCCAAAGTTACATATCTGTCCATTTAAATTGTGCTATCTTATCAACTAGTTTATTTTGTTGCATCTATTAACCTGTCATGCATCATACTTGATTGTGCACAATGCCATGGCAATGATTGTTTACAATTCCTGTTTTGTTTGTTTGCTTCTTCTCGAATAGACGACGACGTTGAGGCAGACGACCTTTACAGCACCCCTTCTGAGGATCTAGCTCAGTACCCGGCTGATCAGTTTGCAGGCAAGTTATCACTCACATGAACCATCGTGTTCCTTTCAACCCTGGTTACCGATACTTTCCGTTGTCTATACTTGCTAGCCTTAGTGGTAGATGTTTCTGTTACGAACCTATCACATGAATCCTGTAACCCATGATATTGCCTCATCACCCCTTCTACAACCCATTGATTGAGCCAGTGTCTTACTAGCATGCTTAGGTTGTTTTGCTCGAGTCTGTTACCCGTTACTTTCAGTTACCATATCTTTATTATGTTCTGGGGGCTCGATGTTTAATCAATCAATCAATCATGCTAATGTTATTACTGTTAATAATAATTTGATGATAAGGCACCGGCAGGAGGCCCTGTGTGGTTTTGAGGCCTGCTAGTGTCGACCCTAATAGGAAAAGGGTCTTGTCTACTGATCCATAATGAGCGCACTACCCGCATGTGGGAAGCGAGTATGGGCGCCCCCCTCAACTTGACCTGATTCGCATCTCGTCCAAATCATCTCATTTAGTTCGTGCTTTCTATTTGCCGCATGCATGTTTTTGCGAGCCCAGCGCAGGGTGGAACTTTTGTAGTCGGCATATAGGGGGACACGTTCTTAGAGTGCTATGAGTGTCCATTTTCTTCTGGGCTCGATTAGCCGTGCGCCCAAGGTGCTTTGGGCTTGATGCGGAGAATGGTTGGTTGTGTAGAGTACCCCGCTTGGTGGGAGGCATCCCAACTGGCGGGTTATTCTTGCGTGTACGGCCAAATTGGTGCAACCCTGCAGGGATAATCTTCTCGAGAAGCCGTGTTTTCCGCGGTTATGGACTACTTGGTGAAAGTACTGGCTAACAAGTACTCAGGACAACTTCAACATAATGATCAATCATGTTCACCCAATGGTTAATAATTTGACTAGTAATAGGTTATTCACACAAATAACTTGATTCATCTTAATCCAACTGTGTGAGTTATCCTCGGGTTGCTTCTTTGGATAAGGGGCGAGATCCAGGATGGGTTTGTTTGATATCATTTTCCAGTTGATTACAACCCTCGATCTTATCCCATTCTGATAGTTGGATATGACAGAATCTCTGTAGTTGGTTAGCGCAGCCAGTTACAGCATATTATATAACCCCTTCTTTCCGTTGAACCAAGTCATCTGTGCTTGTGTTGACGGGCTATACTTTAGTGAACTGTGAGTCTTGCTTGCCAGTACTTGGATGTACTGACCCCGTTGGGGCTGTGGTTTACGCAGAGTACGACTACGACTACGATGCTTCCCAGGATGGCTACTTTGTGGAATTCGACGAGACTGCAGACGAGTAGTTAGCTGGACCAGGGCTGGATCCAGGACCTACGTGGATGGGCTTCGTCTTATTTATTTTCTCCGGCTTCTTAAGCCTGTTGGATTTGTCTGTACCCAGACACCTTTGATTGCTTCCGCTGTTGTAATGAATGTTATGTTGGGACATGTGTCCTCTGGATGATTGTATTTGCTATTTCTGCCTTAGTGAAGGCCAGTTGCAACTTTATTTCTATCTTTTGTGTCTTAGAGATACGTTGTGATCATCATTCGTTCAAAGCTGTTGACGTACCGTGCGTGCTTGTTATGAAGTACGTCGACAGTAGTGCCTATGACTCCTAATGGATAGTTTACATCGACGGTGGAATAGTAGGGCTTGTGTTGTCGCGCATAAGCGCGGGCCTACCAGGAAGCTGGGACGTGGGAGCAGTTATGCCCATAATCCAAGCACCTACTATCCAGTTCGTACGATGAGTATCCCTTAGAAGCCAGGGTGCGACAAATGGTATCAGAGCCTGTCTGCCTGTAGGATCCCTTTTTACTAGTCGCAGTTGAGTCTAGAAATTATTTTGTAGCTATATAGGAAAAATGAAACGTGAGAGTAGGAATTCTGCCATTTTTCTTCTTTCCCCACCCACCCACCCTTTTCTGGTAAGGAAGTGCAACGTTGTTTTTCTGTTCTCACCTAAACTTTCAAGTTAGGATTTCACGTGTTTTGGGTTCTCCATAGTACCTCAGGACTTTTGGTCTCGTTTTCCCAATGTTGCTTCGATATCATGTTCTTTTCAACATCCTTATCGTCCGTTGAACCTTGTTGTTGTTTTCCACATCCTTTTTCATCTACCGGAGTCTAATCAAAACCTTCCAAATCATCTGCAGATGGGTCTCAGCTACTACCCGCAGGTGGTTCGCATGACTCGCTGTGAGAGCACCGCCGGTTTTCCGGAGATGCTGAGAGACATGGTTACCTATCTGGGGTTCCGTTGGGCACCAGAGTACCAGGTCTACGAGCACCAGCGAGAGTTTGACCAGACTTGCTACCGGGCTATCGTCTACATTATGTCGGATGATGGCAGGAGCATTGCCCACCAGTACGAGGCAGTAGGGTCCACAGTGGATATGGCCGTGCAGCAGGCAGCGTACGTGAGTCTCACCATTCTCCGTGCTGACTACTGGGGGTTTGATGATTCCATCTATCGTCACATCCCCCATGGTTACATCACGGCAGCGGGAGTTCACTTCACTCTCCACCGCAACCTGGATACCTACGAGTCTGATAGCTCCAGGCTGCACACCACTGCCCAGTTCGTGAGGCACAGTGACGCAGTTGCTTCCACACTCTCTCAGGAGTTAGCCTCAGTCAGGGAGCAGCTCTATCTGGCTTTGACTCGTCTGGCGACGTACACCACAGACTTCGTTGGAGAGGAGCGCTTTGCACGTTTCCAGCAGACACTGGGTTTTCCTCTGCCAGATGTTGGAGGTTACGAGCCGATCAGAGGCCCACTTCTCGACCTCGGAGCTGGTTACACAGGGATTCCCCGCTATGGAGCACAGGGACACGACGCTTTCTACTTCACCACACCGAGAGTTGCTCTCAGAGCAGTTCCTATCTACAGGGATCATCGTGATACCTACTTCCGTGGGATTCCTCCGCACCGTATCTCTCGTCGTACTACTCACCGCCGTCCTGCGTGATGAGCATGGGAGTACCGATGTATCCATTCCTAGCTATGTTTAGTTATCCTTGTCTTTCGAACCATGTATTGGTCTGTTGGATATTATGATGTATTTGAACATGTGATGATGTACCTGTTGGTTATCTATTCATGCGTCGGAATAATCTATCTTTCGGTTACCAAGTCTATCCTTTTCTGTTGTTGTGCTAAAATGAATTTCTGTTCAGGATGCCTCCAACCAGGAACACCCCGCCTCCGCCACCACCAATGGGGGAACTGTTAGCTCAGATGACCCAAGTGGTGACACAGATGGCCCAGATCCAGGCTAACCAGCACCACAACCAGAATGCTCCAAGGGTCACCATCAAGGACTTCCTCAGCTTGGGCCCAAAAGCTTTCGTGGCAACACGTGAGCCCCTGGATGCTGATGACTGGATCCGTGACGTAGCAAGAGCTCTGGAGATTGCTCATGTTGCGGAAGAGGATAAGGTCAAGTATGCCACCTACCTGCTGAAGGGTCAGGCAGCTACTTGGTGGGAGAACTACCAAACCATGAGAGCTGGCTATCCTATCACCTGGGGATGTTTCAAGGATGCCTTCCTGAAGCACCACATCCCGGATGGTCTCATGGAAAGGATGCGTGAGGAATTCTGCTCTCTCAGACAGGGCAAGCTGGACGTTCTCGGCTACCAGAACGAGTTCAATCGTCTCGCTCGGTACGCTGGTGACGAAGTGTCCACTGAAGCCAAAAAGATGGCAAGGTTCCGCCGAGGTTTTAACCCGGAACTGAAGTACGCTCTCACCAACATCAAGTGCAAGGACTTCGTGGAGCTTGTGAACACCGCGCTCAATGAGGAGAATGGGCGCAAGGCGTTCGAAGAGTCCCGCAAGCACTCGCGCGAGGGTGGTTCCTCCTCCAACATGACCACCCCTCCGCAGAAGCGCCGCATCTGGGTGCCAAATGGTGCTGTCACTCGGGCTCCAAATGCCCAAGCTTCTCCAGGCTTTGGTCCCCGCCCACCCAACCCATCTCAGATGCAGGGTCAGAGGTTTCCGATGGGGCAGCCAAGGCCGGGTCCTTCTCGTGTCGTCACTTGCTACAAGTGCAAGGAGACTGGACACTATGCTGATAAGTGCACTCAGAAGCAGCTACCCCTACCTCCTCGCCCCAACACCAACCAGGCTATGGTTCGTGCTCCCCCGGCTAAAGCCTTCAACTCCAACAACAGGCCTGTCGGGAGGACCGCGAGGGTGAACCATATCAAGGCCGACAAAGCTGAGGAAGCTGCTGGCGTCGTTCTCGGTATATTACCCGTAAACTCTATTCCAGCTAAAGTGTTGTTTGATACTGGAGCATCGCATTCCTTTGTGTCAAAGATTTTTGCAAAAGCATACAACCTAGTTCTGGTTCCGCTAAGCAATCAAATGACTGTTCACTCTCCGGGACCGCAAATGTTGACTTCCCAGATAAGCATGGATAATCAGATCCTAATTGGAGGTCGCATATTCCTTGCTTCACTCATGTTGCTGGGAAATTCTGACATTGATGTCATTCTGGGTATGGATTGGTTGAAGACCCACAAAGCTAAAATTGACTGTGCTCAAAAGTCAATAACTCTCTCCCACACTTCAGGCCAGATAGTCTATTCTCCATATGGATCAAGTTCTGTTCAGCTGTTCAACCTTGATGCAAAACCCCTTCCTGCAATTGAAAATGTTCCGGTGGTTTGTGAATTCCCTGACGTCTTTCCAGAAGAGTTGCCAGGGATGCCCCCGGACAGAGCAGTTGAGTTCGTGATCGAGCTTGAGCCAGGTACTGCTCCAATCTCTAAGCATCCATACAAGATAGCTCCTCCTGAACTGAAATTGTTGAAGGAGCAAATCGATATGTACATGGACAAAGGTTACATTCAGCCTAGTTCCTCCGCTTGGGGTTGCCCAACTCTGTTTGTTGCCAAGAAGGATCAAACAAAAAGACTCGTGGTTGACTATCGTCCTCTCAACGAGAAAACAATCAAGAACAAGTATCCACTTCCTCGTATCGATGATCTTTTTGATCAACTTGCTGGAGCCTCAATATTCTCAAAGTTGGACTTGAGGATGGGGTACCATCAGATAAAGATCAGAAAGGAAGATATTCCTAAGACAGCTTTCACCACTCGTTACGGTCTATATGAATACACCGTCATGTCCTTTGGTCTCACCAATGCACCGGCAACGTTCTCAAGACTCATGAATTCTGTCTTCCATGAATACCTCGACAAGTTCGTTGTGGTATATCTCGATGACATTCTAGTCTACTCCAAATCCGAGGAAGAGCATGGAGAACACCTTCGTCTCACTCTCATGAAACTTCGCGAGCATCGTCTGTATGCCAAGTTTTCCAAATGTGAGTTCTGGATTCCAGAAGTTGCATATCTTGGTCATATCATCTCTGCCAAAGTCATTGCCATTGATCCTGAAAAGGTTAAGGCAATTGTTGATTGGAAACCCCCTAAGACGGTGAAGCAAGTCAGAAGTTTTCTTGGCTTGGCTAGCTATTGTCGTTGTTTCGTCCAAAACTTTTCCAAGATTGCTAAACCTCTCACTGATCTCACAAAGAAGGACAAAAAGTTCGTTTGGACTCCACAATGTGATGAGAGTTTCAACCTTCTGAAGACTAAACTCACTTCCACACCTGTTCTAGTTGGCCCCGATACTACCAAACCT
This sequence comes from Alopecurus myosuroides, assembly GCA_028641055.1. NCBI lineage: Eukaryota > Viridiplantae > Streptophyta > Magnoliopsida > Poales > Poaceae > Alopecurus > Alopecurus myosuroides. The sequence continues at coordinate 306,749,039 of CM054063.1, read as the reverse complement.
TTCCAGATATTCTGTGATGCATCTCTCCAAGGCCTAGGAGCAGTTCTTATGCAAGAACGTCAAGTTGTGGCTTATGCTTCACGTCAGTTGAACCCACATGAGCAAAACTATCCCACTCATGATCTTGAACTTGCAGCAGTTGTGTTTGCCCTCAAGAAATGGAGACAATACTTGTTGGGTAACAAAACTGAAATCTTTTCCGATCACAAGAGTCTGAAATACATCTTCACTCAGCCAGATCTGAACCTCAGGCAAAGGAGATGGATTGAGAAGATTAAAGACTTTGATCTCACCATTTCTTACACTCTAGGCAAGGCTAATGTTATGGCCGATGCTCTCAGTCGCAAATCCTATTGCAATAATCTCATGATCATGGAAAGCCAACCTCCACTTCATGAAGAATTCCAGAAGCTGAACCTTGGTCTTGTTCCTGAAGGATACCTTGCTAGCTTGACAGCCAGCCCAACTCTCGAGGACAAGATTCGTTCTGAACAACTTCGTGATAATGAAATCAAGAAGATGGTAGAGCAAATCAAGGAGGGCAGTGATAAGTTCAAGTCCTTCTCAATTGATGACAAAGGAACTGTGTTCTTCGAAGGACGCATTGCAGTTCCTCAGATTCAAAGTCTCAAGGATATCATTCTCAAGGAGGCTCATGAAACTCCTCTATCCATTCACCCTGGAAGTACAAAGATGTACCAGGATCTCAAGACTCTGTATTGGTGGCCTGGCATGAAACGTGAAATTGCTCAATACGTTTCTGAATGCGACGTTTGTCAACGTGTTAAGGAAGTCCATCAGAAGACAGCAGGTCTACTCCAACCTCTGAAAATTCCTGAGTGGAAGTGGGACATGATTGAAATGGACTTCGTTACTGGGTTTCCAAAGTCCAAAAAGGGCAACGATGCAATCTTCGTTGTTATTGATCGTCTCACTAAGGTTGCTCACTTCTATGCTGTAAAGGAAACTATCTCAGCTAGCCAGTTAGCAGAACTCTACACAGCAAAGGTTGTTCCCCTTCATGGTGTTCCATTGGAAATAAGCTCAGACCGTGGAAGTATCTTCACTTCTCATTTCTGGAAGAGTTTTCAAGAAGCTTTGGGCACCAAACTTCTGTTCAGCACAGCTTATCACCCTCAGTCTCAGGGGCAAGTCGAAAGAGTCAATCAGATTCTCGAGGATATGCTCAGAGCATGTGGTCTCTCCTTTGGCATGAAATGGGAGGATTGCCTTCCATATGCTGAATTCTCCTACAATAACAGCTACCAGGCAAGCCTAGGCATGGCACCATTTGAGGCACTGTATGGTCGCAGATGCAGGAGTCCAATCAATTGGTCTGGAGCTGGTGAACGTTCACTCTTGGGCCCTGACATTGTTAAGGAAGACGAGGAGAAAGTTCGTATCATTCGTGACAATCTCAGGATTGCTCAGTCTCGTCAGAAGAGCTATTATGATAGCAAGCACAGGGATATGATCTATGCACCTGGTGATAAGGCATATCTCCGTGTAACTCCCCTCAGAGGCACTCATCGTTTTGGTGTGAAAGGAAAGCTTGCACCAAGATACATTGGTCCTTTCAACATCCTCTCAAGACGTGCAGAGAATGCTTATCGTCTTGAACTTCCAGAAAAACTATCCAAAGTGCACGATGTGTTCCACGTGTCACAACTCAAGAAGTGTTTCAAAGATCCAGATCGTGCAGTTGATCATGATTCCATTGAACTGCAAGATGATCTATCTTATGAGGAGCACCCTATTCGTATTCTCGATGAGACCGAGCGTAAGACTCGCAACAAGAGCACAAAGTTCTTGAAAGTCCAATGGTCGCATGATTCCGATAAAGAGGCAACGTGGGAGACCGAAGAGGATCTTCGCAAGAAGTATCCGGACCTTTTCACATCTCAGTAGGGAATCTCGGGGCGCGATTCCTTCAAGGGGGGGCGTTTTGTAACATCCAAGTATGAAAACTACCTAGTGTTTCTGTTCCTTGTTTAATTTATGCAATGCATCATGGCATCATTCTCATTTTTATTTCTGTTTGCATTGTTTTCATAATAAAAGTCAAACTTAATCAACAGTTGTTTTCACACTTGTCTGTTACAATCTTTTCAAACCAAGAATTGCAAAACAAAACCTCCCTTGTTTTCCAAATAATTCACTAAGTTTCACTTCTCAAATGGTTGCTTCAAACCAAACAAATATTTCAATCAATTAATTCTAATTCACTTCAATTTCAAATCAAATGTATTCAAATCAGTACCTATTTGAAAACATGAAATTCACTCAAAAATTGTAAGCCCTAAACACTTTAAAACTTAGGGGTGACCCTATTAGAAGTGTTGTTTTAAATAAGGGTTTATTTGATATTAAAATCTCCCAAATTGGTTTCAAATACAAACCCTATTTTAAACTTCAACTTTTTGAAATCCAACCTTGGAATCTGGTTTCTTTTTACCTAAAAAGCTTAACTAAAATTTTCTGGAATTTATTCCAACCAAAACCTTATCTTTTCCTTCCCATTTTGTTTCAGCAAAAAAAATATAAAATAGAAAAAAAAGAGAAAACGGGCGGCAGCACCTAATCTACCCCTAGCCCAGCCCGTTTTCCCTCCTTGCGCGCGGCCCAGCCCAGCACTTAACGCACCGTACCGCTTCGCTTGCTTCAAGATTCGCGCCAGCTTCTTTCCGCCTTTGTCAAGCAGTACGGCGCTCCATCGGAGGCGCCACCGCGACAGAATCGCCGCCGGCCGACAGCTCCCGTGGGTTTCCGCGCCTATAAGAGCCCTAGGGCATCTCCCGCACCTACCCTAACCCTAGGCGCCGTCTTTTCCCTCGCCAGCGCCGCCAATCACCTCCTCCCCGTCGAGCTACCCCTCTCTGAAGTTCTCACCGCCGGCGAGCCCCTGAAGATCGTGATGGCGCCACCCACATAAACCTCCTCCACCACCCGTAGCCACCAAAATCGGAACTCCACCTTCCCTTCTACCTGTTCGACACCGAAGCAGCCGCGGAGGAGCCCGGAGACCACGCCGCCGTCCTCGACCACCGCGTCACCGCCGTCGTCAGCCGCGCGTCATCACCGAGCCTCTGCCTCTTTCTGCAACGATGGTGAGCCTCCACCTTTGCCTCTTTCCTCCCTCTGCTTGCGCACTGTCCCGTGCCTGTCCTGCATCCAGATTCGAGCGCCACCGTGCCGTTGATCGCCGGCGAGCCTCGCTGTTTTCCTTCTGTCAGTCGAGCACGCAGTGTTTTCGTCAGTTAAAAGTTCAGTCTTGCGCGAACTGTAACTATATCCTCCCTGCGCTGTGTATACTGACAACGAGCGCGCAACACCGCAGTGGTACTGAACCTTGGTGCGCGCAGCCGTGGTTGCGGGTTCGATCCCCCGCAAGCACAAACCCTTTTTGTGGAATTTCTTCCACTGCGCCAGGCCCACTGTCATAGACCCCGTGGCCACGCCAGCGTTGCGCAGTGCCACGCTGGCCACTGGCCCACTGCGCAGTGGCAGTGGGTAACGCTAAGCTGAGTAACAAACGTTTTCGGCGAATTTCCAAAAATAACAAATTCATTTTAATAAACAGAATTGAATCAAAACTTTAAAATTCAATATCTTTTGTTTTATAATTCCAACCAATACAAACTTTATATGAATTTTGCTCCAAATTTTATAACCTTTCCAATTATTCCATTGGTGCACTGTTTTGAGTTTTCAAAATACTTTTAAATTTCAAATTTGAATAATTCAAATGCAAATTGAAATAATTCATACTGTTTTCAAATAATTCAAATAAAATATGTTTTTCACACCTTTTTGAATGTTCTATTCAAATATAAAATTTGCTTCATTGTTTGAATAATTTAAATTGCCTAAATAATTTAATACTAGTTTAATTCAATTAAAATTGATAAAATCATAACTTGATTAATGTAAAATATTTTTGAACATGCAAAATATGTTTTCCAACCACCAAAGTGTGAACTTTTCAAAAATGAATTTGATTTTATGAGTTAAACAAATGAAATTCAAATAAAGATTCAAACTTGTTTTAAATTCAATTAAAACTTGTTTAATATTGTTCAATTCATAATTAAATAATCCTAAGTCCAATTTCAACATGTGAAACATGTAATCCAACCAAAATTTGATGTTCTATTCAAATATCAACTTTGTTATTTGTTTTGAACATTTTAAATGGTTGAAAACAACAAGTACTTGTGTGTCACCTTTAAGGCCCCCAAAAATTCTCTAAAATTAATAATAAACTTCTAAATTGCTACACCCTATTTAAACTTGATTCTTATGTTGTTATTTTGCTGTTTTCCTGTTGCATGCATCATACTAAACCACTAGCACCTGTTGATTAGTTGGAAAACAAACAATCTAACCAAATTCTATGGGCTTTTCATATGCAACCCAAAGTTGCATATCTGTCCATTTAAATTGTGCTATCTTATCAACTAGTTTATTTTGTTGCATCTATTAACCTGTCATGCATCATACTTGATTGTGCACAATGCCATGGCAATGATTGTTTACAATTCCTGTTTTGTTTGTTTGCTTCTTCTCGAATAGACGACGACGTTGAGGCAGACGACCTTTACAGCACCCCTTCTGAGGATCTAGCTCAGTACCCGGCTGATCAGTTTGCAGGCAAGTTATCACTCACATGAACCATCGTGTTCCTTTCAACCCTGGTTACCGATACTTTCCGTTGTCTATACTTGCTAGCCTTAGTGGTAGATGTTTCTGTTACGAACCTATCACATGAATCCTGTAACCCATGATATTGCCTCATCACCCCTTCTACAACCCATTGATTGAGCCAGTGTCTTACTAGCATGCTTAGGTTGTTTTGCTCGAGTCTGTTACCCGTTACTTTCAGTTACCATATCTTTATTATGTTCTGGGGGCTCGATGTTTAATCAATCAATCAATCATGCTAATGTTATTACTGTTAATAATAATTTGATGATAAGGCACCAGCAGGAGGCCCTGTGTGGTTTTGAGGCCTGCTAGTGTCGACCCTAATAGGAAAAGGGTCTTGTCTACTGATCCATGATGAGCGCACTACCCGTATGTGGGAAGCGAGTATGGGCGCCCCCCTCAACTTGACCTGATTCGCATCTCGTCCAAATCATCTCATTTAGTTCGTGCTTTCTATTTGCCGCATGCATGTTTTTGCGAGCCCAGCGCAGGGTGGAACTTTTGTAGTCGGCATATAGGGGGACACGTTCTTAGAGTGCTATGAGGGTCCATTTTCTTCTGGGCTCGATTAGCCGTGCGCCCAAGGTGCTTTGGGCTTGATGCGGAGAATGGTTGGTTGTGTAGAGTACCCCGCTTGGTGGGAGGCATCCCAACTGGCGGGTTATTCTTGCGTGTACGACCAAATTGGTGCAACCCTGCAGGGATAATCTTCTCGAGAAGCCGTGTTTTCCGCGGTTATGGACTACTTGGTGAAAGTACTGGCTAACAAGTACTCAGGACAACTTCAACATAATGATCAATCATGTTCACCCAATGGTTAATAATTTGACTAGTAATAGGTTATTCACACAAATAACTTGATTCATCTTAATCCAACTGTGTGAGTTATCCTCGGGTTGCTTCTTTGGATAAGGGGCGAGATCCAGGATGGGTTTGTTTGATATCATTTTCCAGTTGATTACAACCCTCGATCTTATCCCATTCTGATAGTTGGATATGACAGAATCTCTGTAGTTGGTTAGCGCAGCCAGTTGCAGCATATTATATAACCCCTTCTTTCCGTTGAACCAAGTCATCTGTGCTTGTGTTGACGGGCTATACTTTGGTGAACTGTGAGTCTTGCTTGCCAGTACTTGGATGTACTGACCCCGTTGGGGCTGTGGTTTACGCAGAGTACGACTACGACTATGATGCTTCCCAGGATGGCTACTTTGTGGAGTTCGACGAGACTACAGACGAGTAGTTAGCTGGACCAGGGCTGGATCCAGGACCTACGTGGATGGGCTTCGTCTTATTTATTTTCTCCGGCTTCTTAAGCCTGTTGGATTTGTCTGTACCCAGACACCTTTGATTGCTTCCGCTGTTGTAATGAATGTTATGTTGGGACATGTGTCCTCTGGATGATTGTATTTGCTATTTCTGCCTTAGTGAAGGCCAGTTGCAACTTTATTTCTATCTTTTGTGTCTTAGAGATACGTTGTGATCATCATTCGTTCAAAGCTGTTGACGTACCGTGCGTGCTTGTTATGAAGTACGTCGACAGTAGTGCCTATGACTCCTAATGGATAGTTTACATCGACGGTGGAATAGTAGGGCTTGTGTTGTCGCGCATAAGCGCAGGCCTACCAGGAAGCTGGGACGTGGGAGCAGTTATGCCCATAATCCAAGCACCTACTATCCAGTTCGTACGATGAGTATCCCTTAGAAGCCAGGGTGCGACAATACCCCACCACTAGGTGATCCACCGTGACACGAGCAAAGCTAGGTGGAATCGGATTCCCATGGTGGAGTGCTCCAGGTAGACAAGGTAAAGCAGTGTCAGCCGCCACCTTGAATGACATGTTCTTCATTGGCTGATGTAGTTCACAATGTATCATCTCTTCGACATCATCCATGGGGTAGCGAGGCGATGGTACATCATCCATCATCGTATGATCACCAGCCTACATGGAAGCCATGCTGCTTCTCTGCTTGCTATTATTATCCGTTGGAGGATTGCCAAGCGGATGAGATTACCTTTGGCTAAGTTCTTGCACTAGATCCTTCAACTAAGTCACTTCCGTTTCTATCTTACCGATCCGATCTGCGGCCTGCTCAGCATCCTGGTCCTTATTTCTCTGGTGGCTTCTGTAAGTGTCATTGCATCCGGGAAACATATTTATGGTCCAATACTTACACTTGTTGGGAGACCCCAAGAGGTAGGTTTTATGAGCACAGCAGGAAGTTTTCCCTCAGAAAAGAAACCAAGGTTGAATCGACCAGTAGGAGGACAAGAAATCTCTGAAGGTTGATGTGGCTGAGATGGCAGGACGCACTACCGGTTCAGCAACAACGTGAAACCTACACAACACAATAAAATCACTTTGCCCCAACTAAGCAGTGAGGTTGTCGATCTTACCGGTTTTGCTGAACACAAATAGGTTAAACGTATGGTGTGTAAAACAATATGAGAACAATATGAAAACAGTAGGAGCAGTGTGAAAACAGTGGAAGCAGTTGAAAGTGCATGGTGCCCCATATGTGGTTTTGGTAATTAATGACAATCCTTATGGACTAATGTTTGCATTGAGTTATCCTTGTAGATCTTGTCCATAGGAAATAATGGAGTTCGTGTATATTCAAGGATTTACATGAAGAATGGTCATGGTTTGAGTTGAGCTTATTTCTAGTGTGTCTTGAAGAAAAGTATTAGGTTATCCTTCATGGTTATCTTCAAGACATCATCATTTGAAGTGAAAATAAAAGATACAAGGTTGATCAAGCTAGTAATCAAAACACAAAGCTACACGATGTACCAAGTGGGATTGTGTATCTCATGGTATGGTAAGCAATTTTCAATATAGCTTTGTGATCTAACACACATATGTGTGTGTGGCATCTCTATGTGTGGTTAGGTATCTTTCCATGGGCATGAACAAAAAGGAAGATTTCATATTGCCCATGTTCTATGTCATCGTCAAGCGGTGTTCGTCACCTAGCTTGATGTGGAAGCTCAAGTGAAGCATCTAGAAGAAATCCTATGCTTGATTCTTGCCACCATTTTGGAGTTTGTGGCCTCGTGAAGATTTTCCATTAAGGGTCTCTCCCATAATGGTGTATGGGGGAGCATCCTCTCCCATAGTGGTGTATGGGGGAGCAACTTGCAAGTCTTCATCAAGCGGAGCATGTGCTAGCAAGCACGATCAAGAAAGAAGATCCAACTTGAAAGAGTCAAGATCGTCATCATCTAGCTCAATTGGATTGCGCAAGGAAAAGTGCTCGTCGTTGCAATTTCAACGAGCCCAAGAACATCGAAAACGGAGTCCGGATGCAAAAGTTACAACCGTTTTCATATAGGGTGTTCTGCAGTTTTTTGCACCACCGAAGGTTCCGGTGGTGGCTCCGCCGGAAACCCTTTCGGGATGATGTTGGCGGAGCCTCCGGTGAAACCACCGGAGGCTCCGGTGGTTGGGGCATTTTTTCATCACTTTTGTTGTTCTAAATCATCCGGGGGGCGGAGGTTCCGGTGGTTTCACCGGAGGTTCCGCCCCTGCGCGATCTTTCCTCCAACGGTTGGATATTTGGGTGACCTATTTAAGGGGCCTTCTTCCCCAATGGTTCCCCAAACTTTTGGTCAAGTTTGACCTCCATTGTTGACCTCAAAAATTTTGCTATCTCTCAATCCCTCAAATGATTCTTGCTTTCACTTGAGGGAAAAGAGAGAGGAGATCTAGATCTACCACTTCACATATCAATCTCTCCTCTTTGTGAGGGGAATCTATCGGATCTAGATCTAGGGATTCATTTGTTGTTTTCCTTGTTCTTCCTCCTTTCTCCCTCCATAGCATTAGTTGCTTTGGTGGGATTTGAGAGAGAAGTTCTTGACCACTTTGTGTGTTCTTGCCATTGCATTAGGTGCATCGGTTTGAGTTCCCCACGAGATTCGTGAAAGAGAAGTTCGTGAGCTTGTTACTCTTGGGTGCCTGGTCACCGAAGAGATTGGTCCTCTTGGGTGTATTGAGCACACTAGACGGTTAGTGCTTGGGGCTTCCACCTTGTTGCAAGAAGCTTCGTTGAGAGCATCCAATTGAGTTGTGGAGATAGCCTCAACCCCGTGTAAGATTTGGTCAACACCTTCAAGTCGACCTCATAGTGGAAACGAGCATCTCCCTCACCGGAGAAGCTCAAGGAGAATAAGGTGTGCACATCCGTGCTATTGAGGAGCGCCTAGGTGGCTCCCCACCTCTCCAACGAAGACGTACTTCCCTTGGGAAGGAAGTTCGGTAATCACACCGGTGTCTCCTTGTGCTTCGGTTATTTCTATACTCTAGCTCGTTACTTATGCATTTACCTTTGTGATAGCCATCGTGCTTGAAGTCATCTATCTTGCTATATCATACTTGTATATCATGCCTAGCATAATTTGTTGGTGCACATAGGTAAACCTAGCTTGCATAGGTTTTGTGCTTGATAAATTAAATGCTAGTTTTATTCCGCATTTACTCAAGCCTAAACCATAATTATTTTGAAGGGCCTATTCACCCCCCCTCTAGGCGGCATCCTTATACTTTCAATTGGAATCAGAGCCAGGGCTCTCATTATTAGGCTTCACCGCCTTGAGAGTAATGATGTCGCTTAGTGAATTAGTGCACGATCCCACATTTCATTTCGATGGCACAAACTATGATGTTTGGAAATTTCGCATGCTTATTTATTTTCGGGTCATGGACCCACATATGGAGCAAATTGTAGAGATGGGTTTTTCTCCTCCAAAGGATCCTCAAAATCCAACTTTAGAGGATGAGAAAAACTTATCTCTCGATGCTCTTTCTATTAATGCGTTTTTCCTTCTTGTGAGCCTTGTAGTTATTAAACCACTCTTTCCTATCGGGAATGCTCATGAGTTATGGACAAAGCTTCAAGATAAATATGGTGTGTCCAATGTTGGAGAAGATGATTGTTATCCCTCCACTTCCGTTCGTGATGTGTTCTCAACTTCTTCTACTTCACCAACATGTGGTAAGCCACAAACTAATGAGATGGTGAGTAGTGATAGGCTTTGCAATAATGATAGTGAGCTTATTATTGATGATCCTTCATCTCTATCTTATTGTCATGCCTCATCTTTGGACTTAAACATAACCAGAACCAAAAATGTTTTACATGCTTGTGTTGATAGTCTTTGCATATCATGTCGACATTGCTTGACTAAAGCTCAAAGATGATATGCTTGCTTTATCTTGTTCCCATCATAAAAATGATTGTGTTTCCTCTAGTATTTGTATGTCTAACAATGTAAAGGAAAACCAACTCTCTATGGAACAAGATGTGGACGTGAGTGGTGCCTCAAGTAATGATCTATCATCATCTACCACCTTTTGCCTCATGGCTAAGGATTCAAAGGAATCTTCCACTTTGAACCCCAATATATCTTATGATGGTGATGTTGGTAAGCAGGTTGATGACGAGTCTAAGAAATTAGGCTTATGGTTATCAAGCCTTGTTGATGATACCAAAGAAAATGTGAATGCTCTCCTAGAACAACTTGATAAGGCTAACTCGCTTATAGATGAAAAGGAGGATATCATCGTGACTTTGGAAAGTCATAGTGGTAGTCATTCTATCAAGGACAAAGAGCTTGAAAAGGCTTTTGATAAAGAGGGGTCCCTTAGATCTTCTCTTGAAGAGAAACTATATAGTCTAGAATAAACATATGCTATTAGATTTTCTATGCTTAGAAGGGACAATGAATTATCTCTTTCTCTTGCTAATGACCTCAAAGCTAAAAATGTTGATGCTTGTGCTACTAATTCTATTTCTTGTGAAGCATCCACATTAAAGGAGAATGTTGAGCTACGGGCTCAACTTGAGTTGCTAACTAGTAATTATGGGAAATTGGAAGAAACTCATGAAAAGCTCTCAAGCTCTCATAAGGATCTTCTAGTCTCCCATGAGAGGCTAAAATTAGCTCATAAGGCTATTTTAAATAAGGTAACATCTTGTGAGCCTCATGTGGACAAAGGCACAGTATCTACTCTTGGTTTTCTAGAACACTTGGTTGATCTTATCATAATATTGATTTTGGTCAATCGGGTTTTCGGATCCTTTGGTTGGTTGCTTCTTTATGAAAGTATCCTTCAATTAGACTTTGCTTGTAAATCTTTGGATCCTCAATATAGTTTGATCTCCCTCCATCTATTCCTAGTTGGATGTCGCACCCGGATTTCTAGAGGATACTCACAGTCCGCTAAACAGTAGATAAATGGCTTACGGGGCATACCGGCACCCGCATCTCAATATGAGCAGGCCAACACGTAAACGTGTGACAACCATTCTCTACTATCCATCGTCTGCGTAAACCATCCCATAGAAATCCGACTACTTCCATTGACGTACTTCATAACATACACACATGGTACGTCAACGGCATTTGAACAAGTGATATCACAACAAATCTCTAAGACACAAATAAATAGAAATAAGTTGCAAATAGCTCTCACTAGAGCAGAGATAGCAAATACAATCATCCAGAGGACACATGTCCCAACAAGTCATCATTACATCACAGCGGAAGCATCCAAAGTGTCTGAGTACAGACAAGATCCAAATAGGCCTAAGAGGCCGGAGATCGAAAAGACGAAGCCCATCCACGATGTCTCGGATCCTGCCCGGGTCCGTTATCTACTCGTCAGCAACCTCGTCATACTCCACGTAGTAGCCACCATGGGGATCCTCGGAAACGTAGTCCGCAGAACACGCAGCCCCAAAGGGGTCAGTACAGACGAGTACTGGCAAGAAAGACGCACAAGATACCAAAGTTTACCCGGCAACACCAAGTACAGATGCTTTGGGTTCAACGGAAGATAGGTGATATAAAAGATGCGACAGCGGGCTGCCTAACCAACTACAGATACACGCTACAACATCCGGCTAAAAGAGAGGGATAAGATAGCGTATTGGAACCAACTACCACTAACCTCAAACAAACCCGTCCTGGATCTCGCCCCTTATCCAAAGAAGCAATCCGAGGATAACTCACATGGTTGGATTAATGATGGTTCAGGTTATTGTGTCAATAAACCTATTACTAGTCAAGTTATCATTAATTAGGTGTAAGTTGTCTAATCCTTTTTAGCCAGCCCTATCACCAAGTCATCCATAACCGCGGCAACACGGCTTCTCGAGAAGATTTAACCCTGCAGGGGTGCACCAATTTGGCCGTACACGTAAGAATATCCCGCCAGACGGGGATCAAACCCACCAAGCGAAACACTCAACACAACCCAACTCTTCTTCGCATCAAGCCCAAAGAACCACGTGTTGTGCGTGCGCGGCTAATCGAGCCCCCACGAAGAAAAGGGGGACCCTCATAGCACTGGAAGACCACGCCGCCCTAAATGCCGACTACAAAAGTTCCACCCTGGCGCCGAGGGTTCGTACCTGCATATGAGTGCATCAAATGGAAAGCCCGAACTAAGTGTGGCGATTTGGACGAGATGCGAATCGAATCAGAGTTGCGGGGGGCGCCCATACACGCTTCCCACATGCGGTTAGCGCGCTCAACATGGATCCAGAGGATAAGAACTTTTCCTGAGTTCGACACTAGCAGGCCTCAAAACCATACCCGGCCTCCTGCCGGTGCCTTATCATCAAATTAGCATTACCTCAAACATTAACAGGTTGTTGTTTAACATCGAGCCCCAAAACATGATAAATATGGTAACAGAAATAAGGGACAACAGACTCGAGCATAAACAACCCTAAGCATGCTAGTAAGACACAGGCAACAAACAACAGGGTGTAGGTGTGGAGGAAGGCTATATCAGGGTTACAGGATAACATGTGATAGGATTGGAACACAAGCAACGAATCTTAAGGCTAGCAGGATAGACAACGGAAAGTATCGATATCCAGTGTGGAAAGGACACAATGGTTCATGTGAGTGAATACTTGCCTGCAAACTCAGTAGCCTGGTACTGGGCTAACTCCTCAGAAGTAGTGTCGTAAACCTCGTCTGTCTCAGCGTCGTCGTCTATTCGGGAAGAAGCAAACAAACAACGCAGAGAGACAAACAATCAATAACATGGCATAATGCACAAACATGGGATGATGCATGACAATTTAATTGATGCATCAAAGGTAAGCTAGTTGTCATGGTAACATCATTAAATGGACCCATATGCAATTTGGATTGCATATGGAAAGCCCATGAATTAAGGTTGGATTAAATGACCTACAAATAACCATCATGTGATAGTTGGTTAGAATGATGCATGGATGAGGAAAACAATGAGAAAACAACATTAGCTTCAAATTGAAATGTGGTTTACCAAGTTTGGAATTTTTATTTATTAATTTAGGAAATTTGGCTTCTTAAATGAGTTACACAAGCATTTGTTGTTTTCACCAATTTTAAATGTTCAAAATAGATAACAAAATTCATATTTGGAAAGAGCACAAAATTTTAGGTGGAATACATGTTTCATTTGTTGAAAAAGGAATTAAAATGAATTAATTATGAATTAAACAAGTTTAAACAAGATTTAAATGAATTTAATTCAAGTATGAATTTATTTGAATTTTTATTTGTTCAAAATATCAAATAAAATTCATAGTTGAAAAGATTATATTTTTCTGGTTTGAAAACATATTTTATATGTTCAAAAAGAATTTAGTTTGACCAAGTTATGAATTTAGCAATTTTAAATGATTTAAACAAGGTTTAAATTATTTAACAAATTTTAATTATTCAAAACAGGAAACAAAGTTTATATTTGAAAAGGTGGTTCAATTTTGCATGGAAAACATATTTTATATGTGACATTTGAATTAAATTTGAATTAGTTATGAATTTGACCAAATTTGAAATAGTAGTTTGAATTTGAATTTTTGAAAACATTTGAAATGTTCAAAACAGTAAACAAGTGGTTTAAACATATAGAGTGTATTAAATTTTGTACAGAAAACATATTTTATTTATTTTATTTGGATTTGAAATACAAAAGTTATTTGAATTTGAAATTTCAGGGGCTATTTTGTGAATTTAAAAGTATTAAACTTGTTACTGGGGCCTAGGTGCGAAAAAGGAATTACACAGAGGCCCCTGGGAACCTTTTACACGCAGCAGATCAACCCCTGGGTCACTGGCCTGTGGGCCAGCGCCCAGCTGGCGCTGCGTGGCACGCGTGTGGGTGCCTGCGTGGCAACCACGGTCGATGGCAGGTGGGCCCTGCGTGCCTGCGTGGCAAAGGAGCAAAATCTTGGGTTTTATTCCGCGCTGCGGGGATCGAACCCGCGACGCTGCGCTGCGCAGCCGTGCGATCTAACCACTACGGTGTGGATTCGTTTGGTGACAGAGAGGAGGTGCGCGTGGTTTTGAGGTTCAGCTGTTGCTGTTAACTGAAACTGACGAAAGGTTCAGGCTTTCTGAACCTGACGGGGATGCGCTCGCCGGCGGCGAGGATGCGCTGCTGCTGCAGCTCGTGTGCGTGCTAGGGTGCTGTGGGCGTGCGCGTGGTTGATACGAGGAAGCAGAGAGGGGAAAGAAGGAGGGAGAGGTGGTGCTCACCACCTCTGTAGTCGTGGCAGCGGCTCGATGGAGAGGACGGTGGCGACGGCGACAGACAGGTGGACGACGGCGACGATCCAGGGCCTCCCAGGCCCTGGCGATGAAGCGAGGAGGGAGAGGGCTGTACGGTGATCCCGTTCCCGTGCCCGGGGAGGCTCGACGATGACCACAACCACTGCTCCACCCCGATCAAGCTCCGGCCATGGCGTGGTGCAGGAAAGTTCAGAAAGTTGAGAGGAGGATTGGAGGGGATCTGAGAGGGAGGAGAAGAACTGGCGGCGGCAGGGAGGAAGGAGAAGGCTAGGGCTAGGGTTTGGGAGCTTGGGGGCTAGATATAGGGGAGAAAAGGGGAGCAGGTGGCGAGGGGGAGGTGCGGTGTGTGCGCTGCTGTCGTCAGGCGCGGCGTCAGCTGTACGGAGGTAGGAGAAAGGTAGGTGGGCCGCGCGCGCTTGGCTGGGGGGAAAAGGTGGGCTGGGCTGGCTGCTGGGCTGGCCTGCCCCCTTCTCTCTCTGTTTTATTTTTTTGTTTTTCTGTTCTTCTGATTCTGTTTTTTTTTTTGCAGAAAAGAAAAAGGAAAGAAAGAAGAGAAATGGAAGGGTTTTTGTGATTGAAAAATTTGGGGATAAATTTTTATAGGTTATTTATTACCAAAACCCATCTGTGCCACTTTTTGTTTTTCAAAATTTTAAAGTTTGGTTGCTGTTTGAAAATTCAAATGAATTTGAGCAATTTTGGTATTAATTGAATTAATGAAAAGAGCAAGTTAAAAGTTTTTAATTTCAAGTTTAATGGAAACAAATGATTGGTTTGATTTGCAAGTTTTATTTGAAACATTGTAACAGAACAAGTATGAAACAAAAATTTGAAATTTGGTTTGAAATTCAAGTGGGAAAACAAGGGAAAACAAAGGAAAACAAATGCAATGCTTATGATGTCATGATGGAAAACATAAAATAACAAAGATCAAACATTCTAATGGTTGTTTTTCATACTTGGGATGTTACAAAACGCCCCCCTTGAAGGAATCGCGCCCCGAGATTCCTACTGAGAAGAGAAAAGGTCCGGATACTTCTTGCGAAGATCCTCTTCGGTCTCCCATGTTGCCTCTTTATCGGAATGATGGGACCACGGCACTTTCAAGAACTTGGTGCTCTTGTTGCGAGTTTTACGCTCGGTCTCATCGAGAATTCGAATAGGGTGCTCCTCATAAGAGAGGTCTTCTTGCAGATCAATTGAATCATGATCAACTGCACGACCTGGATCTTTAAAGCATTTCTTGAGCTGTGACACGTGAAACACATCGTGCACCTTGGATAGCTTTTCTGGAAGTTCAGGACGATAGGCATTTTCTGCACGCCTTGAGAGAATGTTGAAAGGACCAATATATCTTGGTGTAAGCTTTCCTTTGACACCAAAACGATGAGTGCCTCTGAGGGGAGTTACACGGAGATATGCTTTGTCACCAGGTGCATAGACCATGTCCCTGTGCTTGCTGTCCTAGTAGCTTTTCTGACGAGACTGAGCAATCCTCAGATTGTCACGAATGATGCGAACTTTCTCTTCGGCTTCCTTAACAATGTCAGGGCCTAAGAGTGAACGTTCACCAGCTCCAGACCAATTGATTGGACTCCTGCATCTGCGGCCATAGAGAGCCTCAAATGGTGCCATGCCTAGGCTTGCCTGGAAGCTGTTGTTGTAGGAGAATTCAGCATATGGAAGACATTCCTCCCATTTCATGCCAAAAGAGATACCACATGCTCTGAGCATATCCTCGAGAATCTGATTGACTCTTTCGACTTGCCTGTGACGCCCCGAGATCGGGCACTATGCAGATTTCAGCATTCCCGCCAAATCCGCATAATAACCGATTCCAGGTTGCCACTTATGATAACATTACAACAGTCACGAATATTCCACAATTACAACAGAAACAGATAGTTACAAGATGACTCAAACGGGTCAAGAATACAACTGATACATTACAAAGATCCAAAATAACAGCGGAAGAAACAGCATATCGTCCGTCTACGGACAAGATCCAAATTGGACTAAGTGTCCTGAAGATAACCGAGAGCGTCCAATCCCTGCCCCGGCCAGGCCGGAGGGATTCCCAAACTAACGTCGTCAGACTTCAAACCTGTTGACTGCAATGTTGAATATGCAGCCACGAAAGATATTCGTGGGTCAGTACGATTAAGTACTGGCAAGTGGATAAACCATACTCACAAGGTACCGGCATAGCCAGTCATCAGAAGATACAAATACTTTAGGATCAACGGAAAGGAAGGGGTTATTGAAAATAAGCGACAGTAGGCTGCACTAACCATCTACAGAGAGATACTACCACTTCCGGCTAACAGAAAGAAGATAAGATCGAGTATTGTAACCAACTGAAAGATAACTTCAAACAAACCCATCCTGGATCTCGCCCCTTATCCAAAGAAGCAATCCGAGGATAACTCACACAGTTGGATTAGTGATGGTTCAGATTATTGTGTCAATAAGCCTATTACTAGTCAAGTTGTTAATCATTGGGTGAAAGGTTGTTAATCATTAGGTTTAAGTTGTCCTGAGTACTTGTTAGCCAGTACTTTCACCAAGTAATCCATAACCGCGGAAAACACGGCTTCTCGAGAAGATTTAACCCTGCAGGGATGCACCAATTTTGCCGTACACGTAAGAATAACCCGCCAGACGGGGGATCAACCCACCAAGCGAGGTACTCAACACAACCCAACTCTGCTTCGCATCAAGCCCAAAGCACCACGTGTTGTGCGTGCGCGGCTAATCGAGCCCCCACGAAGAAAAGGGGGACCCTCATAGCACTGGAAGACCACGCCGCCCTAAATGCCGACTACAAAAGTTCCACCCTGGCCTCGGGTTCGCACCTGCATATGCATGCATCAAATGGAAAGCCCGAACTATGTGTGGCGATTTGGACGAGATGCGAATCGAATCAAGTTGAGGGGGGCGCCCATACTCGCTTCCCACATGCGGTTAGTGCGCTCATCATGGATCAGTAGACAAGACCCTTTTCCTATTAGGGTCGACACTAGCAGGCCTCAAAACCACAAAGGGCCTCCTGCCGGTGCCTTATCATCAAATTATTATTTAACAAAACAGTAGCATGATTGATTGATTGATTACACATCGAGCCCCCAGAACATGAAAGTAATCTAGCAACGGAAAGTAACGGGTAACAGACTCGAGCAATACAACCTAAGCATGCTAGTAAGACACGGGCAACAAGCAATGGTTATAGGTATGGAGGTGAGGCAATAAAAAGGTTAAGGGATTCATGTGATGGGTTCGTGACAGAAACAGCTACCACTAAGGCTAGCAGAAAAGAACAACGGAAAGAATCGGTAACAAGTGATGAAAGGCAGCCATATGGCAGCAAGTGAGTATACTTGCCTGAGATCCCGCAAGGTAGCAGAACTTGTCGTTGCTCACATCATCTCAACGTCCTATCCGGGAAGAAGCAACGAACCTCGAACAAACACCGGATGCAACAATTACTACTACGGCAAAAGATCCAGCATGATCTAGATATGGATGCATGACAAGTTTAAAGATGCATCAAAGTAAACTAGTTGACAAGATAAACAAATTTAAATGGACCCATATGCAATTTGAGTTGCATATGGATGCACATGTTAAGGTTGGAGCAATGATCTACACTTAGCTAACATGTGTAAGTGGTTTATCATGATGCATGCATGATGAAAGCAACAAAATAACAACAATAACAAGGATAGATGCAAGTGAAAAAGGATTGGAACAAGTGTTGGAAATCATTGATTAAGTTTGGAAAGTTTGGTTACTTAAAACATGTCACACAAGCATTTGTTGTTTTCAACCATTTAAATTGTTCAAAACAAATAACAAAGTTTATATTTGAAAAGAACATCAAATTTTAGTTGGATTACATGTTTCAAATATTGAAATTTGGATTAGGATGAATTTATTATGAATTAAACAATATTAAACAAGTTTTAATTGAATTTAGAACAAGTTTGAATATTATTTGAATTTTATTTATTCAAATCATAAATTCAAATGCACATTTGAAAAGTTCACACTTTGACGGTTTGAAAACATATTTTGCATGTTCAAAAATATTTTATATTGAGCAAGTTATGACTTTATCAAATTTAAATGAATTAAACAAGTATTAAATTATTTATGCAATTTAAATTATTCAAACCATGAAACAAAATTTATATTTGAAAAGGTTATTCAAAATGGGATGGAAAACATATTTTATTTGCCTTATTTGGAATTAGTATGAATTATTTGTGAATTATTGCAAATTACATTTGAATTATTCAAATTTGAATTTTAAATAAATTTTGAAAACTCAAAACAGAACACAAATAGTTGATTTGGAAAGATTATGAAATTTGGAACAGAAAACATATATAACTTTTATTTATTAGAATTACAGATTAAGAGTTATTAAAGGTTAAAGTTTTAGTTTCAAATCTGTTAATTAAAATGATTTAGGAATTACAGAAAATGCGCAGGAACTTTTCCTACTCACTGCTATCTACACACGGCCACTGCCGCGTGGGCCAGAGGCCAGCGTGGCGCTGCGCACGCACCCGTGGCAGTGGCAGTCACTGAAGCGTGGGCCTCTGCGCGGAAGCGAAAAAATACCCAAAAAAAGCTTGGGCGCTGCGGGGTTCGAACCCGAGACCAGCCGCGAGTTCAGAGGAGCGCAACCAGTGCGCTACGATTCCGTTTGTTGACAGTAGAGCTACGCAGAGAGGATGAGTTTCAGTTACAAGTGTTAACTGAAACACAAACGCGCGCTCGCACTGAACCTGACAGCGAACGACTCGGCGATCGCCGGCGGGGATCAACGTGGCAGTGCTGCGGTTGCTGGAGTTGTGTGCGTGGTTGCGGTGCAGAGAGGTGCAGTGAGCATGAACCAGAGGTGGGAGAGGGAGGAGCTACACGGCGTGCTCACCGGGAGGTTACCGCGGATGAGCTCGACGGCGAGGTGACAGAGACGAGCTCGGAGGCGCGGCAGCAGGGGTTCGTGGGCGCCGTGCAGATGTTGGTGAGGACGAGGAGGACACGGCGCTTCGATCCACGCCGTCAGCGAGGGAGAAGGTGCACTGGAGCGGTGGTTGCCCTCCAAGATTCAGAGAACAACTCCGGTGAGTACTCGCCGCGGCAGGTTCGTGGTCGGCGGCGCGTATCCAGACGGCGTGAAGATCATCGGAGATGTCGTCGTGGAAGGAGTGAGTACGGAGGCTTGGTTTCAGTAGATAGGATGGGAGGTGGTGTACGGGAGCGGAGGTGATCGTCGAAGTTCAGCGATCACGGCGGTCGGAAGCAGTGACAGAGAGGGAGGAAATCATCGGGGAGGGAGAGAGGGACGGCGGCGGTGCGAGGGGAGAGGGGGTCTAGGGTTCTAGGGCACTTCTGTGGCTAGGAGAGGTAGTTATAGGGTACGGGATCGCCTCCTGGCCGTCGCGATGGGACAGCGTCTGCCGTGGCGGCACGGATGCGCGGCTGTACTGAAGGTAGGCGACGGGGGCGGCTGAGCGAAGCGTTACGCGGGGTTAGCGGGCTGGGCTGGCTGCGCGCGAGGGATAAGATGCGGGCTGGGCCGGGATAGGTAGCTGCCGCTCGTTTTCTCTTTATTATTTCTGTTCCTTTTATTTTTTTTTTGCTGAAACCAAAAATGGAAGAAAAGAATAGGTTTTTGGTTATTGAAAAACTTGAGAAAATTTAGGGAAGCTCCTTAGGCCAAAAGCAAACACTTGGTAGCTGTTATTTTCAAAAATTTAAATGTTTGCTTGCTGTTTGAAAATTAAACCCAATTGAATGAAATTTTCAATATTAATTAATATTAGAAAAACAAAGCATTTTCAATAGGGTTACCCCTAAGTTTTAAAATGATTTAAAGAGTACAAAGGTGTGGTGAACTTCATGGATTCAAAAGAGTACTGATTTTGAGAATTGGTTTGAATTTGGAAATGATTTGGAAGTAATTGATTGGATTAATTGATTGATTTAAAGCAACAATTTAATAGGTGAATATTAATGAATTGTTTGGAAGCAATTGAGGTTTTTGATTTGAAAATGAAGGTGATTTAATCAATTGATTGAAAATAGTGGTTTGAGTAAACCCAACAATTTAATGAGTGATTTGATTAAAAATTTTGAATTAGCTATTAGGGTTTTTAACAAAAGGGGAAATTTATTAACAAGCAATTGGATTAAACAATTTTCAAACTATTGAAGAACAAATGAGTGGTTTAGTTTGCAAGTTTGAAATTGGAAATTTTTGAGCAAGGGTGAAAGTTTAAATTGTTTTGAAATTTTCAGTTGTGATGCAAACATGGTGCAATGCAAATGTGATGCATATGATGCAAGCAAAACAAACAGGTAACACCCCAGGTGTTACATTGCCCTTGAGACTGAGGGTGATAAGCTGTGCTGAACAGAAGCTTGGTGCCCAATGCTTCTTGAAAGCTTTTGCAGAAATGAGAAGTGAAGATGCTTCCACGGTCTGAGCTTATTTCCAAAGGAACACCATGAAGAGGAACAATCTTTGCTGTGTAGAGCTCTGCTAACTGACTAGCTGAGATTGTCTCTTTGACGGGAAAGAAGTGAGCTACTTTAGTGAGTCGATCAATGACAACGAAGATTGCATCGTTGCCCCTCTTGGACTTTGGAAAACCAATGACGAAGTCCATTTCAATCATGTCCCACTTCCACTCAGGGATTTTCAGAGGTTAGAGAAGACCGGCTGTTTTCTGATGAACTGCCTTAACACGTTGACAAACGTCGCATTCAGAAACGTATTGAGCAATTTCACGTTTCATGCCAGGCCACCATTACAGTGTCTTGAGATCCTGGTACATCTTTGTACTTCCAGGGTGTATGGAGAGAGGAGTTTCATGAGCCTCCTTGAGAATGACATCTTTGAGGCTTTGAACTTGAGGAACTACAATGCATCCTTCGAAGAACACCGTTCCCTTGTCATCCACTGAGAAGGACTTAAATTTCTCTTTGCCTCCTTTGATGTGTTCTACAATCTTCTTGACTTCAGCATCACGAAGTTGTTCAGAACGAATCTTGTCCTCGAGAGTTGGACTGGCTGTCAAGTTTGCAAGATAGCCTTGAGGAACAAGACCAAGGTTGAGCTTCTGGAATTCTTCATGAAGAGGAGGTTGGCTTTCCATGATCATGAGATTATTGCAATACGACTTGCGACTGAGAGCATCGGCCATAACATTAGCCTTGCCTGGAGTGTAAGAAATGGTAAGATCAAAGTCTTTGATCTTTTCAATCCATCTCCTTTGCCTGAGGTTTAGATCTGGTTGAGTGAAGATATACTTCAGACTCTTATGATCGGAAAAGATTTCAGTGCGATTACCCAACAAGTATTGTCTCCATTTCTTGAGGGCAAACACAACTGCTGCAAGTTCAAGGTCATGAGTGGGATAATTGAGCTCATGTGCGTTCAACTGACGTGAAGCATAAGCCACAACTTGACGTTCTTGCATAAGAACTGCACCTAGACCTTGGAGAGAAGCGTCACAGAATATTTGGAAAGGTTTGGAAGGATCTGGGCCAACCAGAACTGGTGTAGAAGTGAGTTTAGTCTTCAGGAGATTGAAACTCTCATCACATTGTGGAGAGCAAACGAACTTCTTGTCCTTCTTTGTGAGATAAGTGAGAGGTTTGGCAATCTTGGAAAAGTTTTGGACGAAGCGACGACAATAGCTAGCCAAGCCAAGAAACCTTCTTACTTGCTTCACCGTCTTTGGAGGTTTCCAATCAACAATTGCTTTAACCTTTTCTGGATCAAGGGCTATGCCCTTGGCAGAGATGACATGACCAAGGTAAGCAACTTCTGAAATCCAGAACTCACATTTGGAGAACTTGGCATAGAGACGATGCTCGCGAAGCTTCATGAGAGTGAGACGAAGATGTTCTTCATGCTCTTCCTCGGATTTGGAATAGACAAGAATGTCATCAAGATATACCACAACGAACTTGTCAAGGTATTCATGGAAGGCAGAATTCATGAGTCGAGAGAAGGTCGCCGGTGCATTGGTGAGACCAAAGGACATGACGGTGAACTCATATAGACCGTAGCGAGTGGTGAAGGCTGTCTTTGGAATATCCTCTTTTCTGATCTTTATTTGATGGTAACCCATTCTCAAGTCCAACTTTGAGAATATTGAGGCTCTAGCAAGTTGATCAAAAAGATCATCGATACGAGGAATTGGATACTTGTTTTTGATGGTTTTCTCGTTAAGAGGATGATAGTCAACAACGAGTCTCTTTGTGTGATCCTTCTTCGCAATGAACGGAGTTGGGCAACCCCAAGCTGAGGAACTAGGTTGAATGTAACCTTTTTCCATGTACATATCAATTTGTTCCTTCAACAACTTCAGCTCGGGAGTTCCTATCTTGTAGGGATGCTTAGAGATTGGAGCAGTACCTGGTTCAAGTTCGATCACGAACTCAACTGCTCTGTCCGGAGGCATTCCTGGCAACTCTTCTGGAAAGACGTCAGGGAAGTCGAAAACCACCGGAACATTTTCAAGTGAAGGTAGAGGTTTTGCATCGAGGGTGCATAGCTGAATGGAACTTGATTCATGTGGAGAATAGATTATCTGGCCAGAAGGGTGGGACAGAGTTATTGACTTTTGAGCACAGTCAATTCTTGCTTTATTGGCCTTCAGCCAATCCATACCAAGAATGACATCAATGTCAGAATTGCCAAGCAATATGAGAGAAGCAAGGAATATGTGGCCTCCAATTAGAATTTGATTTTTGTGACTGATCTTGGACATTTGCATAGTTGCTCCAGGGGAGTTGACCACTAGCGGGGAACCCAAACCAACAAAAGGGAGTTTAATTGCTGTCACAAAGATCTTTGACACGAAAGAATGTGATGCTCCGGTATCAAACAACACTTTAGTTGGATTAGAGTTTACGGGAAATGTACCGAGAACGACGTCAGGAGCTTCCTCAGCTTTGTCGATCTTGACATGATTCACCCTTGCGGTCCTCCCGACAGGCCTGTTGTTGGAGTTGAAGGCCTTAGGCGGGGGAGCGCGCACCATTGCCTGGTTTGTGTTAGGACGAGGTGGTGGTGGAGGTAGCTGCCTCTGCGTGCACTTGTCGGCGTAGTGCCCCGTTTGCTTGCACTTGTAGCAAGTGACGACACGAGGAGGCCCTGGCCTTGGCTGCCCCATCGAAGCCCTTTGATCATGTAGCTGAGCAGGGTTGGGTGGGCGGGGAGCGAAGCCTGGAGAAGTTTGGGCGTATGGAGCCCGAGTGACAGTACCATTTGGCACCCAGATGCGGCGCTTCTGCGGAGGGGTGGTCATGTTGGAGGAGGAACCACCCTCACGCGAGTGCTTGCGAGACTCCTCGAACGCCTTGTGCCCATTTTCTTCATTGAGCGCGGTGTTAACGAGATCCTCGAAGCTGTTGGCCTTGATATTGGTGAGGGAATACTTGAGTTCCGGGTTAAAACCTCTGCGGAACCTTGCCATCTTCTTAGCTTCAGTGGACACCTCATCTCCAGTGTACCGAGCGAGGCGATTGAACTCACTCTGATACCCGATGACGTCCAGCTTTCCCTGCTTGAGTGAGCAAAACTCTTCACGCACTCTTTCCATGAGACCATCTGGAATGTGGTGCTTCAGGAAGGCTTCCTTGAAACATTCCCACGTGACTGGCATCCCAATTCTCATGGCCTGGAAGTTCTCCCACCAAGTAGCTGCCTGACCCTTCAGCAGATAGGAGGCATACTTGACCTTGTCTTCTTCAGCTACGTGAGCAATCTCCAGAGCCTTTGCTATATCACGGATCCAGTCATCAGCGTCCAGAGGCTCGCGTGTGGTCACGAAAGCTCTTGGGCCCAGACTGAGAAACTCCTTGATGCTGACCCGTGGAGCTGTCTGGTTGTTGTGCTGATTAGTCTGAAACTGGGCCATCTGCGCCATGACTTGGGTCATCTGAGTTAACAGCTCCGCGATTGGCGGTGGCTCAGGCGCGTTGTTCCTTGTTGGCGGCATCCTGAATGGGAATGCATTTTAGCACAACAATAGAAAAGGATAGACTTGGAAACCGAAAGAGAGATTATTCCGACGCATGAATAGATAACCAACAGGTACATCATCACATGTTCAAATACATCAGAATATCCAACACACCATAAATGGTTCGAAATGCCAAAGGATAACTAAACATAGCTAAGAATGGATACATCGGTACTCCCATGCTCATCACGCAGGACGGCGACTAGGAGTACGGCGAGAGGTACGGTGAGGAGCACGCCCACGAAAGTAGGTAGAACGACGATCCACATAGATCTGCCGTGGTCTGAGAGCGACTCTAGGTGTGGTGAAGTACATAGCGTCGACTCCCTGTGCTCCAAAGCGTGGAATCCCAGTGTAACCAGCACCAAGGTTAAGGACTGGACCTCTGATCGGCTCGTAACCTCCAGCATCTGGCAGACGACGACCAACTGGCTGATCGAAACGTGCAAAGCGCTCGTCTCGAACAAAGTCTATGGTGTACGTGGACAGACGAGTCAAAGCAAGGTAGAGCTGCTCTCTGACAGAAACCAACTCCTGAGATAGTGTGCTGGCAACTGCGTCACTGTGCCTCACAAACTGAGCGGTGGTCTATAGCCTGGAGTTATCATGCTCGTAGACATCCAAGTTGTCGTAGAGAGTGAAGTGAGCTCCCTCCGAAGTGATGTAACCATGGGGGATGTGGCGATAGATAGAATCGTCAAATCCCCAGTAGTCAGCACGAAGGACGGTGAGACTCACATAAGCTGCCCGCTGCACAGCCATATCCACTGTGGAACCCCCTGCCTCGTAGCGGTGGACTACGCTCATGCCATCATCTGACAGAATGCAGACGATAGTCTGATAGTAGGTCTTCTCAAACTCTCGCTGCTGCTCGTAGACCTGGTACTCTGGTGCCCAACGGAAACCCAGAAAAGTGACCATGTCTCTCAGCATCTCCGGATAACCGGCAGTGCTCTCGCAACGAGTCATACGAACCACCTGCGGGTAGAACCTGAGATCCATCTGCAGATGATCGGGGAAGTTTTGATTAGACGCCGGTAGAAGAACTGAAGTGGCAAGCAACAACAAGGTTTCAACGGACGAAAAGGATGTTGAGAAGAACAGGATATTGAAGCAACATTGGGGAAACACGAGACCAAACACTCCTGGGGTACTACGGAAAACCCATTCGGGCTTCTAAAGGATCAATATCTACTGTTTAAGGAACAGAGGATCTGCTTCCGGGGCTTACACGCCTCCGTTCTCAATCGTGAGTAGGCAACATGATAAATCATGTCACAACCACCTCCATTCCTATGGTCTAGTAGATATAACTATCCTAGAGAAACCAGGATACGTGAAATCCTAACTTGAAAGTTTAGACGAGAAGAGAAAACAACGTTGCACTTCCTTACCAGAAAAAGGGAGGGTGGGTGGGGAAAGAAATAAAAGAACAGAATTCCTACTCTCACGTTTCATTTTTCCTATATAGCTACAAAATAGTTTCTAGACTCAACTGCGACCAGTAAAAGGGATCCTACAGGCAGACAGGCTCTGATACCATTTGTCGCACCCGGACTTCTAGAGGATACTCACAATCCGCTAAACAGTAGATAAATGGCTTACGGGGCATACCGGCACCCGCATCTCAATATGAGCAGGCCAACACGTAAACGTGTGACAACCATTCTCTACTATCCATCGTCTGCGTAAACCATCCCATAGAAATCCGACTACTTCCATTGACGTACTTCATAACATACACACATGGTACGTCAACGGCATTTGAACAAGTGATATCACAACAAATCTCTAAGACACAAATAAATAGAAATAAGTTGCAAATAGCTCTCACTAGAGCAGAGATAGCAAATACAATCATCCAGAGGACACATGTCCCAACAAGTCATCATTACATCACAGCGGAAGCATCCAAAGTGTCTGAGTACAGACAAGATCCAAATAGGCCTAAGAGGCCGGAGAACGAAAAGACGGAGCCCATCCATGATGTCTCGGATCCTGCCCGGGTCCGTTATCGACTCATCAGCAGCCTCGTCATACTCCACGTAGTAGCCACCATGGGGATCTTCGGAAACGTAGTCTGCAGAACACGCAGCCCCAAAGGGGTCAGTACAGACGAGTACTGGCAAGCAAGACGCACAAGATACCAAAGTGTACCCGGCAACACCAAGTACAGATGCTTTGGGTTCAACGGAAGATAGGTGATATAAAAGATGCGGCAGCGGGCTGCCTAACCAACTACAGAGACACGCTACAACATCCGGCTAAAAGAGAGGGATAAGATAGCGTATCGGAACCAACTACCACTAACCTCAAACAAACCCGTCCTGGATCTCGCCCCTTATCCAAAGAAGCAATCCGAGGATAACTCACACGGTTGGATTAATGATGGTTCAGGTTATTGTGTCAATAAACCTATTACTAGTCAAGTTATCATTAATTAGGTGTAAGTTGTCTAATCCTTGTTAGCCAGCCCTATCACCAAGTCATCCATAACCGCGGACAACACGACTTCTCGAGAAGATTTAACCCTGCAGGGGTGCACCAATTTGGCCGTACACGTAAGAATATCCCGCCAGACGAGGATCAAACCCACCAAGCGAAACACTCAACACAACCCAACTCTTCTTCGCATCAAGCCCAAAGAACCACGTGCTGTGCGTGCGCGGCTAATCGAGCCCCCACGAAGAAAAGGGGGACCCTCATAGCACTGGAAGACCACGCCGCCCTAAATGCCGACTACAAAAGTTCCACCCTGGCGCCGAGGGTTCGTACCTTCATATGAGTGCATCAAATGGAAAGCCCGAACTAAGTGTGGCGATTTGGACGAGATGCGAAACGAATCAGAGTTGCGGGGGGGCGCCCATACACGCTTCCCACATGCGGTTAGCGCGCTCAACATGGATCCAGAGGACAAGAACTTTTCCTGAGTTCGACACTAGCAGGCCTCAAAACCATACCCGGCCTCCTGCCGGTGCCTTATCATCAAATTAGCATTACCTCAAACATTAACAGGTTGTTGTTTAACATCGAGCCCCAGAACATGATAAATATGGTAACAGAAATAACGGACAACAGACTCGAGCATAAACAACCCTAAGCATGCTAGTAAGACACAGGCAACAAACAACAGGGTATAGGTGTGGAGGAAGGCTATATCAGGGTTACAGGATAACATGTGATAGGATCAGAACACAAGCAACGAATCTTAAGGCTAGCAGGATAGACAACGGAAAGTATCGATATCCAGTGTGGAAAGGACACAATGGTTCATGTGAGTGAATACTTGCCTGCAAACTCAGTAGCCTGGTACTGGGCTAACTCCTCAGAAGTAGTGTCGTAAACCTCGTTTGTCTCAGCGTCGTCGTCTATTCGGGACGAAGCAAACAAACAACGCAGAGAGACAAACGATCAATAACATGGCATAATGCACAAACATGGGATGATGCATGACAATTTAATTGATGCATCAAAGGTAAGCTAGTTGACATGGTAACATCATTAAATGGACCCATATGCAATTTGGATTGCATATGGAAAGCCCATGAATTAAGGTTGGATTAAATGACCTACAAATAACCATCATGTGATAGTTGGTTAGAATGATGCATGGATGAGGAAAACAATGAGAAAACAACATTAGCTTCAAATTGAAATGTGGTTTACCAAGTTTGGAATTTTTATTTATTAAGTTAGGAAATTTGGCTTCTTAAATGAGTTACACAAACATTTGTTGTTTTCACCAATTTTAAATGTTCAAAATAGATAACAAAATTCATATTTGGAAAGAGCACAAAATTTTAGGTGGAATACATGTTTCATTTGTTGAAAAAGGAATTAAAATGAATTAATTATGAATTAAACAAGTTTAAACAAGATTTAAATGAATTTAATTCAAGTATGAATTTATTTGAATTTTTATTTGTTCAAAACATCAAATAAAATTCATAGTTGAAAAGATTATATTTTTCTGGTTTGAAAACATATTTTATATGTTCAAAAAGAATTTAGTTTGACCAAGTTATGAATTTAGCAATTTTAAATGATTTAAACAAGGTTTAAATTATTTAACCAATTTTAATTATTCAAAACAGGAAACAAAGTTTATATTTGAAAAGGTGGTTCAATTTTTCATGGAAAACATATTTTATATGTGACATTTGAATTAAATTTGAATTAGTTATGAATTTGACCAAATTTGAAATAGTAGTTTGAATTTGAATTTTTGAAAACATTTGAAATGTTCAAAACAGTAAACAAGTGGTTTAAACATGTAGAGAATTAAATTTGGTACAGAAAACATATTTTATTTATTTTATTTGGATTTGAAATACAAAAGTTATTTGAATTTGAAATTTCAGGGGCTATTTTGTGAATTTAAAAGTATTAAACTTGTTACAGGGGCCTAGGTGCGAAAAAGGAATTACAGAGAGGCCCCTGGGAACCTTTTACACGCAGCAGATCAACCTCTGGGTCACTGGCCTGTGGGCCAGCGCCCAGCTGGCGCTGCGTGGCACGCGTGTGGGTGCCTGCGTGGCAACCACGGTCGATGGCAGGTGGGCCCTGCTTGCCTGCGTGGCAAAGGAGCAAAAACTTGGGTTTTATTCCGCGCTGTGGGGATCGAACCCGCGACGCTGCGCTGCGCGCCGTGCGATCTAACCACTATGGTGTGGATTCGTTTGGTGACAGAGAGGAGGTGCGCGCGGTTTTGAGGTTCAGCTGGTGCTGTTAACTGAAACTGAGGAAAGGTTCAGGCTTTCTGAACCTGACGGGGATGCGCTCGCCGGCGGCGAGGATGCGCTGCTACTGCAACTCGTGTGCGTGCTAGGGTGCTGTGGGCGTGCGCGTGGTTGATACGAGGAAGCAGAGAGGGGAAAGAAGGAGGGAGAGGTGGTGCTCACCACCTCTGTATTCGTGGCAGCGGCTCGGTGGAGAGGACGGTGGCGACGGCGACAGACAGGTGGACGGCGGCGACGATCCAGGGCCTCCCAGGCCCTGGCGATGAAGCGAGGAGGGAGAGGGTTGTACGGTGATCCCGTTCCCGTGCCCGGGGAGGCTCAACGATGACCACAACCACTGCTCCACCCCGATCAAGCTCCGGCCATGGCGTGGTGCAGGAAAGTCCAGAAAGTTCAGAGGAGGATTGGAGGGGATCTGAGAGGGAGGAGAAGAACTGGCGGCGGTAGGGAGGAAGGAGAAGGCTAGGGCTAGGGTTTGGGAGCTCGGGGGCTAGATATAGGGGAGAAAAGGGGAGCAGGTGGCGAGGGGGAGGTGCGGTGTGTGCGCTGCTGTCGTCAGGCGCGGCGTCAGCTGTACGGAGGTAGGAGAAAGGTAGGTGGGCCGCGTGCGCTTGGCTGGGGGGAAAGGTGGGCTGGGCTGGCTGCTGGGCTGGCCTGCCCCCTTCTCTCTCTGTTTTATTTTTTTGTTTTTCTGTTTTTTTTTTGCAGAAAAGAAAAAGGAAAGAAAGAAGAGAAATGGAAGGGTTTTTGTGATTGAAAAATTTGGGGATAAATTTTTATAGGTTATTTATTACCAAAACCCATCTGTGCCACTTTTTGTTTTTCAAAATTTTAAAGTTTGGTTGCTGTTTGAAAATTCAAATGAATTTGAGCAATTTTGGTATTAATTGAATTAATGAAAAGAGCAAGTTAAAAGTTTTTAATTTCAAGTTTAATGGAAACAAATGATTGGTTTGATTTGCAAGTTTTATTTGAAACATTGTAATAGAACAAGTATGAAACAAAAATTTTAAATTTGGTTTGAAATTCAAGTGGGAAAACAAGGGAAAACAAAGGAAAACAAATGCAATTCTTATGATGTCATGATGCAAAACATAAAATAACAAAGATCAAACATTCTAATGGTTGTTTTTCATACTTGGGATGTTACATTGGATATATGCTCTTGATTTCACTCATATCATGAGGAATGCATACACTATGGGGGAGCTCTTATTATATTGGCCTTCTAATCTTTTTCCCATTTCGGCAATGGATGCCAATGGGGGAGAAGTTTAGAGGGTTTAAGGGAATTTGGTTCTATGCTTTAGTTTCGTTCTTAAGCATTTGCCTTCCATGCTATTGCATCCTTGCTATTTGTTTTGCATGGTTGCTTAATTCATCATATAAACCCTCGTAAAAAGGTATTGTCATCAATTACCAAAATGAGGGAGATTGAAAGTGCATGGTGCCCCATATGTGGTTTTGGTAACTAATGACAATACTTATGGACTAATGTTTGCATTGAGTTATCCTTGTAGATCTTGTCCATAGGAAATAATGGAGTTCATATATATTCAAGGATTTACATGAAGAATGGCCATGGTTTGACTTGAGCTTATTGCTAGTGTGTCTTGAAGAAAAGTATTAGCTTATCCTTCATGGTTATCTTCAAGACATCATCATTTGAAGTGAGAAGAAAATATACAAGGTTGATCAAGCTAGGGATCAACACACAAAGCTACACGATGTACCAAGTGGGATTGTGTATCTCATGGTATGGTAAGCAATTTCCAATATAGCTTTGTGATCTAACCCATATGTGTGTGTTTCGAATCTCTATGTGTGATTAGGTATCTTTCCATGGGCATGAACAAAAAGGAAGATTTCATATTGCCCATGTTCTATGTCATCGTCAAGCGGTGTTCGTCACCTAGCTTGACGTGGAAGCTCAAGTGAAGCATCTAGAAGAAATCCTATGCTTGATGCTTGCCACCCTTTTGGAGTTTGTGGCCTCGTGAAGATTTGCCATTAAGGGTCTCTCCCATAATGGTGTATGGGGGAGCATCCTCTCCCATAGTGGTGTATGGGGAAGCAACTTGCAAGTCTTCATCAAGCGGAGCATGTGCTAGCAAGCACGATCAAGAAAGAAGATCAAACTTGAGAGAGTCAAGATTGTCATCATCTAGCTCAATTGGATTGCGCAAGGAAAAGTGATCGTCGTTGCGATTTCAACGAGCCCAAGAACATCGAAAACGGAGTCCGGATGCAAAAGTTACGACCGTTTTCATATAGGGTGTTATGCAGTTTTTCCACCCCCGGAGGTTCCGGTGGTGGCTCCGCCGGAAACCCTTTTGGGATGATGTTGGCGGATCCTCCGGTGAAACCACCGGAGGTTCCGGTGGTTGGGGCCTTTTTTCAGCCCTTTTGGTGTTCTAAATAATCCGGGGGGCGGAGGTTCGGGTGGTTTCACCGGAGGTTCCGCCCCTGCTCAATTTTTCCTCCAACGGTTGCATATTTCGGTGACCTATTTAAGGGGCCTTATTCCCCAATGGTTCCCCGACCTTTTGGGCAAGTTTGACCTCCATTGTTGACCTCCAAAAGCTTGCTATCTCTCAATCCCTCCAATGATTCTTGCTTCCACTTGAGGGAAAAGAGAGAGGAGATCTAGATCTACCACTTCACCAATCAATCCCTCCTCTTTGTGAGGGGAATCTATTGGATCTAGATCTAGGGATTCATTTGTTGTTTTCCTTGTTCTTCCTCCTTCCTCCCTCCATAGCATTAGTTGCTTTGGTGGGATTTGAGATAGAAGTTCTTGACCATTTTGTGTGTTCTTGCCATTGCATTAGGTGCATCGGTTTGAGTTCCCCACGAGATTCGTGAAAGAGAAGTTCGTGAGCTTGTTACTCTTGGGTGCTTGGTCACCGAAGAGATTGTTCATCTTGGGTGTATTGAGCACCCTAGACGGTTAGTGCTTGGGGCTTCCACCTTGTTGCAAGAAGCTTCGTTGAGAGCATCCAATTGAGTTGTGGAGATAGCCTCAACCCCGTGTAAGGTTTGGTCAACGCCTTCAAGTCGACCTCATAGTGGAAACGAGCATCTCCCTCACCGGAGAAGCTCAAGGAGAATAAGGTGTGCACATCCATGCTATTGAGGAGCGCCTAGGTGGCTCCCCACCTCTCCAACGAAGACGTACTTCCCTTGGGAAGGAAGTTCGGTAATCACACCGGTGTCTCCTTGTGCTTCGGTTATTTCTATACTCTAGCTCATTACTTATGCATTTACCTTTGTGATAGCCATCGTGCTTGAAGTCATCTATCTTTCTATATCATAGTTATATATCATGCCTAGCATAATTTGTTGGTGCACATAGGTAAACCTAGCTTGCATAGGTTTTGTGCTTGATAAATTAAACGCTAGTTTTATTCCGCATTTACTCAAGCCTAAACCATAATTATTTTAAAGCTCCTATTCACCCCCCCCCCCTCTAGGCGGCATCATTATACTTTCAATTGGTATCAGAGCCAGGGCTGTCATTATTAGGCTTCACCGCCTTGAGAGTAATGATGTCGCTTAGTGAATTAGTGCACGATCCCACATTTCATTTCGATGGCACAAACTATGATGTTTGGAAATTTCGCATGCTTATTTATTTTCGGGTCATGGACCCACATATGGAGAAAATTGTAGAGATGGGTTTTTCTCTTCCAAAGGATCCTCAAAATCCAACTTTAGAGGAAGAGAAAAACTTATCTCTCGATTCTCTTGCTATTAATGCGTTTTTCCTTCTTGTGAGCCTTGTAGTTATTAAACCACTCTTTCCTATCGGGAATGCTCATGAGTTATGGACAAAGCTTCAAGATAAATATGGTGTGTACAATGTTGGAGAAGATGATTGTTATCCCTCCACTTCCGTTCGTGATGTGTTCTCAACTTCTTCTACTTCACCAACATGTGGTAAGCCACAAACTAATGAGATGGTGAGTAGTGATAGGCTTTGCAATAATGATAGTGAGCTTATTATTGATGATCCTTCATCTCTATCTTATTGTCATGCCTCATCTTTGGACTTAAACATAACTAGAACCAAAAATGTTTTACATGCTTGTGTTGATAGTCTTTGCATATCATGTCGACATTGCTTGACTAAAGCTCATGATGATATGCTTGCTTTATCTTGTTCCCATCATAAAAATGATTGTGTTTCCTCTAGTATTTGTATGTCTAACAATGTAAAGGAAACCCAACTCTCTATGGAAGAAGATGTGGACTTGAGTGGTGCCTCAAGTAATGATCTATCATCATCTACCACCTTTTGCCTCATGGCTAAGGATTAAAAGGAATCTTCCACTTTGAACCCCAATATATCTTATGATGATAGTAGTGATGATGATGTTGGTAAGCAGGTTGATGACGAGTCTAAGAAATTAGGCTTATGGTTATCAAGCCTTGTTGATGAGACCAAAGAAAATGTGAATGCTCTCCTAGAACAATGTGATAAGGCTAACTCGCTTATAGAGGAAAAGGAGGATATCATCGTGACTTTTGAAAGTCATAGTGGTAGTCATTCTATCAAGGACAAAGAGCTTGAAAAGGCTTTTGAGAAAGAGCGGTCCCTTAGATCTTCTCTTGAAGAGAAACTATATAGTCTAGAAGAAACATATGCTATTAGCGTTTCTAAGCTTAGAAGGGACAATGAATTATCTCTTTCTCTTGCTAATGACCTCAAAGCTAAAAATGTTGATGCTTGTGCTACTAATTCTATTTCTTGTGAAGCATCCACATTAAAGGAGAATGTTGAGCTACGGGCTCAACTTGAGTTGCTAACTAGTAATTATGGGAAATTGGAAGAAACTCATGAAAAGCTCTCAAGCTCTCATAAGGATCTTCTAGTCTCCCATGAGAGGCTAAAATTAGCTCATAAGGCTATTTTAAATAAGGTAAAATCTTGTGAGCCTCATGTGGACAAAGGCACAGTATCTACTCTTGGTTTTCTAGAACACTTGGTTGATCTTATCATAATATTGATTTTGGTCAATCGGTTTTTCGGATCCTTTGGTTGGTTGCTTCTTTATGAAAGTATCCTTCAATTTGACTTTGCTTGTAAATCTTTGGATCCTCAATATAGTTTGATCTCCCTCCATCTATTCCTAGTTGGATATATGCTCTTGATTTCACTCATATCATGAGTAATGCATACACTATGGGGGAGCTCTTATTATATTGGCCTTCTAATCTTTTTCCCATTTCGGCAATGGATGCCAATGGGGGAGAAGTTTAGAGGGTTTAAGGGAATTTGGTTCTATGCTTTAGTTTCGTTCTTAAGCATTTGCCTTCCATGCTATTGCATCCTTGCTATTTGTTTTGCATGGTTGCTTAATTCATCATATAAACCCTCGTAAAAAGGGATTGTCATCAATTACCAAAATGAGGGAGATTGAAAGTGCATGGTGCCCCATATGTGGTTTTGGTAACTAATGACAATCCTTATGGACTAATGTTTGCATTGAGTTATCCTTGTAGATCTTGTCCATAGGAAATAATGAAGTTCGTGTATATTCAAGGATTTACATGAAGAATGGCCATGGTTTGAGTTGAGCTTATTGCTAGTGTGTCTTGAATAAAAGTATTAGGTTATCCTTCATGGTTATCTTCAAGACATCATCATTTGAAGTGAGAAGAAAATATACAAGGTTGATAAATCTAGTGATCAACACACAAAGCTACACGATGTACCAAGTGGGATTGTATATCTCATGGTATGGTAAGCAATTTCCAATATAGATTTGTGATCTAACCCATATGTGTGTGTGTGGAATCTCTATGTATTATTAGGTATCTTTCCATGGGCATGAACAAAAAGGAAGATTTCATATTGCCCATGTTCTATGTCATCGTCAAGCGGTGTTCGTCACCTAGCTTGACGTGGAAGCTCAAGTGAAGCATCTAGAAGAAATCCTATGCTTGATGCTTGCCACCCTTTTGGAGTTTGTGGCCTCGTGAAGATTTGCTATTAAGGGTCTCTCCCATAATGGTGTATGGGGGAGCATCCTCTCCCATAGTGGTGTATGGGGAAGCAACTTGCAAGTCTTCATCAAGCGGAGCATGTGCTAGCAAGAACGATCAAGAAAGAAGATCAAACTTGAGAGAGTCAAGATCGTCATCATCTAGCTCAATTGGATTGCGCAAGGAAAAGTGATCATCTTTACGATTTCAACGAGCCCAAGAACATCGAAAACGGAGTCCGGATGCAAAAGTTACGACCGTTTTCATATAGGGTGTTCTGCAGTTTTTTCCACCACCGGAGGTTCCGGTGGTGGCTCCGCCGGAAACCCTTTCGGGATGATGTTGGCAGATCCTCCGGTGAAACCACCGGAGGCTCCGGTGGTTGGGGAATTTTTTCAGCCCTTTTGGTGTTCTAAATCATCCGGGGGCGGAGGTTCCGGTGGTTTCACCGGAGGTTCCGCCCCTGCTCGATTTTTCCTCCAACGGTTGGATATTTGGGTGACCTATTTAAGGGGCCTTATTCCCCAATGGTTCCCCAACCTTTTGGGAAAGTTTGACCTCCATTGTTGACCTCCAAAAGCTTTCTATCTCTCAATACCTCTAATGATTCTTGCTTCCACTTGAGGGAAAAGAGAGAGGAGATCTAGATCTACCACTTCACCAATCAATCCCTCCTCTTTGTGAGGGGAATCTTTTGGATCTAGATCTAGGGATTCATTTGTTGTTTTCATTGTTCTTCCTCCTTCCTCCCTCCATAGCATTAGTTGCTTTGGTGGGATTTGAGAGAGAAGTTCTTGACCACTTTGTGTGTTCTGCCATTGCATTAGGTGCATCGATTTGAGTTCCCCACGAGATTCGTGAAAGAGAAGTTCGTGAGCTTGTTACTCTTGGGTGCTTGGTCACCGGAGAGATTGTTCCTCTTGGGTTTATTGAGCACCCTAGACGGTTAGTGCTTGGGGCTTCCACCTTGTTGCAAGAAGCTTCGTTGAGAGCCTCCAATTGAGTTGTGGAGATAGCCTCAACCCCGTGTAAGGTTTGGTCAACGCCTTCAAGTCGACCTCATAGTGGAAACGAGCATCTCCCTCACCGGAGAAGCTCAAGGATAATAAGGTGTGCACATCCGTGCTATTGAGGAGCGCCTAGGTGGCTCCCCACCTCTCCAACAAAGACGTACTTCCCTTGGGAAGGAACTTCGGTAATCACACCGGTGTCTCCTTGTGCTTCGGTTATTTCTATACTCTAGCTCGTTACTTATGCATTTACCGTTGTGATAGACATCGTGCTTTAAGTCATCTATCTTGCTATCTCATAGTTGTATATCATGCCTAGCATAAGTTGTTGGTGCACATAGGTAAACCTAGCTTGCATAGGTTTTGTGCTTGATAAATTAAGCGCCTATTCACACCCTCCCCTCTAGGCGGCATCCTTATGCTTTCAGCAGTGTGTGTATTATCAGTATGAGAAAATGGATCGGGGTCCACAGTTCACTACAGCTGTCTCTCCATAAAAGATAGCTAATATGCGTGGTGAACAAATTAAAGTTGGGCAATTGAAAGATAAATAATATGCATTACATAAATATTACTATGAGATTCATGCGGGCATTACAACAAAATACATAGATCGTCATCCAACTGCATCTATGACTAATAATCCACCCTTTGAATATCATCCGAACAAACGTTGGGTATTAAGTTGCAAGCAAAGGATAATCGCAGTAAGCAAAGTGTGTAATGTAAAAAAATGTAAACTAAGTAAACATCGTTGTTTTCTCCCTAATGGCAACAACACATCCTCCATCCGTCAC
Source organism: Alopecurus myosuroides (assembly GCA_028641055.1). Classification (NCBI taxonomy): domain Eukaryota; kingdom Viridiplantae; phylum Streptophyta; class Magnoliopsida; order Poales; family Poaceae; genus Alopecurus; species Alopecurus myosuroides. The sequence continues at coordinate 306,712,172 of CM054063.1, read as the reverse complement.
ATTTCTGTCACTCGAGCACAGATGCAAAGGAGGCATGAACCCACTATCGAGCATAAATACTCCCTCTTGGAGTCACTAGCATCTACTTGGCCAGAGCATCTACTAACAACGGAGAGCATGCAAGAACATAAATAACATACACATGAAGATAACATGATAGATTGATAATCAACGGTCATAGCATTCAATAATCATGGGATCCCAACAAACACAACATGTAGCATTACAAATAGATGATCTCGGTCATGTGAGGCAGCTCACGATAAACATGAGGCATAAGGTGGAGAGTACAACCATCTAGCTAATGCTATGGACCCGTAGTCCAGGGATGAACTACTCACGCATCACTCCGGAGGCGGGCGTGGTGGTGTAGACCCCTCCGGTGATGAATTCCCATCCCGGCAGGGTGCCGGGGAGAGCTCCAGAACCCTCCCGATCTCGGGTTGACGATGACAGCGGCCTCGGGTGTTTCTTGGGACGAAGTGGTATATTTTTAGGTTAGCTGTATCGGGGGATAAATAGGTGAGAGGGCGATGGAGGTGGATGCCCGAGGGGCCCACACCACCCCTAGGCGTGGCCAGGGGGCGCGCCGTCCTATGGTGTGGCCCCCCTCCGGGCCTCTTCGGGACTTCGTGGAACCTTCAGGAATTCTAAGACTTCAGGGCTTCGAATTTTCCAATTCGGAGAATATTTCCAGAACAACTTTTATGAAACTAAAAACAGCAGAAAACAGGGAACTAGCTCTCTGGCATCTTGTCAATAGGTTAGTCCCGGGAAAGCAATAAAAATGAAATAAAGTGTAAGGAAAACATGTAGCATAAGTCATGAAAACAACATGGAACATCAGAAATTATAGATACGTTTATTACGTATCAACATCCCCAAGCTTAGTTCCTACTCGTCCTAGAGTAGGTAAACGACAAAACAAATAATTTCTAAGGTGACATGCTACCAACATAAACTTTATCATCTAAATTGTAAAAGCATAAGCATAGCTGAGATCATAGAACTTTAACACAAGCACGATAAATTTAATTCTAACAATAAAGCATAGAAAGCTATACGGTTGTTTCAAGCATAGAGATAACATGGCAAAGTGATATTTCGCTTGTCCTTAAGAGTGGGGCAAAACATAAATGCCAGGACACCTTCAAAGTTCATGAGGAAGACTAGACCAAATAATTTGAGAACAAACAATAACACATCATGAATCAATTAATAATTTTTCCGGAAAGAATGCACATTAGACTCAGAATGGCAACGATGCTCTCTCAACTGTGCATAAAGTTAGAAGATGGAGACTCAACATAAAAGTAAAAGAAAGGCCCTTTGTAGAGGGAAGCAGGGATCACTCATGTGCTAGAGATTTTTATTTTATTAAACAGAGGTATTAAACTGTTGACACTCCTCCCAACCTTTCTTACACAAACCATGTCTAACCGAATCCTCGGGTGCCTGCCAACAATCACATACCATGCAGGAGTGTTTAATTTTTAGAAAGGTGTATGCTTATGTCAACCAATGGTAAACAGAAAATACTGTACGTCATAAGCCAACTAGACTTCACAAGAGAGGATCCCATAGAAAGACGCATCTGGTTAGAAGGTCATCCATCTTTCTCTTTTGTTTACACAATTATGCTTTGTCTGATAAATCAGGGGCAAAAGTAGTGAAGAGAATTTTTTGTATTAATTTGGGGCTGGGCACCCTGCTGCCAGCTCTTCTATCAGTTGGATAAGCGGATGAAGCCACTAGTCCTTGGTGTGAAAGTCCAATCAACAAGTGAGATAAAGATTCTCTATTTACGTCCTCATGAGCTAAAACAGGAGCACAAAACATGAGTATTTTTTATGGTTTTAAAGGTAGCACATGACCAATTTACTTTGGAGTGGCAGTTAAATACCACATGTAGGTAGGTATCGTGGACAACTTTGGCAAACCTTGGTTTTTTGGGATTTGGATGCACGAGTAGAGCTCATACTCAGTACAGGTGGAGGCTAGCAAAATACTGGGAGCGACAAATCAAGAGAGCTATAATGGCCATAATCATGCATAGAGACAAAAACATCATTAATCAAAGCATATGTGGTACTATAAGTTCAAAAACTAATTGATCATAGAGGCTATTAGTGACTGATTCGTAGTCATAAACATGGTGTGAGAATGCGCCAAGTCAACCAAATAAAACATTCAGAGGAGAACACCACAAAATTTATGCTTCAAAATGACAAGAACAACTCATGATTCTTTCTAAGGACCATTAAAAACTCTCAGCTATTTGAGACAAATCATTCTACAAAAATAACCACTAGGATTTAGAATTAAAATAACATCTAGCATGACATGAAAAAGTCTACCCACAGTCTAAACAAGCTTCTATCTGCAACGTTATAAGCACGAAAACTGTACTACTGCTTTCCAACACCAAGCATTTCATAATAAACAAAAACTATCCAAGATATACATAAATGAAACAAGATATTACTAACACAACTCTACTAAAACTAATAGCTCTAAATAATATATGCAAGAAAAACATGAGCTAAACAGGGATTTTGCAGCAGCTAGAAGAAAAACTAAGAATATGAGCATAACGAGTATGCAAACGAAAAAGTGGAGCGTGTCTCTCTCCCACACACATAATGCTAGGGTCCAAATATACTATTGAAGCAACAAAAACAATATAAAACAAAGGAAAATAAAATAAAAACAAACAGACGCTCCAAGTAAACTTCATATGATGTGACCGAATAAAAATATAATTTCACTAGAAGTGACATGATAAATTGTTGATGAAGAAGGGGATGCCTTGAGAATCCCCAAGCTTAGATGCTTGAGTCTTCTTAGAATTTGCTGGGATGAACCACGGGGGCATCCCCAAGCTTTGACCTTGCACTCTTCTTGATCACATTATATCACCCTCTTCTCTTGACCCTTGAAAACTTCCTTACACCACACTCGAAGAGTAATTCGCATTAGAGGGTTAGTGCAACAAACAAAAATTCATGGTTTCTGCATGGGCACAAGTGATATTGATAATTTTAAACATTATCTACAGCCACTTATGTTTCGTGAAGCAAAGAAATCCACTTGACATTATAAAAGAGCAAATGGAAGAAAAATGGCAGAATCTGCCTAAACCAGAACAGTCTGTAAAGAAGAATTTTTTTGGGGCACTTACGTTGCTCGGATCAAAAAACTTGAAGAATGAAAAAGTTTCAGAATTAGCTGAGTAATAAGAAAAAAAATATTTCAGATCATTTTGATCTTTCTGGATTTTATACGATTTTTTACGATGGACAGCAGAAATCTGTTTCCTGCGCAGAAATCCAAAACCAACTCCAACTTTCGTCAGAAACTTTACTTGGCACAACTAAAACATGAAAATAAAGATACGAAGGAGTTGCGACAGAATTATACAACCCCTTGACTCAAATAAAACAGAGAAAAACAAAGCAAAAAAACAAAACCATGGGTCATCTCCCAAGAAGTGATTTTCTTTAATGCCTTTTAGCTAGGCCCTGTAGTCTGAGAGGATGCTCACATAAGAAATGTGAATTAAGAAAAAGAGGGCATCAAGAAGCAAATAAAAAAAATTGAAGTCTAACCCACTTCCTATGCATAGGAATCTTGTAAAGAAATAAATTAAAGAAGCTCAAACTAAAAATCATGGGAAGGTAGAACAAAACAACTTCAAAACTTTCAACAAAAAGAGAGGTGTTTTAGTAACATGCAATTCCTAAAACCATATTTTCCTCTCTCATAATAAATTTCAGTAGCATCATGAACAAACTCAACAACATAATTATCACATAAAGCATGTTTGTCACGGTCTAAAAGCACACAATTCATATCAAGCTCAAAAACAGTGGGATCAAAATTTAAAATCATCTCTTCTTTTTCCCCACTTTTAGCAATATCAAAATGAGATGATTGATCACTCATAAAAGGTATGGGACTACTAAAAGCAATCCCATTTTCAGTATCGTTATAATTTATGACATCAAGTAACATAGGACCATCATCAAGAGCATTATCATATAAATTTTCTAAGCAAACTTTCTCATTATCATGCATATCAATAGTTGGAATAAATAGAGGATTCTCATAGGATTTATCAAAGTAGCATGGATTTTCATAAATAATAGTAGCAATATCATTCTCACAAGTTTCATTCATAGTAGTATCAAGGTCACAAGTATAGCAAGTATCAACTTCATCAAAAAGGGATATTTTAAAAGAATCAATAGGATCATCACTTTTATAAAATAATGAATTAGTTAAAGAATTACTATCATTTGTAGGTAGACATGGGTAGCACTATTCTTCCTCCTTTTGATTATCACTCTCCTCCTCTTTTTCATCCAATGAGATTCCAGATTCGGCAGTTTCTTCTTCCATAGGTTCCTGCAAGGCATTATTCTCTCTTTTTGGGGGGGAGAGAGCTGATTAAGATATTGAAGTATGTAGTAGTTACAATCCCTGTAATTATAAAAGAGATATTCAAGTATATCATAAATCTCATATTTATAAGGTGCATCATCAATATTTTCAAGCAAATAAGCAATTTCGAATGCACCCTTCCAAGCAATAAATTTCTCAATTTGTTCCACATCATCAAAGTCATAATTTCCCTTAACATAAGAAGATATGGTAACATCATCATTATACTCACATTTAAAAGGGAGGTGTTTATACCTCCTACAGCAACAAGATTTATCAAAGCAATAAGTAACAATATAAGTAGAGCACAAGTTTCTAGCAATGATATGCAATTTATTAATTTCTTCCCATCAATGTTTCCCTTTTTGTGACAAGTGGTGTTCCTCATAATATTTTTGTTGTTCATTCGTGAACCCACCTTGCCTATAAGATCAAGTTTCAAAGACATCAAACATTGATAGCAAGTAACAAGAAAAACAATAACAAAGTAAAAAAAATGATTGGAGGTGAGAGACTCCTCTTGCAGACATTCTCTTCCTCCCCGGCAACAGCGCGAGAAAATGCTTGATGGTGCAGGACTTGCACTCGTTGGGAGACCCCAAGAGGAAGGTTTGATGAGCACAGCAGCAAGTTTTCCCTCAGAAAAGAAACCAAGGTTGAATCGACCAGTAGGAGGACAAGCAATCTCTGAAGGTTGATGCAGCTGAGATGGTAGGACGCGCTACCGGTTCAGCAGCAACGTGGAACCTACACAACACAATCAAATCATTTTGCCCCAACAAAGCAATGAGGTTGTCAATCTCACCTGTTTTGCTGAACACAAAGAGGTTAAACGTATGGTGTGGAAAACAATATGAGAACAATATGAAATCGGTAGAAGGAGTGTGAAAACAGTGGAAGCAGTGTGAAAGCAGTGTGTGTATTTTATCAGTATGATAAAATGGACCGGGGTCCACAGTTCGCTAGAGGTATCTCTCCATAAAATAGAGCTAACATGCGTGGTGAACAAATTACAGCTGGAAAATTGACAGATAAAGAACATGCATGACATAAAGATTACTATGAGATTCATGCGGGCATTACAAAAAAATACATAGATCGTCATCCAACAACATCTATGACTAATATTCCACCATTCGAATATCATCCGAACAAACATTGGGTATTAATTTGCAAGCAACGGATAATCACAGTAAGCAAAGTGTGTAATGTAAACAATGTAAACTAAGTAAACATCGCTGTTTTCTCCCTAATGGCTACTTCACATCCTCCATCCATCACGTTTCTGTCACTCAAGCACAGATGCAAAGGAGGCATGAACCCACTACCAAGCATAAATACTCCCTCTTGGAGTCACTAGCATCTATTTGGCTAGAGCATCTACTAACAACGGAGAGCATGCAAGATCATAAATAACATACACATGAAGATAACAGGATAGATTGATAATCAACAGACATAGCATTCAACAATCATCAGATCCCAAGAAACACAACATGTAGCATTACAAATAGATGATCTCGATCATGTGAGGCAACTCACAAGATCTAAACATGAGGCATAAGTTGGACAGTAAAACCATCTAGCTACTACTATGGACCCGTAGTCCATGGATGAACTACTCACACATCACTCCGGAGGCGGGCATGGTGGCCTAGACTCCTCCGATGATGAATTCCCCTCCCGTCAGGGTGTCAGGGAGAGCTCCAGAACCCTCTCGATCTTAGGATGACGATGACGGTGGCCTCGGGTGTTTCTCGGGACGAAATGGTATATTTTTAGGATAGATGTATCGGGGGAATAAATAGGCAAAAGGGCGATGGCGGTGGATGACTAAGGGGCCCACGCCACCCCTGGCACGGCCAGGGGCGCGCCGCCCTATGGTCTGGCCCCCCTCCGGGCTTCTTCGGGACTCCGTGGAACCTTCGGGAATTCTAAGACTTCCGGGCTTCGAATTTTCTAATTCCGAGAATATTTCTGAAACTAAAAAAAGCAGAAAACAGGGAACTGGCTCTGTGCCATCTTTTCAATAGGTTAGCCTGGAAAATCGATAAAAATGACATAAAGTGTAAGGAAAACATGTAGCATAAGGAATCAAAACAACATGGAACATCAGAAATTATAGATACGTTTTTGACGTATCACCAATCCTTCCAGGTAACATTGGCCCCTTTGCCTTGTGTTCTTCCTGGTTTTTCACGATTTTTGAGGGCGCGTGTTAGCTCGTCGTTCTCTCTCTCGGTCCAGAACAATCCCTTTTGAGCATCGGCCATTGCTTGAACAAGTGCCTTGGAGGGTACTATAATTTCCTTACGAAAAATTGTCTCCCCTGTTTGTGGGTCCAACTTCCCCCCATGCCCATACCGCCACCACTTTGACCTGTCGTGCCATCCATTTGTATCTGGAGTGATCCCTCTACCCCTCATCCCGGCCTCCATAGTTTCCCATTTAGGCACGGTCTTCTTGTAGCCACTTGTCCCCAATTTATGGTGGTACTTCTTTTTGTCAGCATTTTTCTTATTTTTTATCGACTCTTCCTTGGCCACGTAAGATTTCTTTTAGTCCACAAATTCTGTCCACTGTCCTTTCAATCTCTCTAATGCTCCGGAGAAATCTGGAGGTTTTTCTTTCGTGGCATATTTCGCGTATAATTTTTTCTTGTAATTCTGGAACTGTTCGGCCATCTTACTTAAAGCCCAAGACTTCACTATATCTCTTCTTCGAAGCCCATCCGGAATTGGGTTACCATCCGGCCCGAATTCTTCATAGTCTGGAGGTAGTCTAAAATGTTCTTACAACTTCTGCCAAAGATCATTCTTGGTTCTTTCATCGACATAACTAACTGAATCAGCAACATTCTTTGGCTTAATCCACTCTTGAATGGTGATTGAGAGGTTGTCCCTAACGATCACTCCGCATTGATTTACGAATATCCTCGCATGATGGTTTGGAGCACCCAGTCGTCCATTCTCTTGGATTTCATCGATGTTGAACCTTGTTTTACCATCCAACTTTTTGTTTGGGCCTCGTTTTATAGCTGTCAACAATTTAATCGATGTGGAGGGCTAAAAGAAGAAAGAGATATTAATATATATATATGTACACCCACCCTCTATCTCAACAACGGTACATTATTTTTACGGCACGTAAATTTTATCGTATTCCTTATGTCGAGTAGAAGATAATAAAATATATCCATGTCGTAAACTTTTTATTTATATGACGCTATAAAAATATGAAAAAATAGACATATTTATGTTGTTTTTATGACTTTTATGCTGCTATGAACTATATTTTTTTAATTTTTACGCCGATTGTTCTATTATGGATCAATATGAACGTAAATATTTACACACGTAATATAATATCTTAACTTAGCAACATAAAATAAAATTGTAGGTGCAACATATATATAGACACCCTATTCAGCACCCTGGATGCAGAGAAATTATTTTGCACCTACAATTTTATTTTATATATATATATATATATATATATATATAAACAGATGAATTAATGCATCTAGTCACAAGACGCTTAATATATATATATATATATATATATATATATATATATATATATATATATATATATATATATACCTCGCCGGTTGTTGCCGAGGGATCAACGGTGTCATTTCCTTCATCATTGTTGTTTGATGGCAAGGGATCAACGGTGGCATTTTCTTCGTCCACCGGTTCTTGCTGCACTTCCTGGCTCTGCTCTCCAGATAGTTGGTCCAGATATGACGACATCTCATCATCAAGTTGACCATCATTGCCTCCTTTTCCACTTCCACATGCTATTATAAGGTACCAAATTATGTGATCGTTGGTCTCCAGAAGATCCATAACTTAACTATTCTAGAAAGAAAAATAAACAAGTTAGAAAAAAACGAGTAACTATTCTAGATTCTGACTTTAATTACAAAAGCAACATTGATAAAATATACAAAAGTATCACTACACATCCTGTTACATAGCTCAGGACCATTTTTATTTAACACTAATACATCACGAATAATATCACTAATACATGCACGAACCTCTCAAACTAATTAACATCGATCGAGTCCTAAGCCGCGAGGTGCTGAGTCGCGGGCGCTGCACATCCACAGATAAGGAACCCTCACAGGGTCATAGCTCACGTGGTAAGGAACGCTCTGAAGAATCGGCCAACTGTTGCTATACTCCCTATCGAGCAAGTACACGTAGCGACGGACGTGCTCGTCCTCCTCCCTGATACGCTAACGTACCATCTCCTCCGGCTCCCTCTGCACCGAGCATGGCCCACGCGACCGCCACCCAATAAGATCTGGGTCGACAACGTCACCCGGGTTCTTCACCAAGCTGCACGTCCCGAAACGTAGCACCTCCCAGTGCCAGCTCGGCGGATCCCTGTCACGGACTTCGCCCCTCTGGTCCAACAAGGATATCGTGGCGGGGAAAACAAACTAATACACAATTTCCATATATAGGACGATCGATCCAAATAACTAACTACTAAAACTACTAACAGTACTAAACTAATAACTACTATTACTAACAGTAATAACTAGTAAAAACTATTATAATACATAACAGTACTAAAAATAATTAACACTACTAAAATCAACTAACACTAACACTACTTAATATAACTAACATCACTACTAATTAATATAATTAACACTACTAAATATAATTAACACTAAAACTACTAAAATCAACTAACACTAACACTACTAGATATAACTAACATCACTACTAACACTAACACTATTAAATATAACTAACATCACTAACATAACTAATTAACACTAATAGCTAACAATACTAAAAGTAACACTATAGTTATAACACTACGTATGTGTACAAAAACACGTATATACTACGTACGTCTATAGTGTAGTGCTCATCGGTGTAGGAGTTGTTCCTCAGAGTCGTAGGTGGAGAGGGCCGGCCATAGTTCACCGGAGCTCTAGCGGGTGGAGTTCACCGGAATTCAAGTGGTGGAGGTCAGGCCGCGGCGGAATCCACGCGGACAGCGGAGGCGGCGACGTGCGACGGCGGAGCTTCGACGGGCGATGGCGGACCGCGCAGCGCGGGGTGGCGGGGCGGCGGCATGGGGTGGAGGGGCGGTGGGACGGCGTCAGGTAGCGCTTCTGCGTCGTCGTTGGCCTCCTCGTCTGCGTGTGCTTCTTCCGAGGAAGAAGATCGCAGCGTGACGGTTAAGTAGCCCAGACCTATAGTCCGCGGCACCACTCGGGACTATAGGGTCCTTTGTCCCGGGTCGTGGTATAGCCTAGTTCTAGAGGGCCCTGTCGAATCTGCATCTCAACAAGTCCATCGGGTGAAACCATAGGGTTTCGATTAGGAGAACCTGTAGGCGCTGGTGACAATCGTCGGCTAGACAGGAGACACGATTTACCCAGGTTCGGGGCCCTCGTAGAGGTAAAACCCTTACTCCTGCCTCTGTCGATCTGTATTCACGAATAGATCGGTTACAATGGGGGATCGCTCAAGTCGAGAGTACGATCTCGAGCTCGAGGCTTGGTGGTGCGGTATTGCTTGGTCCTCTCCCGGTGGTTCTCCTGGCCTTATATAGGTGGCCAGGTCTCAAACCATACCCGTGTAGGACTCGAACTCTAACCCTATGTCGGTTACAAGTTTCCTATCTTAACTCGCAAGGCATTGCGGGTGGGCTTCAATTGGGCCTTCTAGAACAGTACGCGACGCCTCCTTTAGAGCCTGGGTCGTGGGCCTGAGACCGGGTAGGCATACTCGACAAGCCTAGGATCCATCCCTTCGTTAGTAGCCCCCGAGTGTTTAGTCGATTGAGAATCAGTCGGGTGAGCACTCAGAGTCCGTTCTTGATTTCTTCGATTGGTTATTCAATCGTCAGGTTTTGAGGGTGTATACCCTGTGCGCGATGCGCCTCCGTACTCGAGCATCGAGTGGTAAATGTGCCTTGTTGGCTGTTTTCGCAGAAGGATGCGGCTCAGTCGCTTGGCTCTCCTGAAAGCTCAGGGCCAATTAATTGCATCTCGGGCAAAAACAGTTCTGGCCTACACAAATTCGAGACCTCCGACTCGAATCCGGCGAGGTGATCGTTCCGAGTAGGCCGTTGAGGTCTTACCGAGTGGAACTTAACCTAAAGGGGTACTCGGCGCATCCGCTAGGATTTTTCTTCGTGTTGTTGACACAGAATTTACCGGAGGACGCAGCTTGAGTGCGATTCCAGGCCCTCAAGAGAGATCTTTTGGGTCTTACCTTCGTATTCGAAAGAAATACATCATCCAGATGTGCCTAGTCGACCGAACGACCCGGGAGATTGATGTGTGTACATCGTATGATCGAGTGGTAGGAGCTATGCACTAGCAGGTTTTTGTCCAGAGATATTTCGAGTGAATTCTCTCCCTTGATTTTGCGCACAAAGTGCTTTGTGCTTTGTAATCTTCCTTCCATACGAAAGAGTTTTCATGTTTGGAAATTTTGTCATGCCCATTCGAAAAGAAATTTTGTACCTGGGACTTTTATGCGAGAGAATTTTCGCGTCACAGTTTGTCCATACGAAGTTATTTCGTGTTTGGAGCTTCATGCGAAGGACTTCTCGCGTTTTTGATTTGCCCATAAGAAGTCTATTTCGTTTTTGGGACTTTTATCCGAAGACATTCTGGGCTTGATGATGTGCGCTATGACGTCACGGCGCACTTTATCCTCCCGATGGGACGTGACGGAGCGAGAGCAGAGGTGCTGGCCCACCTTGTCAGCTTTTTGACCGGAAACTGCGCGCAGTAATTGCGCACGATCTACTGTTGGGATCGTGGCACGAAATAGCTTATGCCGCCCTTTCGTTGCACCTTCACGCGTGGCAGCCGCGATGGGCGCCACGTTGCTCGATGAACGGCTAGGATTGGGCGGCCCTGTGTATAAATGTGGCCCTTAGGTAAACGGTGAAAAGTTCCCGTCATTTGCTTCCAGCCTTCGTCTTCCTCGCGCTCAACTCTCTCTCTGTGAGCTCGCACCAGCATCCATGGCGGGAGGCAAGAAGCGTAGTGTTGTTGTTTCTTCTTCGAGGGCGACGGAGGAAGTTCCCGCTCCACCTGCATCGCGCTCAGGCGACTGGCGCTCGCCCAACACGACGAACAAAAGCATCAAGGAGATGCAGAGGGAGGGGTTGCTGCCGCCGGAGACCGAGAAGCGGGTTCGCCTCGGTAAAAAGGAAGAGGTACCAAATCCCCGCGCGAACGAACGCGTGATCTTCGCGGATCACATTTCGCACGGGCTCTCCTTCCCCCTCCATCCTTTTCTTGTGGCATTGTTGTATGTCTATGGCATACAACTCCACGACCTGCCTCCAAATGCGATGCAACACATCTCGTGCTTCATCGTTTTTTGCGAGTGCTTCTTGGGCATCCGCCCTCACTAGGGCCTTTGGAAGGCCCTTTTCAAGGTGCGCGTCTTCCGCGAGAAATCGCGGGTAGAGACTGAGTCCGGAGAGCCGCTGCGCACCGGTGGCTTTGTAATCCAGACGAAATTTGACAACTGCTACTTCGCGGTGCACTTCATCGACTCCGCGCAAGGATGGAGAAAGAAGTGGTTCTATGTCGTCGACAACAGCGCGGGTGGAGTTCATGAGTTCCACCCGTTCGCTGTCCTGAAGCGCGGAAGTCCTGGGCGCACAAGCTTTCAGCTGAAGAAAGTCGAATCGTTGCCCCGCTACTCGCCAAGGTGGCCGCCCTTCGTGACCAAACAGTAGGAGTTGTGCTGAACGGCTTGCACCTGGCGAGCGTGTTCCTTAAGCGCAGGATCCAGCCCCTGCATGAGAGGCCCTCCATGATGTGGGAATACCAGGGTGTTGAAGACCCCAGCCGCGTGAGCCGCGAAGAACTTTCGAATGTTGAATTCAAGAAGAAAATCGCGGCTAACACCAGCTTGAAAGTGGGTGAGGCCTTCCCTGACTGCTCTGTCGCAACTTTTGAGGCTTTGAGACCTCTTCCACCCGAAGTAAGTTCAGATTTTCTCCTGTCTCAGTTCTTTTTCTAGCTTGAAAGTTTGTCGACTAAATTTCTTCTTCCTTCTCTTCTTGTAGAGTTTAGCGGTGGTCACCTGCTACCCGCCAGTTTCCGGTGAAGAAGTCTCGGGCTTGTTGGCGAGCAACCTGGATGTCCCTGCCGACACCAGCGTCGCCGAAGCCGAATCGAGTTCTGAGCATGACTCCTCGGATGACGTGGAAGAGTCGGGTAGTGATCTCCAGCACCGCAAGCGCCGCCGGACAGAGGGGGACGAAGCTACTTCTAAGGACAATTCCCTTGGTGGAGCGTCTGATAAGGAGCCTCTCCACGCGACCCCGCTGAGTGTGCGCGCTCCTCTTGCTCTCAAGTCGACAATCCAAACCGCTTGGAACGCGGATATGCTGGATGATGAGGATGATGACGAGTAAGTTTTCGCCTCTTCGTTCTAGTCGAACGTTTCTTTTTTGTTTCTTCTGACACTTGTTGTTTTCCTTCATGACAGCCTCCAATCCATCAGCCCTGGCCGGTTTGCTTCTTCACTTTCTCTCGAAAAAAGGAAAGAAGTTGCTGCTGCGGGTGGGACTCCAACAGCTGGCACCGTCCAGAACTCACCGAGTCCAGTCCCCACAGCCGCGGCTATGGACTATCAGCTCCCTAGTTTTGCGGTTAGGGGTTCGACCTCGAAAGAAGTTTCGGGCAGCTCGGCTGATCCTCTCTGCCTCGCTCAAGGCCAGGTAAACTTTGTTATCTTCCTTCGCATCCTGTACTTCATTCGTTTTAGGATTTTCATCGGGTGCACAGTGGTGCTCCCAATGGGAGTAGCCCCCGGGGCTGTAGTTGATCGCGTGCGATTTGCTATAGGCTCAAGAACTTAAGCTCTTTCCTTTTCTTCAATTTATCGGGTGCACGGCAGTGCTCCCGATGGGAATAGCCCCCGAGGTTATTCATGAGTGTGTACAGTCATGAATAGGCTCAAACTTGCCTATCTTCTTTGGTTTTCTTTCTTCCTTGTTTTGCAGGCTCTCCTTGACTCTCTCGTGGTTGTTGGCTGCCGTGTGATTTCGGCTGAGACGGAGTGCGTGACCCTTCGGGCAGATCGCGACCGACCCGACTCAGAAGGTCAACTCCTCCGAGGTAACTTGTCGGGGGGCTACCCCCGAGGAGGGGTAAGGCAAGTGATAAAGGCGAAGATCAGAGTACTGTTGGCCGGGTTGGTGGCTACCCGGGTACCCTCTACCCGGTAGTCTCTATCCGGTGATAAGTATTGAAGGCCAAAAGGCGATAAGGAGAAAGTTTGTATTCGTCCGGATAGCGGTCAAGTGGTCCGAGTGGATGGACTGCGTTCCTACTCGGGCAAGAAGTCAATGGAGCCGTTCTGACAGGATCCCGCGTATCATGTGGCCGTACCGGCATGCGGTTCAACTTACTAGGTACGTGATTATCAGCGACGCGGCGTGGTGACAGAGAGGTTAGCACGTCATCGACAGAGGGAACATGACAGGATGGGGTCCTACACTGTGAGGCTGACAGAGTGCATGGGACCTGTTAGCCGTACGGTGCGGCGGCTTCTCAGCGCGAGATCCCGGAAGCGTGCCCTGCGTCACAGTGCTTAAGTCACATCAGTTGTACGTTTTAGTCTTTGTTTATTCGGCTGGGCACCAGTATATAAGGTGCCCTGCCCCCTCCTGCGCGAGGGACGTTGCCTTAGATCGCATATATTGCAAGAGCCAACACCAGAGCTAGAGAGAGCAGCCGAGTGGCTACTCGGCCAAGAGGCAAACATTGTACTGTGGCTACTCGGAAAACATACATAAAGAGAGGTAGGCAGGAGTAGGGGTGTTACCTCCACACGAGGGCCCTGAACCTGGGTAGATCTTGTTGTTTGCAGTGTTACCTACGCGGGGCTACTCGCCGTGTGATCCCTCCCCGGATACCTCCAGCGTCCATCAGCCCCAACTTTAGCCATCTCATGGCATCTGTCTTCTGCACACCACGACAGTTGGCGCCCACCATGGGGCCAGCAGCGGCGCTGGCTGGGGTTCCTTCGGGGGAGCGCGTGGTCTGTGGCCTTGTCCATAGATTCGGCTCCTTCGACTTCGTCACCGGCAACGCTAGAGATTTCTGCGTCAGGCCCGTGCCGGCAGGTGGCTCGGTGCTCTCCTTCGGCACCCATCTGGTCTACGTCGCCACCACCGTCATCCGCGAGTTCCCGGAGGAGGTGCTCGTCGCGGAAGATCCTCCTTCTGTACTCGCTGCCCGCGGGAAGCCTTCTGGCTGCTCTGCGGACAGCGTGGAGGTGATGATGACAGGCCCGGCTACCGATGCCGGGAAAGGGGCGGCCGCTACCGCAGCAGTCATCGAGGAACATGTTGTCCCAAGGGTTCACAAGCCCTACGACGCGCCCCACAACATTCCAGGTTACGTGGATCCTTCCACGTCTACGGCGATACCAGCTGCTCGCGGTGATGCTACCGTGCAGATGGGCATGCCACGAGCTAACGAGGCGGAACTCGCCGCCATGAAGGCGCAACTCGAGCAGCAGCGTCAAGCGCTACTCGCGGAGTCCCCGGAGCTGGAGAAGGTTAGGCTCGAGCTTAACCTAGCTCAAAATGAGTACAACATAGCGCATGGCTTTACTCCTGTTTCTAGGCTGCCTAGCAAGCTAGGCACTACTCGTCGCAACTTAGGCGCTGAGCTGGCTAGAGATGGTAGGGCTGCTAGGCAATCTGCTAGTTTGAACACTGTTGGTAGGCCGAGATACAGCACCCCTGCCAAAACTCTTAGGGCTGCAGAGGCAGTAGCTGCTGAGTTGCCGCATCTCGCTGGCGACGCGCGCGCTAGGCAGCAGGATAGGCTCAATGAGCTAGTGCTAGAGGCTACCAGGCAGAACGAGGAGTTCCGGAAAGCCAATCGGGGTGCTGGTGCTTCTCAGGTTGTGCATTCGCATGCGGTCAGATCTACGGATCATGCCTCATCACCGCTTCCTGGCAATGAAAGGGACCAGAATGAGAACTCTCGGGAAGAGTAAACAGTTGCAGGTGTACGACCCGGTTGCCGCCGAAAAACAGCACGCTGTGGCGCGGCAGCCCGGCCAGAAACACAACTCTGCAGGAACAGGCTGTCAAGCCACTAAAGCTGAACTCGGAGTCTATCTTTTTTCCTTCTCTGCCAAGAGAGGAAACTGTCCCCATGGAGATTGATTGGGAGGCCGCAAAACAGAACCCGGGGACTGTCGTCTCCAACCCGGAGACTGGACCTGCAACCCGGGGACTGTCGCATCCATTGAGGGGATCTTTTCTCAGTACTCGGGGACTCGGGGACTCGCCCTCGGCTCGGAAGAGGTCCTGGTAGCTCAAAACGCAAAGGCAAAAGATTTAAAGCCTATACGCGTGCCCGGTATGCCGATGAAGGCAAGAAACCGAATAGCGGCATAAACGCAAAGGCAAAAGAGTTAAAGCCTATACGCATGCCCGGTATGCCAATGAAGGCAAGAAACCGAATAGCGGCATAAACGCAAAGGCAAAAGAGTTAAAGGCTATACGCGTGCCCAGTATGCCAATGAAGGCAACAAACCGAATAGCGGAAAAAACGCAAAGGCAAAAGAGTTAAAGCCTATACGCGTGCCCGAGATGCACAAACTGTCCTCACCGTGGGAAGGGCCTTTTATTGTGAGCAAGGCTCTGCACAATGATTCCTACTATCTGGTTGACGCACAGGATCCCCAGAAGAACAGGCCAGATAGAGCTGGAGAGGAATCTAAGCGCCCCAGGAATGTAGCTCTACTCCGCCGTTTTCATTCATGAGCAGAAAGTTGTATGTATCTCCTCAACCGAGTTAAAATTCTAGTGGGCACTCCGAATTCAAACTCGGGGACTGCCCTTGTCCAAATCCGTTCTGTGTTATTCTACTCTGTTTTACTTTGTCTACTCGGTTGCTTTACTTAGAATTTCATAAGAATATCTAGTAGTGTGTTTAACCTAAGAGCGAACTCTTTGACTCTGCTGCTGTCCGCAACCCGGCTTCATGGCAAGCAAGAGAACAAGCCAAAGGTCAATGAGCACACGAAAAATTGCTAAGGAGAAGAGAAGTGTAGCAACCGAGTAGGGTGTTCTTTTCTGTTTCTGTTATCTCTTTTCGGCTAAGTGGTGGGCAGCGTTACTATGCATTTTTCCAAGTGGCTAAGTATTTGAAACTCAAACTTTGAAATCTTGTGACTCGACTAGCAAAAAAGCCACAAGTGGCAGGTAAGAGCTGAGACAAAAAGAATGAGTGGATAAAAAATGCAACTCGGGGACTTGCATAGAAACGCAACCCGGCATTGAGCCAGAGTTGCTAAGCTGTTAACTGAAATAAAAAACTGAGTAGCAAAGGACATAATTCTTTCGGTTACATATGCACCCAGCATCCCGGGGATCTGATAAAAGTTTGGAGATAAAGGTTTGCAGGGATTACACAACAGTAGAACCCGTGTTGTCAGCATCGGTGTTGGCAGAGGCGGTCTGATCGGAAGTTGCCGTAGCCACGGAGATGGGGTCTGTTGCAGAGTTGGAGGCTAGCGGGTAGAGACCGTCTGTAGCAGCAGCAGTCACGCCAACTCGGGAGCTGGCGCCTGGATCACCATCTCAGTGGTGATGGTGGCCTCCTGAGCGGTAGGTTGCGGCTGCTCGGCATCAGCGTTTGTGGCCAACTCGGATTCCTCAGTCTCCTTGGTTTCCTCCTTCTCGGCTCCCTCCCCTCCGGCACCCTCCTCGAACGTAGTCAGGTCCTCATCCTCGTCCTCGTCCTCGTCCTCGTCATCATCGTCTTCTCCAACGTCAGTGTCCTGCTCGGTGAGGCCGTCGATGTAGACGCTGGTCTCGGCGTAGGAGGCGATCTCGTAGGCCACCTCCTTTCGGAGAGCGATGCCGTCAGGCTCTTTAGTCCATTTGGAGTCTTCGCGGCGCTCACGGATCCTTTGGAGATCCAAGTTCTCATACCATCTCAGGATGAAATGCAGCAACTCGTCAGCTCCTGCCCGAGCTGCGGAGGCACGCCACTTCTTGAGTTCAACCTTGACTCCGCGCAGGTTCTTGGCAATTCCTTGAAAAGTTTCTGGGACCTACTTTTGTGGCCAGAATAGGGTGTGCAAGTTGATTGTTGTGGCCACCATGGAGGTGCCCATGCCCTTGAGGGAATGCACCTGTGTCTTCAAGTTGGCGAGAAGGTCCGAGATAGTGGATCCATCATCAAGGCCAAGACCGGCTGCTGCCCTGGCTTTCCTTGCTTTGTTCGCAGCAGTTGCACCAGCAGCACGAAGTTCCGGGAAGACATCTAAATCAGCAGGACCTAAAGTTAGGTCAGAAACAGAAACAAGAAGAAGAAAAACAGAATAGAAGAAGGCAGGGAGAAAAAAGGCAAATAGGATAGCGGATAAGGACAACTTACATTCCATCTCAAGGACAATTGCTCCCAGCTTCCTATGCCAGTCGGTCTTGTCTGAGACATGCTTCACATGGATGCGGCGCGATTCCGTGATCTGGGTCTCAAGAGCCGAGTTCCGGTCCTTCAGCACCTAAATCTCTAGCTCAAGTGTCTGCTTCTCTGCTTTGGCTGTCTTCTCAATCTCCTTTTTCTCGCTGACGTGATTGATGGCAGTTTGGAGCTCGGCTTGGAGGTCGAGTTGGAGCTTCTCGTATTCATCTCTCTCGGTCTTGCGCTCCTTCTCAATTTCCAATTCCCGGGCCAGCAGTTGCTGTTGCACCTCGGCAGGCGTGAGGCACTGCAAGTGTTGCTCCCGGAATTTTTTATACTCTTCTGCGAGAAGAACAGCATTGTCAACAAAACAGCCAAGTAGGAAGATACAATTGCAGAAAAGAGAAAGGAAGGCTCACCTTCCAGAGTAGAGATCTTGCTCTGGGCGGAGGCGGCGAAAACTTCGCAGTCTCGGTGTTTTTCCACCAAGTCCTTGAGCTTGCCTGCAGAGAAGACAGCGATGAAGCAAAAAGCAAAAAACGGGCGTAAACACAAAACGCACAAACCGAGATGCTAAAATCTTACCTTCGACCTCAGAGATCTGGAGAGTGCGTTCCAGGGCCATCTGCTTCATCGCCTCACTATCTTTCTTGTCGGCTTCCAAGCCTGGATACGATCTTTGGCGATGCGATGGTTCCAGAGTAGCCGACGGAAAACCCTGGTCCTCTTCTGGATGCTATCCTGCAGAGAAGAAGGGAGAAAGTGTAAGTGGTTTGAAAGATTTGGCCCGAGTAAATGTCAACTCGGTTGACTCTTCACTCAGTCGGCCCGAATCTCGGGGACTGGGGGAATGACTAAGAGGAAAAGAGAAAAAGAGAAGAGAAAGAAGAAACCACCAACTCGGAAAATGCAAGAAGGAGGAGAAATACTTACCACGTAGCTCTGCTCGATGTCCTCGATGTTCTTGCGGATGACGAACAGCTTTCCGGCCAAGGTTTAGGCAGGGATGGCAACCGTCATGGCGACAGAGCCTACATCAGCCTTGTTCCAGTCGGTGCAGTAGTGATCGATCTGACCCAACTCGGTTCCGTTCCATGTGGGGTTACCGTGCCACTACAAGAAAACCGGTCTCTTGCAACGAAATCTGTAGCTACGTTTTTTTTCGTTGCGATATAATCACAAATTACCACGACCTCTCAGGTTGTGGTGATAGGGCACTCGTATTTCCACGACTCATTTTGGTGGCGATAAATTGTCGTTTTGTTGCGGTAGAGGCCTCCTATTGCCACGATTTGTACTGCTGTTGGAATACAGCCGCGTTTTTGCGACAGAGTATTTTCGTTGCGCGAGGCACTCCTTTTGTTGCCTTAGAGACATGGTATTCCAACAAAATAAGCATTCGTGGTGATATTTAGTCATTTATTGCAACATCTTTATTTGTGTTGCGGTAGTTACAAATATTGTTGCAAAAAAAAAAAGCTAACTATTGCAACCAAATTTTTCGTGTGGCAATACCATATGTTTTTCGCCTCAAATTTACCCTGCGGCAATAGCTATTGTTTACTGCGACAATTTGGGTCGTATGGTAATAGGTTAACGGTAAAGCAACAATCACCGTACTGTTGCGAAAATGAACAAGTTATTTTGCAACGACCATTCATAGACTAGCTTAACGGGCCTCATGGGCCGTGCCCTTGATCACTGTTGCAATTTTCTTAGGACTACACTTCATTTTTGGTCCAGTATCTCAGTTTGGTGAGCACATTATTTTTTTAATATTGTTTGCAACTGAATTTCTGCAGCACTTAGCATTTTACTAATGTTGCAACTAGTGACAGTACTTAATAATCAATCAAGAACTCATATAAGACGCAATTTCACTAGTACATTTATCATGGAAATTCAAAATTTCTAAACACTGGAACTTTGGAATCTTTAAACAAAAATTATGTTATTACACGATCTTTCATCCATGCATGTTCATGGCAAAACCTTTAAGGCAAACAGTGCAGAGACAGCCTACACAAAGAATCCATGGTCATCATCCAATTCATCTTCTACCAAAGGAGCAACATGACCATCATTTATGTAAGCCTCATCATCATCAGTATCAGCATCATATTCGACTTGGTCTTCGTCAAAATCAGCAGGTCTTAAATTATTTATGACTGAAACATCAACGCTGGTTCCTTCATCATCAGTTCTGCACCAAGTAGTAATAACGTCAGGAAAAGTAAATTCTGGAACTGTAATTCCTGCATCGACGACATCCTGTACATCTGCATCACCACGTTCATCTCCTTCTGCAAGATCATCTAGGTCTGCACCATTTAAAACCGAAGGAGCAAACAAATTGCGTGGATTCATTTTTATAGCACTTGCCCAATTAGGGCTCTTCACATCTCTCACATAGAAAACCTGTGCAGCTTGGATGCCTAGAATGTAAGGGTCTTCCGTGAATCGGTGTACACTAGTGTCGAGGTCAATAATTCCATACTTGTCCCTCCTATACCCCTTACTATGATTTCTATTGGCAGGAGGCACGTCGAACCAGTCGCACTGCAATAGAACAACCTCCTTATCAGGAGGAAAGTCAAGAAATATGATTTTCTTTATCACCCCATAATAATCAGTACTGCTGGTGCTTCCTTGCGCGTTGACTACGACGCCACTATTTTGGGTACTCAAGTCAAGCTCTATTTCGGTATTACGAAAGTAATATCCATTCAGTACTGTACGGTTGAACACACGAGCAATTTGATCAGGCCCTTTAGCTAGTGTATACAACAGACTGTTGACCTTCCCATCTTTATGGAGTTGTGTGATCTGTTTCATGGAATAGAATATGTGTGAGTGTACTATACACCATTGTTTTTTTATTACGAGAAACATTTATGAAAATGCTAAAGTAACTTACCCGTCTTTCGAACCAGCCAACAAAATCTTCCTTGTGTTTCTTTTTAGGATTAGGACAATTGTTCTTTTTGAGCTCGTCAATATGTTCCCTTCAAAAAGAAATGATATATGGTTACTTCATAACCAAAGTGTTAATGCATATCATGATATGAAACAAATACATAAGTTTCCTTACTGAATATATGGCTCGGTTTCCTCGCAGTTTGTTATTATGTAGTGCCTCATTTGATTAAGAGCTTCCAAAGACAGTGATTCACGGGCAAAACCTTTCTTGGAGTAATCAACTGCACTCATTATGCTAATCCCTGTTGGTGCCTCATCTGTAGCTCCATCTGCATGGCGTTCGGACTGACTTATTTTTGTAGGCGAGCCTTTAACGAATCGACTGCAGAACGTCATGCACTCTTCAAGTATGTACCCCTCTGCAATTGAACCTTCTGGATGAGCCTTGTTACGTACATATCCCTTCAACGTACGCAGGTATCTCTCAACCGGATACATCCATCTATACTGTACAGGCCCTGCCAACCATGCTTCTCGAGCTAGATGAATTGGGAGATGCATCATAATATCAAAGAAAGCTGGTGGATATATCATCTCTAGCTGACATAGAATTACTGCAATTTTTTCGTCCAAATTCAACAGATCCTCATCCCTTAACTCCTTGGAGCATAAATCGGAAAAGAATTTACTGAGCTGAAGCAATGGGGTAAGGACATTCTCTGGCAGAAGCTTGCGCAACGCAATAGGAAGAAGTTTCTGTAATATAACATGGCAGTCGTGAGTTTTGAGTCCACTAAACTTGCACTGCTCGAGGACCACACATCGCTTAATGTGTGAAGCATAGCCATCAGGCATCCGTATGCTCTGCAGAAACCTGAGCAGCATTATCTTCTCTTCCTTTTTTAAAGCATACACGCCTTTCTTAAGTTTGTACTTATCCTTACCGGCGGGCTTTGCGTGCTGATCCTCCCTAATTTTCAAAAACTCCAAATCTAGGCGAGCCTTCGTACCATCCTTTGTTTTCCCATCCATCTCAAGCAAAGTACCCAGAATGCTGTCACAAATGTTCTTCTCGATGTGCATAACATCCAAATTGTGCCTCACGAGCAAGTGCTGCCAATACGGGAGCTGGAAGAACACACTTTTCTTCCGCCAATTGTGCCAGGGATTAGTTTCCGGTCGCTTTCTCTTATTTGACCGCCCAAATGGTTCATGCTGAATGCTATCAAGCTCCTTTAGAACTTCATTGCCTGTAAGTGGCACCGGGGCGTCTCTATGGTCTGGCTTGTTGTTGAACATAACCTTGTTTCGACGCCATTTGTGTTGTTTCCGTAGAAAACGTCGGTGTCCCATGTAGCAATGCTTTCTACCATACCGGAGCCATAAAAAGTCTGTATGCTTGTGGCAGTAAGGGCATGCTAGCTTGCCTTTTGTGCTCCAACCACTCAGCATTGCGTAAGCCGGGTAGTCATTGATGGTCCACAACACGCATGCATACAACTTGAAATTTTGTTTAGTTGCAGCATCATATGCTTCAACACCATCCTCCCATAGAACTAACAGTTCATCAATCAAAGGCTGTAAGTACACATCAATGTTATTTCCTGCTGACTTTGGTCCTGGAATAATCATTGACATTATCCAGTTCTCTTGTTTCATACACATCCATGGTGGCAAGTTATATGGGATCAGAATGACAGGCCATGTAGTGTGTGATATACTCATGAGACCAAAGGGGTTGAATCCATCTGAAGCAAGGCCAAGCCGAACACTGCGAGCATCTTTTGCGAATTCTTTCTGACTATATCTTTCATCAAGGCTTTTCCAGGCCTTCGAATCTGCAGGATGCCTCATTATGCCATCATCTTTACGTTTCTCCTTATGCCATTTCATATCAGTTGACATATCTTCTGTCATGTACAGCCTTTGCAGTCTTTGAATGAGTGGGAAATACCATAGAACTTTCTGTGGCACTTGCTTCTTTGATTTACGGATCGATGAATCAGCTTTGTCTACGGTTGGACTTGATTTCCATCGAGACGTATGACAGACAGGGCATTCTTGGGCATCAGCATGCTCATTACGGAATAGCACACAATCATTATAGCACGCGTGTATCTTCTTGTAATCCAGTCCAAACTCTCGAATGACCTTCCTTACTTGTGCGAGATTAGTAGGAATGCAGTGACCCTTTGGCAGCACCTCCGTGAACATCCGCAGCATTAAGTCACATGCTCTGTTGGTCATCCCAGACACGCACTTGATTTGGTAAAGCTTCACAATGAAAGATATCTTTGTGACCTCCTCACAACCTGGGTACAACGATGTTTTTCCCTCTTCCAATAGTTTGTAGAACGCCTTTGCAGATGCATTTGGCTCCTGTTTCATTCCATCACCGCTCGTGTCTCCTGCATTACTTCCCACTTTTGTGGCCCTTATCAGAGTATCGAGCATGTCACATATCCCTTCACCACCACCTGCATCGTCTTCATCATCAGAATCTTCAGACATGTTGTCCTCCTCGGGTTCACCATGGAATACCCATTTTTTGTAGGACGGATCCATCCCATTCTTAAGCAAGTGCATATGGATCTCCTTTTTAGTTTTCTGAGCATTATTCAGACATTTCGTACACGGGCAAAAGTTTCTTGCGTCTGGTTCAGCACCATCAAAACTAAGTTCCAAGAAACTCTCGATGCCACTTTGCCACTCCACAGAATCTCTATCCTTCTCCATCCAGCTCTTGTCTTGTGACATTTTGCGTTATCTCCGTTTAGCCGGTCTTGTAAAAAAGAAGGAGCAGCATTAGTTCACACAAAAGTATTTGGAAACAACAAATACATCAGAGAGACAGGCATACTGGTCTTTCAAGTAAGTAAGAATTGCAGGGGATTACATTAGACATTACTTCACAACACAGCGTTAGATTGAAACTAACACTTACACCTGAAACTGACATGGATATGAAAATATAAAACCTAGTTCGTACCTGAATTCCTGACATTAATATGAATATTAAACTAACACTTACAACTGAAACTGATAAAACAGACACGCATATGTGAACACAAGCAGCTAGTCTATCTGACAGCAATTGCAATCGCCATTAACTTCATCGAACCGGCAGGATGGAAACCAAGGATTTCATCAGTATTGGTACAAACCTTGTAATTGCGTCTGACGAGCGGCGGAAGCAGCGGTTGAGTACAAGTCGGCGGGGCAGCGTTGGCGGCAGTTCAATAGTTTACGCTAATCGAGTTCGGATGGCGGCGAGGTAATAGTGGCGGATTGATCGGTCGCGCAGGGCCGATACGGCGGCGAAGTCGCCTGAGAACGGATAGAGCGGCGTTGTCGTGCGGGGGCAGGGCAGTTTGGAGGAGACCGGGCGGACAAACGTAGCCCTTTCGCTCGCCCAATGGCCCAACCGGAGTATGGGCCTATTAATTGTACAATTTGTCTTCACAGCCCATTTGCCTTGTGAACAATATGTTTTTCCCTTGGCAATAACGTTCAAGTATTATAAATGCTCTATTAAGTTTTACTAGTTTCATTTTATGATTAAATTAATTCATTTCGAAATGCATTGTTGTGTTAATATTCAACACTAGTCGGAAAAGCCCTGTTATTGGTGTGGTTTTTCTTCAGTTCTGGCATGAAACTCGTACACCCCTGCTATCTAGGTGTCCACTGGCGTGTTTCTGGAATCGACACAGGTTATACTACATGATCATTGGCGTTGATGTCATAGTCCATATCACTATCCTATAGAAATCGGTAAATAAAAAGGGTATGTAATATTGACTAGAAGCGCACAAATGGTATTCAATTATGAGATAACATAACAAGCATTAAAAAAAACCGCATAAACATTCAAAGATTCAACCAGATAGTACTCAACATTAACATGTAATCTAAAAGTTCGCATAAAGCTAGAACTCTCAGCTACAACCACGATACCTACTCATCATCTGACTGAATAATGACAACATGTGTATCCTCAGTAGGGAGCTATGGGAACATCATCTTCGGTGTCTTCAGCATCGTCAGGTCGATCGTAGAGGAAGTAGGTGGACACATCACCTTCATCGAGATAGAATGTCAATCTCCCTGTTGGATCCATCTCGTAGCGTTCCACAAGCTGGCCCCATTGCTGACCACTGAAGTATGTTTTTCCATCCTCATGTGTGACTACAACTTTGTGCTGGTGCTCTGGCACTCTCCAGCTCACCAAGTTCACCTCGAGAGTTCTAGGGTGGTCCCAAATTGCAACTTGAATATGCTCCAAAAAGTCACGCCTGAATCTGCAAGGTATGATCTGTAAAAAAAAGAAGTACACATTTTTAGTACAAATTTATTGTCAGTTTTCAAAAAGTAGATTGACCTAAAGTATATACCAATCTGTTTTCAAACCCCTCTGGTAGAACAATGGTAAATTTCTTGTTCATGCACTCCTTGTAGCCACACTGTTCACATACATCCATTGCCTGCGGTGGTGCGTTCCATACACTGAATTCAGATACACATCTAACCATTTACCATTCAAAAACCAACTTAAATCTAACAATGTACATCTAATTTTGGTGGCTGAATAAACTTAAATCTAACAATGAAAATCTAATTCCTAAGTCGATCTACATCTAAAATCACAATAATAGGGCTCCTTTGATTCATATGATAGGAAAAGTGTAGGGATAGGAAACTTGTAGGATTGGTATGGTATGGCCAAATGATTCCTATGAGAAGAGCATTTTCCTTTGATTGTGTGAAGGAATTTTTCCATGAGGTTGGACCTAATGTTCTTTTCCTATAGGATTTGTACTACAAGATTTCTACGGGAATATTTCCTATAGGATATGATCCTGTGAATCAAACAAGCAATATAGGAAAAATTCCTATAGGATCTAATCCTACAAAATTCCTATGGCATTCCTATGAATCAAAGAGTAACATATAACTCAATCTACATCTAAACCTAACAATGAAAGGTACGGCGGCCGGGGAAACTTACCTGCGGCGCGACGGCTGGACGGCGCGAGGACGACGGTGGCGGTTGCGGCGGCGTTTGTCGCGGCGTCGTTCCGCCGGGTGTCGGTGGGGGATCTGGGTGCGGAGAGGGCTAGCCGTGGCGGCGGTGGGGAATCGGGGGGTGGAGAGGGAGAGGACTCGAGTTCGTGTGTGTGTAGCAGTTGGTGTGCGTGTAGCAATCGATTAAATTAGAGTATAAACGGTTTTCCTCAAAATTTTCATCATGTGAACGTGCCTCCACATTTGATCTTTCGTAAATTGGTCCTTAATGATGAAGCCAATGATAAACCGTGCCCAACACATTTGATTCCCTCATCCTGGTTAAATGTTGTCGCACCGTGGTGTCGCATGCTGGTGGTCGGTTCGTCCGGTCGTTGCGAGGCACCTAGGCGACGGATCGTCAAGGATGGTGGTGAGGGTGTGTTTGGGAGAAATCCTTGTCGGAGTACCGATATTAGAGCGGTGTCGCCATCGGGTGGCATCCTCCCTTCATGAAGGGCATCGCGTCTACCCTGCATCCGCCGCCCCGATGTGCCGGGGGAAACCCTAGAAGCGCGACTATCCATGTTGAAGGTGTTGATTGGTATTTGACGTCCCGGTGCTAGCAGCTTGGTTGTAGTTTGTAGGTGGGCGCAGTGGTCGTTTCGTCGATCCACTTGCGTCTCCTTTTCTTTTCTTCTTTTGCGTTTATTGGTTGTCGCCTCAGCCGGCGTTGTATCAAAACTGTTGCACCGGGTGGTTGCTATATTAATATAGCGGTGGTTCAGCCTATTTCGCCAGAGCATGGGGAGAATATCCTGTGATACTAGCCCTCTTGCATGCTACCATGGTACCGTTTCGAATAAATGAAGTTTTGGTGATTCAAAAAAATCTAGGAAAAATCACGAGTAGAGTTACAACAATGTGTAATAATTTTATGTCCAGATACGAAAGTAATATTGACTAACCAAAAAGACAAATCCAAATGTGAATATATAGTGCATATTTGCTGATTTGTACTTTTTGTTTCTCAATGTGTAGGTCGATTTGGACCTGGTTATTTTTTACATTATGTACACAAATTCTTTGGGAACATTAATAATTTTTTCCGGAATTTTATGAAACATCTATAGTTGATTTTTTAAAATGGTAGCATGGGAGAACAAGGGGCTAGTATCACTGGATATTTTTTCCATTGAGCATGTGTGGTTTGCACCCTTGTTTACATTTTTATGAGTCATATGGTAAAGCAAAAATGGTAAAGCTCAGCATAAAAATCAAAATGACATCATGAAAGTAGTAAAACTAAAAGAACATAACATTTAAATTGTGTGAGAATTCAACAATCTAATATAGAGTCTTAACACGGTTTTTATATTGTAGCAACGGGGCTGCATGCATATAGTTGCACACAGAAACCATCAATATCACTGCATTCCTATTACAGACCAACTTCAGGGACATGGGTAGCAAACAAGTAGAGCCCTTCAGCGCACTGGTATAGCAATAACAGCATCTTGTCACCCTTTTTGAGATGACTTTCCTTCGCCATGAACTCTTTCCACCCGCTGACGCACAAGCGACCATCAAGATCAGAAATTGAATATGTCGATGTCACCTCAGTTCTCGGGTAGCAAACAATAGTGATTGTACCATTTCTTGCCATATGTGCAGGAATCAGACGGCTTGGGATTTTCTGTTGCATGCAAAGACTAGAAGTCAAGAAAAAAGCTATCGGGAAATAATCATGTTAAAAGAAAGGAAATTAAATAGAACAAGTGTACACGTATTACTTTGCGCATAAGAGAAGATGTGTTCTTAAAGATTTACCACGTGTTTATTGAAGTTCTCGCTGTTTGTCCAATTCAGAGTATGCAGCACCCCGACAACCAATTCTGCTTCCTCATACTCTCCAGCTCTGTGGAATAGAACAGTGTAATCCAAGTTTTCAACAGCGTCGATCACCGTCTCCATCATCCTCCAGTTAATCATGGTCCCATCAGTGCTAGAGAGTGAGTCAACAATGTGACGCCTCTCAGGGGACATGTGGTAGTATGCTGTAAAAATGTAATACGCCTGAAATTAGTGGATTACACATGCCGCAACCAAGTAATATATTAATGTTTATGTGCACAACATAATTATTTTGTATTAAGTAAGAACTTACACGGATGGATGATTGGGTCATTTCCGGTTATGACCTCAGTTTGGCCTCTTTGTGTGTCGGTCTTGAAAACAAGCTCCATACCAACTTCAAGTTTGTAGACCCTACTAAGTTCTTTCCAGTAATTTCCCTTCAGAAAGGTTATCCCGTCGATGTTGCTAAGATCGACAATAAACGAGAAGCCTTCCTTCGTAATAAGTGTGGCTTGAAAATTTCTGTCCTCCATGGGGAAAACAGCATGCATTCTTAAGAAATATTGTCTGATGTAGCACGGGATCACCTAAATAAGAGCATGTATTTTATTAAATTATGAGCCAGTAGTAAATTGGACTTACTAAAAGTAGATATATCCTACAAGAGTAGCTATTTGTACTTTTTCCTATAATTGGACATTGAAGCAATAGTCCTGTACTGCAAATAACTGAACATGCACTCATAGTTTCAGAATGGTACCCTTCAAGTATTGAAATTGCATGTAGGTAGTTCATAAAAAAAAACACGTCCAATGCTACTAGAGATCACAGTCCCAAAAAATTTGCTAGCTTGATCAGCTACGTATATTACATCAATGATTAACACATGACACAATGAGTACTAGCTAGGACCGGTAGATATGCTACGTACATTACATCTGAATAATCACGAAAAATCCAAATCCAATTTGTACATGAGTAGATTAGAATCCTTACCGTCTTCTCCTCAAATCCCTCTACAAGGGTTATGACGAAATAATCAGTCGTCATGTCATCACTACCACACATCCCTAGTTTGTCAAAACAAACTGGACACTGCGAGAAAAAACGAACAAAAACGATCAGATCTGGTGTGATAATCACGATCAAAGATGCAAAAAGATGCGTAAGATCAAGTTGGCACGTCTTTGGTTGGCTTCATGATCGTAGTGGAGGGTGCGCCGGCCGGTAGACTAATTCTAGGTCAAAGTTATGCGGAAGGGCAGGCGGCGGCGAACACGTGGAGAGGGAGGAGGCGTGTGAACGAGAGGCGGTTCTTCGTGATAATGATAACGCACGCTGCCTTAGGTCAGGCCGTAGACGTTTGATGGGACAAATCGTCGCCCGCGCTGCCCATTGTGTACGTTTAGTCAACTAAAAAAAGGCTTATTAGTTTAGGCCCACAAACAAGTGAGACAATTTTTACAACCTTCTGTGTATGTACACACACGGCACAGGTGTTTCCCAAAAAATTTCTATCGATTTCACACGTCAATCACTTCGACTCTGCTCCTTCCACAATTAATATTAATACTCCCCTGTACTTCCACTCGTATTCTCCACTGCATCTTCTTCCAACCGCTGCACTACACTCTCTTCTTCTTCTTCCATCCGCTCCCCTCTCTTCTTCTTTCAAGAATGGATGAACAGAAGTATTTCTGCCGCACGCTTCAGGTCCCCATCCATGGCGAGGAAAGCATCGACGTCACGTACACCAACGACCCTGCCGAGGTGCAGCATGTCGTAGACATGTACGAGCATTGGATTGATGAAGGAGAAGAAAGATTCATGGGGCTCGATTTCGAGTACACATCCCACAAGGTTGATATCGAGAAGAAGGTCGCCGTCCTTCAGCTTGCATTCCGCCGCCACGTCCTGGTGTACCATCACTCCAGGTTAAAGTCATTTTTCATCTTGTTTTCTGCAACTAGTACTCATCTGCTGCGCCGCCATGTTCTTGTGATTGCTATTTGGTTATTCCTGGTTCTTGTGATTGGTGTTACTACTACTTTTTTCCTCTTTTTTTCGGCAACTAGTACTCATCTAGATTTTCTGCAACTAGTACTCATCCAGACGTGCATGCGTAACAGTTTTCTCACGCACTTTTTTTTCGGATCGGATGGAGTAGTACTTCTCTAAACTCTTGTTACTTGTGTACTTCAGTGGTGACTGGTGGCAATCTGCGACGCTGGCTGATCTTTTTCGTTTTGGTGGCGTCAAATTTGCAAGTGTTGACACCAACAACGACAAGAAAATGTTTGCGAGAACCTGGAATTTTTCTATTCCAGAAGAAATCTATGAGGATATCCAAGATTTATACTTTCATGTGTTCAAACAAAAGAAAGTTGGAATGGCTACCATGGCAGCAAAATTTATTGATCCCTGCTACAAAGACATGAAGAAGAAGGATTACATGTGGCACAGCTACTGGGACAACCAAATGCTAGACATGGAACACATCACCTATGCTGCAATTGATGGGTTCCTCTCCCTAGAGTTGTACCGTAAGCTCAAACCCATGAGTGACGCCAAGAAGGCCAAAGAGGGAGGCAGATCGAGGAGGGCGAGTGCGACCCACACTTGGCACTAGATCACCTGCTGCGGCGTAGTATATATGCTACTTTTGTTCTTTGTAATTAGAGTATATGTAAAGTTATTCGAGTAGTATATATGCTACTTTTGAGCTATGGATTTATCTTGGTACTTTTGTTCATATTGCAAGTGCTATATCGAACTAGTAGTGCAAATTATGCTACGTGAAGTCCGGTTTGAACTCAATGACAACTCTCCCTCGCTGGTGGTGTTCGAGTAGTTCCCTCCTCGAGGAAGAACTAGTCCAGCCGCCATTCTCCTTTGGGTGGTTCGACGACTAGGGATGTCAAGATGTAGTTTGTTATTCCTAAGAGGCACCAGCATCTGTGGCGACGCGGCTCTGATCTTTGTTTAGGAAAGGCCTTCTCTTGTGTTTGGTTTTTGAGTCTGTGGGGCAGTTCTCGGACTAGCCGGTGTGGAGTGGTGTAAGTGATAGTGTTGCTCGCAACGAACTGTCAAGTTCATGTACTCAAACCACTATCTCCTATAAAAATCAGGTGCCAATTGCGTGCCCTCCAAAAAAGAAACAACTCTTTAACAATAATAATAAGCTCTGCTAAACGATAACATAAAAAGGACATAATGTTTCACATAGTGCATCATGCAGGAGTACGGAAAGCAACACATAGTTTAAACAAAAGAAACATTGTCTTCACAGGCACAACTTAGAAGATCTTGTGAACTGGGCCAGCTTCCATGGGATCAGGTATGAGTGGAATGAGTCTATTCACCTTACGGAAGGTGACTTGTTCTCCCTCCCACTCGTACCTCTTCCCGTGACACCTTAGCACATCCTGTCTACGCATCTTGATGTAAAGATACGCGGAGTCTCCCTCTTCGTGAGACTGGACAATGCGCCAGTTGGTAGTACCCAACTTGCTAAGGAGTACACGCGAAACCATGAAAGACGATGGTCGCTGGTTCGGCTTTACCACAGCTTGAAGAACAAAGTCGGTGTGCACCCCCTTTTCCTCCTTTAGCTGAAGTATCACCAGATTGGAGACATGGACGTTGCAAGCTGATTTTTCATCAACATTTGGTGATGTTGGAGGTACTTCTTCAACATCTTCATCATCTTCTCCAGAGCCTCCATCCCCAGAACCATGACCATCTGACAAGGCCAGTCCGCCATCAGATGACTCTTCTTCAACTCTCGGCTCCTAAAATGCAATAAGCCAATATGTTAACTGAAAACTGAAGTTGCTCATTCGTTTTTAACTTTTATATCATTTATTGCCGAAGAATTCAAATGGATATGAAATGTACAACCTATACTAAACCTAGTATATCATAACCAAATCTGATAATTAGAATCCATGTAGGCATGCACGTTTAATTAACCTAAAAGCTACTGTGTAAAATTATTACAAAATGAGATATGAAATTGCAGATGAAATAATTTGAAGATTAACCCAAAAAAGGTTGTAACACCATAAATAGGAGAATCTAGGATGATAACACGCTACACAATTATTTCAACATTAGATATGAAGTTGCAGTTGTAATTATTACATGATGAGATATAAAATGGCATTCGAACTAATGTAAATAACACTTGAGAAATAAAACAATAAAATTAAAAAGCAAAATCGATCTACTCCCTCTTTCTTTGAATAAAAGACCACTATCAAAAATAAAATTTCTATGTATGCAAGACCGCTATCTCTTCCAAAGAGGAATTTATTTCGATTCTACCACATAGAATGGTGCTAATTGATGTCAATGTGTCATGCAACCATAGAGTAATATGCCCCAGTATTTCATAACAAAAACAGATAATTAAAATCTTGCGGATCAAATTACCCAAGCTATATTCATTGAATTTTAATTAAACAAAGTACAGAGTGTACAATTATTACAAAATGAGATATGAAATTGAAGTTGAAATAATGTGAAGATTACTGCAACCCAAAAAAAGGTTGTAACACCATAAATAGGAGAATCTAGGATGATAACACACTATACAATTATTTCAACATTAGATATGAAGTTGCAGTTGTAATTATTACATGATGAGATATAAAATGGCATTTGAACTAATGTAAATAACAGTTGAGAAATAACAGAATAATATTTGAAAGCAAAATCGATCTACTCTCTCTTTATTTGAATACAAGGCCACTATCAAAAATACAATTTCTATGTATGCTAGACCGCTAACTCTTGCAATGAGGAATTTTTTTCGATTCTACCACATAGAATGGTGCTCATTGATGTCAATGTGCCATGCAACCATAGAGTAATATGCCCCAGTATTTCATAACAAAAACAGATACTCCCTCCGATCCATACTAATAGTCGCTAAATCGGATGTATCTAGCACTAAAATATGTCTAGATACATCCGATTTAGCGACCATTAATATGGATCGGAGGGAGTAACTAAAATCTTGCGCATCAAATTACCCAAGCTATATTAATTGAATTTTATTAAAACATAGTACAGAGTGTACAATTATTAGAAAATGAGATATGAAATTGAAGTTGAAATAATGTGAAGATTATTGCAACCCAAAATAGGTTGTAACATCATAAATAGGAGAATCTAGGATGATAAAACACTGTACAATTATTTGAACATTACATATGAAGTTGCAGTTGTAATTATTACATGATGAGATATACAATGGCATTTGAACTAATGTAAATAACAGGTGAGAAATAAAATTGCCTAGGCACACACGTGCATATATACCAGGTTGTGCTCCAATCCATCAAAAAATAAAAGAAATTTCCTAGGCACACACGTGCATGCAATACCATCAGGTTGTGCTCCAATCCACCATAGAACAAAATAAATTTCCTAGGCACACACACGGTACCATCAGGTTGTGCTCCAATCCACCATAGAACAAAATAAATTTCCTAGGCACACACACGGTACCATCAGGTTGTGCTCCAATCCACCATAGAACAAAATAAATTTCCTAGGCACACACATAGAGGTTTCTATCTTAGTTCTCTCAACACTCACAGAAGTCACAACTCACAACCAAAATAAGTGGCAAACATGAACAACCACATAGTGCAAAGCAAAATCGATCTACTACCAGTCTGTGAATACAAGGGCATTATAAAAAATACATGGCAAGTTCACTAAAAATAGATCTACTACCTCAGTCGGCGCGGCAGTCGGCGCAGCGGGCGGCGCGGCGTTCGGAGCGTTGGTCAGCTTAGCGGAGATGGCCCCCCACATGGCGTATTCAGCTGATTGGTCGTAGCTTTCGTCAATCTCCTTGTACGCAGCCTCGAGGTCAGATGGCACGGCGGCGTGGGATGGGCCATCTTCGCCCGAAGCAGCAGCCACTGTACCAGAGCTGGCCGCGGCTGGGACGACAGCAGAAGATGGCTCGCCGACGACGGACGCCACCTCATTACCTTCCTCGGCGTCGAAGCTTTCGCGTGATCTCTTCATGGCGGATGGGAAGGGCAGGGGAACCGTCTAGGGTTTTGCGGTGGAAGTGGAGGGGAGGATGCGTTTTTTCGGGGAAAAGTTGATGCAGAGACGGAGGAAGGAAGGAAGTGGATATGCGTCAAACCGTGTATTTATGGAGTTTCCCTTTTGCTCTCCCTCTGACGCAATGTGCACGCGTGAATCTAGGGTTTCTTTTTGTATAGTTGTTTTTCCATATTTTTTGCACAAAAATGGTTAAAATTGAAGACTAAAATTGAAGACAAAAATGGCTTACATTCTCATCTCTGCTGTTTTTCAGGCATCTTAGGTGGAAGGGAACACTATTCTGGACCGAAAGTGCCCGGAAACGGCTACGACATAAGATTGGTAGGCAACTTGAGAATGGAAGCGGCTTTTTGAGATCCCACACGTGCAATGTTGCTGAAATGAAGCGAGGTTCTTGGAATGCATCATGATTTCGACTTTGGGCATGGGAAACAACAAGTTGGCCAAGGAAATCCCCGTTTTCGGCCGTTCCTTCCGCTTTCGAAGGCAATATAAAACCAGATCACGCATCGCCCACTCATGGGCAGGGGTAACAAGGTGCAGTGTTGCATGTTGAGTGAGTTGCTTGGAGTGGGTTGTAAGGATGCCCCAGGTGTCGAGGCTGGCATGCAAGAGCGAGAAGCGGCGAGAATAGTCCCGGTTAACGTCCGGTGCTTCGACGCCACCCAGCGCAACGACGGCACCATACAAGTCCTGCAATGGGGTTCAAGCATTTTGTGTGGGCCCACATTCTCATCTCTGCTGTTTTCCAGGCATCCTAGGTGGAAGGGAACACTGTTCTGGACCGAAACTGCCCGGAAACGGCTACGACATAAGATTGGTAGGCAACTTGAGAATGGAAGCGGCTTTTTGAGATCCCACACGTGCAATGTTGCTGAAATGAAGCGAGGTTCTTGGAATGCATCATGATTTCGACTTTGGGCATGGGAAACAACAAGTTGGCCAAGGAAATCCCCGTTTTCGGCCGTTCCTTCCGCTTTCGAAGGCAATATAAAACCAGATCACGCATCGCCCACTCATGGGCAGGGGTAACAAGGTGCAGTGTTGCATGTTGAGTGAGTTGCTTGGAGTGGGTTGTAAGGATGCCCCAGGTGTCGAGGCTGGCATGCAAGAGCGAGAAGCGGCGAGAATAGTCCCGGTTAACGTCCGGTGCTTCGACGCCACCCAGCGCAACGACGGCACCATACAAGTCCTGCAATGGGGTTCAAGCATTTTGTGTGGGCCCACATTCTCATCTCTGCTGTTTTCCAGGCATCCTAGGTGGAAGGGAACACTGTTCTGGACCGAAAGTGCCCGGAAACGGCTACGACATAAGATTGGTAGGCAACTTGAGAATGGAAGCGGCTTTTTGAGATCCCACACGTGCAATGTTGCTGAAATGAATCGAGGTTCTTGGAATGCATCATGATTTCGACTTTGGGCATGGGAAACAACAAGTTGGCCAAGGAAATCCCCGTTTTCGGCCGTTCCTTCCGCTTTCGAAGGCAATATAAAACCAGATCACGCATCGCCCACTCATGGGCAGGGGTAACAAGGTGCAGTGTTGCATGTGGAGTGAGTTGTAAGGATGCCCCAGGTGTCGAGGCTGGCATGCAAGAGCGAGAAGCGGCGAGAATCGTCCGGGTTAACGTCCGGTGCTTCGACGCCACCCAGCGCAACGGCGGCACCATACAAGTCCTGCAATGGGGTTCAAGCATTTTGTGTGGGCCCACATTGCCAAGTGTGCCCGGAAACGGCTTCGACATAAGATTGGTAGGCAACTTGAGAATGGAAGCGGCTTTTTGAGATCCCACACGTGCAATGTTGCTGAAATGAAGCGAGGTTCTTGGAATGCATCATGATTTCGACTTTGGGCATGGGAAACAACAAGTTGGCCAAGGAAATCCCCGTTTTCGGCCGTTCCTTCCGCTTTCGAAGGCAATATAAAACCAGATCACGCATCGCCCACTCATGGGCAGGGGTAACAAGGTGCAGTGTTGCATGTGGAGTGAGTTGCTTGGAGTGGGTTGTAAGGATGCCCCAGGTGTCGAGGCTGGCATGCAAGAGCGAGAAGCGGCGAGAATCGTCCGGGTTAACGTCCGGTGCTTCGACGCCACCCAGCGCAACGGCGGCACCATACAAGTCCTGCAATGGGGTTCAAGCATTTTGTGTGGGCCCACATTGCCAAGTGTGGCTTACATTCTCATCTCTGCTGTATTCCAGGCATCCTAGGTGGAAGGGAACAATGTTCTGGACCGAAAGTGCCCGGAAACGGCTACGACATAAGATTGGTAGGCAACTTGAGAATGGAAGCGGCTTTTTGAGATCCCACACGTGCAATGTTGCTGAAATGAAGCGAGGTTCTTGGAATGCATCATGATTTCGACTTTGGGCATGGGAAACAACAAGTTGGCCAAGGAAATCCCCGTTTTCGGCCGTTCCTTCCGCTTTCGAAGGCAATATAAAACAGATCACGCATCGCCCACTCATGGGCAGGGGTAACAACGTGCAGTGTTGCATGTGGAGTGAGTTGTAAGGATGCCCCAGGTGTCGAGGCTGGCATGCAAGAGCGAGAAGCGGCGAGAATCGTCCGGGTTAACGTCCGGTGCTTCGACGCCACCCAGCGCAACGGCGGCACCATACAAGTCCTGCAATGGGGTTCAAGCATTTTGTGTGGGCCCACATTGCCAAGTGTGGCTTACATTCTCATCTCTGCTGTATTCCAGGCATCCTAGGTGGAAGGGAACAATGTTCTGGACCGAAAGTGCCCGGAAACGGCTTCGACATAAGATTGGTAGGCAACTTGAGAATGGAAGCGGCTTTTTGAGATCCCACACGTGCAATGTTGCTGAAATGAAGCGAGGTTCTTGGAATGCATCATGATTTCGACTTTGGGCATGGGAAACAACAAGTTGGCCAAGGAAAAACCCGTTTTCGGCCGTTCCTTCCGCTTTCGAAGGCAATATAAAAACAGATCACGCATCGCCCACTCATGGGCAGGGGTAACAACGTGCAGTGTTGCATGTGGAGTGAGTTGTAAGGATGCCCCAGGTGTCGAGGCTGGCATGCAAGAGCGAGAAGCGGCGAGAATCGTCCGGGTTAACGTCCGGTGCTTCCACGCCACCCAGCGCAACGGCGGCACCATACAAGTCCTGCAATGGGGTTCAAGCATTTTGTGTGGGCCCACATTGCCAAGTGTGGCTTACATTCTCATCTCTGCTGTATTCCAGGCATCCTAGGTGGAAGGGAACAATGTTCTGGACCGAAAGTGCCCGGAAACGGCTACGACATAAGATTGGTAGGCAACTTGAGAATGGAAGCGGCTTTTTGAGATCCCACACGTGCAATGTTGCTGAAATGAAGCGAGGTTCTTGGAATGCATCATGATTTCGACTTTGGGCATGGGAAACAACAAGTTGGCCAAGGAAATCCCCGTTTTCGGCCGTTCCTTCCGCTTTCGAAGGCAATATAAAAACAGATCACGCATCGCCCACTCATGGGCAGGGGTAACAACGTGCAGTGTTGCATGTGGAGTGAGTTGTAAGGATGCCCCAGGTGTCGAGGCTGGCATGCAAGAGCGAGAAGCGGCGAGAATCGTCCGGGTTAACGTCCGGTGCTTCGACGCCACCCAGCGCAACGGCGGCACCATACAAGTCCTGCAATGGGGTTCAAGCATTTTGTGTGGGCCCACATTGCCAAGTGTGGCTTACATTCTCATCTCTGCTGTATTCCAGGCATCCTAGGTGGAAGGGAACAATGTTCTGGACCGAAAGTGCCCGGAAACGGCTACGACATAAGATTGGTAGGCAACTTGAGAATGGAAGCGGCTTTTTGAGATCCCACACGTGCAATGTTGCTGAAATGAAGCGAGGTTCTTGGAATGCATCATGATTTCGACTTTGGGCATGGGAAACAACAAGTTGGCCAAGGAAATCCCCGTTTTCGGCCGTTCCTTCCGCTTTCGAAGGCAATATAAAACCAGATCACGCATCGCCCACTCATGGGCAGGGGTAACAAGGTGCAGTGTTGCATGTGGAGTGAGTTGCTTGGAGTGGGTTGTAAGGATGCCCCAGGTGTCGAGGCTGGCATGCATCATGCCGTCTAGCTTTCTGTAAAACTATCGTCGAATCTATGAATTTGAGCATATTTCAACGAGTTCGCGTTTTTTAATTAATTTTGAGTATTTCTGAACGCAATCACGAGCCAGAATGTAGATTAAAAGCGAAAAGAATGTTTGAATAATGTTGTATGACGCATGTTGAACTAAGTCATTCCAAAATTTTGGGCAAATGTGCTTCAAATGAGGTCATAAGCTAGGGCAAATCACATATAACAGCATTGTGCGTTGGATTCATGTCAATTTGATATTTTTTTTGAATTATTAAAGCTCATTTGAAACCATCGCTCTATTCTCATGAGAAATGTGCTCCAAATGAGGTCTGAAGCTAGGGTAGACACCCCCGTTTGAAATTTCATGAAAAAATCGACTATATCACATATAACAACATTGTGCGTTGGATTCATGTCATTTTGAATTTTTTTGAATTATTTATGCTCATTTGCAACCATCGCTCAATTCTCGTGAGAAATGTGCTTCAAATGAGGTCCGAAGCTAGGGTAAATACCCCCATTTGTGCTTCAACATTTTTTGGCATATTTTCTAAATCAACCAAATGAATTTCCTAGACATCTATTCTACATGTATAGTGTAAATCTGAAGTTTCATTATGTTTTGAATAATTCTTCTATTTTTTATTTTTATTTAAATAACATGGTTTAATAGAAAAATCATATGTAAAACTGATAAAAATCATCGCTGTAGTAAATCTGAAGTTTCATTATATTTTTTATTTAAATAACATGGTTTATAATACTTAACAGCAAAGAAATCATATGTAGAACCATCGATCCCTGTGGCCAACGTACCAACCAATCAGAGCGCAGAACGAACGTCTAGCGGATCGCTGTGGCTGCGAGCGCATCCGTCCGATGCAGAAGAAGAAAATAGTTTTTTTGTTGGGAAAGAAGAAAATAGTTAAGAAGAAAATAGTTAACGTCGCGTCGCATTTGCAGCAGCCCTGCACGCCTTGTTTCAGAAGGCACCTCTTTCAGAAACACGAGTCGCGTCGCATTTGCAGCGACGCAGCCCTCCACGCCTGGTTTCAGAAACACGTACGAGTCGCGTCGCATTTGCAGCCCTCCACGCCTAGTTTTCACAAGATACGCATCAATGCATATGCAGCTAGCGAGGAGACTTTGGACTTTCTTCTCTTCTTTAATACAAGCATGCAACGTCGAATCACATCGACTGACGAATGCACACGCGATCGTACTCCGTGTCACTAGCTGTCCGGCCTACGCCTACGCCTATGCCTGTTCTACACCGCTTTGACCATGCACGACTCTTCTACACTTCATTATCCAATGTGTTCACACAGTTCGCTTCATCTACCCAAATAAATTCACGCGTCTAATCGTGTCTTTAAATAGTCCTTCACTCCTCCTCCATATTCTCATCCCTCTCCAGCCCTTTGCCTCTCTCTCCCTTCAAGCCCTAACAATGTCTTCGTACTCACTCCCTTCAAGCCCGGAGTCGGTCTCCGACGAGGACAACCACCCCAAGGCTCGGCCTTGGTACGAGGCCGAGTGGCAGCCGGAGGACCTCCTGCCCATCGACTCTCCCCAACGGGAGCGATCGCCGACGCCGCCCTTCGTCCACCGCCCCGTCCCTTCCCTCACCACCGAGACGTCGGACATCTCCCCCAGGACGGACCTCCGCCTCAAGAGACTGGAGCGGCTGGAGGCGAAGGAGTTGAAGGCGCAGGAGAAGAAGGAGGCGAAGGAGGAGGCGAAGGCCCTCAGGGCCAGGATCAAGCGGTCCCGTGAGACGCAGGAGGAGAGGATGCGGGCGGATAACCACCGCGCCCGCGTCAACAAGGAGATGGAGATCCGGGCGGCGGAGTGGCCGCGGAAGTAGGGCGGCGCCGGAGGGCGGGAAGGGCTCCCGCATGCAGAGCGGGAGCAGTTAGGGCTAGCATTTTTTTTTAGTTAAATGTAATGTTTCTCGGGCCCCACTGAATATATGTAAAGTGGGGCCAGTTATCCTCTCTTAAGTATGTTTAATTATATATAAGCCCTATATATAAAGTTATGTTCTTATATTTGTCCAAATGTACCCACTGTTTAATTGTTTTTTCCTTTCTAATCATCGCTTTAAAATCTGCACATTGTAAACAAAATTTATATATAAGAGATGTGCTGCATTATGTTTTCTAAGATAACATAAAAATTTGAGTTGAGCACAGTATATATTTTATATTATTAATACGAATAATTTGATGGTTTAATAAATGGATAATGCGTAGTCTGCATGTAGTGATTAATAAATATAAATGGATAATGTCTACATGTTGACATTGGGCCTCATGTGACATTCGGCCGCAAGGAACGGTCAACAGGTGGGGCCCACATGCAGCGCCAACCGTCAACAGGTGGGGCCCACATGCAGCGCCAAGGCTCAACAGCTGGGGCCCATAGGCCGCGCCAACGGTTCTATGATGGGTCCCACAGGTCAGGATCCTAACGGGGGCCGAAAGTAACGGTGGGAGCAGCGAAATGAGTCCTTGCGCACTGACTAGGGGCAAAACTGAGGTCGATTCGGCGCTAGGGGTAAAACTGAGGTCGTGGTGCCAACTAGGGCTGGAATTAAAACTCAAAACTCGCGAGTTAAACGAGTAGCTCGCAACTCGACTCGGCTCGGCTCGAACTCGTTGTCCAACGAGCCGAGTCGAGTTTTCATTTTCGACAGTAAACGAGTTCAAGCTAAACGAGCCGAGTTTACGAGTACTCGTTTAGCTCGTTTAACTCGGTAAAAAGAGTTTCTAATGATATTTTTATATATGTGAATTTTTTTTACTGATTATTGTAGTTTATTTACTACAAATTATTTTATGGTGACATATTTTCATCGATCATTGTGATGATTTTATTATACATGCCCCAAATAATAAAAATAATTATATATATAATATATAATGTCGACTTTTATAATTTTACTAAATAAAAAAAAAGTTAAACGAGTAGCTCGCGAGCTACTCGCGAGTTCACCGAGCCGAGCCGAGTTTTGATTTTGGACTCGTTTGTTGAACGAGTCGATCCGAGCTCGACTCGTCACTTGACCGAGCTTGAGCGAGTCGAGCCGAGCTGACTCGGCTCGGCTCGAATTCCAGCCCTAGTGCCAACTGAGGGCACCTTGTTAATTATCCCTTTCGACTTTGGGCATGGGAAACAACAAGTTGGCCAAGGAAATCCCCGTTTTCGGCCGTTCCTTCCGCTTTCGAAGGCAATATAAAACCAGATCACGCATCGCCCACTCATGGGCAGGGGTAACAAGGTGCAGTGTTGCATGTGGAGTGAGTTGCTTGGAGTGGGTTGTAAGGATGCCCCAGGTGTCGAGGCTGGGATGCAAGAGCGAGAAGCGGCGAGAATCGTCCGGGTTAACGTCCGGTGCTTCGACGCCACCCAGCGCAACGGCGGCACCATACAAGTCCTGCAATGGGGTTCAAGCATTTTGTGTGGGCCCACATTGCCAAGTGTGGCTTACATTCTCATCTCTGCTGTATTGCAGGCATGCATCCTAGGTGGAAGGGAACACTGTTCTGGACCGAAAGTGCCCGGAAACGGCTTCGACATAAGATTGGTAGGCAACTTGAGAATGGAAGCGGCTTTTTGAGATCCCACACGTGCAATGTTGCTGAAATGAAGCGAGGTTCTTGGAATGCATCATGATTTCGACTTTGGGCATGGGAAACAACAAGTTGGCCAAGGAAAAACCCGTTTTCGGCCGTTCCTTCCGCTTTCGAAGGCAATATAAAACCAGATCACGCATCGCCCACTCATGGGCAGGGGTAACAACGTGCAGTGTTGCATGTGGAGTGAGTTGCTTGGAGTGGGTTGTAAGGATGCCCCAGGTGTCGAGGCTGGCATGCAAGAGCGAGAAGCGGCGAGAATCGTCCCGGTTAACGTCCGGTGCTTCGACGCCACCCAGCGCAACGGCGACATCATACAAGTCCTGCAATGGGGTTCAAGCATTTTGTGTGGGCCCACATTGCCAAGTGTGGCTTACATTCTCATCTCTGCTGTATTCCAGGCATCCTAGGTGGAAGGGAACAATGTTCTGGACCGAAAGTGCCCGGAAACGGCTACGACATAAGATTGGTAGGCAACTTGAGAATGGAAGCGGCTTTTTGAGATCCCACACGTGCAATGTTGCTGAAATGAAGCGAGGTTCTTGGAATGCATCATGATTTCGACTTTGGGCATGGGAAACAACAAGTTGGCCAAGGAAATCCCCGTTTTCGGCCGTTCCTTCCGCTTTCGAAGGCAATATAAAACCAGATCACGCATCGCCTACTCATGGGCAGGGGTTACAAGGTGCAGTGTTGCATGTGGAGTGAGTTGCTTGGAGTGGGTTGTAAGGATGCCCCAGGTGTCGAGGCTGGCATGCAAGAGCGAGAAGCGGCGAGAATCGTCCGGGTTAACGTCCGGTGCTTCGACGCCACCCAGCGCAACGGCGGCACCATACAAGTCCTGCAATGGGGTTCAAGCATTTTGTGTGGGCCCACATTGCCAAGTGTGGCTTACATTCTCATCTCTGCTGTATTCCAGGCATCGTAGGTGGAAGGGAACAATGTTCTGGACCGAAAGTCCCCGGAAACGGCTACGACATAAGATTGGTAGGCAACTTGAGAATGGAAGCGGCTTTTTGAGATCCCACACGTGCAATGTTGCTGAAATGAAGCGAGGGGAGGGGAGACGCTCGGTGGCACTTCAGATAGGAACCATAAAAATGGCAACTGCCCCGCGGAAATGTACCCACCATTTGTGGTAACAGACTTACAGGTGGGCCCAAGTATCATCTTCCTCTCGTATTGTCACGTCAAGTTCGCACTCCTCCTCTTTGTGTACCTACAGTTATTTGCTCCGAGAAAACCCTTATTCCGCAGTTCACCGACACCGTCGCCGCCGCCGCCGCCATCCATCTCTCGACCTCGCCGCCCCTCGATCAGCATCCCTCTCTGGGCCGCCGCATTCTCGCGACCGCCGTCGTCGCCAGTCTCTTCATCGCGCTGTAGATTGACCCACGGCGCGTCGATTCACCACTGATCCATCGCGGGCGACACTCAGGTTAGAACTTCACCTCTTGTGGATGCATTGCAGAACGATTTAAGTTCAAACACTCATTTTCTATAAGGTAACTAGTGTCCTACTTGTCTAGACAGGAAAGAAAT
The DNA here is from genome assembly GCA_028641055.1 of Alopecurus myosuroides. Taxonomy (NCBI): domain Eukaryota; kingdom Viridiplantae; phylum Streptophyta; class Magnoliopsida; order Poales; family Poaceae; genus Alopecurus; species Alopecurus myosuroides. The sequence continues at coordinate 306,669,143 of CM054063.1, read as the reverse complement.
GTGAAATCTTGTGCTACATATAGATGGTAGCACGTATTTATGTTCGATGTCATTCATGATTGATTTGTCTTTTACACGTTTATGACTAAAGTAAATGGTACTTACATGCATCTGATTGAGATGTTGCACTATACCTTCATGTTAATTTTGATAGTTCCAGGTGCCCAATTGATGTTGGTAGCTGTTGTTGTGTGTGTGCCTTTTTCTAGGTAGGTAATTAGTGATGTTGAAAGTAAGACCTCTGGTACTCACACTGGCATATCTAGGACCAGTACCTACTTTTAGTAATTTCCCTTTTTACTATTCACAAGTACAGTTGACTTTACCCCTTTTTAGGTTCACTAGCTATTTTTAGTAATTTCCATTTTTAATCTTCAGCAGGACAATAGATGTGAGCCATTTTTTAGGACCAGTAGCTATTTCAATTAATTTGCTAAAGCAGTACAATTGATTGTCGGCACACCATTTCCTTGACATACTAGTAGATTTTCTTTTCTGAAGTTCCGTACTTCCATGAAATTCTTGAATGCATGTCAAATTTAAATTGCACCTGTGTATGAATGTCTCTGAACCATGATGCTGCTAGACTGCATTTACTCCTAAATTTGTAGTGAACCTTCATGTTTCTTAACCTCTGCTGTTTTGGCACGTCTGCTAAATGTAACTGAAGTCATACTTTTTAGTACGATCTACAGGCGGGTTTGCATACAATGGACTACGAGTTCCTCGCTTACGTAGATGATGCTTCATCGGACAAACAGGTATTGTACTCATTTTACTTGTCATTTTAGTCAGATAGGTGGAATGATGTTCATGGTTTGCTCTATCCTCTGCTGCAGTCACTGCCTAAGAAGTTCGCAGAGTTGCTAGGGGACCGTAAACCCCGTGCACTGAAGCTGCTTGAGGTCGGCCATCGGCGTAGCACCACGTGGGACGTTGATGTGTGGTTCGACAGCACTGGCCGCATGTTCCTCAAGCGCGGCTGGGAGTGTTTCGCCCGGACCTACAAACTGCAGAGAGGCTTTATTCTGATCTGCAATTACGACGGCCGCAATGTCATCACAGTAAAGATGTTCGACCTAAGCAGTTGCCGCTTGCAATACAACGCGGCATTCAGTACGTGGACTGTATCACCAAAATGTTAATTCCCGATTATATATGTAGCCGGAAATTGATTTGCATTTCTATTATATGATGAACAGAGGGATCTGTTAAGATGGAGTTGGCACACTTTGAGTTCTACTCCCTCGTAGTAGACGCTACATCGGACAAACTGGTACGCTTCATCGACCCACACCACCACTTCAGTTATTTAGTCTGACATAGTGTCTGAGCTATGATCCTGTAGCTAGTTAAATTTGTGAATCAAATTAAGGTCTAGTAGATGGGTTGTAGTAGCTCAATTGCTCTACGTGAATATGTTCACTCGATATGGTACATTTCAGCTCCCACTGAAAGTTCATCTTTTTGAATTAATGTGGCAAACACCCTCATTGCTCAACTAAGATTTAGTATAACTGATTACTAGGTACTACTTGTTTACATTTTTATAGTACTCATCCATCATCAAACAGTAAATTTATTTCTAGTAAGCACTCTTTTCTATCCATTTAACTTTCATATTGCTGCAGGTGCTGCCTAAGAAGTTTGTGGAGTTGCTGAAGGGTCGTGAACCACGTGAACTTAAGCTGCGTGAGGCGGACGATCCGAGTAGCAAGAACTGGGACATGGATGTGCTTTTCGATGAAGCTGGCCGCATTTTCCTCGGGCACGGCTGGGACAAGTTCGCCCAATATTACTTCCTGCAGCGCGGCATGTTCCTCCTCTTCAGTTACGACGGCGACGCCTTGCTCACCGTCAAGGTGTTCAAGTTCGACATGTGCCGCAGGCACTACTTGTACGACCACGACGCTACTACAAGCAATGAAACTGACCCAGATCCCAGGACTGTTGAGGAGTCCACGGATGAGGAGTCCACAGATCAGCAGTCCATGGATGAGGATGACCCATTCGACTCTTCCATCATCTTCTCCCAGAGAGCTGATCTTGATGACGATGAGAAGGACCACGTTCGTGAGCTTCTACCCACAATAGATGAATACATTGGAGTGCCATACGTGACTCGTTTGACGTGGACAAATGTGGCCAGATATGAGATGGTACGTAAGGTGCCAATGCTATTTATGTTTTTCAACACAATTTATGCTTACAACGTGTGCCTTACTATGACCTACTTCTTTTTGTATGTCATCCACACGCTCGAAATCCAGAAACTACCTCAGTCCATAGCGGACAGTGCTGGCATTCCGTCTTCAGGCCATGCTGGGCTATGCCTCGGATCATCAGAGGCGTTCACCACCGTTCCATACAACACGGACAGGGACGGCCGCATTATGTTTGGCAGGAATGCATGGCGGGAATTCCTTGAGGGCAAGCATTTATATGAAAAGCAAGCTATTCTCATTACACTTAGGAGCACCCGTAACCGCCACTTGGACGTGAAGATCGTGATGCGGGCGGTGTCGCCCTGGTTGTAGTACGTAGTCTGCCAACTTGGACATTCTCATCGGATCATGAACGTATGGACGTATGTAATTATCGTACTGCCATCAGCGATGTGCTTCAGTGGTTTGATCACCCAAACCTTCATCTGCAGTGAAGATTACTTGTCCTGTTTATATTTTCAGTGGCAATTTCAAGTTTGCAGAAATAAACAAGGCGGCGGCAGCTAATAAGTTGCATGAAATAATTGTTCAGTGACATTACATGACTCATGCGAGACTTCCACATGTTTTCAATCCTACGTTGTAAGCGCTAGGGAATAAATCCGATTAGTTTTCCCTCGATAGTTAAGAGCCTGACGCCTTGAAACTCAATGCAAAATATGCCTTCTAGGCAGCCTGCGATTGCATGCATTGTTTAACTGCTCTATTAGCGCTTATATTGTCGACAAGGCGTTGTGGTTGCTCGAATACGATGTCCCACCAAAAAAAATTAAATCCTCCCGCTAAAACGCCAAGTGTAGCGAAATTTTGTGTTCCCACCAAAAAATAAAAGCAGTCACTTTAAATTTCCCGCTAAAGTGTATGTAGAAGTGCACGATGCCCCCTCCTGTTTCGCCATAGCATAATCTGCGGGCCACCTCTTTCGCCATTGCAGATTAGATCTCATCTCGCCCTCATCACGTTCAGAGCTCTACACATGTCGATGTCTCGATCGGACTCCATGGAACGTGAATCCTCTCAGGTTTTCCTGTCTAATCTGCTTCTCTCGTCCATCTCCGTGATCTCGCCGTCTCTTATATGGTCTCGATATTGGTTGTTATTCTCTGTTCTTCCTCTGGTTGAAGCGTTAATCCGTGTATGAACACCTAGTCGATCATATGTGTATCTGGTTTTCTATGTGAATAATGCCATGTAACTATTTTTTTATTTCAGATCTGCTAACTCACTGCATATTTGGGTTCTCATTTTTTCCTTCTATCTAATTGTAGACGACCGAACCCATTTGGAAAGTTAGACTTTTCTATGAGGAAGGTGATAAAAACAAAAAAGTTGTGGAAGCAGCCATGGAACCGGAGGAAATCTGCTATATGGAGTTCATCAATTTGATTGAAAAAGTTGGCTTCAGTGGCGCGCGTGATTACCTGTACTGCAGGCTTAATAATGGCCCTGGCAAAGGAAAACTTGTTCCAATAGACCATGGTAGTGATTTTGAGCAATTGAAACGCATACACTCTAATGATAAGAAGATCTCCCTGTGTGTGTTTACGGAGAAGGCCAGGGCGGTTGATATTGCAACCAAAGAGTCTCTGCTTGATGATGCAACTGGATCCACCAGAAAAAAGCGACAGATCACTCTCACAGGTTATACTTTCATGCCAAATCTCCAACTCGCAACTCCTTCAATACAGACTTTAATAAATATTTTCCCCGGTAACTATTTTATGCATTCCTTACCTAATCCACAATTTTGATAAATATGCAGTTAGGGATGCAACCGAAGAGGAACAAGCTTCAAACAAAGAAGAAGATACAGATTACTCCTTTGGGAATGGTACACAAGTTCATTAATTCTTAATCAGCTTTCTGAATTATGCACAATGCAAATGCTTTGTCCATTTATTGTTAACATTTTTAGTAATAAAGAAAGGATCTGTCTGCATGACAAGGGTTGAAAGTATACTACAATATAAAAAAAGTCAGGGAAAACGTAGACGTGGTAATTTATTTTTGACATTTAAGCTCTGTCTAATATTTGTTTTAATGGATAAAATCTACGATTGCTGATTCAGTACAAATGTTAACCCTGAAACAGGAACTGAACCTAACACTGATGTGTCTGAAACTGACATGTATTCCGTTGATGATTGGCCTTCCCATGCACGCTGCTATCGCCCGAAGCTACAACTACAAGAAGGTACTAGCTATTTTTTTTACCGCTGTGTCCTAATTTCTTTCAATCAACTACAAAATAAATTGTTTCTTTGTGTGTGTTTTGGGATGTAGGTGATGACATACCGAAGAAGAAAGGGCGAGGTGTTGTGAAATGTTTGAAAGCCAATAAGAAGCGTCATGCCAATGGAGCTGGAAAGCTAGGTGTTGATTTCTCTGAAACATTGGGTGGTCCAGTAGGAATGAACAACCGTTCATTCAAGGATGACTTGGTAATCACAATGAAAAGAAGGTTACCAATTATTGGAGTGAGGAGGTGGACAGACATTCACCCTAACATCCATCGCATGATCATCACAGATATGTTGGTGCGTACAACCTTTCTCACATGTGTTGTCTGCTTTTTTCGTCCATAATTAATGTACTAAACTGCAGCAAAAGAACTACTACTAAACTAAGTCTATCTGTTTGTTCTACGCATTACAGGACAGATATGATTTGCCAGATACAGAAGAAACACACGAAAAAATTCTTAAAATTGCAAAAGAACGCTACAGAGGCTGGCGAGGAAACCTCAGCAGCACTTACAAGGCATACAGAACAGATGATGCCAGAAGGGCAGTTGTCCCAGAAGATTTACAAAAAGAAGAGTGGGAATGGTTGATCGAGTACTTTGGCACTGATCCGAAATTCCTGGTTATTTCTATACTACCTGTTTGTGAATTTTGTACTATCATCAAATGGCTTGTCTGACAAGTTTTTTTTTTGTAATTGAATGAGCAGGAACTCAGCCAAAAGAACAAGGATAACCGTTCGCAGATGAAGACAAAACACAGAGTAGAATCAAAATCCCACTCTCAACTCAGTTTTGAGAATGTATGGGCCTACTCACTATGCATGCGTCGGTGTTCACTTTGCTTTAATGTTTATAGTATCTAATTGTTGCACTACTTGCAGAGGGATTCGGAAACTGGAGAAGAGCCAGACTGTGTTGCTCTCTGGAGACTGACCCACACAAAGGATGGAACATGGACTACAGAAGAGTCCAAGAATGTTTACGTGAGTTAACTGACTTAGAAGCTACTCTAAACATATTTACTGTTCTCCATCTTGGATGTTTCTTCATCTGATTTGAGATTTTTTTTCGTAATCAGGAAACAGCATGTAAAGAGATTGAAAACAGATTAGAGGAAACTGGTGTTCCATTGTCAGCTGAACAAAGAATCAATATTTTCCAGAAAGCATATAAATCTAAAGTTCAATGCAAGTCATCGCAGCCTCGTCGGTTCGGATACATGGCCCAGGTGCAAACTAGTTCTCAGCGGTCTAAGTTGCTGTTAGAGGAGCAAGCTCGGACTACGGCAGAGACCCAAAAAGTTAACTCCCAGCTCACCACGAAGGTCACTACTTTAGAACAGAAGTTACAAGATGAACGTGCAAGCATGGAAGAGAAGATTAATGCAGAGCGGGCTGAGAGAGAAAATCTTGAGAAGAGATTAATGGAAGAGCTTGATCAAAGGGAAAAACTGATGGAGGCGGAGAGAAACTCAAGAAAAGAATTTGAAAATAACTTGGTTGCACAGTTTAAGTCACAGTTCCAGGCAAAGTTTGACGAGCTCTCCGCACAGATGGAAAAGCAGAAGACGACTACACCTCAGGTGATGATAGTCATACAATTGCAAACTAGTAAGATTTAGTTGTTTACTTGCGTTGCTAACAGTGCACTTTGTTTTTGCAGACGTCTAAGAAGTCGAACCAGCAACCATCACTTACCAACAGTCCTGCTAAGAAAATAGTTCCTCCGCACAGCACGGTACAGAAAAGTCGAATGTTTAAGTCATATGTAAGTCACAATCTTGTACAATTCGGTACTAGTACATTCTGTTTTTGCTTCACCCACACTATAGCGTTGCTGCACCCACCCTATACTTGCTGCAGTTTATGTTTCACTATGGGTTGTGGCTTCGTTGAGAAACAACAACTGTTTTTGCTTCATCCATACACTATAGTCTGCTGGTTCTTATGTTTCAGCATGTGCTATTGCTGACTAGACTCACACCTTTTTTTTTTTACAATTGATTGCAGGACGGCAATCAAACTTCTGATGGAAACAAATAGATGCACTAGATATTTCAGTTTGATTTTATCTTGATTTGATCCATGTTGTACGAGAATTTCATTTGTATATATTAAAAATATGTATGAGAACTATTATTTTGTGTAAATAAACATATTTTACGTACCCTTTTGAACATTTTAATTCAATGCCCGTATTTTTTGTTTCCTTATTTTTTTTTATTTTTTTTCTATAACGTGGCAATAGGTAGTTTACCACGATAATTGTAGTGTTGCGTGAATCCTCAGTCGCCACAACAAAGTGTTTTGTTGAAATAGACTCTCACCACCATGAGGGAGACATCGTCGCAATATTTTTTCTCCACCAAACTAACTTTGTTGCGATATTTCATTCACGCCACCAAACTATGTTCGTTGCAATACAGAATTCCCATACTTCTCGCGACGAAACTAAATTTTGTAGAAATAGAAAGGCGCAACGAATAGTTGAAGTTGTCGCAGTTGTTTCTAGCTACTAAAATTTGTACGTTGCGAATAGTACTACATCTCGCCACGAAACTAAAATTTGTAGAAATAGAAAGGCGCAACCAATAGTTGAAGTTGTCGCAGTTATTTCTAGCTACTAAAATTTGTACGTTGCGAATTGTATATGTCGCCACGAAAATAAAATTTGTCGAAATACAATGGCGCCACGAAAAGTTGTTATTGTCGTAGTTGCTTCTAGCAACATAAAATGTGGATGTTGCGAATACTACATCTCGCCACGAAAATAAAATTTGTCGAAATACAATGGCGCCACGAAAAGTTGTTATTGTCGCAGTTGCTTGTAGCAACATAAAATGTGGATGTTGCGAATACTACATCTCGCCACGAAACTAAAATTTGTAGAAATTGAATGGCGCCACGAATAGTTGAAATTGTCGCGATTGCTTATGGCTACTAATATGAAGGCCGTAGCGATTACTATTTCAAAATCATCTTACCACGATTGATTGTGTGTGGCAAAACGTTGTTCCCACGCGTATAATGTTTGTTGCCATAGTTTTTTGCCACACAATTGGACGTGGCAAATAAACTCGACTTTTGCAACGAAAGAACAAGCGCAACGGAACACTCGCCGTTGCCACATTGGTCACTCGCCACGTTTGGGTATTTGTTGCACTAGAGGTGTACCAACGAAATATGTACGTTGCGTTATGTGCGAGACGCGACGGAAACGTGCGTGGCAATTGGCCTAGGAAATGGTTGCAACTGGATTATTTTTTAGCGACGATTCTAAGTGCGCGGAGACAGCCTTCTACCACGGAGGTTTTCGCGACGCCTCCCAACGAACCCTATTTCGGTGCAACAGAACCCTATTGCGACGATAAGTCACTTTTTACAACGACTAGTTTCGTTGCAATAGAGTGATTCCGTTGTAGTGTGTGCCTTGCTGTTCCAGGCCTTATCAACAAAGCCTGCTCGGTCCAAGATGGCAGTAAGGCCTTCTCCTTCAATATCTTCATCTTCTTCACCACGAGAAAAGAGCTCGGTAGTCGCCTTCTTCCCCTTGGACTTGGAGGTTCCCACGGCTTGGCCTTCCTTGAGAGCGGCTAGTCGCTTCTCTCCCTTGGATAGCGGGATCTGGTGGCGCTGCGACAGGGTCATCATGTACTCGGGGTAGGTGCGCGACGCACTGCCGCTAGCATCAGCACTCTGCTTCTCGACGGGGCCAGTGGTGACCCCAGAGGCAGTCGGGTTGGCGTTTGAAGCAGAAGGAACAAGCGTAAGTTGGGTGCTCTTCACCTGCTTCCCGGACGGCTCATCTCGCGGCTTGGGGGGCGGCATCTGCTGCCCAGCTTGAGAAGTTGTGCGCTTTGGCTGTACCCGGGTTGCCTCGGCGGTCTTGATGATCTTCTTGGTGCTTGGAGTAGCGGCTGGCCGTGAAGGTGGTGGCACTTGCAGAGTAGGTTGAGGAGATATTGGTGCTGATTGAGTTGGTGGAGGTACAGGTGCGCTGGGTGGAGTCACCTGCGGAGTTGGCGGCACAGGAGGCCGGCTACTCGGTGCAGCGTCTGGCTGCACTTGGTCCTAGCGGGTTGGCTCCACCACGTCATCTTCTACCCGCTGCTCTGCAGCGGGATCTGGCCTTGTGTTAATAGTGTCTTCTGCCCGTGGCCCGGCCGCGGGATCATCTTGTTCTGCAGCATGGGTGTCTTGCTGCTGCTCGGGGGTGGCGTCTGGCCGCTCCAGGACGACATCGTCTCGCTGCTCGGCAACATCTTTAGTGTTTTCCCCAACAGAGGCAGCTAGGGGAGTTGGCTCCATCTTGTCGCGGAGCAGCGGGATCTGGCCTTGTGTTAATAGTGTCTTCTACCCGTGGCCCGGCCGCGGGATCATCTTGTTCTGCAGCATGGGTGTCTTGCTGCTGCTCGGGGGTGGCGTCTGGCCGCTCCAGGACGACATCATCTCGCTGCTCGGCAACATCTTTAGTGTTTTCCCCAATAGAGGCAGCTAGGGGAGTTGGCGGCATCTTGTCGTTGGCAGCAACCCGAGTAGCTGGCCGCGCGTCAGGCGGCGACTGCTCGGAGGTGAGATCTACTTCAATCCTGGCGCCATCGTTCTCGGCGCCAGTGTCTTTTTCTTCGTCAACTGGGGAGGACGCACGCGCCCTTCCCCGTGGCTTTTGGTTCTCATCGTCATCCGAGAGCTCAACAGTCTCCTCTCGGGACGGGGCTGTCTGCGTCTGAGAAGCTGACATGGTGGTGCCTTCGCCGTCAAGAGCCTTGCTGAGAGGAAGAAAAGGGCAAGATCAGAAAGCAGAGAAGGGAACCAAGGGAAAGGTGCAACAGGAAGCGGAAATAAGTTAAGATGTACTCGGAGGAACACTTACCCTTTGCGGGTGGGGGCTTTCCTCTTCTTGGAAGCGCTAGTCTTGGGCACGGCTGTCTTCTTGGATCTCTTGGGAAAAGGTGCTTGTGCACCACTGCCCACTCTCTTCCGAGTATTGGGAGCGGCCACCGATAGCGGATCGACGACCAAGACTTCCTCCTCGTCGTCTAACTCAGGATCCTCTGCATAGTAGAAGAAGAAAGGAGTTAAAACAAGCAAGGAAAGAGAGTCAAAGGGTACTGCTAGCAAACAGAGAGGTGAACTCAATCACCTTCATCATCTTCGGACCAATCCCGAATAGAGGCATCTGCTCGGGACTTACCGGGCTTAGTAGCTTTGGGGATACACTAGGTATCCTGAGTATCATATGCGGTCGTGTCATCTTCTTCTCGGTCCTTGGACCAGTTGGCTTCGAAGATTTCGTTGTCATGTTCTCGCTGGCGGTTGATGTGTTGTTGAGGCAAAGATAAAGCACGGGGAGTTGAGTTCCCAGCTAAGTGTTTCTACTCAGAATAGCATGCAAACACAAAGCATATTAAGCTAAGAATTTCTACTCGGAGTAACATGCTAACACAAAGCATATTAGGTTAAGTAATTCTACCCGGCACGGCGTGCAAACACAAAGCATATGAAGCCAGAGAGATAGGTATGAGGACCTACTCGGTACAACATGCAAATACAAAGCATACAAAAGCTGAGAGACTACCTATTCGGTATTAGAGTGCAAACACAAAGCATAGAGCACTAACCTGAGTGATCTTCTTGGTGCGGCTATACGGCGTGAAGCCGTAAGCCCAGTTCTCAGAGAGCGAGGTCGACATTATGGACCTGGCCCAGATGGCCACCTCGGTCTTGGTGAGCTCGAAAGTTGTAGTCCTGGTGCAGTCACGGGGGCCTCCCATGTGGCACATCTTGTGCACTCGGTGCTGGAGCGGGAGTACTCGGTGCGAGATCCAACAAGCAATGGGGTCGTCTTGGATGAGCCCCGCCGTCACCAGCTCGGTCAGGCGCTTCTCGACCTGAAGGACGTCTGGCGCAGTCTTCTTCGGGTCGTAGCCCCAGTTCTGCCCGGTGGGCAGCGCGTTGACGAACTTCGGGAGCCCTATCCGGTCTTCTGTGGGCTACCCCTTCTCGGCGGGTATGTTCTTCACGTACAGGAACCCGCGCTGCTGCTTGCGCACGGTATCCAGCCCGAGAACCCTCAGATGGTGTCCGGTGCAGCGCTGCAGCATCATCGCGCTACCCGTCTGGGTCATCACGCGAGGACCGGAAGTGTTGCCGGGATTTGGAACCTTTTGTCTACGGAGGAAGAAATACCTTGCCCAGGTGTGGATGGTTGGGTAGACACCCAGAAAGGCCTCACACACGGTGGCGTGTGTGGAGAGCATCACGATTGCATTTGGTGGGAGATGGTGTGGTTGAACGCCAAAGTGGTAGAGAAAATCAGAGAAGAATTTGGAGATGGAAGGCCGAAGCCGCGTTTGAAATGGGATAAGAAGACCACGTACTCACCCTCTTCGGGTTCCGGGATGATCTCCTTGCCAGGAGGCCGGCAGACGACGCCGGGAGGGATGCGGCGCGTGTTGACCAGCCATTGGCAGTCCTCCGCGGTCACGTCCGAGCCCTCCTAGCCGGCTCGGGCGGGAAGCGCATCGTCTCCAGGCGCCATGGAAGCAGATGGCTGTCGGAGAAGAAGAGCTCGTGGAGATTGAAGCTCGACGGAGTTGCGCAGATACGCTTCTCTCCCTATCTCTCGCTATGCGTGGAGCGGTGGCGCAGTGAGTACTCGCGGTGGCGCAGTGAGTGCTCGCGGTGGCACTGTGCTCGACGGCGGCGATAGAGGCGAGGCGAGAGCAAGATTGGAAAGAAACGGGAAAAAGGAGAAGTGGGCGGCGCGGGGCTATTTATCTCTCCCCCGCGAACTGCCGTTACTGGTGGATTGATCGTGGCATTGATCGTGGGCATTGATCGTGCGGCGTGGGTTAATCGACCGTTAGAAACGCACACAGCGCGAAACGCGCGCGTATCGGGCGCAGTTAATCCCACGTCCAGATCGTGGGCTCTCGAGTACTGGATGACGTGACCTAACGGGCCGTGGGCCCTACGCGTAGAGGCTGGCGCGTGGCCTGCGGTTGCACCGAGGCGTCGCGGTCTCTGCTGCGTGCCACGTGCCCCACAGCGGCACGGGAAGTGGGATTTGGTGTGATCCAGCGGGGTCTTGTTCGGAATTTCGCTAAGTCATTTTACTCGGCAGCACAAAAGAGAGAATGTGCTACTCGGAGTTGAAGAGATTCTTTCAATAACCACAGTGGGTGGTTCGAGTAGGAGTTTATGGCTCCGAGTTAAGGTGGAACTCGGCTTCATTCTCTTCATGAAGGCAAGGTTTTTTTTTAAGCTGGCAGGGCCCAACGAACAAGTTCACTGGACTCTACCAGCTTCGGGGACTAATGTCGGGGGGCAACCCCCGAGGAGGGGTAAGGCAAGTGATAAAGGCGAAGATCAGAGTACTGTTGGCCGGGTTGGTGGCTACCCGGGTACCCTCTACCCGGTAGTCTCTATCCGGTCATAAGTATTGAAGGCCAAAAGGCGATAAGGAGAAAGTTTGTATTCGTCCGGATAGCGGTCAAGTGGTCCGAGTAGATGGACTGTGTTCCTACTCGGGCAAGAAGTCAATGGAGCCGTTCTGACAGGATCCCGCGTATCCTATGGCCGTACCGGCGTGCGGTTCAACTTACTAGGTACGTGATTATCAGCGACGCGGCGTGGTGATAGAGAGGTTGGCACTTGTCTTGTCTTGTCATCGACAAAGGGAACAGGACAAGATGGGGGCCTACACTGTGAGGCTGACAGAGTGCACAAGACCTGTCAGCCGTACGGCACGGCGGCTTCTCAGCGCGAGATCCCGGAAGCGTACCCTGCGTCACAGTGCTTAAGTCACATCAGTTGTACCTTTTAGTCTTTGTTTATTTGGCTGGGCACCAGTATATAAGGTGCCCTGCCCCCTCCTGCGCGAGGGACGTTGCCTCAGATTGCATTTATTGCAAGAGACAACACCAGAGCTAGAGAGAGCAGCCGAGTGGCTACTCGGCCAAGAGGCAAACATTGTACTGTGGCTACTCGGAAAACATACATAAACAGAGGTAGGCAGGAGTAGGGATGTTACCTCCACATGAGGGCCCTGAACCTGGGTAGATCTTGTTGTTTGCAGTGTTACCTACGCGCGGCTACTCGCCATGCGATCCCTCCCCGGATACCTCCAGCGTCCATCGGCCCCAACTTTAGCCATCCCATGGCATCTGTCTTCTCCACACCTCGACATAACTTGATCTGCTTTTTCTCTTTATCTTTTCCAGTCGTGTGAATTCCTTCGTCTCTGAAATCCATTGTTTCTGCAGCTCAAGCCGAAGTTCTGAAGGTGAGAAGGCCGACGCTATCACTCGGGCGAACAACCTCGAGGTTGAGTTGGAGACTGCTCGAAAGGAACTTGAGTCCCTTCGCAAGCAGTCGGCTAACTACGAGGGGAAGCTCACGGGTGCTGAGGACGCCTTGAAGAAATTGGAGGAAGCCGAGGCCAAACAGGACAACGATCTTGTCGACTTCCTCCGTCCTTTAACTCAGAACTTCGCGAGTAAGTATTACTTGCCTTTGTCATTCTATGTTTAGCTTGGACCGCCTTTGAAACTAATACTGCTTCTTGTACATATCCTTGGCGTCGTGCTAGAGCTGCCTGGGGTCACTCGAGTGGATGCGGTGACGGATTCCCTCGCCCAGCTCCGGAGGCATGCGGATGGGATCGGTTCCCTCATCGGCGATGCCACCCAAGTGCTGAGGAGTTTCCATGAGCGCCTTCTGGTGAACGTGGCAGTTCCACCTACTCTGGGCGGTCTTCTGAAGGTTTTTCTGGAGGACGACATCCTTCAGGCCTACTCAGTTGTCCAGTCAGAGTGCGGAGCGAAGACCGTTATTCAGTTCGTGCTGGCGCATGGAGTTGAAGGCTTGGATGAAGCCTACTCGAGACTCCCCGTCAATCCTTCCACGAGCAGAAAGGTAGCACTTCGTCCTTTTGGCGAGCTAGCTGAAGCCCTGGCGCGGAAGTTGTCCGCCTTGATTGCTAGTGCCAGTCGCAAGGGGCAACCTGCCGCGAGTGGCAGCACTTCCGCGATTCCGTAGGATAGGATTTATTTTAACTTTTTCTTCCTGATGTAATGAACCTTTGGGATTTATTCCCGTACTTTTACCTTTAATCAGAATGTTCTTTTGATATCCGAGCTTATTGATTTCCTGCAATTGATTGTCGTGAAGTTCTCCCGATGGGAGTAGCCCCCGAGCACCTGTTTGAATAGGTGGTTTTACTTTCTCGAGTGGGGTTATTCTGAAACTTTTTCTTTAACCTTTGTGTTTTCCTCCAGGAAATTGGTGCTGCCGCGGGGGTCTTCGAGTGGATCTGCTGCACGATTGGATCCGCTCGTTGCTGCTGTTAGCACTTTTGCTGGCCTCCGTGACCGTGTTGCGGATGGTGAGCGCAAATTAAAAGTTCTGCGTGGGGTGGCTGATGTAGCCAAGTCCAAACAAAAACTTGCGGTTGAACGTGAGCAGTTTGTGATGGATGAATTGGCTGCCGTTGCCAAGGATTTGCTTTGTAAGTATCTCATCCCCCTAGCTTTCCATGTCTTCTTTCTTTTTTTGACTTTGTAGCTTTCTTCGCAGTTTTTCAGCCTGACGATCGGTGTGAAAAGCATTGGGTGGAGAACCATATTCTTCATGAAGCTGGTAGTTCAAAACCCCATGCAAATAACTTTTGGTCCGATCGTGGTCGAGATTTTGTGCTGGCTACTTTGAAGTATCAAGTAATCCAAGCGAAGATGCTCACGAGTTCCTGCCATGAGACTTTGATTGTTGTGAACTCTGATTTCTATTCGCTGGAAAGGGGTCCAGAAGATTTGAGCCATCTCCTCAGAACTTTCGGGCGAGAAGGAGAAATCCGCGAGTGCGTTTGCAACCAAATGATCTGCGGGTCCGTAGTAGCGCTTTCCATCGTCCGATTGTGGCATCCTGAGGTGAATTTCAACTCTGTAGCTATTCTCCCTGATGGTCGAGTCGACATGACCCCTCATTATAGAGATGTTCGGCCTGCAGCAGAGGAAATTATTCATTTGACCTCGGAAGAGGTGGATCGGATTTTAGCCGAGGAAAACGCTCGCCGCCGTATGTAAATATAGGATGTATGTATCCGGTTACTTTGTATAGTTGTCTTGAAACTTTAAAAGGTGCCGACCTTGTTTGTAGTCTTGCTTTTGTAGATAATGCTATGTTAGGCGTAGCCCCCGTGTGTTTGGGGTGTATACCTGTTATTTAGCGTGTAAAGATCAATGGCGTGAGAAACTATGGTTGAGAAACCATGTAATTTATTAATATGACTGAAAAGTCATGTATTTTCTTCGAGCTACAGCATGGCTAGTATAGCCTTATTTTGTCGAGTAGAATAATCTAAGGATAAAATTTGCGGAGGTGCGCAACATTCCATGGATTGGAGTAGATGCCACCGGTCTCGGGGTTCTTCAGTCGATAAGCGCCACCAGGGATAACTTCGTGTATTCTGAAGGGTCCCTCCCACGGTGGCTCGAGCTTGTGTCCTTCCTTCTGTTTGAGTCGTAGCACCAAATCTCCTGCCACGAAGGCTCTGTGGCGTATACGGCGGCTGTGGTAGTTGCGTAGTGACTATTGATATATCGCGGATCTTGCGAGTGCAATCTCGCGTATCTCGTCGAGTGCATCCACGTCTTCCGCGAGTTCCCTGTTAGAGGTTTCTTCGTTGTAAGTGACGACTCGTGGGGCGCTGAACTTGACGTCTTCGGGAAGGACTGCTTCAGCTCCGTATACCATGAAAAATGGTGTGTAGTTTGTTGATCGATTTGGGATCGTGCGTAGGCTCCATAGTACGGAGGGTAACTCCTCTGCCCAATGTCCTGCTACTGGGTGCAGTCAATCTAGTAACCGTTTCTTTATTACAGCCGAGACCACTCCGTTGGATCGCTCGACTTGGCCATTGGTTTGCGGGTGAGCCACAAAGGCGAAACTGAGGGTGATGCCCTTTTCTTCGCAGAACTGCTCTGTTTCCTTTGCTGTGAAATTGCTTCCGTTGTCGGTGATGATGTTGTGTGGTATTCCAAATCTGCACACGATAGAGTCAAGAAATTTGACGGCGCATTGAGCGCTGGCTGAGGTGACTGGTATGGCCTCAATCCATTTTGTAAATTTGTCGACTGCAACTAGCAAGTGCGTGTATCCTCCGGGTGTCGATTTTCTCAGAGGTCCCACCATGTATAGCCCCCATTGCGCAAAGGGCCAGGCGATTGGGATCATGTGAAGCTCAGTGGCAGGGGTGTGTGGCTTGGGCGCAAATCTTTGACATGCGTTACACCTGTCGACTAGGTCCTTTGCGTCCCTGGCTGCTGTGAGCCAGTAGAACCCAGCGCGAAAAGCTTTACCCACGATTGCCTTCCAGCTAGCATGGTGTCCGCAATCTCCTTGGGGGATATCCCGTAGTAGTTCCTTACCATCCTCAGGCGCTATGCATCTTTGTAATATTCCTGATATGCTCTGTTTGTATAGTTCTCCATTAAGTACTCGAAAAGCTTTGATGCATCGCACTATCTGTCTAGCCTCGCGAATATCTGCTGGGAGCTGTTTGTTGGACAAGTAGTCGAGGTATTTCTGCGTCCAGACTGGCTCGACCAGAAAAACTTGTCTTCGGATGTTGTAGGTAAGCTCAATCATAGCAGCTTGCGGGCTGACCTCTGTCTTCAATGTCTCGGGTGCTTCTGCTGCTTTTTTGACTTTGACTGATCGTTTTATCATCCTTTCAAAGTATATTCTAGGCGGTATGTGTGTGTTTGTAGAACCCATGTTTGCCAATTTATCCGCTTCTTCGTTGCTGGATCGCGCAATGTGCTTTAGTTCGCACCCTTGGAAACTTCCTTCGAGTAGATTGTACATATCTCGATAGGCAACCATGTTTTCTGCAATAGCGTCACACTCTTTCATTGTCTGCTGCACTATGAGGTTTGAATCTCCATAGATCATCAGTCGGGTTGCTCCGTAGGCAATCGCCATCTTCATGCCGTGTAGGAGGCCTTCGTACTCTGCATCATTATTTGACGCCGGGTCGTCGGGTGGAAAATCCAATCGGAGGACGTATTGTAACTTGTCACCTATCGAGGATATTAAGACTACCCTAGCTCCGGCTCCTTCGTTTCTCTTTGATCCATCGAAATACATTATCCAATTTCTTGTATACTCTGGAGGGCCTGGTGTTTGTAGTTCTGTCCACTCGCTTAGGAACTCCACGAGCACTTGTGATTTGATAGACTTGCGACCCGCATATATGATGTCCCAGGCGCCGAGCTCGATACTCCACTTTGCAATTCTTCCAGATGCCATTGGGTTATTCATGATAGTACCCAGTGATGCGTCGTTTACCACCGTGACGGTGTGTTCCTGGAAGTAATGTTTGAGCTTTCGGGCTGTGAGTGCCACACCGTACGCGAGCTTCTGGTAATGGGGATATCTCTGTTTGCAGGGCGAAAGCACTTCGCTGATGTAATATATTGGCCTTTGGATACCAAATGCCTTGCCGTCCTCCGGCCGTTCGACCACGATTGCTGTGCTAATGACCTGATTTGTCGCGGCTAGGTAGTGGAATAGTGGCTCCCGTTCTTGTGGCGTTGCCAGGACGCGCCTGCTCTGTAATGCTCGCTTGAGGTCTGCGAATGCTTTCTGTGCTTCGGGCATCCACTCGAATTTATCTGTTTTCTTCAGTATTTTGTAGAAGGGTAGCGCTTGCTCGCCTAGCCTTGCAATGAATCTGCTTAGGGCGGCTAGTCGTCCCGCGAGCTGCTGCACGCCACGGAGATTGGTTGGCTCCTTCATTGTCAGGATTGCTTGGATTTTTCCGGGTTAGCTTCGATCCCTCGAGCGGAGACCAGGTACCCGAGAAGTTGTCCTGCAGGGACGCCAAAGACACACTTGGTCGGGTTGAGCTTGATTCGGTATGCGTTCAACGCGTCGAATGTTTCTCTGATATCATCGAGAAGCGTATCTTCCACTCGAGTCTTGATGACGATGTCGTCAACGTACACTTTCACGTTCTTGCCAATGAGCTTGGCGAGGCATTTTTTATCTGATTATACACCGTGGGGTGTTATAAACGCTGTCTTCTCCTCGTGTAGCAGTAAACACCGTGGGGTGTTATAAACGCCGTCTTCTCCTCGTCCTCCTTCTTCATTCTGATCTGATTATAGCCTGAGTAGCCGTCCAAGAAAGAGAGGCGTTGGCAACCTGCTGTAGAGTCCACGATCTGATCGATTCGTGGCAGGGGAAAGTTATCCTCGGGGCAGTGTTTATTCAACGACGTGTAGTCGATGCACACGCGAAGGATGTTGGTATTTTTCTTCAGGACCAGCACCGGGTTTGCTAACCAGGTGGAAATTTTTATCTCGCGAATAAATTTTGCTGCGAGTAGTTTGTTTAGTTCTTCTCCGAGTGCTTTTTGTTTGGGCTCTGAGAACCTTCTGGTAGTCTGCTTGATAGGATTAGCGTCTTTGAATACTTCGAGTGAGTGCTCGGCGAACTCCCTGGGTATCCCTGGCATATCTGAAGGCTGTCAGACGAAAATTTTCCAGTACTCACGGAGGAGCTCGACGAGCGCGCCTTCCTATGCTGGCGAGAGGGTGGTAGACACCATCGCCGTCTTCGCAGAATCCGTCGGGTATACTTGATGCTTGCGGGTGCCGCTATTTTTGTTAAACTCGAGCTCTGGAGCGTTCTTCTTTATGAGAGGCATCACGGAGTGATCCGTGGTTTTCGCTATCTCCTCTAGTTCTTCTTGCATCCCGAAGGATTGAGCGATCTCGTTGAATTTGATGTCGCATTTATTGGACTTTTAAAAATCGTCGTCGATGGTGATCGTGCCATATTCTCCAGGCAACTTGAGCTTCAAGTATGCGTAGTGCGGTACTGCCATGAATCTGGCGAACGCCGTTCGACCAAGAATGGCATTGTACTGTGAGGGCCAATCGACGACTTCGAAATCAAGAAATTCTCGCCTGTAATTGCTTCGGTTGCCTAGCACCACCTCTAGGTTGATTGTTCCGAGTGGACGGACTGCTTTTCCTGGAACTATCCCGTGGAAGGATGTCTCTGATTCTGCGAGTCCGTCCAAATTCTTGTTCATACGCCGGAGTGTGTCTGCGTAGATGATGTTGATGCCGCTGCCTCCGTCCATGAACACGCGAGCCAGCTCGTAAATTCCAATTTGTGCTTGTATGACAAGTGCGGCGTGTCCTGGTCGATAGACTCGCGGAGGGTCACTACTAGGGAAAAGCTTACCCCAGGCGAACGGAAAATGCCTACCACAGGCGCATTCTGGTTCGCCTGGGACCGTATCGCCAGCGGTAATGGCTTACCCCAGGCGAATACAACAATGCGCCTGTGGTAAGTACGCATACCCCAGGCGAATAGTACTCGTGCGCCTGGGGTAAAACACTTACCTGAGGCGAACAAGAGCTGTGCGCCTGGGGTACAGATGCGCCTGGGGTACCTTCTACTGTTCGCCTGGGCTATAGTTTTGCTGTATCAAAAAATAAGAGAAAACCAAAATAACAGAATTACAGGAAAATGACAGAAAAAGTATCAAGATGACAGAATAACAGCAAAATGACACAATTAAGTTATATAACATAAATATTTTCGATCATCAACACATAGTCTCGATCATCACCACACATAGTTTGACAAAATTACATAGTCTCGAAAAGATCCATGCTACTAATAAATCCAAGAGTTAGCTAGTGAGATGGAAATAATTATTTGTTCTAATTTGAACAAACTCGTCATCTATCGATCTAGCGGGGTGATGTAGTGGATGACCATCATCATGTCCAAGTTGGAGACGTCACTATTCCTCATGGTGATCAGAATAGCTCGTCCAGCCTCCATACCACCTCTTGCGGAATGGAACCGCCTCCATGCTTGAGAGTTGAGGATGACCCGACCATCAGCATTATCCCGCGTGATCGGAACTACGGTGACAGGTCCTGATTCTCCACGGCGTACTCCAATGGTACCCATATGCTCCATGCCAGCACTGTCCGCTACCGCCAAAGGTATTTTCTACAACACACAATTCCAAGAAAGAATAAAAGCACAATGTCAAATACCGGATAAGAAAGTGTTAAGAACATAAGCAACTATACGAATAAGAAAGTGTTAAGAAACATACCATGACATGTCCATTGGAGATGTTCGTGTTGGTGATGCGATGCACGAAAGGGAAGCCGATGTAGCTATCTATCTCGGCAAGTTTCTGAAGGACACGGTCCTTCTCAATCTCGCTAAGATTCGCTCTTTGAGCAACAACCACATGTTTCCATGGGTCCTCCTCGTCCATATCATCCTCAGTGTCCATATCCTCGGTGTTCTCAGTTTCCTCCTCACTCCCGCCATCCTCGTTCGCAATCCCGCCCATATACACAATTTTGATGCGAGGTTGCGGTCCTTCCATAGAGAAGTGAATGTAATCACCTCCGCTTAAATTGTACGTGGCGATGAGAGCCTGCAATGCTTGCCCGCAGAAGTAGGTCTTCGTTCTTTCTTTTTTCACTCGAAGAATGTAGGTGGTCCCGTGAACATTGAAATTCACCTCACGACTGTCAACTAACTCGTTGAATTCGTCGCGAATATTGCATGGTAGAATCTAAAAAAGAAATATAAAGAATATTTTGTTAATAAACACAAGTCTCAAGCTAGATAGTAAAACGAAAGAACAAGTTAACATAAAAAGAATTGTTTATTACCAACGAATCAACGTCACCGTCGTGGAGCTGAAGCATAAAAGAACTCCCACTGAATCGTCCTTCGGCACATCGGGACCGACATACGCCGCAAGCCATGTTCTTTTAAATTAAGAAAGTGCACACATAGAGGTTAGAGGAGCATAGCTATCACAAAACAAAGACAAATGGCAGCACCTACCTCTAGTACTATAATAAGGCAATATATTGACAGCAGTACAAACGAAATGGAACCTGTCGGAGAGTTTAGGTGATACTTCCAACAGTACAAACGAAATGGAACCTCTAGTAGTATAATAAGGCAATTGACAGCAGTACAAACGAAACGAATCCTAGAGATATAATGCACTACAAGTGGTGTTGCCGTTTGTAAGGAACCTGCTAAAACTATTTGCTGTTCGTGATTTCAGGGGGCAGCCCCTTTTAGTCTAAAAAAATGCACAACGGCAGCCACGGGGTGTGACAATTTGGTATCAGATCAAGCCAACGATTCCTTCAAAAATTGCAGAGCGCTCGATGGCAATCGAGGTCATATCGCTCGCATGCAGGCGCCCGCGGAGCAGGTCGTGCAGCAGGGCATTGGGCGCTGCGGGGATTCCGTGGCGCGGCAGATGGAGTTCATGCGGCTATCACGGCGAGCATCAACGAGTCGCGGGCGTTATTGGAGGGGGGATGGGAGGGAGAGGGGCTGACCTGGATCAACGACGACGACGACGACGGAGTGGGCGACGACGGAGTGGGCGACGACCTGCTCTGCTCCTCTCGACACTGGCGACGGCGGCGGCGTGTGGGTTCGTGTGGGTGCGGGTGAGATCCGGTCACTTAGAATACTAAAGAAGAACATTGGCACCGGTTTCTAATACAAACCGGTTCGAAAAGGAGCTGTCCACTGGGCCCCACACCCTGTCGCAAATGGCCTCATGGCCTTTAGGACCGGTTTGTGCTACCAACCGGTCCTAAAGGCCTGCGGCCATTTGCTGCAGGTGGGGGGGCCCAGGGGACAGACCCTTTTGAACCGGTTTGTGATACAAACCGGTTCTAATGTGCTTGGCTCGATGCCTTGTTATGCGCGGCCCCTCAGATCCTTACCGCAGGCGCGTTACGTAGACAATGCGCCTCCGCTAAGTTTCGTAGGATTTAGGTTTGCGCGGTCCCACATGGCATTACCCCAGGCGCATGTCCTGTGAAAAGCGCCTGTGGTAAAGTTTACCCCAGGCGCGTTTTCTAGATGATGCGCCTGTGCTAAGATTTTCTAAATTACCCAGCCCCGCGGCCTGGACACATCGAGCAATACGAATGCTATAATATGTGGCTCCCCCACGTTGGTTTTCACTTAAAAAATACATACATATGAAAGTTAACATGTGCAAACAAAATTAATGTCGCATCGAGCGTAAATAGATTGGTTTAGCGAGATACCGCAAGTGTTTCTCTCTAAAAACACATTGTACATATAGCTATTAGCATGTTATATCGCGAGTATTTCCCTCTCTCAACCTTTCGTCACAATATTAGTCTTGCCTTTCTTGGTCGATGTTGAATACGTGACCGCCATATTGTGACTTCTTCTTGTGAATGGAAGACCTGCCCTAGGTAGTGTGGTCCTGCTTCTTCTTGTGGTGTATGGTGCATCGTCTTCACCGTGTTCTTCCATCATCGGGTCTCCGACTAAGCCGTCGAAGTCCTTCTCATCGGCGACTCCATCCATTCCGACGAGGGCCCTTTTTCCTCTCCTTACGACAACACGACTAGGCTTTGCCGGGTCGGTTATGAAGAAGCATTGCTCCACGTGCTTAGCCAATACCCAGGGCTCATTTTGCGCGGTGGGGTTCTTGGACTTGGGTTTGTTGGCTTCAGACATCGACATAGTGGTGAAATATTCATCTTCTTTTGTGACGTTTGTAGCCCATCTGACATGGAACATCGGCACCTTTACCCCAACGTAGTCAAGCTCCCAAATTTCCTCGATCTTTCCGTAGTACCTTCTAACCTCTTCGCCCGTGTAAGATTCCATCGTTATAGACGAGTTTTGATAGTCGCTACTTTTGTCTCTTTCCTTCGTGTAGAATGTGTACCCATTGATGTCGTATGCTTGATAAGTCATCAGATTGGGCGCGGGGCCATATGACAAGGCCAATACAATTTTATCTTTCTCACATGTCATTGGCGGGGGATCGGCATCAATCTGCTTCTTGAACCATGTCGCGAAAGAGGAGTTGTGTGCTCTAAATATCTCATCTTCCGTCATCGGCCTGCGAGCACTGTTTTTTATCGCGGTTTTGTGCTCTTCTATCCAAGGGTCGACATCGTCGATGTGTTGTAACACTACTAGGTGGGCCCTTTCAAAGTCGGCTCTCCGACCACAGGAGTCCGCGTCCATTACCCTTTTGCCAGTGTTGTGGCCTACCCCCATGAACCTGTCAAGGTGCTTGTTTGCGGGCAAACCAACAGCTGGCTTCTCATCGCCTAGGAAATTCTTGCAGAAAGAGATGCATTCTTCGGTGAGAAATCCCTGAACGATGCTTCCATCCGGGTGTGCCCTATTACGAACGAATGATTTTATGATCCCGTTCATTCTTTCTAACGCCATCATGTTGTGCAAGAATGCCGGACCAAGATTGGTGATATCGTCCACGATATGGACCAAGAGATGTACCATAATATCAAAGAAGGCAGGTGGGAAATACATCTCAAGCTCGCATAGGATGGTGACGATCTCTTCCTGCAGCCTTCCGAGTTTCTTCACGCTTATCGACTTCCGAGTGATGACATCAAAAAAGTTACAAAGGCCAGTGAGCGTTTGACGGACGTGCGGTTCCATTATCCCTCTGATTGCAACCGGAAGTATCTGCGTCATCATCACGTGACAGTCATGAGACTTCATCCCGCTGAAGATTTTTTTCTCCGCGTCTAGGTATCTGCTTATCAGCCCCGCGTAACCTAAGGGAAATTTCACTCCGAGGAGGCATGTGAATACTTGCGCGAGCTCGTCGGGGCTTAGAGTGAAGCAAGAGGGTTTCAGGCGGTGAGTTTGGTGTTTCTTAGCCGTTTTCCGCTTGCGGTCGTCCATCTCCTCCACCCCATCCTCGTCCTCCTCCGTCTGTTCACGCGTAGAAGGCGGTAAGTGAAGCTCGCTCCTGATATTCAGGGCCATCAGGTCGTATCTTGATTTTGGCCCGTCTTTGGTCCTATCTGGCATGTTGAACAGGGTGCCAAGCAAGCTCTCACACACATTCTTCGTGATATGCATGACATCAAGGCAGTGAGGCACTCCGAGGATTGGCCAGTACCGCAAGTCCCAAAACACGGACCTCCTTTTCCATACCCCCAAGAGCGGTCCTTCTGGCGGAGGACACTTTTTCTCTCCTCGCTTCCGCTTTTGTACCTTTCCCGACGGAGGACACGTTTTCCAATTCTTCAATAGAGTATCGATCTCTTCTCCTCTTCTCTTGCGTGGAGGTAGACCGAGCTCATCTTTACCGTTGAACAGGTCTCCGCGCTTTCTCCACGGGTCGTTTAGTGGTAGCCACATTCGATGCCTCATGTATACGGTTTTAGAAGATCCGGGATCCTTGTGTAGCTGTAGAAACGGGGTAAATTCCATGCACCTAACACAAGCCTTGTGTCCATGGCACACCTGACACGCAATATATCCGTATCCGAGATAGTCCTGCACCGTCGTGATCAGTGCGGCTCTCATACGAAAAGTTTCTTCTTTGAAGGCGTCCCATGTTTCTACCCCTTCCTCCCACAACGTGTCTAGCTCCTCCTTCAATAACTCGAGATACAGGTTGATATCGCTCCCTGGCTGGGTCGGCCCTTGAATCAGCATACTCATGTGTATGTACTTCCTCTTCAGACACAACCACGGGGGGAGGTTGTGAAGGGGAACGTAGCATAGAAAACAAAAATTTTCCTACGCGAGAGATACCCGAAAGGCCAAGATCTAATCTAGGAGACGAAGTGCAACGGGCAACAAGAGGGTTAAGGAGAACACATACCCTCGAAGACTCAAAGTGGTACGAGATCAAATCTCGTTGTTGGCGTAGTCGTACTCACACCGATCCCGATAGCGAGAAGATGGCACCGCAATCCGGCGGTGCATCCGTGATCGGTCACACGTACGGTTGATGACGACCTCCGTTCCCTCGTTCCAGCGGGGCGCGGAAGTAGAGGATCCCTCGGAACTCCAGCAGCACGACGACGTGGTGGTGGTGAAGAATCCCACGGTCAGGGCTTCGCCAAGCCGGAGACCATGAAATGGAGCAGCGGGTGGAGGGAAAGGGAAGTGGCCAAGTGTGTGGAGAAGAGGAGCTCTCACCCTCCTTTTATAGGGGAGGGGGAGGCAGCCCAAGAGGGGGGTGCGGCCAGCCATGGTGTGCCCCCACCTCTTCCCTCTTCATGTGAGTGGAAGCTCCACTCACACCCACTCATGCTCCCATAATTTCCCACTTGGAAAATCCAAAGGTTTTCTTTTAATAAATAAATAAAACCTTTTTATTTCTTTATTTCAGCATTTGTTAATTCTATTAACAAACTTTTGCATATAGCACCTCGAATCATTTGTTAATTCTATTAACAACCATTCGACGAAAAACCCCTTGAACTATTTCAATTTTCCCCGAAACAATTTCGGTGCTGTCCAAAATATTCTTCGATATTCCGTATCCTCTCAAATGCGTCATCGAACCTTAAGTGTGTCACCCTACGGTTCGCGAATAAGATAGACATGATCGAGACTCCTCTCCGATCAATAATCAACAGTGGGATCTGGAGATCCGTGATGACTCCTATATATTCAACGATGACTCTCGTGATCGTGTGAACCAACAACGCCGTGAACTATTCCCTTTGTCTCGCGATATTTTACTTGTCCGAGATTCGATCATTGGTATCAACCATACCTTGTTCAATCTCGTTACCGACAAGTACTCTTTTCTCGTTCCCGTGATATAACATCCTTGTGATCATATCACGTGCTTGCAAGCGGTTTCGATGTGATATCACCGAGAGGGCCCAGAGTATATCTCTCCGTCATTTGGATGGACAAATCCCACTCTTGATCCATGATCCTCAACTAATACTTTCCGAATACTCAATGACACCTTTATAGTCACCCTGTTACGGTGTGACGTTTGATTCCATCAAAGCACTCTTCCGGTATCAGTGATTGACATGATCTCATGGTATAAGGAATAAGTTACTTCGTGTGTTTGATATAACAATGTAAACTAAATGACATGATCGCATTGCTATATTCTCTTTGGGTATATGTTCATCACATCATTCTTCTAATGACATGACCCCGTTATTAATAACATCCAATGTTCATGATCAGGAAACCTTGATCATCTATTAATCAACGAGCTAGTTAAAAGAGAGGCTTTACTAGGAACCATTGTTTGTTTATTAAGCACACATGTATCAACGTTTCCGGTTAATACAATTCTAGCATGAGAAATAAACATTCATCATAAACAAGGAATAAGATAATAACCATTTTATTATTGCCTCTCGGGCATATTCCCTTCAGTCTCCCACTTGCACTAGAGTCAATAATCTAGTCTGTAAGCACTTAACACATATGGCGTACCAGTGTTATTACCATGCTTCGCATGTGGTAAACATTATCAAAAAGATCTGAACTGTTCAGGTCCTATTGTATTTGCATGTTCTTTGCGTCTACACGCATCACTCATTCTCTAATGAGATGGCTTTGTATATATATGGTCAATTGGTGAAAACTTAATTCCTCAGCTTAAACTGATGTCACTAACATTGTGAAAATGTAGCTTCATAGTGTTAGCATTCTTGGAAACTCACCAAGTTCCGGTGATACCTTAATTCCTCAGCTTAAACTGATGTTACTAACATTGTGAAAATGTAGCTTCATAGTTTCAGCATTCTTGGAAATTCACCAAGTTCAATAAAGAACTCCTTGACACAAAATACGCTTATTATCAGTTGTCAACACAACGATATACTTTAGCCTTTGTTGTAGTATCTGTCACAATATTTTAATTTTGAAACTCTTTCAAATCCAGCATGGAACTTTCTTCCATCCTATTGTGCTACCGTTCATCACATATTTTAATTGAGATAAAATTACTTTAATAAATGACAAGACTTATTAGTGTAACATATTACAACTAATATTTTGTCATTACTATATAGGAAAACATATCCTTAGCATTTCTAAAATGACACAAGGATCTCTCTCACTGTTGTCTAATCATCATATGAATTATCCTACTATAACATTTTATAGCATAGGACTCATCTGGTTGTGTACATAGCATGGAAACATGACTTAGAAATCTCAATTTCAATGATGCTCATCATGTGTCAAAACACATGAATCTTGCTCAATTATTTTCCATGTGACAAGAACTCCTTCTTATCAATTTTATATTGACTTACTTCAATATTTCATCTATGTAATTTGGCTTCAATCATATCAGGCGCTTCAATCCATCTTTTATAGATATCGATGCCCAATATCTTCTAAGCCTTTCATCAATATGAAAATCTTAACCGTGTTAATTTAAAATACATATTTTCCAATCAACCATATGTCATCTACATAAAGTATTGGAAATATGTCATAGCGCTCCCACTTAATTTCTTGTAACTCTACAAGCATCTTTATCATTCATGATGGAATCAAACTCTTTTGATAACTTCATTAAGGTAAAGATTTCAACTTCGTTATGCTCACTTCAACCATTGAAGTGTGCATACCTTTCTAGCAACCTTTTTGAATTTTACAAAACTCTCAGACTGTGTCAAGTACACATCCTTGATAAAACTTCCTTGAGAGGAGAGTTGGTTTTGTTATTCAACTGCCATATCATAATATGTAACCTTTTGCTAGAACTATCCGCAAAGACTAAAGCATCACTACGGAAGATCAAAATCTTGTAGTAGTTAACTCTTTGAACTTCGTCGAAAACAACTTTTCGATAAGTACAATTTTAATAACATGTAAAATCCATGTCTTTGTCGCTATATAGACCCTTTTGCTATCGTTAGGCATCATGCCTATCGAAAGGACTACCAAGTCACATACTTGATATTCATACAAGGATACTATGGCGGATATAATGACTCATAGTCAATTTTACGAAGCCAGGGCCCATCATTTGCTTCCTTTATAAGGTCCAGGTCCTTTTGTTGTCAAAACAACACTTTACACTTAAACCACAAGTTGTTCTAAGTACAAAGTTTTTGGACTTTTCTGGTACAGCTGGCAAACTCATTTGAAGTATCTACAACATTTGTAGTGTCTTCTACTTAGTCAAAATAGTAAACCCCGGAACAACTTCCAGTGCTGCGCTACTCTTGACATGATAACGAAGATTCTCTAACCTCGTTGAGTTTGTACTGTGCTCCCACTCACTTGTTTCGCAAGAACTACTTTCTCGAGAAATCAACTCTTTCTGACAAACAACATTTGTCTTTTGGTTCGGTGATAGGAGAAATACCCAATGTTTTACTTGGGATAACCTTATAAACATATATTTATCCTATTTTGGTTGTAAACATTTTACACATGCTATGCATACCAAAACTTAAGAAAAATGACAATTCGGGTCACTACCCAAACCATATCTTATATGTTGTCAATTTCAGCGGATCATGATGGTGCTCTTTTCAGTGTAAAAGCGGTTGTCCTTAATGTATAAACTACAAAATTATAATGGCAATTTTATTAATCTCACCATGTCAAACATGGTTTGATTTTTGTCTCTTGAATACTCCAAACTAATGTGGGGTATTCGAGAAGTATAAGTTGTAGAACAATTCTGCAACTTCTCAGATGTTTTGCTAAACTTGTAACTCAAACTTTATACTTTATGATCCAATCATAAATACTTGATTATCTTGTTACATTGATTTTTAACTTCATATTAACAACCTTTTGAACCAATTCAAAATGTCAAACTCTGTTCCCTTTAAATAGATATACTCACATATCTACTCAAGTCGTCGACAGAATTTTATGAAGAAAAATTAATCCACCATACATGACTACACATAATGGACTATATACATCAATATGTATAATCTCCACTAAATTAGTCGTCCATTCTACTTTGGCCTAAGAATGGAATTCTAGTCATCTTTTGGAAGAGGTCTCACAAGCGTCAATTTATTCAAAACAAAATGACTCCGGAAGTCCATCAATATGGAGTTCCTTCATGTTTTCCTTTCCGATATGAACTAAAATGGTGGTGTCACAATTTAAGTGAAACACTTCAACGTCTTGCAACGTTTAGCATTTAGTCTTATAGATGTTTACTTTACCAACATGATTTATATTAACATATCCATCAATTATGGAATATGATCATAGTTTGAACAATCTCATTTGTTCTCACAAAAGACTAGAACAAAATAACAAATTATTAAGTTCTTCAAATAAATCTTGACTAGTTGGTTCGATACGACAATGAACACAATAACACTTTATTTATGTTCTTGTCATAATCGATTCCACATCTATTACTAGTTCCTTTTAGGCCCTTGTATTTCTTTCATTGCGTTGCTTTGTATGACAACTCATACCAACCAATGTGGTATCAAAATACCCAAAAATACTTTGTTAACTAGTAATACATCTATAACTTGTATATCAAGTATATACTCCTGAGCTGGACTTTTCCAGTTATCTTCTTTTCTGCCATATATCTATTTGTAATTCTATTTTCAATATTCCCTTTCCTTTATAGAAGAATCATTCAACATCAAACAATTCTAGTCTTACTAGCTCATTTTCTTTGGCGTGTTAGTCATATACTATCACCCATTGAGTCATACTTTGAGTTTGATTGTTCTACTAATATCACCATATTAATAGCATTCTTCTAGATTCCACTCTTAGCATTTCCAAGTAAGGTAAACTACTTTACCCATACTTCTAATCCATCCCATCATAACAATTTTATGATTAAGCTATTATAGCTCGAAGGAAGGAATTTAGAGGATAATTTTTAGCATCCAATTTCTTGGAATATTCAAACGCCTAGCGTCTTCAATCATTACATATATTCAGATAATATAAGCAAACATTGTCACGCTAAATTATACTCAGTCATGTTGCCACAAATAAGTTTCTAGATATCAATATATCTTTCACTTGATTGTTTCTGAAAACAATTATTTTCGGTTCCTAAATCACCTTGATCAACAAAACATTCTTTTGAAGATAAAGTAATACGGAAGCAACCATGACTCTGGATTCTAAGTAGGAATTATTTGCTCTCTAGATTAATCAATCATTAACCACATGGAGCTAGGTAGGAAATACCAAAAATCTACAATAGGACTCAATTTTAAATTTCACTAATACGGTACCAATCTTAAATGGTATTTACCAGATCATAACAGTTATATCTCAATTAACAATCTAAGTGTAAGTTAGTTATGTGGATGCCAATGACTACTACAAGTTGTGCAAATTCACTTTGATTTGTTGTTCATGATAAATAAGTTCAAGTTAATTCAAATTAAGCCATGAACTCCCACTCAAAAACAACATCCCTCTTAGTCGTCTTTAGTGATTACACGAACCAAATTCACTACAACAAAACCGATCATCACGTGAGATGATGTAGCTTCAAAGGCGAACATCGACATGTTCATCATATCATCCATATGACTCATGCTTTACCTTTCGGTTACGTGTTCCGAGGCCATGTCTGTACATGCTAGGCTCGCCAAGTAGAACCGTAGTATTGCGTGTGTTTCAAGGCCATGTCTGTACATGCTAGGCTTGAAAACACCCGTTGTATGCGAACGTTGAGTCTATCACACCCGATCATCACGTGGTGTCTCGAAACGACGAACTTTCTTAACGGTGCATACTTAAGGAAGAACACATTATTATCTTGATATTAAGTGAGAGGGATCATCTTATAATGCTACCAACGTTATCTAAGCAAAACAAGATGCATAAAAAGGATCAACATCACAGACATCACATGAAAGGATAACGTGATATGATATGGTCCTTCTTGCACTTGATCTCCATCATGTGCATTATGGTATGATCTCAATCATTCCACCGGCGTGGTACCAAGTACCACGGTACCCCAAACTTGTTTGTCCATCAATAAGAAGACAACCATATGGATACCTTACGGTATATCAATAATTTACAAAATAGATCATCTCATGATCAAATTTGTAATATTGACCATATCACATCACATGCCCAGCAAAAACTAGTTAGACGCTTCTAATTTATTTTTGCATATTTTACATGGCTTAGGGCTTTCGAGGATAGAACCGTTCATACCTACGAACATCAACCACAACGTTGATAAACACATTTTTAACAACCCTTCATAGATTAGATCTTAACTATAGTAGGAGAAACAGACACCCGCAAGCCACTTATGCAATACAAGTTGCATGTCAGTTGTGGAACAAGTCTCATGTACGTGGACATGTAAGGTTAGTCTGGGCCGCTTCATCCCACTATGCCACTAAGATCATAAAATAATCAAGGAGGTAATAACATGATCATCAACGCCCACATACACCTATGTGTTCTACCCGTACAAAACATCTACGCATAGATCCGGCTCTGATACCACTGAAGGGGAACGTAGCATAGAAAACAAAAATTTTCCTACGCGAGAGATACCCGAAAGGCCAAGATCTAATCTAGGAGACGAAGTGCAACGGGCAACAAGAGGGTTAAGGAGAACACATACCCTCGAAGACTCAAAGTGGTACGAGATCAAATCTCGTTGTTGGCGTAGTCGTACTCACACCGATCCCGATAGCGAGAAGATGGCACCGCAATCCGGCGGTGCATCCGTGATCGGTCACACGTACGGTTGATGACGACCTCCGTTCCCTCGTTCCAGCGGGGCGCGGAAGTAGAGGATCCCTCGGAACTCCAGCAGCACGACGACGTGGTGGTGGTGAAGAATCCCACGGTCAGGGCTTCGCCAAGCCGGAGACCATGAAATGGAGCAGCGGGTGGAGGGAAAGGGAAGTGGCCAAGTGTGTGGAGAAGAGGAGCTCTCACCCTCCTTTTATAGGGGAGGGGGAGGCAGCCCAAGAGGGGGGTGCGGCCAGCCATGGTGTGCCCCCACCTCTTCCCTCTTCATGTGAGTGGAAGCTCCACTCACACCCACTCATGCTCCCATAATTTCCCACTTGGAAAATCCAAAGGTTTTCTTTTAATAAATAAATAAAACCTTTTTATTTCTTTATTTCAGCATTTGTTAATTCTATTAACAAACTTTTGCATATAGCACCTCGAATCATTTGTTAATTCTATTAACAACCATTCGACGAAAAACCCCTTGAACTATTTCAATTTTCCCCGAAACAATTTCGGTGCTGTCCAAAATATTCTTCGATATTCCGTATCCTCTCAAATGCGTCATCGAACCTTAAGTGTGTCACCCTACGGTTCGCGAATAAGATAGACATGATCGAGACTCCTCTCCGATCAATAATCAACAGTGGGATCTGGAGATCCGTGATGACTCCTATATATTCAACGATGACTCTCGTGATCGTGTGAACCAACAACGCCGTGAACTATTCCCTTTGTCTCGCGATATTTTACTTGTCCGAGATTCGATCATTGGTATCAACCATACCTTGTTCAATCTCGTTACCGACAAGTACTCTTTTCTCGTTCCCGTGATATAACATCCTTGTGATCATATCACGTGCTTGCAAGCGGTTTCGATGTGATATCACCGAGAGGGCCCAGAGTATATCTCTCCGTCATTTGGATGGACAAATCCCACTCTTGATCCATGATCCTCAACTAATACTTTCCGAATACTCAATGACACCTTTATAGTCACCCTGTTACGGTGTGACGTT
This sequence comes from Alopecurus myosuroides, assembly GCA_028641055.1. Classification (NCBI taxonomy): domain Eukaryota; kingdom Viridiplantae; phylum Streptophyta; class Magnoliopsida; order Poales; family Poaceae; genus Alopecurus; species Alopecurus myosuroides. The sequence goes on along the minus strand of CM054063.1, from coordinate 306,637,096 downwards.
TGATTCCATCAAAGCACTCTTCCGGTATCAGTGATTGACATGATCTCATGGTATAAGGAATAAGTTACTTCGTGTGTTTGATATAACAATGTAAACTAAATGACTTGATCGCATTGCTATATTCTCTTTGGGTATATGTTCATCACATCATTCTTCTAATGACATGACCCCGTTATTAATAACATCCAATGTTCATGATCAGGAAACCTTGATCATCTATTAATCAACGAGCTAGTTAAAAGAGAGGCTTTACTAGGAACCATTGTTTGTTTATTAAGCACACATGTATCAACGTTTCCGGTTAATACAATTCTAGCATGAGAAATAAACATTCATCATAAACAAGGAATAAGATAATAACCATTTTATTATTGCCTCTCGGGCATATTCCCTTCAGGTTGTACATCCATACAAACACGGGCCAGGTGCTATGTTTGCTGCTCTGATTGCCAAACGGATTGAGACCGTCGGTGCTCGCACCAAGCCTGATGTTCCTTGGGTCGTTCCCGAATTCCTCATCGAATGCGTCTAATGCTTTCCACTGACGTGCATCCGAAGGGTGTGTTAGCACTGGTTTTTCAACACGTTCTGGATCGCTCAGCACCGCCTTCTTTCTGTCCTCGTGCCAGCGCATGAGCTTTGCTTCCTTGGGGTCCACGAAGTACCGCTGCAGACGGGGAATGAGTGGAAAGTACCACACAACTTTCCTAGGAGCTTTCTTCGTCCCCCTCTTGTAACGATCAGCACCGCACACCGGACATTTGATCTGGTCCGCGTGCTCGTTACGGTAAATTATGCAGTCACGGACGCAAGCGTGGTATTTTGTGTGCGGTAAATCGAGGGGGCACACGATTTTCTTGGCCTCCTGTAGACTACTAGCACATGTGTTCCCTTCAGGTAAGTGCGTCTTCAGGTATCGCAGAAGATCGTCCATGCTTGTGTCGGTCCATCCGTGTTTTGCCTTCATCTCAAGAAGATCCAGAGCTACTCTCAAGCGTGACTCCTCCGTCCCGCGACTTGCGTCATACAACGGAGTTGCAGAGTCTATCTCTAGTTGCGTGATCTTAGATTTACATCTAGCGTCGGTCGACGTGTTCTTGAGAAGAAGATCTTGAACATGAGGGTCCCGCACGACTGAAGTTAGCGGAGTGTTCATGTCCTCGTCTGCATGTTGCTGATCACCATGACTCCCTTCTTCTTCATTATAGTCGTCTCCGTCGACAGCCGCCTCTTCGTCCTCTCCATTGCCATGTTCAGACTCCTCCTGATCATCTTCACATGTCGCCGCCCAATTGGTCTCGACGTTATCATCGTCTTCATCGTCATCCATCCACTTAGTGTGGCCCTCCATGAAACTATACCTGAGCAGGTGCTTCTCCACATTACCAGAATCTGGTTTGAACAAAGACCCCAGCTTGCATTTCCGACACGGACACTCTATCTCGGTGCGGTTGTTTCGATGCATCTCGGCCGTCGCGCGTCGCACGTACCTATGCACCACTCTTGTCCTCATCGCAATGACCATTGCTACAAAATGCAAGAGAGAGAGGTTTCATTAACTAGATCCGGTTTTCACGGAAAAATTCGGCATGACCTTCCTACAAAAGGTGTAACGCGGAGCGCCAGAAATTTGCCGAAAAGGAAATGAATCAACATTTCGGCAAAACATTGGCAACTCATCCTCATGGCAACACAATAAAATGAAAAAGAGAACGAATTCTCATCCACCGACCAATCCCACACACCTATTAAGATGACACACAATGCAAAATATATAGACGCGATGACGACGTCGAAGATCACCGAAGAGACTCCCGATAAGAGATTGATAGATCTAGAATTAGCTAATGGTGCATTTGTGGTGAGATCTAGTGTCCGGTTAGTAGATCTAGTGGAGAGATTTGGAAGAGGGAAAGTGGGGTAGCATACTAGCTAAAATATAGCAAACATGATTGGTTAAATTAGCTAAAAATGGTGGAGGGGTGTGGGGGATTGAGCTAGGAGCACTAATGGCTCGAGTTTGGATAGTGAGTGAGTGAGTGGGGTGGATAGGGGTGGTGGTGGGTGGCTGGCCGCACTTATATTGGGGACAAATATTACCCCAGGCGAATATGCTACGGGAAGCGCCTGCGCTAAGTGGTGCTACCCCAGGCTATTCTTTGTCCCAGGCTAACAACGTTCCTGTGCGTCTGCGCTAAAGGGAGCTACCCCAGTCCACTTTTTACCCCAGGCGCTTCGGTAATTACTCGCCTGTGGTATCAGTTATACCGCAGGCGAACAAGGAAACTATTCGCCTGCGGTAAAGGAAGCGTGCCAGGGTCGGCCGTGGTTGGCCCTGCCACACTTTACCCCAGGCGCTTCCGGTTTCTGTTCGCCTGGGGTAACAGGCTTACCCCAGGCGCACAGGTTTTCCTGTTCGCCTGTGGTAGAATATGCTGCTATAAGCTAATCTCTACTAGTGGGTGGTCTTCCTTGGAAAAAGTTATCGGTTGTTCCGCCATCTTCAGATACTCAGTTCTTGTAGGTGGAGTTTGCACAGCCATGCATAGCTGTCGCGTGTTTGTCTTCTGAGCTCTGCGTGATGGACAGACCTTTTGTATCATACCTAAGAGTCCTGCTGGGTTCGGGGACCCGTTGGCTCCCTGATTTGGGGCGGGTGGCGCTGGCAGCGCAGCTAGCATTGCGTTTTGGTTTCCTGATGGGGGCAGGGCTTGTGGCTGTTGAAATCCTTGAGTTCCTCCTCCGGGAAGTTGCGGGTAACCCTGATTAATTACTACTCTGTTTTTCTTCAAGAGGGCCTCGTGGATATCGATGAACTTTCGGCAATCCTTGAGAAGGTGTGTTGCCTTAGTTTTGCCTGTGTACTTATCTGTAAATAGATGTAGCGTGCAGTAACCGTCGAGGTCCTCCTCGGGGGTTTTGTCTTGTTGCTCTGGTTTCCACTCGCGTTTTCCACGATATCCGCTGTGACGATTTTTTGTGAACTCCGCTGCCACAAATTCTTCTCGATCATCATGGTCGTAGTTCTGTCTTCTTTTCTTTCGACTATGGCGGTCGTCATCGCGTGCTGGGGATGAATCTTTCTCGTTGCGCACTGCGACTTCGCCGTTTGCCCATCTATCGGCTATGGCCATCAATTCTCCCATGGTTTTGGGTGCTAGTCGCCCTAGTTCTTCCCTGAAAGAAGTTCGTCGTGCTCCTTTGGCGAATGCTTCAACCGCGACTTCTTCTGATATATTCCCGGTTGTATTCCTTAGTGTGGTCCATCGCTGAATATATTTGCGAGTAGACTCGCCACTTTTCTGCTTGCAAGCTCGTAGCTCCTCGATGGTCGCAGGTCTTTTGTATGTTGCTTGGAAATTTTTGCAGAAATCGAGGTTTAGGTCGTCCCAGGACCCGTAGCATGCCTTCGGCCTTCCTTCGAGCCAGCTGCGGGCAGCACCGACTAGGTGTAGGTTGAGGTACTGCATAGCTGTGTTTTTGTTCCCACGTTGTCATTTTACTGCCGTGAGGTAATCTGACAACCAGGCTGAAGGCTCTTGCGAACCGTCGTATTTCTGCACTTCCGTGGATAGCTTAAATCTTTTGGGTAGTGGCGCTTCGCGGATGCTGTGGGTAAAGCATAGGGCTCCGCAGACTTCGTCATCGGAGGATGTGGATGGGGAGCGCGCACGGTTTCTGGCCGCCCGACTTTTATAAACCTTGCGCTGGGCGATGTCCGATCGCGCGTTGTATCCGGGCTCATCGTGATTGACGTCTCCTCTCGGTTCTTTGCTGCGATGTCGCGAGCGGCTGCTGTCTCGATATTTTCGCGGGCCGCGATCTCGATTTCCTCGCAGGCTGCGATCTCGATTCCTCCGCGGGATACGATCTCGACCTCTTCTCAGGCTGCGGCTACGGTCTCGACCCCTTGGGCTGCTATCGCTGCCACTCGGGCTATCTCCTCGTCGTCGAGCTTCTTTCCCCCGCGCTCGGCGGGGCGATTTTTCCTTGTCGGGTGATGTGCCCCTACGTCCACGGGGCGCTTCTGTGTCCTTCTGTTCGGCTGCTTTCCTGCGATCATAGGAGGCAAGTTTTGCGGCTGCCATGCCTAGTCCTTTTTGCACTTGCTTGTATTGTTCCGCGCGGGGATCGTTTTCCCCTGGTTGATTTATCTCCATGTAGGTAGATGCGGCTAGCACCGCGGCTGCGTGAGTTTGCGGATGGATGTTTCCATCCTCGTCCATGCGCATAAGTGATTTGCCGATTCTGCTTAAAGACTCGCCGTCCATGGTCGTGGTTCTTGAGGCGCGTCCCTTCTTCTGGGGGCGGTTCCCGAGGGAAGGTGTTAGGGATAGCTCCGCTCGGCGTTGGCTCGATTCGTCTGCCAAACGTTTTTGCACGGCCAGATCTTCTCGAGCTTCTTTAACAGGAGACACGATTTACCCAGGTTCGGGGCCCTCGTAGAGGTAAAACCCTTACTCCTGCCTCTGTCGATCTGTATTCACGAATAGATCGGTTACAATGGTGGATCGCTCAAGTCGAGAGTACGATCTCGAGCTCGAGGCTTGGTGGTGCGGTATTGCTTGGTCCTCTCTCGGTGGTTCTCCTGGCCTTATATAGGTGGCCAGGTCTCAAACCATACCCGTGTAGGACTCGAACTCTTACCCTATGCCGGTTACAAGTTTCCTATCTTAACCCGCAAGGCATTGCGGGTGGGCTTCAATTAGGCCTTCTAGAACAGTACGCGACACCTCCTTTAGAGCCTGGGCCGTGGGCCTGAGACCGGGTAGGCATACCCGACAGGCCTAGGATTCATCCCTTCGTCAGGCCCCCTCTAGTCCCGGGTCGTGGCATAGCCCAGGTCTAGAGGTCAACTTTCGGCGCGGAACGACGCTTCGCGCGCGAAGGACCTTTAGGGACACTTCTTTTAAGTTTTTGTTTATGCAGAAGCCAGTTTCTGGGTTTTGGTGGGTAGAAACATTTGTGGGGAGAAACTTCAGAAACTCTGTGGGAGACTTCTTTTGGCTTCTACTGTTTTTGCTTATTTTCTAGATTAAGTTGTCAGATGTCCGTTATACCCCTGAATTTGATATGTGCACTAAATACACCGTTTTAATAGAAAGCAAGCTAGAAATAAAATTTTAATATAAATATAAATTAGTAAAGTTATTTTGCATGACGGGTGGTCCCATGAGATACCTAACATTTTTTAACAATATGGACTCATTTTATTAGGCGAGAATGACTCAAAAATAAATCAAAAAGATTGGTCGTCGTTGTTTGTGATATGTAAAATCGTGTGGAATTAGTCTTAACGTGAAATCGGGTATGCCATTTATAAAAGGCTGCACTTTACAAGTTGCAGCTGAAAGTTATAGCTGGAAAAAAAAGGAGGGATGAAGCTGGACAAGTGCATGCATGCATACATATAATTAATGGGGCCTGCCGCTCCTCCTTTTATAATTTTTGGCGCACCATAACTTGGTATCTTAGTAATTAGTTGCATGCATGGTCAGTCAATGTCTACAACTCGTTCCGACCGCAGCATCTTTGGCTCATAATTCGGGAGTGGCATTCATGATGTAAAAACGAATTGAAAAAGGGGCGAAGTGCTATACCGCTTCGTGGAAGCTTGGGAAACGTCCGAGAAACTGCTCCTTCGAGGATTCTGTGGGCAGCTCAAAATGAACGTGAAACCATAAGAGCGGTCCAAGGAAGCTGAGTAGAAACCCAAGACTTCTTTTCCGTTTCCACTGTTCGGGACCTAGAAACTGGTACTAGAGTTTACTTTTGAAATTCTTTTGCTTATTTAAATGTTTGAATTAATCAATTTTAGCATACTTTCAAATCTGATAAAACTTTGAACATGAAAAATGTCTGAATCTAAATAACAAAACCAAAACATTTTCTGTTTTCTAAACTAATTATTTTAACTATTCAAACCAAAAAATTATTTTTCATATTTAAGCATTTGAATTAACCAATTTTAGCATACTTTCTAATCTGGCAAAACCTTTAACATGAAAAATGTATGAATTTGAATAACAAATCAAAACCATTTTCTGTTTTTTACTACATTTTCCAAGGGGTATGATAGATAAAGGGGAATACATTTTACACGATCGAAAATAGGTCAAACTAACATGAGGGCGGGGTGCAGGTAGCTAAACAAGCAGTACACAATGACAATAGTGGATCTGATCAGGTTTAGTCATACTCCTGTCTAGGCCTATAATACTCGTCCTTGTAGTCGTCGTAGTCGCCGTTGTCATCGTCACTATCGTCGGACGGCGCTCGGGGCTGGAACCTCGAAGGGTGAGCAGGACTGGACTAGAAGTGAGGGTAGTGCAGACGGGGGTTATCACCGGCCCTGATGTAGTCGATGACACTCTGAATAGTCCGCCCCGCCCCACCACAGCTGACGACCGGCCTTGTTGAAGTTCGAAGGAGGCGGGTCGTTCTCCTCATACCGGGCGAGCGCCCTCTCGCGCTGATTAATGAAGAAGGCTTCCCAAGTAGGGCGGTAGTTGGGATCCCAACGAGGATCCCTCCGCTGCTCCGGCGTGAGCTCGTGGTAGTAGTGGTTCGTGATGGCCGCCCGACGTGCCACACCTTGAGGGATAGGAGGGATCGACACTCAGCCTCCAGCCGGGGGGACAGTGTAGCCGTGCGGGTAGGGGTAGTTCAAGGAGGAAAGCGCCTCCGCCTCCGGGGGTTAGAGTGGGTACGGTATAAGCCATGGGAGAGTGATGAGGTTGCAGATATGGGTTTAGATGTGCTATGCCAATGGCGGCCAAGCCTACATATATATAGTGAGAAATGGCGGGAAGAAGTAAGGCGGGAACACGGTGCCGCAGGAAGAAATAAGGCGGGAAGAAAGATATCATTAGTCCCGGCCAGTTTTACCAACCGGGACTAAATGGTTAGGCGGGAAGAAACAAACCTTTAGTCCCGGCCTGTTTTACCAACCGGGACTAAATGGTTAGGGTTTCGTAGGGGTTCTGCAGCTACTGAATCCCACCAATCAGGAAGAATCTCACAGATCGTGTGTTTCTTTCTAGCGCTTGTGAGCCTTTGGATCAGGAGTGTGTTTCTTTTGAGCTCTTGTGAGCTGCTGGATTACGGGTGTGTTTCTTTCGAGCGCTTTTGAACCGTTGGATCAGGGGTGTTTTTATTTCGAGCGCTTGTGAGCCGTTGGATTAGCACTAGCACAACTCTATATATATCCCACCTCCCCGACATGTTTGGCACTCTATCATTTCGTAAACAAAGCATTCAGATTCCCTTCATACATCTGATGGTGCATTTGATATGCGGGCACTCACGAGCCACCGTCGGGCTGTATGTAGGGGAAATCGTGTGCTTTGTTCTATCTAGAAATCCTTCAGTTCAATGACCGAATACAAATCATTCGGATTCCCTGCATGCGGCTCTACGGTGCATTTTATATATATGCGGGCATTAACGAGCCACCGTAGGGCTGTATGTAGGGTAACCTTATCTTTTGTTACAACTTCTTCTAATTTTTCAGTACATAAATGGTTTGATACATTATTACACATCAGCAACATCCTAATCTTCCTCTTCGCACATGTGTCCATTGCTTATGATCACCTCGGCCGTAACCATGGAGCATCTTCATCATTTAACATGATGCTTGGGTCAGTTTTCACATTGAAGGGCGGAATTTCACCAAATTGATTATAATCTTCTGACATGTCTGTCTTGTCCTCCACCCCGCGATGTTTCTTTTCCCTGAAAGAACTATATGGCATTTTGGTTCATTGCATGATGTATTTGTTTTCTTATCTTTTGTTTTTCTGGGTTTGGTAGACATGTCCTTTACATACAAAACCTGAGCAACGTCTTTGGCTAGGACGAATGGTTCTTGTCTATACCCAAGATTGTTCAGATCCACTGTTGTCATCCCGTACAGCTTGCCTACCTTTATCCCGCCTGTCAGTTTGACCCATTGGCACTGAAACAAAGGGACTTGAAAAGAAGATCCATAGTCAAGTTCTCATATCTCCTCTATGTAACCATAATATGTGTCCTTTTTCCCATTTTTGTTTGTTGCATCAAAACGAGCACCAATGTTTTGGTTGGTGCTCTTTTTATCTTGGGCAATCGTTCAAAATGTATTCCCATTTTATCTCATACCCTTGGAAAGTCATTATAGTCGAAAATGGTGACCTAGCCAAGGAGTACAACTCATCTCCAACATCCTTGTCATTCATTAGATGTGATTGCAACCAATTTCCGAAAGTTTCCATGTGGAGCCGTGAATCGAAGAAGTTAGTCTGCCCGGTGTTTTTGGAGCATACAATATTCTTGCGTTCCTCGATGTACAGAGCCACCAAGATGGAATTTTGTAGAACTGTCTAGTGTTCTTGAGTGAAAGAATGCCCATCCATAAATATCATTGATTTCTTTCTGAGCGTGACTTTTCCACTCAGTCTCCCCTCGTGTAGCGATTGAGGAGGACCAATCGACTTAAGGTCAGCAACAAAGTCAACACAAAACTCAATGACCTCCTCTATTCCACAGCCCTTGGTGATGCTTTCTTCTGGTCTAGCACGGTTACGAACATATTTCTTTAAGACTCCCATGAACCTCTCAAAGGGGAACATATTGTGTAGAAATACAGGACCAAGCACAAAAAATCTCTTCTACTAGGTGAACCAGGAGGTGCGTCATAATATTGAAGAATGATGGTGGGAACACCAACTTGAAACTGACAAGAAACTGGACCACATCATTTTGTTAGCGCGGTAGATCTTCTGGATTGATTACCTTCTAAGATATTGCATTGAGGAATGCACATAGCTTCACAATTGGTACTCGAACATTATCTGGTAGAAGTCCCCTCAAAGCAACCGGAAGCAACTGCGTCATAACCACGGGGCAGTCATGAGGCTTTATGTTTTGGAACTTTTTCTCTGGCATATTTATTATTCCCTTTATACTCAACGAGAAACCAGACGGGGCCTCGAAACTGCTCAGACATTCAAAAAAGATTTCCTTCTCTACTTTGGTAAGAACGTAGCTGGCAGGACCTCGAAACCGTTCTGGATGTCGTCCTTCTGGTTCTTTCGTACGTTGTTGATCCTGCCTTGCTTCCAATGTACTTTTTTCTCCCCATACATGCCCAAGAAACCTAGCAGGTTCACGCAAAAATTCTTCGTCACATGCATCACGTCGATTGCAGAGCGGGCCTCTAGGAATTTCAAATAAGGTAGATCCCAAAATATAGATTTCTTCTTCCACATGGGTACGTGTCCGTCAGCGTCATTTGGAATAGATTGTCCGCGAGCACCCTTTCCAAAGTATACTTTTAAATCCTTGACCATATCTAATACTCCCTCCGTCCACTTTTATAAGGCCCACTTCTTACTATTGATATGCTAAGAAGTGGGACTTATAAAAGTGGACGGAGGGAGTACATCAGCACCAATACATTCTGTAGGCTTCGGCAGGTGATCTGCCTAACCGTTGAAATACTTGCTTTTCTTTCCTAAGGGATGTCTGGCCAAAAGAAATCGACGATGCCCTAGATATACATTATTATTACAATGTTCCAAAAATATACTTTCAGTCTCATCTAAACAGTGTGTGCACGCATTGTATCCCTTGTTTGACTGTCATGTAGGGTTACTAAGAGCAGGTCAATCATTGATGGTAACAAACAACAACGCTCATAGGTCAAATTCCTTGTGTTCGTGCTCATCCCACACACGTACACCAGGTTTGCCCCACAACTGTAAAATTTCATCAACTAATGGTCTCAGGTACACATACAATATCGTTGTTGGGTTGCTTCGGGCCTTGGATGAGCATTGTCATCATAATGAACTTTCGATTCATGCACAACCAAGGAGGACTGTTATAGATGCATAGAAACACGGGTCAGGTGCTATGGCTAGAGCTCTGCTCCCTAAAAGGATTCATGCAATCGGTACTTATACCACACCTTAAATTCCTTGTGTCACCTGCAAAATATTTGAACTCTCTACCGATATTTCTCCACCGCCACCCATCAGCGGGGTGTCTCAACATCCTACCTGACTTACGCTCCTATTTTTTCCATCGCAACAACTTAGCGTGATCTTTGTTTATGAACAAACGTTTCAACCATGGTATTATAGGAGCATACCACATCACCTTGGCAGGAACCCTCTTCCGAGGGGGATCTCCCTCAACATCACCAAGGTCATCTCATCTGATCTTATACCGCAATGCAGTGCATATCGGGCATGCATTCAAATTCTCGTACTCCTGACCACGGCATAGGATGCAGTCATTAGGGCATGCGTGTATGTTCTGAACCTCTAACCCTAGAGAGAAGACAACCTTCTTTGCTTTGTACTTACTGGCGGGCAATTCGTTGTCCATTGGAAGCATATTCTTCATCGTTTTCAGCAATTTTTCAAAACACTTATCAGATAAACCAGACTCTTCCTTCCATTGCAGCAATTTCAGTGTGCTACCCGGTTTTTTCAGACCATTTTCACAAGTTGGGTACAACAACTTTTTGTAATCCTATAACATGTGGTCCAACTTCTCCCTCTCCTTTTCACTATCACATTCTCTCTGGGCATCAGCAATGGTCCGACCAAGATCATCAGCGGGATCATCATGTGCCTCTTCTTCAGCTTCCCCCATGAAAGTATCACCATATTCAGGGGGTAGTTTTCATCTTCTTCTTCTTCTTCATTCTCTTCAATTATAACCCTCTCTCTAAGTGTTTGGTCCAACAATTATAGTTGGGCATGAAACCGGACCGAAACTAGTGAATGTGAAGGATCCTTGAGTCAGAGTAATCATTCTAATTCTTACAGACACTACATGGACAGAATACAAAACCATCCCGCTTGTTCGCATCACCCACACGAAAGAAATCATTCAAACCATTAATGAACTCGATAGAGCGTCGGTCAGTACCGTACATCCATTGTCGGTGCATCTGCGTTATTGTATAAGTATATCAAACGCAATCACGATGCTAAAATTAGTATTTAGGTTTAGGTGCTAACCTCTTGGAACACTCCAATAGAAGAGGGGACACCAAGTCTTCACCAATAGTGTACAAAATAGGGATAAAATTGAGCTCGATGGTGAAAAACAGAGTAGATCAAAGAAGCTAGCTAGCTCGGGAATTTCATCGAACACCTCTAATGCATACAAAATGAAAAACAAAGTAGCACACACCTCTCACTTCCAAAATGGAAAAACACAGTAGAGAGGGAAGAGGCAGAGCCGGTTATATAGGAACATAGGACCTCTAGTCCCGGTTTGTAACATCTGATATATACCATTGAATATGTGATTATGTGACAAGGCAGTTATGAAGGCAGAGTTCAGGTCGAATGAGAAGCAAGCTGTACTGGATGGAGTGCATATCGGGTCGAATGAGATACAGGAGTTTCACCCTATAAGCTCTCACGAGAGAGAAGTGGATGCCGGTGAAGCGGGTCACACCCCGGAGAGCAATCTTTGAGATCCAAAGCACACAACACACCTATACTAACATGGTATGGCACCCCCTAGCTTGTGTTGGGATCCAGACGCTCCGTAGCCCCCCTCCCGGTGAAACCCTAGACCCGCTGGAGAAATACCTTACTTATACGGAAACACGCGGTAACGGCGTCGAAAGGGAGTAGCAATCTGGAACTATTTGCTTGGTTGTGCTAGTATAGCCCATAGGAACACAAAACAAAAAGGTAGAACCCACCTCTTCGGAAGATTCACGATGTTTTGTCCGATACAGAAGTTTCACCCTATAAGCGCTCACGAGAGAGAAGTGGATGCCGGTGAAGCGGGTCACACCCCGGAGAGCAATATTTGACATTCAAAGCACACAACACACCTATACTAACATGGTATGGCACCCCCTAGCTTGTGTTGGGATCCAGACGCTCCGTAGCCCCCCTCCCGGTGAAACCCTACCCGCTGGAGAAATACCGGACTTATAAGGAAACACGCGGTAATGGCGTCGAAAGGGGGTAAAAATGTGGAACTACTTGCTTGGTTGTGTTAGGATAGCCCATAGGAACACAAAACAAAAAGGTAGAAGCCACCTCTTCGGAAGATTCACAATGTTTCCACCTCATATTCTTTGAAATCTCTACTACTGTATTCGAGGAATCACATTTTAGTGAAGGCTTTCGTTCTAATGTTTATAAATCCTATTTATATTTTTCCTAGACTTGTATTCGACCTATATAATGTAATTCCGAAGCCTGGAAATTTATTGGATGAATATTCGTATTATTTATTTTCTTTTGAATAATAATGGTTTTAATCGAAAATCGTAAATAAAACAAGTTTAAAACATCAAAATGAAAAAATAACTTTGGATCTTTCTTAGTCACACCAAAATGAAGCTTTGGTGAGATTTTGACCTTATTTAATTTCCAAAGGTTTGAAACTCATCTCATTTTCTTGAACTCTCTATTAGTCTGTTCAAGATATCACGTATTAGACAAGGCTTTTTCGTTCCATTCTTCATAAGACAGGTTTATATTTTTTCTCGTTACTATATAACATAACAATACTATGTGCGTCGGCTTTATATTTTTTCGATTTTTTTAATTATTTACGCTCATTTCAAGCTAGGTCAACCCTCTGTTTGACCCCACCGAAAAGCTTCTAGAAGGACACCCAGAGATTCGACCTGGGTTGTTGGATCAACGCCTTCTAGAAGGAATCTTGCATCGGACGGATGCGCTAGCAGCCACAGCGATCCGCGAGACGCTCGTTCTGCGCTCGGATTGGTTGTCCGTTGGCGACAGGGATCGATGGTTTCTATCTGTTCTACATATGATTTCTTTTCTATTAAGTATTAAACCATGTTATTTAAATAAAAAAAATATAATAAAAGAATTATTCAAAACATAATGAAACTTCAGATTTACTAGAGCGATGATTTTTATCTGTTTTACATATGATTTTTCTATTAAACCATGTTATTTAAATAAAAAATAAAAAAATAGAAGAATTATTCAAAACATATTGAAACTTCAGATTTACACTATATATGTAGAATAGATGTCTAGGAAATTAATTTGGCTGATTTAGACAAGATGCCAAAAAATGTTGAAGCACAAATGGGGGTATTTACCCTATCTTCAGACCTCATTTGAAGCACATTTCTCATGAGAATAGAGCGATGGTTTCAAATGAGCATAAATAATTCAAAAAAAATCAAAATGACATGAATCCAACGCACAATGTTGTTATATGTGATATAGTTGCTCCTCAAATTTATTTGGATAATTTTGATAACGTCGAATTTTTCATGAAATTCCAAACGGGGGTGTCTACCCTAGCTTCAGACCTCATTTGAAGCACATTTGCCTAAAATTTTGGAATGACTTCGTTCAACATCATCCAGCATTATTCAAACATCATCCAAACTATGTTCTAACTTAGATACATCACCAGTCAACATAAATACAACATTATTCAACAGAAATACAACACCAACTTAGTCTAAATAGCGTCGGGGCTTCTTTGTGATCCTTGGCTGCTTTGGTGGCTCTTTCTCACAGCTTCTTGTCTTCTCCTCTTGGTAGTCGGTACCTTAGCCTTCTTCTTTGAAACTACACCAGATCTGTACAAAACATAAAGGATCATGATAAATAAATAAATAAATGAAAAATGCAAACTGGTGAGATCATGGCAGGATTTACATACCCATCTGAAAATGGAACTGGTGAGATCATGGCAAAATCATCGACTGGAGCATCCAATGAAACTGGTGAGATCATGGCAGGATCATCGACTGGAGCATCCAGCGGATCATCAGCTGGATCATTAGCTGGAGCATCTAGAGCATCTGCTGGAGCATCTGGAGCATCCATCGGATCATCAGCTGGATCATCAGCTGGAGCATCCAGCGGATCATCAGCTGGAGCATCATGGACTTGATCATCATTTGAATAATCATAATCATTTGGATCATGTACTTGATCATCATTTTCATCTGGAGCATCATCTATATCACTTGACTGTTGATCATCATTTTCAAATGTTTCATCCGGCTGTTGATCATCATTTTCAAATGCTGCATCCGCCTGCTGACCATCATTTTCATCGGGAATACTCTCTCCAAACCCTGGATCTACTGCGTTATCACAATATTTGCCGAAATGACCAGTCCCACCACACCTTGTGCACTTACGCACCCTCGCTCCAACTCCACCTTCACTGCGACGTCGGTGTCGACTCTTCCTCGGTCTACCTGCAGCTCTCTTCAGAACCGAAGCACAAAGTTTGAATCCAGGGTCCACTCTATCCCATTGCTGTTTTCCCTCCAGAGAAGGCAAGGCATGTGCATATGTGGCTCTGAACATTGCAACAGAGTAGTAATCATGCACATACTGCTGTATATCCCCTGCTGGACCTGAGAGGGAAGTGATGAAAAACAAGGCATGAATGCATGGAAAACCAGGTATCTGCCATTGCCTACAACTGCAAGTTTTATCTTCTAAATCCACTGGATATCTCCATTCTTTGTTAGCTTTATCAAAGAATGATACCTCTGATTTGGTATCCGAGATAAATCTCATGTTCATATTCAAGCCCTCTGTTTTTTTGCTTCAACACCTTCATCACAGCCGGGATAATAACGTGGCCCATGAATTTTGCATTATCTATTCCAAGACGCAAATGAAATTTCTCGGCGTATTCTATCCTTATCCTATCTAGAAAATCCGCCAAATAAGATCCTTTAGTTTCCGGATCGTTGAGTTGAAAGATTCTGCAAGATTATTGTGCACATAGTCAACTTTGCTCACTTCACTGAATTGGCTTATAGCCCATAACTTCGAGTGGTGCGTTTCCAAGTATTCCTTCACTTTCTCATTTATGTACAACTGCCTCATGTGGTAGTTGTGCTTCCTCACACTGCAAGTCAAAGATGCTGGCCATAAATGGTCGGTAAAAAACTTTCCTTTGAATTTCTTCACAAAATTTGCAGCAAGGTGACGCATGCATTCCCTATGCTCTACTCCTGGGAACACATTGTCCACGACCACTTCTAAACCTTTGCATGCATTTGTGTGAATTACCAACCCATTGGGATGTCCAATAGCCCGGCGCAGATTCTGCAAAAACCATGTCCAGCTCTCCTCGGATTCTGTCTCCAGCACACCGTAGGCAACTGGAAAAACAAAACTGTGTGCATCAACTGCACAAGCTGCTACTAGCTGACCTTTAAACCTCCCTGTGAGAAAAGTAGCATCAATAGCCAAATAAGGCCTGCAGAAACCCATTCGACAAGCTTCAAAGCACACAAAAACCCTCCTAAAGCATTCCTTGGTCCTTGCCACTTTCTTCAATGTGTAATCCACGGTGTGGTGATCAATTTCAACAATACTACCTGGGCTTGTCCTCTCCACTTCAGCTTTGAATGAATACAACAATTGAAAACTTTCATTCCCGTTACCATGGATAGATTCCAATGCTTTTTGTTTACCACTGAACACCCTCATGTATGGTAAATCTATCTTGAACTTGTCTTTGATGTTTTTCTGCAATTCCTTTGCATTCACTTCATGGTTTTCTGCCACCCATCTTTTTACTTCATCTGCCACCCATCTTGACTTGGCTATGCTGATTGTTTGCTTCCTAAGGGTTGATTCTTGGCATGTGTGGGGAAAAGGGTTCACTTTTACTTGAATATTGGTGCTACCACGCATTTTAGATGCGTGCATCCTCCATTGACAATCTTCAGACGCACAGTGCACGGTGTAGCGCCTTTTATCGCTCTTGTCAACTGTAAACGCACATTCTACCTTAATGCAGTACGTCACAAGTCCATTTCTACACTCAGCCATGGAAGAAAAAAATGCAACCTTCTGCCATAAGAGGGTTCTCAGGGTTCCATTCAACAGGTGTCCGGTCTTCCTCCTCTTCATCGTCACTGTCAGACTGATATTGGATTTCAGCCCGAGGTGTCCGTCTTAAATTCTGAATAACATCACAATATAGCCTCTCTTCATCATCCGCAGAAATGCAGGCATCAGCCTCCACTTCAACATGAACCCTTCTCCCAGTGGCCGAACTTGTCGAGCCACCACGTCGAGTTGGTTTTGAACTGTTCTGGCTAGAGTTGGCAGTACGACGTGATGGTCCTGTCACAGAAGATGAACCCGCCACCGTAGTTCCAACTGCCTGCACAACCACATCATTTTGCAGCTTCACATAAAAAATCTCTGCCTCCTTATGCTTAGCAAACATGGTAGCGAGCTCTTCATCATTACTCATTTGGATCCAATCTTTTCCCCCATCAAAGTATCTAAATTCCACTTCATCATGCAAACCCCAAGGATATGGGCTGCAAATTATCTCCCCAAATTGTCTGAAACTCCAATTACAATCCATTGGGACCGGAAACTGAAACCTCCTTGGTATTTCTTATTACCGTCTGCATCGATGATGTAGCGCTCCCTTCTAACGTTCACCAAGAAAGCAAATCGCAACTCCATCCTAACCCACGAAAACAGAGACGGAATCAGATGCAAATCAATGGCATCCCATGTCAAATCGACAATTCAAAGCTCAGTACTTACCCAATGGGAACCCAATCGTGGACGCGGCGTGTCTCTGGACCCAGGTCGCCGCCGCTCTCCATTTCATTCGTATCCATTTCGTCGAGCAGGTGGCGGGCAGAGTGGTGGAACGAGCGCCCCACCAACGGCGTCGCAGGACGGCCCCGGCGGTGAAGCAGGTGGCCACGCGGAACGGCCGCGGCGGGGCAGGTGGTGCCGGCGGCGCAAATGTGTTCTGCTGGCTGCGACACAGGTGGCGGTGGGGTGCTGGCTAAGGATCAGGTAGCGGTGGAGAAGGTGGTGGTGGTGCCGCAGGTGCTCGTGGCGCAGCAGGGGTGGTGGCGGTGGAGCAGGCGGTGGCTGCGGCGAGAGCGGCAGCGCACGACGGCGGGTCAACTAAATTGGGCGGCAGCGCACGACGGTGGTGGCGGGAAGCTCGGGTGTGGACTATTCAGCATAGTCAACTAACTGCGCGGTCCCACCTGTAAACTCTGGACGGTTTCAACGAACTTGGCAGTCCCACCCGGACCCACTTTGCGAAACGGAGTCTGACTCCTCCGGACCCACTTCGCGAAACGGATTCGACTCCAAACTTACCGTTCCGGCCTCTCCATAGTAGTTGCGCACGGACTAGGGGCAAAACTGGGGTCGATTCGGCGCTAGGGGTAAAACTGATTAGAAGTGGTCCGTTGTGGGCAATTCGATAAAAAGCCCTTCAACATATGCACGTATATTCCAGATGGAAACATATTATCTTTTCATTGCGATAGATTAGACAATGTTGATGTACGTGTGTCATGCCCTGGTCGAAGGTGTAGGGCCAAACTCAACTTCGATGAAATTTATAAGGCTAGTCATAGCGGGTAGTATAACTTAGTAGTAACATAGATGTCACGTAGGACAAAAATTTGATGTGGAAAGTAATTAATGAGGAAAGAGAGGGTTGCCATAACATAGCTAGTTACCGTAACATCACATATTTCAAGACACTTTGAGTCTACAATCTAATTAATAGAGCTTTGCATAACACCACATGTTGGTTACTAACCACTATGGAGGTGGCAACATAGCCTAGGATAACGTGTATGTTACTAGTCTATGTTATTCCCCACTATGACTAGCCTAAGCTCGGCCTTTGATTGGACTCGCGAAAAGAGGCGCACAAGCCACCATCTATTCTTGAAGGCTTTATCTTCATCTTTTGTGTTAACTTTTTTGTTCAGTCGTGCAGCTGAGACTAGAATTGTTACACATAATCTTGAATATATGATTTTGTGCTTAACGATGCAGAAACCATGGTCAGCATTCTACTTTCTCTTGAAACAGACTTTCGCCCAACTAATAGATATAACCAACGAGACGCTGGGTCAGTAGCAAAAAAGCACAAAAGAAAAGAAAAAGAAGAAACAAATGGAGACATAGGAGAGAAGACGAAACGAAGAGGATCCGCTACCGCTACGCCCACCGGAGAATTACCACTACACTCCTAGTGTCGAAACAACAAGTGCCAAACAACACCTTCAAGAAGGAAAGGGCTTGCTGCTGCCCAGACCAACACACTAGTCCTAAGATTTCCCCTGGCAACGGGGCAAGTGTAATGAGGGTAGCCATAACGCCCTACAGGAAGGATAGATGCCACCCGAAGGCGGCACCGTGTAATTGCCGGACGAGCCGACAAGGATTTCTCCCAAAAAACCCTATCCACACCCTCGGTCGATCCAACACACGAGCCCCACAAGGACGAAGCCTCGCCACCTAGACACGCCACCCACCAAATTGCGCCACTACGGTCACGAAGCCGCCATCGTCATCTCACTGAAGATACTGCCACGAAGTCTGCAAGACGGAGGCGAGTGAAAACTCGCATGAGGTCAACGGTACCGCGGCCGCGCAGGAGGTAACTACCAATCCCAGTTAGGTCCGGCTGCCTCCAATCCCAATAGGGTCCGGCCAGGTCCGGAACCGACCCGTAAAGCCCGTAGCCACGCTGCAACAAGGGTAGCCACTGTCACCGCTGCACCCGGCAGGAGCACCGACACCTCCATGTACAGAGCATGATACATGCAGGGCAGTCCGGCCCGCCTGGACCCAGATGGGGCCTAAAGGGCCCAGATCTAGGCCAGCAGGCCTCGCCCCTGATAGCCTGCCGCCCCGCCATGCCGAGCAGCCCCTCCGGCCCACGGGGCGCCGCCGCGAAGACACCACTTGGGCCGAGCCGAACCACCGCCAGGAGAGAGGGCCCCGACCCGCCTCCAAGCTTGGGATGGTAGACCGTCGAGGCCAGCGACCACAACCGACGTCAGCCGCGGGGAAGATCGAGAGGAGGGAGGACTGGGGCGGGGTGGAGGAGAACACGCACCACCGCTTCGGTAGGCGACGGGAGCGCGAGAGGAGGAAGAGGACCATTCTCGTTTTGCATGTAAGAGACCGATAGATGTTTCTGCTAAAACAGAGTTGGTTCCGACATTTTTATTCCAAATTTGGTGACATTTCGGACAAAACCCTCCGCACAGTGCTTGGAAAGTTGATACATTTTGAGTGTACCACACACTTGTAGTTAAGATTTCAATTTCTTTCGCAAAATCGACCAAAATTCATTTAAAAAGTGTGAAAGTAGTTAGAAATTTAGAAAAATCAACTATTTGTGCACTGTGCATCCAATAAAGTCTTATTTGTGTGACAATTGGAGCACCATATTATTTTCCCCTACTTACTAAAGAAAACACATTTTGACATTTAAGAGATGGAAAGACAATTTTATTCAATAAATGGTAACTCTTTCTGAAAATATTACGTGAAATAGGAAGATGTACTATGTGCCAAAAAAGGCCACATTACCGTAAACTATGCCCTGAAAAATTTGTTACTCGCAAAAATGGTGACGAATTTTGCTCGATAAAGCCTTTGCCAAGTGCCCGTTAAATGACACTTGGCAAAGATGGTAGCACCACCCACCTTTCGTCAAACCATGGGTAACTAGGAAAAGTGTTCCGCTTTAATGAGTTTGAACTCTTTGCCGAGTGCCATGTGTCTCGTTTGTCCAGTATTTACTTATATTTGAGTGTATGTTGTGGCGTGTCATAGGCGGACCCACGATTTGGGCATGACCAGAGCTAAAACTATATGACGGCAAAAACCAGGACATACTTATAAGAAACCCTTCGTCACTCATATAACATTATTTTTATAGCCAAAATTTACCACAAATGAGTCATTGGCACTTTGAAATTAAATTTAAAATACAATGTTTCACTAGTGGAAACAGGGCCTTTTGTCCCGGGTCGTAAGGGCCAGTTGTCCCGGTTGTGCAACCGGGATGGGCTAGCCGGGACAAATGGCCCTCCCCCATTGGTCCCGGTTGTGCCAGGACCCGGGATGGTAAAGATAGGCCACGTGGCGAACCTGGGCCAGGGGTCGGCCAGGGAGTTCGTCCCGGTTCGTTCAAGGGACCGGGATGGATACTTTTTTTAAAAAAAGTATATAGCCGTCAATTTTCGCCTGCCGCGGCAGGTTTTTTTTTCGTTTTTTGGGCTCCTGTCTCCCAATCCCCAGCCGGCCTCCCCCTTCCCCAACCGCGTCCAGGCCCACGTCATTTATTAAGCCCACTGGCCACATTTTTTGGTCAAAAGGGCCCACTGGCCCGCGTCTTTTTTTATGGTCGGTCAACGCTTCGAAGGGGCCACTGGCCAGCGGCCTAGTGGCTGGCTCGCCTGGTCCCTTAAATTAAGACCACAGGGGCGGTCAAAGGGCCCACTGTCGCCTCGTCTTCCGGCCCCGCCTCGGCTTCCCGCGCCCCCACTTCCCCACGCGCGCGTGCCACAGCTGCAACCGCCGCCACGCCTCGGCTCCCGCCCCGCATTCATGGCCGCGTGCAACCGCCGCCACGTTCAGGCCGCTGGTTGGCATGCCAGCCCCCCCGGGTCCTTTTTAAAGGGCCCCCGCCGCCCGTACAACCCATCCACCCCGTCCGCGCCCAAGGCAAAGCAACCATGTCCCGCTGGTTCTCGAGCGGCTCCGGCAAGCGCCCCAGGAACGACCACAAAGGCTCCTCGAGCGGCGCCGGCCGCGTCCCACCCCTGCCGGCGGAGGCCTTCGGCTACGGCCCTGGAGGTGTCCGCATCAGCGGGACGCCGCGCGTCCCCGCGCCACCTCCGGCGGCACGCCCGCCGCCCCGCGCCGCGCCCAAGGGGAAGCGGTTCCGCCGGTACATCCGGGTGGTGGAGGCCGAGTGGCACTGGAACAACGCCACGCCGGTGTTCTGGCCAGGCGTCCACCTCCCAGACGGCTGGCACCTGAACCCCCAGCGGATCCCTGTGCTGCCGGCCCCGACCGGCGAGGCGCTCCTCGAGGAGATCGACCGCCGGCGCCGCCTCCTGCCGGCCCCCCTCCTCAGGGAGCGCGCGTACGCGCGCAGCTCCCCCTACTGGGCCACCTGGCTCCAGCAGGAGCACGAGCAGCGCCGGCGCTCCTTCATCCCCGTCCCCCACGAGGAGGTGAACGTGGCGGACTACCCCGCGGCACCGCCCGGCCGGGAGAGGGAGCTGTGGTTCCTCGAGGACATCGAGGACTTCTCCGGGGAGGAGGACCCCGAGCTCCGGGCCAACATGGAGGAGGCCTGCGAGGCCTTCCGCCGCTCCCTCATTGACGACAAAATCAAGCGGTGGGAGCGGGTCGTGGCCGCCGCCGCCATGCCGCCGCCGCCCCCTACCGAGCCTACCCCCTGGTGGCACGCGCTGTATGCCGAGTGGGAGGCGTCCGAGGACCAGCCGCCGCCGCAGCCGCTCCCCCTAGGCCTGGAGTACGGCATGTCCTGGGCCTGGACCGGCGGCGTTTGGTCGCCGGAGGAGGAGGAGCTGCCCCCGCCACCACCGCCGCCGCCGCAGGAGGAGCTGCCCCCGCCACCGCCGTACGCGCCCCCGATGCCTCCGCCCCCGCCGGGCCCGGCCTAGCCGCCTGCCCACCTGTGGCAGCCACCCCCCTACCAGTGCATCTCCTCCGACGAGGAGGAGTAGATCGGCGCCGGTGCACCCCCCTAGGCTAAGCTACCTACCCCCCAAGAAACGGCCGGCCGCCTGTGGCCGCGCCGCCGCCCCCTAGATGTAAGCACGGCCGGCCGCCTGTGGCCGCGCCGCCCCCCCCCCTATGTAAGCACGGCCCTCAGGCCTTTTAATATATGTTTGTTCATGTCCAGTAACGCGTCCCTAGTTCACCCCCTAGCCCCGCCCGCGGAACCTCGCCGGCGGGATCTTCCTACCCCCTCGCCGGCAGGGCTTCGCCAAGCCATGTCCGCTGTCCTGGGTGGTCGCTCGGCCTGGAGAGAGGGCCGAGATATTTATACAACCGGGCCTCTAGTCCCGGCCCGTGCCACCAACCGGGACTAGAGCCCCTTTGGTCCCGGTTGGTACCACGGGCCGGGACCAAAAACATATTTCGAATTTTGGGGGTGGCACCCTGCGCGCCCAAAAGTTTTTAGCGCCAAAGTTTGAAAATTATTAAGTTTGCACATTCACAACTTCTATATACTTTCGAATTTGACAAAAATTCCAACATGAAAAACACTAGAATTTGCATAACTAATTTAAATCCATTTTTCGTTTAACTAAATAATTTTTCTAACTATTGAAACTATTAATTATTTTACCATTTGTATATAATTTGAATATAAAAATGTTACAATTTTTGTTTTCTCTCGTGATCTTCCGAGTTAGTCCAGAGCATACAAGGCATCCCGGGTGATTTATATAATGTTCGACAAAGCGAGTTGTACCTTATTGACACGGTGAATTTGAGATCTTCGTCTCCCTTTATCCCGACCCCCGCTTGAAAACATAGTAACTTCCGTGTACGCGGCAAGCCTCAGCGGGAGCATCAGACTTAAAGCAGAGACGGGCGGTCGGGCGGGGGAGACCGCGCCGTTGCTGTCGCGCTTTCCTCTCCTCTGCTCGTCCGCCGTCTCCGTCGCGCTCCCCTCCGCCTTCAACATTTGGGATCTTCGTTGTTCAGTTAGACGTTTCTCCTCCAAAAATTTATCATATCTGTTAAAGAAGTACCGAAGCTCTATTCCCTCATGCCGCAATTCAGGAACACCAATTGTCTTAAGGTCAGGAATAAAGTCAACACACAACCCAATGACCTCCTCGGTTCCATAGCCCTTCGAGATGCTTCCTTCTGGCCTAGCACGGTTATGAACATATTTCTTCAAGACTCCCATGAACCTCTCAAAGGGGAACATATTGTGTAGAAATACCGGACCAAGAATATGAATCTCTTCACATAGGTGAACTAGGAGATGAGTCATAATGTTGAAGAAGGATGGTGGGAACACCAACTCAAAACTAACAAGACACTGGACCACATCCCTCTGTAATCTTGTCAGACTTTCTGGATCGATTACCTTCTGAGATATTGCGTTCATGAATGCACATAGCTTCACAATGGGTACTCGAACATTTTCCGGTAGAACCCCCTCAATGCAATCGGAAGCAACTGCGTCATAATCACGTGGCAGTCATGAGACTTCAGGTTTTGGAATTTTTTCTCTGCCATGTTTATTATTCCCTTTATATTCGACGAGAAGCCAGACGGAACCTTGATACTGTAAAGGACTTCAAAGAATATTTCCTTCTCTGCTTTAGTAAGAGCGTAGCTGCTTAAGTCATGGCGCCTATTTGTGTGCTTGTTGCTTGGGTCTTTCATACGTTGCTGGTCCTCCCGTGCTTCTGGCGTATCTTTGGACTTCCCATACACGCCCAGGAAGCATAGCAGATTGACACAAAGATTCTTTGTCACGTGCATCACGTCGATCGAAGACCGGACCTCTAAAACTTTCCAATAGGGTAGCTCCCAAAATATAGATTTCTTCTTCCACATGGGTGCGCGCTTATCAGGGCCGTACGGAACTGGTTGGCTGCCAGCAGCCTTACCAAAGATTACTTCTAGGTCCTTGACCATATCGAATATATCATTACCACTACGCAGCTCAGGCTTCTTCCGGTTATCTGCCTCACCTCTGAAATGCTTCCCTCCTTTCTTTCTTACGGGATGCTTGATCGGAAGAAATCTACGATGCCATAGGTATACAACATTTTTACATTTATCCAAATAAACATTGTCAGTCTTATCTAAACAGTGTGTGCATGCATTGTATCCCTTGTTTGTATGTCCGGAAATGTTACTAAGAGCAGGCCAATCATTGATGGTTACGAAAAGCAACGCCCGTAGGTCAAATGGCTTTTGTTCGTTCTCATCCCACACACGTACACCTGGTTTGCCCCACAATTGTAAGAGTTCTTCCACTAATGGCCTTAGATACACATCAATGTCGTTGCCAGGTTGCCTCGGGCCTTGGATGAGAACTGGCATCATAATGAACTTGCGCTTCATGCACAACCAAGGAGGAAGGTTGTACATACATAGAGTTACAGGCCAAGTGCTATGACTGGAGCTCTGCTCCCCAAAAGGATTAAAGCCATCTGTACTTAGGCCAAACCATAAGTTTCTCGCCTCTCCTGCAAAGTCTGGAAAGTCTCTCTCGATCTTTCTCCACTGCGATCCATCGGCGGGGTGCCTCAACTTTCCGTCTTTCTTACGGTCTTCTTTGTGCCATCGCAACAACCTAGCATGCTCTTTGTTTCTAAACAGACGTTTCAGCCGTGGTATTATAGGAGCATACCACATCACCTTAGCAGGAACCCTCTTACGGGGGGGCTCGCCGTCAACATCACCAGGGTCATCTACTCTGATCTTATACCGCAGTGCAGTGCATATCGGACATTCATCCAAATTCTCGTACTTCTCACCGCGGAAGAGGATGCAGTCATTAATGCATGCATGTATCTTCTGCACATCTAATCCTAGAGGGCAGAGAGCTTTCTTTGCTTCGTACGTACTCTCAGGCAATTCGTTATCCTTTGGAAGTTTTGGCTTCATTAGTTGAAGTAAACTCTCAAATGCCTTGTCAGTCACACCGTTCTGTGCCTTCCATTTCAGCAACTCCAGTGTGGTACCGAGCTTTGTGCTACCATCTTCGCAATTTGGGTACAACAATTTTTTGTGATCCTGTAACATGTTGTCCAGCTTCAACCTCTCCAATTTATTTTCACAGTCTTCCCTTGCATCAGCAATAACTCGGCCAAGATCATCATCGGGCTCTTCTGATGCCTGTTCTTGATCACCTCCTTCTTCTCCATTCTCTTCCATTGCAGTATCGTCGTATTCAGGGAACAAAGGATCTTCTTCTTCTTCATCATTGTCTTCCATCACAACCCCTCTTTCTCCATGCTTCGTCCAGCAATTATAGCTGGGCATGAAACCTCTCCGAAGTAGATGGCCGTGAATGATTCTTTCGGAAGAGTGCTCTCTGACGTTCCGACAATCAACACATGGGCAACACATGAAGCCATTATCTTTGTTCGCCTGAGCTACAGCAAGAAATGCATTCAGGCCTGCCATATACTCGGAAGTGCGTCGGTCACCATACATCCATCGCTGCCGTGCATCCAGCTGCATCGTATAATTAAGTTTATCAAAATACATTACAATAACATATTAATACGACAAATACTACTTTTTTATGTATCAGTTACAGATGAAAAAGATAAGTTTGTTAACCTCGGTCGAAGATACCATTTTCAGTGAGCTTATGTGCGGCTCGGGAATTTCGTCGAACACCTCGTGTGCATAGTAAAATAAAACACACTAACACCACACTCTCTCACACCTCCAAGGAAAAAAAAGATGGAAGGGGGGAGGGGCTGGGCCAGTATATATAGGGGAAGGGGGGCATTGGTCCCGGTTCGTGAACTGAACCGGGACAAATGTTCATGCGCGTGCTACGTGGCATGTGGCTACGCATTGGTCCCGGTCCGTGGCACGAGCCGGGACCGATATGTCCCCCACGAACCGGGACCAATGCCCCCAGGCGATTCCTGTTGCCCCGGGCGCACGAACCGGGACCAAAGCATGGCATTTGTCCCGGATTCGGTTGCAACCGGGAAAGCTGCCCCCTGGCCCCCTGGACGAGAGGGGTTGTTTCCACTAGTGTTTAAACCCCTCGTATAACTTTAATTTCCACCCCTGTCGCTCCTAGGAGCGACATCGGGGAAAGTTTTCGTGCATGTAACCATTGATACACTTTTACTTCTAATATATTTTCAGTGTATTAAGGGAATTATCGAGAACCATGAATTTTTTTCAATATTCATATATGAAGCCGGTTTTAGATGGGTTAATCAAAAGATGTTCGCATAAACCGTCCAATCTTTTTTGTATGTCAAAATCCACACCATGCTAGTGTATTTGGATGGAACAATATGTGAGTTTGGGTGAAAGAAACCTCTCCGGTCCTCAATCCTAATATAAGATGTTTTAGCTATTTCACATTTTGCCTACACACACACTAAAGTGAGTGTACATATACACTAAAATGTGTCTAGACTTTTTTTTTGATAAAGGGAAGTATATTAATATCGCGGAGATACAAATTACACCCAGCCTCTGCAACAACGCAATAACCATAGTCATTACGGATACACACAGCCGAAAGACAATAAAAAGAATAAATAAAAAGAAAAGTCCCGCTACAGAGTTATAGTCCTCATGGTATCCGCACAACCACCACCTAAACAACAACTGATGTTCATCTCTTCGAAAACAACGTCTCCAAGAAGAACGGTGCCAGACACAACCAATTAAGGCCAGACCTTGGGTTTTCACCCTGAAGATAATTCTCGCTCTCAAAACAACGGCTCCAAGAATACCAGTGCCAGGCACAACCAATTAAGGCCAGACCTTGGGCTTTCACCCTGAAAGGTAGGAGTTTGGACTTCACGCATGTTGTCGCCCCCTCTTACATACGGCTGCCACGAATCTTGTAACTCCAAGCCAGCTCCCCATCGATGCAAAGACTCCGAACACCGTTGCTAGTCCTCCAATCTCACCTTCGATGACTGAGCATTGTGACCGAATTCCACCGATCCAGCAATCTCCAGGCGTCGCCCATGGGAGTTCGCCGGTGGAGCCTTTCGGGTCGACACCCCGGCTTGATCAAAGAGAACCTACATCAGGATCTTCCTCTTCGTGCGATGGGAAACCCAAGGACCACCTCCTTTATTCTGATGTCTCGCAGCCCCGACGCTGCGAAACGACTCCCAGCAGGGACGTTTGCGGGAGGGGAAAGATCTCCTGGATTCCGCATCCGCCGCCACGGGAGCCCTGCCGCCGACAGTCCCTAGCACCACCACCTCCAAACGCCAAAGACAAAGGAGGCCGCGCCGCCCGGCAGCCAAGCCGATGGCGCCGCCGCTGCCAAAACACCGAGCCGCCTGTGCAGTCCGCCGTCGAGCTCAAGTGACGAACCCCGCCACCTAGCAGCAGGTCGTGCCACCATCGGAGCCTAGCACGCGCACACCCCGCCGCCAACCGCCACCAGACCCGCGCCCACCATCCTGCGTGACTGCCCCGCTCAAGGCGTCGACGGAGCCACTCGAGGGGCGTTGCAGACTTGCGTGACGAAAAGGCAAGTGGGACACCGGCCGTCGAGGTCTCCGCGGCCGCCGCATCATGGCCGAGCCACCCCAGATTCCATCGGCGGCGCCACCCCGGCCAGCACCGGCTGCCCCCGCAGACCCGACCACTGGCCACCGCCAGAAGAACCAGGGCCGCCGTCCCGGCGTCCGTGCTCCGCCGTCCGCGCCGGCCGTCCAAGGCCGACTCACGCATCTGGCCGGAGTCCTCCCGCCGCGTTTGTGCTGAGGAGGCGATGACCCGCCGGCCGCCGTCCACCACGCGGAGGGTTGTGCCCCCGGTGGCTTCCTCCGGCTGCGGCGGGTGAGGTGACTCAGCACACCACTGCATGTGTAGTGCGCAAGTCGATGACATAATACTCACAGAAGGACTTATCTGTGAATATTACATCCCTCAGAGTAGTACAAGAGAAACACAGCGGGTCCAGGCAAAACTATAGGATACAAACTTCATTACAAAATCTCGAGAATCTCTTTGAAGATCAAAGAAGATCTCAGCAAATGAAACATCAGAAGAACAATTCGAAGCTCCAAGCTGGAGAAGAACTCTAGCTTAGAACTAAATCTACTACGGCTGATGTCAGCCCTAATCTATGGCTTGTAACAGCTAAGTCCAAGAATGGACTTCACCTACACCTTGATAGCTTCTTCTCCATCAGCGTTGTTGATGACGATGCTTTCCTGACTAAGTAAGAGATGACTCCATCTGGCTTCATGAGGTAGTGATGGCTTCACGATGACGACTTCCCTCAGGCTTCAACTCTAAGCAGGGGGTCAAACGGGAACGAATGAGTAACGAGCGTTACTCAGCAAGTTCATGATATATAGGGAATAGTTTGATGCACTATCTACAGCTTTAGACTCAAAAGAGTCATAAGCTAATGCAAGGTTTTTGTAAATCTTTCTTCAAGAGGTTGCTTTTAATTCTGAAGACTATGCCCGCCACATCTTCACAGGACTAGAACTTTCATGGAGTTGCCTTTCCTGCGGCGTTCGCAGCTCCTTCCCGGAACAAGGGGTAACATGTCACATCCTTTTACACTCTGCAGAGGTGCGTTACTTTACCCATGGACGACCAAGACCATGTTGCAAAACCAGGCTCGAGATCCTGTCCACTCCCACTCAGGTGTGGGGCCCGGTTGTTGGTCCAAGCCAAACCGTGCTTCTCCACACAACGCATGCCCACCCATTTCTGCCAGCAGGTTGAACGCCTGATTCCACCCCTCACGATGGATATCTACGCGCCCCTGGCAGACCATCATAGACCCGTAGAGTCCGTGGGAACTAAGGGATCCCACCCATGTGCATGTAGTCCCGCAGAACCTACAGCGTACGTCTATGGCAGCCCGTTGACATGCAAACAAGAAAAGTATCACGGCTGACTTACTCCCCCCATAGAAGACCCATGGTTAACGTGAATTTACGGCGCAAGAATCCTGACGGCAGTTGTGATTAATCCTAGGTAATACGTTCCCGTGCAGATGGAACCTTCCTTTGACCTATTCATCTTACCATGGTTCCATCCGCCCACCAAACAGAACACTACCACTCGGGTAGTCATTCAATTAGTCATATTATTATAAAAAATAGGATCATGCATTCTTTTGAGAGTAGGTGATAAGACGATAGGGCCTTTGCAATTAGTTTGCTATGAAGTACTGCAAAGGATATGAGCAAGTGATGAACTTGTCTGAGATTGAAATAACCATAATAATTCATGTCTTCGGGTTCGAGGGTCTCGTAGAAAATCCCGACATCTGAAAGATAGCAAAGTAGTCCCGGTAAGGACTATGGAAAACAATGGCAAGAATGATACATGCATAGTAATGAGATGCATCGTGATTTACCCTGGAAAATACCCCAGCTTACAAGTGTAAGCCACGTTTGATACGCTATCATAATCACACTTCTTTTAGGTGAATTGTTTCGTTACTTGTGGTGATGTTGTTATTACTTGTTTTAGAACTACATGTGTTTCACTTTTACTTAGCAAACAAATGTTATCATGTTTAAGTAGAAGTGTTGATTACTTGGTGAGGTAACAAGATAATAGCACATGGAAAACAACTAGTGAAAAGATAACAGTCGCATTTCGTTTTATATTTAAAAAGTGTAGAGCTAGTGCCAAGGAGTTTTATTGAAAACGATGAACGATTACAATTAATCTATCATCACCTAACTTTCTAATGCTTGGTCATAATAGGTTTATTATGTTTGAGAACATTTGAGGGTTTTATTAATAAAGAAAATAATATGTGGCAGTTATTTCTTGTCATAATGAAATATTAATAGAGTTCCAGTAGATATTTGGATACAAGTTTATAATTTAATCAAAATGTTTGACATATTTGAATTGGAAATGCTTTTCTCTTTAATTTGATATATCATTCAATGCCTTTTGAAAATATTTGAATAAATGATTAATTTATTAATTTTAAATGAATTAAACGACTAGGCAAATATTGCACTCATGAAATCTTGGTCCAATGACTATGAAAACATCATATATGAGTTGCATTTGTTATTTGGAGCATTTTGGTTTATAACTTGTAATTTTCTGATTTTATGAATTATTTATTATTTTCTCAATTTTAAATGATTTATTTTAATTATAGAAAATATTAATTCTTAAACTTTATCAAATATTTTTAAAAAGTTGATAATCATTTAGATTATATCTTTATAAACAATTCCATATTTTATTTATATTTTTCTGATTATTAGATTAAAAGTTATTGGATTAATAGGATTTATTTATTTTCTGCCAATATTCAAATTGACACGTGGGTCCCACCTGTCATATACTGATTTAATTCAAAAAATAAAGAAAGGGAATATGACGACATGGTGACGTCATGGCTAGGTCATTGGAATTGAGGATTTCTACTGTGGTTTAGCAATCCATCGATTGAGCGTAAATTGGTTCGATTCAATGGGTCCTAGAGCTAGAGGAGAGCAAGAGGAAGCTGTTGGTGGTGGCGGAATGACCATATGGTCATCGGAGACTCGCCGGCGACGAGATTTGCGGCAGCCGGCTACGGCACTCGATGAACGCTATGGAATTAGCACGATTTTGCCGAATGAAAGGCACCACGAGGTGCGCCATCTCACCAGGAGCTCGAGGATGAGGTCGGGGAGGCCAGGACCCGTCGGAATCAACCGGAATCGACCGCGGCTTCCGGCGGCCGGTGATGAAGAGGATGGCCCGATTCGGCCTTCTCCGGTCCTCCCAGCAAACGAGCTACGGTGATCTCAGATCCTCCGGGGATGGCCGGAATCAACGGTAATGACTGGCGGCCATGGATTAGGGTTTCGGGTTTTCTCGGTTCAACTACAGAGAAGAAGAGGCAATGAGCGAGGGAGAGAGCATGTGCGGCACGGCCTATCGGCCTGGAGGTCTTATCCTCCCGCGAGGCGGCAAGCAGGTCGTGGCAACGACCACGCCACGGCGGCGCTCTCCTCTGCGTTCTGGCAGAGGAAGAAGAAAGGAAAACATAAAGGCGATTTTTGATACCCCCTGTAATTTCTATAATTTGCAATCAAGCCCCTCTGTTATAAAAACTGAGAAGAAAAGCTATGTTTTCTGGACCTATCTGTGAAGATAAAAATTATTAAAAAATATATTTGGAAAGCTCATCAAATTTGCAATCTCACCATGTTTCGTTTTGGTGAATTGGAGCAATATTTCTATTTTTTATTTAGGGTGCTAGATTAAGTGATTTTTGTTGTTTTTCCCTCTATTTAATTTATTAAATGTCTTAAAATTTATTTTAGGCATGAATATCATAATCACACCACACACATATGGTTCACCAAGTGGTGTGTTCTCATTGGACCTTCTTGGATACAAACTCCATTAGAAAATGATTTGGTAACATTACTTGGTATTGTTTCTGTGTATGGAAATGATGTTCACTTAATAAAGAATTTTATCCCATGACATACTAAATTATTTTTATTAGGTAATGAACTTATTTTCTCTTATGATGCTTTGTTATTTCCTAATTGAAACTCCTAGCAAATTTGGTTGACATTTTACTGAGGTTTGTGCATTCTATGTTTGCTGTTTTCAGTACTTGATCAAATGGAAAACATGTGTGGTTTTGGAATCTGATTTACTTGTTTTCCACATAGGTTTCAATTGTGGATAATATCTAATGTTGTTTTAAAACATGTAATCATTTACATGGTTATATATGGATGAGTTTTTGTTATCATCTGTAAGTCTTACATGTGAAAAGGATTTGGAAAACAAGGTTTTAAGCTTGTTTTCATCTACCTCCACATATCAAGACATGTGGATATAATGGCTGGTTATTATCCCATACTTGATAGTTGTTTCCAATAAAGATATTATTATGAGTTCCTCATCTCTGATGAGCTTGACAGAGGTTAATGATTCTCTATTATATCCTAATGACTCACTGGATAAATTCTTATGCTCCCTTACTGATGCAGGGTTGCTTCCTGTGGTCTTGTGTTGCTTGATGTTCTTCTCTCTAGTTACCACTAGCCTTCAAACATTGCCTTGGTCCTTTGCAAGAAATATCATCCCTTGATGGTCTCTTGATCTTAAGACATTCACCACTAGAGCTGATAGGATATATGGAGTGGTTCCCAGATACTAACTTCAGCAGTAAATTGTAGCTCCTGATGAAATGAATTCATTTGATTCCATAACCATTTCATTCTTATGGTGTGTTCAATTATGATGAAAAGTAGATTTATTGAAACTCAGTTGTTTTTAATGCTTACATGAATATTCTGTTCACAAGATTGATCTGACCTTGCAATCAAATTATTCTTATATAACATCAAACACTTGGATTTCAACATGTTGCTTGTTTTCTTCCTTATCTTGGTTTCTTCCTTACTTATAAGTAGTTCAAGTTATAATGTGGTTTATTATTTTCTCCTTGTTATACTTTTCCTTCTATGGATCATGGTTTTATATATAATAGAATGTAGGTGTATTTTATACATCCTTTTTCCCTATGCATATAAGAAGAATTTGTTGACAAGTTTGCAAGGCTTGCCCTCAAATTACTTTTCATATACAAATGGTTGATAGATCCAAGGTTATCAAACCTTATGTTTATTTGTATATGACACTCAATTGTTAGAGCCTACAAAAGTGATTTGTTAACAAGGTTGCAAACTTGTTACCAAACTACTTCTATATAACACCAACATTAGAATACCACATTGTTTCTAGATAGATAAATAAGAATTGATCTTGGTGTATGATTTTCCAAATTCTTCAGGATAGATTGAGCTAGCACTTCTAAGACATCCTAGATAATCCTTCTATGAATCTACTTGTGGTAGTTCCTCCTTTCTTGTGGTGGCTTCTCTTGCATATTGTCTTGGAGAAGATTGGGAAAAAAGATAAAATTTTCTAGGCAACATAACAAGATCTATATTAAGAGTTAGTTCATGCTTTTGTTATCCTTCCATAAACTTCTTAATTTATTTCCCATAAGATAGGTACTTGTCTCATACATGATTAGTTTTACTTAGATTTTAATTCAATTCTTCTAATGGAGGTTATATCTTGTTGTTATTCATTACTTGTATTCAGGGATACTTGATTTGTTGATTATTGATGTGGTTGGAAATATAGAGTGTTTTTGGGATGATGACTTAAGATCATTAGTTGATCAAATGATTCATTGAGGTGTTGAGATTTCATATGCTCACTTGTATAAGATGTTTAATACAATGAGCATAAGAAGGTTATTGGGTTTAATGACTTATGTCATAATTGATAGTTGTTTTTCTCAGGTGTCTTGATTTTATTTCATCCTCTTATTTTGTAAACATAATGCAGATGTTGAGTTTTGAAAATATCATATGTGATGATCAAAGTTTTAACAGTAGGTTAAGAAGATTATTTCTTCATTTAGGTACTTCTGTTATGATGGATGAGATATGTACATATTCGATAAATATGTTAATACAATTAGTATGTCATTTCCCACTGGTGATTTTTGAGTTAAGACTTGTGGGTATCATTTGTATTCTATTAAACCTTTGTTATTTACTTGTGAAGGTTAACTTAGTAGTTACTAAATAGTTTGGAGAGATGTGGTGTGAATGATTGATATCTTAAAGAGTTATTGTTTGAGAGGATATAACACCTCTATTAATGAGATGGTTCAATTGTGTATTACTTATTGGTGGAAGTATGATTATCAATTGTGTGATTTGGATATTCACCTCTCTTTGAGTTCTAGATACCTAGTGAATTATCCCAAGTCACTTATAGACTTGAGGTTAGACTTGTTAAGAGTTTATATTGGTCAAAACCAATTTATGGTTTGTGTAACCAAATGATTTGTTTTCTTAAGATACTTGTTATAAAGATCATTCCAAATGTACTCTTAACTAGATGAACTAGACCTATTTCATCATGTCAAGTGAAACTTTGGTCACTTTGATTCGTTTCAACTTTCGCGCCAAAATTTCCCGTACTTTTAGATGCATGCTTTGCAAATGCACATATTAAATTTAAATCCTTATAACCTCCCAAACACTGGGATGGTACAGTATCTCCCCCTTAACAAGAACTTCGTCCTGAAGTTCAACCTCTCTCACGTAAAGATAGGTAGAGAGAACTTCTGTAGACCGTTGAATCTTCACAGCTGTTTTCTTGTGTTGACCTCGGCATGTGTAACATCTTGTCTTTATTTTTCACCTTCCATTTTCTTGCATGATAACCTAACACTAGGTCTGTTATTATGACAACTCTGTTGGTTACTATACCTTCCTAATGGTTTCACGAAGAACACGTGGTATTTCCACCACATAGTGGATACCAAGTTCCGTTCTTCGATGAATAGGTATGGTTTCCTACCTCTGAGAACTTTATGAAGAACATGTGGTGTATCCACCAAATGATGAATAACGAATAAGATGCTTCAGGTACATTGGATATCGTCTATGTTTAGGACTCCATTTGGTTCAATCTAATGGTCTCAAGAGAAATACTACTCAAAGAAACTTGTACAACGTAGTGTACATTGACTAAGACTCAATTTTTAGTGAAAATATCTTCGAGTTTCCTCGAGATTTAACTCTTCCCTATAGGTGACTATAACCTATTCCACGGGTGGCTTCCTATGGTCCTTCTATATCTTTGGGTTTGGACTTCTACATATTTCTTTCTAGGATACAACTACTCATGTTATTTTCTTGGCATCACTTATGGTATATCTCCATGTTTTGATGAAGTATATTTCCAACTCCAAACAAGATGTGGAATGTGGTCCATTCCCATCAGTGGCTTCATTGTCATCTTCCTTTTTGACTTTCTGGTCTTCTAGAGCTTTGGTGGTTGCTTCAATCTGCTGATTACCCAGACCGCTCTCATTCTAATCCTATACCCTCTAGACTAGTAACATCAAGAAAGAACAGTGTTTGCACATGCATTTTCACATCAAGTTCAATCCTCATGTACAGATCTAGTCAATCAAAGATCCAAATAAGATGCAATAAATCTCAAATGCAGTTATCACTCATGCATCAAAAGCCTGTGAAATAAAAGTACTTAGAGTAAAACATCTCAAGTACCAAGGCTCTTAAATGCTATACACTACAAGTAGGTATATAGTACCTTGTAATCCTAGTCTACACCACCACTCTTTGACTTGATCATTACTCCAATTGCATGCCTTTCTGCAATGGAATAAACCAAGACAAAATGATCCTATAGTAGTTTTTTTTTACTTGATTCCACATAAGACTAAGTATTATGTAATTGAATTAATTCATCTTGATTATGATAAACTTCTCATGGCATATGTTGATCCTTCATGTTGTTGATCACATCATAGAAGTAGTACTGTAGCTTCCATCAATGCTTATGCCTTCTCCTAATTCTACACTATACTATACTATACTGATTCACCACTAAAGTTGATAACTAAGGATATGGTATTTACCCCATAGTTACCATGGTCTAATGACTCTTCATGATTCCCAAACATCCCTTCTTGAGGACTCCCTTACTATCTCAATACTGTGTTCTACTCCATCCAATTAATTCATAGAATGGGGTAATCCTCACTTTGACTTAATCATCTCTGACTATGTCACTCTTTTTCTCATTGAAACTGATACATTCTAGACTTCTAACTATTCATACCTAGGTATAAATAAAATAGATAAGTATATTCACTCAAGTTGAGTCAGAATATTCTATACAAGTATGATCATATCATTCTCAAGTGAATGATCATCATATTTGTAGGAAGTGTGGTTTAGATAAGATGGCTTCCTATAATCTTTACCAACCTACAGATCTCCTAAAAGGTTTTAAACCTAAGGTCGCTTCGCTCTGATACCATCTGAGGTGACTCAGCACACCACTGCATGTGTAGTGCGCAAGTCGATGACATAATACTCACAGAAGGACTTATCTGTGAATATTACATCCCTCAGAGTAGTACAACAGAAACACAGCGGGTCCAGGCAAAACTATAGGATACAAACTTCATTACAAAATCTCGAGAATCTCTTTGAAGATCAAAGAAGATCTCAGCAAATGAAACATCATAAGAACAATTCGAAGCTCCAAGCTGGAGAAGAACTCTAGCTTAGAACTAAATCTACTACGGCTGATGTCAGCCCTAATCTATGGCTTGTAACAGCTAAGTCCAAGAATGGACTCCACCTACACCTTGATAGCTTCTTCTCCATCAGTGTTGTTGATGACGATGCTTTCCTGACTAAGTAAGAGATGACTCCATCTGGCTTCATGAGGTAGTGATGGCTTCATGATGACGACTTCCCTCAGGCTTCAACTCTAAGGAGGGGGTCAAACGGGAACGAATGAGTAACGAGCGTTACTCAGCAACTTTATGATATATAGGGAATAGTTTGATGCACTATCTACAGCTTTAGACTCAAAAGAGTCATAAGCTAATGCAAGGTTTTTGTAAATCTTTCTTCAAGAGGTTGCTTTTAATTCTGAAGACTATGCCCGCCAGATCTTCACAGGACTAGAACTTTCATGGAGTTGCCTTTCCTGCGGCGTTCGCAGCTCTTTCCCGGAACAAGGGGTAACATGTCACATCCTTTTACACTCTGCAGAGGTGCGTTACTTTACCCATGGACGACCAAGACCATGTTGCACAACCAGGCTCGAGATCCTGTCCACTCTCACTCAGGTGTGGGGCCCGGTTGTTGGTCCAAGCCAAACCGTGCTTCTCCGCACAACGCATGCCCACCCATTTCTGCTAGCAGGTTGAACGCCTGATTCCACCCCTCACGATGGATATCTACACGCCCCTGGCAGACCATCATAGACCCGTAGAGTCCGTGGGAATTACGGGATCCCACCCACGTGCATGTAGTCCCGCAGAACCTACAGCGTACGTCTCTGGCAGCCCGTTGACATGCGAACGAGAAAAGTATCACGGCTGACTTACTCCCCCCATAGAAGACCCATGGTTAACGCGAATTTACGGCGCAAGAATCCTAGCGGCAGTTGTGATTAATCCTAGGTAATACGTTCCCGTGCAGATGGAACCTTCCTTTGACCTATTCATCTTACCATGGTTCCATCCGCCCACCAAACAGAACACTACCACTCGGGTAGTCATTCAATTAGTCATATTATTATAAAAAATAGGATAATGCATTCTTTTGAGAGTAGGTGATAAGACGATAGGGTTTTTGCAATTAGTTTGCTGTGAAGTAGTGCAAAGGATATGAGCAAGTGATGAACTTGCCTGAGATTGAAATAACCATAATAATTCATGTCTTCGGGTTCGAGGGTCTCGTAGAAAATCCCGACATCTGAAAGATAGCAAAGTAGTCCCGGTAAGGACTACGGAAAACAATGGAAAGAATGATACATGCATAGTAATGAGATGCATCGTGATTTACCCTGGAAAATACCCCAGCTTACAAGTGTAAGCCACGTTTGATACGCTATCATAATCACACTTGTTTTAGGTGAATTGTTTTGTTACTTGTGGTGATGTTGTTATTACTTGTTTTAGACCTACATGTGTTTCACTTTTACTTAGCAAACAAATTTTATCATGTTTAAGTAGAAGTGTTGATTACTTGGTGAGGTAACAAGATAATAGCACATGGAAAACAACTAGTGAAATGATAACAGTCACATTTCGTTTTATATTTAAAAAGTGTAGAGCTAGTGCCAAGGAGTTTTATTGAAAACGATGAACGATTACAATTAATCTATCATCACCTAACTTGCTAATGCTTGGTCATAATAGGTTTATTATGTTTGAGAACATTTGAGGGTTTTATTAATAAAGAAAATAATATGTGGCAACTAGTTCTTGTCATAATGAAATATAATAGAGTTCCAGTAGATATTTGGATACAAGTTTATAATTTAATCAAAATGTTTTATGTTTGACATATTTGAATTGGAAATGCTTTTCTCTTTAATTTGATATATCATTCAATGCCTTTTGAAAATATTTGAATAAATGATTAATTTATTAATTTTAAATGAATTAAACGACTAGGCAAATATTGCACTCATGAAATCTTGGTCCAATGACTATGAAAACATCATATATGAGTTGCATTTGTTATTTGGAGCATTTTGGTATATAACTTGTAATTTTCTGATTTTATGAATTATTTATTATTTTTCTCAATTGTAAATGATTAATTTTAATTATAGAAAATATTAATTTTTAAACTTTATCAAATATTTTTAAAAAATTGATAATCATTTAGATTATATTTTTATAAACAATTCCATATTTTATTTATATTTTTCTGATTATTAGATTAAAAGTTATTGGATTAATAGGATTTATTTATTTTCTGCCAATATTCAAATTGACACGTGGGTCCCACCTGTCATATACCGATTTAATTCAAAAAATAAAAAAGAAAGGGAATATGACGTCATGGTGACGTCATGGCTAGGTCATTGGAATTGGGGATTTCTACTGTGGTTTAGCAATCCATCGATTGAGTGTAAATTGGTTCGATTCAATGGGTCCTAGAGCTAGAGGAGAGCAAGAGGAAGCTGTTGGTGGTGGCGGAATGACCATATGGTCATCGGAGACTCGCCGGCGACGAGGTTTGCGGCGGCCGGCGACGGAACTCGATGAACGCTATGGAATTAGCACGATTTTGCCGAATGAAAGGCACCACGAGGTGCGCCATCTCACCAGGAGCTCGAGGATGAGGTCGGGGAGGCCAGGACCCGTCGGAATCGACAGCGGCTTCCGGTGGGCGGTGATGAAGAGGATGGCCCGATTCGGCCTCCTCCGGTCCTCCCAGCAAACGAGCTTCACATGGGAGATAGAGGGCGTCGAGAGGGAGCTCGCGGTGGTCTCAGATCCTCCGGGGATGGCCGGAATCAACGGCAATGGCCGGCGGCCATGGATTAGGGTTTCGGGTTTTCTCGGTTCAACTACAGAGAAGAAGAGGCAATGAGCGAGGGAGAGAGCATGTGCGGCACGGCCTATAGGCCTGGAGGTCTTATCCTCCCGCGAGGCGGCAAGCAGGTCGTGGCAACGACCACGCCACGGCGGCGAGAAGAAAGGAAAACATAAAGGCGATTTTCGATACCCCCTGTAATTTCTATAATTTGCAATCAAGTACCTCTGTTATAAAAACTGAGAAGAAAAGCTATGTTTTCTGGACCTATCTGTGAAGATAAAAATTATTAAAAAATATATTTGGAAAGCTCATCAAATTTGCAATCTCACCATGTTTTGTTTTGGTGAATTGGAGCAATATTTCTATTTTTTATTTAGGGTGCTAGATTAAGTGATTTTTGTTGTTTTTCCCTCTATTTAATTTATTAAATGTCTTAAAATTTATTTTAGGCATGAATATCATAATCACACCACACACATATGGTTCACCAAGTGGTGTATTCTCATTGGACCTTCTTGGATACAAATTCTTTTAGAAAATGATTTGGTAACATTACTTGGTATTGTTTCTGCGTATGGAAATGAAGTTCACTTAATAAAGAATTGTATCCCATGACATACTAAATTATTTTTATTAGGTAATGAACTTATTTTCTCTTATGAGGCTTTG
The DNA here is from genome assembly GCA_028641055.1 of Alopecurus myosuroides. Classification (NCBI taxonomy): domain Eukaryota; kingdom Viridiplantae; phylum Streptophyta; class Magnoliopsida; order Poales; family Poaceae; genus Alopecurus; species Alopecurus myosuroides. Next base: position 306,597,990 of record CM054063.1, on the reverse strand, counting down.
TTATTTCCTAATTGAAACTCCTAGCAAATTTGGTTGACATTTTACTGAGGTTTGTGCATTCTATGTTTGCTGTTTTCAGTACTTGATCAAATGGAAAACATGTGTGGTTTTGGAATCTGATTTACTTGTTTTCCACATAGGTTTCAATTTTGGATAATATCTAATGTTGTTTTAAAACATGTAATCAGTTACATGGTTATATATGGATGAGTTTTTGTTATCATCTGTAAGTCTTACATGTGAAAAGGATTTGGAAAACAAGGTTTTAAGCTTGTTTTCATCTACCTCCACATATCAAGACATGTGGATATAATGGCTGGTTATTATCCCATACTTGATAGTTCTTTCCAATAAAGATATTATTATGAGTTCCTCATCTCTGATGAGCTTGACAGAGGTTAATGATTCTCTATTATATCCTAATGACTCACTGGATAAATTCTTATGCTCCCTTAGTGATGCAGTGTTGCTTCCTGTGGTCTTCTGTTGCTTGATGTTTTTCTCTCTACTTACCACTAGCCTTCAAACATTGCCTTGGTCCTTTGCAAGAAATATCATCCCTTGATGGTCTCTTGATCTTAAGACATTCACCACTAGAGCTGATAGGATATATGGAGTGGTTCCCAGATACTAACTTCAGCAGTAAATTGTAGCTCCTGATGAAATGAATTCATTTGATTCCATAACCATTTCATTCTTATGGTGGGTTCAATTATGATGAAAAGTAGATTTATTGAAACTCAGTTGTTTTTAATGCTTACATGAATATTCTGTTCACAAGATTGATCTGACCTTGCAATCAAATTATTCTTATATAACATCAAACACTTGGATTTCAACATGTTGCTTGCTTTCTTCCTTATCTTGGTTTCTTCCTTACTTATAAGTAGTTCAAGTTATAATGTGGGTTATTATTTTCTCCTTGTTATACTTTTCCTTCTATGGATCATGGTTTTATATATAATAGAATGTAGGTGTATTTTATACATCCTTTTTCCCTATGCATATAAGAAGAATTTGTTGACAAGTTTGCAAGGCTTGCCCTCAAATTACTTTTCATATACAAATGGTTGATAGATCCAAGGTTATCAAACCTTATGTTTATTTGTATATGACACTCAATTGTTAGAGCCTACAAAAGTGATTTGTTAACAAGGTTGCAAACTTGTTACCAAACTACTTCTATATAACACCAACATTAGAATACCACATTGTTTCTAGATAGATAAATAAGAATTGATCTTGGTGTATGATTTTCCAAATTCTTAAGGATAGATTGAGCTAGCACTTCTAAGACATCCTAGATAATCCTTCTATGAATCTACTTGTGGTAGTTCCTCCTTTCTTGTGGTGGCTTCTCTTGCATATTGTGTTGGAGAAGATTGGGAAACAAGATAAAATTTTCTAGGCAACATAACAAGATCTAGATTAAGAGTTAGTTCATGCTTTTGTTATCCTTCCATAAACTTCTTAATTTATTTCCCATAAGATAGGTACTTGTCTCATACATGATTAGTTTTACTTAGCTTTTAATTCAATTCTTCTAATGGAGGTTATATCTTGTTGTTATTCATTACTTGTATTCAGGGATACTTGATTTGTTGATTATTGATGTGGCTGGAAATATAGAGTGTTTTTGGGATGATGACTTAAGATCATAAGTTGATAAAATGATTCATTGAGGTGTTGAGATTTCATATGCTCACTTGTATAAGATGTTTAATACAATGAGCATAAGAAGGTTATTGGGTTTAATGACTTATGTCATAATTGATAGTTGTTTTTCTCAGGTGTCTTGATTTTATTTCATCCTCTTATTTTGTAAACATAATGCAGATGTTGAGTTTTGAAAATATCATATGTGATGATCAAAGTTTTAACAGTAGGTTAAGAAGATTATTTCTTCATTTAGGTACTTCTGTTATGATGGATGAGATATGTACATATTCGATAAATATGTTAATACAATTAGTATGTCATTTCCCACTGGTGATTTTTGAGTTAAGACTTGTGGGTATCATTTGTATTCTATTAAACCTTTGTTATTTACTTGTGAAGGTTAACTTAGTAGTTACTAAATAGTTTGGAGAGATGTGGTGTGAATGATTGATATCTTAAAGAGTTATTGTTTGAGAGGATATAACACCTCTATTAATGAGATGGTTCAATTGTGTATTACTTATTGGTGGAAGTATGATTATCAATTGTGTGATTTGGATATTCACCTCTCTTTGAGTTCTAGATACCTAGTGAATTATCCCAAGTCACTTATAGACTTGAGGTTAGACTTGTTAAGAGTTTATATTGGTCAAAACCAATTTATGGTTTGTGTAACCAAATGATTTGTTTTCTTAAGATACTTGTTATAAAGATCATTCCAAATGTACTCTTAACTAGATGAACTAGACCTATTTCATCATGTCAAGTGAAACTTTGGTCACTTTGATTCGTTTCAACTTTCGCGCCAAAATTTCCCGTACTTTTAGATGCATGCTTTGCAAATGCACATATTAAATTTAGATCCTTATAACCTCCCAAACACTGGGATGTTACAGCGGGTGAAAGGGAAGGAGAGGGTGTGGGAGCGGCGGCGGCTAGGGTTTCGCCCGTGCCGCCCCCTGGGAGCGGCGCGTGCGTCCCTACTGTATGTACGTGAATGTGGAAAAGGTTTAAAACATCTTATATTATGGAACGGAGGGAGTATTTTTGAGAATCAGAGGAAATAAATTACCCACGGCAAGACATAAGTTCAAGGCTAGGAAGTACGCAGGCGAGCTGAATGCATGGAGCGCCCGCCGCCCAGGATTGAGCCGCAACGGAGTTGTCCGCCACTCTGGAACGGAGGCTGCCGCGGTCCGGCTTAGTTGAGATTAGCACCGAGTCAAGGCGGCGGTGAAAGATAAACAAGTCTGACTAATCTAAGGCACATCGTGTGGGCGACTGATGCGAATTTCAACTACGCGACTGGTGGGGTAGTAAATTGCTACATTAGACTCTTGTAGCAGCCCTGGAATATGTTACAGAGGCCATGACCCGGGCTGCAGCCCGGTCTGTCCGGGGGTGCAGTTCCGCCGCCCTTTGTTGAGTCCCGGATAGACACTCCGCAAAGAGTTTGACGCTCGGCAAAGTAAAACAGGCCAGTAGTGGTCATCGTAGCTAGCCAGGGGAGACACCAAGGTTTTGGTTCCCGGTAGGAAAAATTTCCCCAGGGGGGTCGGGATTGCCGGTGACCGCGGTTACCGGAAAATCCCGACCGGTTACCGGACGAATTTCAAAACCAAAATTTGAAAATTCAAAAAAATTGATTCCCAATATAACCTTTTACTGATGGGTTTTGTTAAAATTCAAAATTTTAAAAAAAATTGGGATTTTTTTACCAGGACGAGCATTTCCCGGGGGTGGTCGGGATCTCCGGTTACCGAGCGGTTACCGGATTTCCCGACCGGTAACCAAAACCATGGGAGACACGCCATTTGCACACACAAACATTTAGGGTGTCAATTCGAATACTCCAAGAAAACCTGCTGACGCGCTTTATCAAACCAGGGAAACATTAGGGAGTACATAAAGTTCACTTGACCTGTTGACACACTTTATCCAAGAAAACCAAGAAATAATCCATGTCCACAAGCTTTTATAACGCACTCAAACCGTGCACTATTATCGTAACGAATTAGTCTCTACGTGCTGCCTCTTTTTTCCATATGATTTCCAGTGGGGAACCAGGTTCCCCGTTCACGGTGATAAAGGAACAACCAATCGCAGCCCCTCAACGTGATGATATCTGTCACCACTAAAACCTGTCGAGTTAGGTCGAAAATCGGTGAAGGTCTCTTCCAGATCCGGATCAAAAGTATATAGGAGGACTTGGACGGAGCAAGTCAGGTCTTGGCTGTAGCTGGTGAGGCACCGAGAGGCTGCTGTGAACGTTGCCTCTCTGAGGAAGCACCAGCTGAGTAAACGCAGGTCACACAGACACCCCACCACCCGGCAAAACCAAGCAGAAACGGCTCTCCGAACAACTACTAGAGGTGCGTGAGCTAATCTCTCTCTCATTTAACCATCATCTGTCTTCGTTTTGTGTGCGTCATCTCTCCTCTAGCTAGTCCTCTCCGTCGAACCATCGGCAATTTTTCGCTCGAGTGCCCAGCAGCGACGGCCACGCCACCACGGCTTACGCCCATCCGGCATCCAGAAGATTTGTACGTGTTTGACCTTTGACGCCTAGCTACAGCTAGGTAAGCTGATTTCGATTCTCCTATATATGTGCAATTTCATTCTTTGATCCGTCCGGCTATGGCTTCCAGTCGTGTACTTGTATCAAGTGAATAGATTTCAGATTAGCTGAATCACAAGACTCAACTCGATTGTATTACTGTGAGGCAATGTTTACATATACAGATACAAGTCGTGGACTGGATCGTACTAAGAATCAGGAGCTAGCCTATGACTAGGAGAAAAACTGTTACAGAGTTACAACGTGTACACATGTATTGAATCGGTAAACTAATTTTATATGCGGCATGACCATTAGTAAAATCCTAAATCCGCCGCTGGTTGCAGGTGAGGCGCAAGTTGGTGGCTGCCATAGAGGTGCCGCGCGCGTTTTGCTACCAGAGGTATTTTTTTTCACTTTTGGGCCTCCTTGCATTCAGACCTTGTGGGACTATTTCAGTTTACAAGATAATTTACCATATGCAGGGCAGTCATAGTTACATGTTCTGTACTGAGATGAGATCGATCGTGGCTAATTCCACGGTGGACCGGACGCTACAGCGCCAAGTTCTCTCATTTGTCCTACTTCTGCTCCTTATTCCTGTGAAAGCTGACGGCGCCACACGGCCAGGCACTTCGCTGAGTTCCCAAGCTGCAACGCTTCTCCACTGGAGATCATCCGTCAAGTATCACTCCAAGAACCAGCTCGGGACCTGGAGAGACGATGGCATGTACCCGTGCAACTGGACCGGCATCACCTGCGGCGACACTCAGTCACGCGGCGGAGCAACCAGGGTGAAGGTCATCAGAGGGATTTCCCTCGGTGGCGCTGGCATCGCAGGGCAACTGGATGCCCTCAGGTTCCAATCACTCCCTTACCTCCTCAACCTCGACCTCAGCGACAACCATGGTCTCTCGGGAGATATCCCTCTTGCCATCGGCTCTCTCTCCATGCTTTCTAGACTCAATTTCTCCGGCGGTCAGCTCCAAGGCCAAATACCAGTAACAATCTGCAACCTTGGTAGCCTCACACACATGGACCTCTCCAACAACAATATCACGGGCCAAATCCCTGCTGCCTTGGGTAACCTCTCGAGGCTATCTTTTCTCTCTCTTTGGGGGAATAGGCTCTCCGGCAACATTCCATGGCAGCTCGGGCAGCTCGGGAACATCAGGGAGCTCGAATTAGGCTTGAACATCCTCTCTGGCCAGATACCTTCCTCCCTTGCAAACCTAACACTCCTCAACTATCTTGACCTTACTGAAAATCGCTTGTCCGGACCCATAATTCCAGAGCTAGGACAAGTCAAATCTCTGCAAGAACTATACTTGGGCGTAAACATCCTGAATGGCACACTTCCGCCCTCCCTTGGAAACCTCACAATGCTCAGGATCATGCACATACATATTAACAACCTCGGTGGTCCGATCCCCCAAGAGTTTGCGACGCTCTCGAGCTTGGTTGAGTTGAAGTTGTCAGAGAACCATTTTACTGGCTTGATTCCTTCCGGTGTTGCCGGCAACCTTACCTCGTTGACCAGTTTGGATCTTTCTAGTAACGATATAACTGGATCCATCCCTCATGAGCTTGGGAATCTTGTGAATCTAGAAGCACTCTACCTCTACAACAACTTTTTAGCTGGATCTGTGCCATCAAGTATTGGAAACATGTCTTCACTCAACGACATTTTAATAAATACCAATAATCTCTCTGGTCAATTGCCGTCTGAGTTTGGATATTTGGCAAATTTGGAACAACTTGGATCCTACGAAAACCAACTATCCGGCTTTATCCCTCAAAGTTTTGGAAAATTGGCGAGCATGACGCGAATGTACCTTTTCAATAATCAGCTCACCGGCCCTTTGCCTTCATCACTCTTCAACCTTACCAGTTTGGTCTACATTATACTCAGTAACAATCAACTGACCGGACACTTGCCAGATATGTGTCGAAGTAAAAAGCTACAGATGTTCCGAGTGACTAATAACAATCTCGATGGTCCTATCCCAAGAAGTTTGAGGGAATGCAGTTCACTAACATCCCTCGGAATCAGTCATAATCATATTGAGGGAAACATAACTGAATCATTTGGGGTGTATCCACATCTCAATGATATTAGATTATCTACAAACAACTTTGTAGGCCGTCTCTCGCCAAAATGGGGATCATGCCAAAACTTGACAATTATTGATTTTTCCAACAATATGATAGAAGGCGATATACCATCTGAGATCGGGAATCTAAAAAATCTTGGAAAGCTCATACTGAGTTTCAATAGGTTGACTGGTGAGATACCACCTGAAATTGGCAAGTTAACCAGCCTGTACTGGATGGATTTAAGAAACAATGAACTATCTGGCCAGATTCCTAAGCAAATTGGACAACTTAGCAATCTTGAGCAGCTTTATTTGTCGAGCAACCTATTGAGTGGCAAAATGGCAGAAGAGATGGGAAATTGTGTGAAACTGCAGTTATTAGAAATGAAGAACAACAGCTTTAATGGAAGTCTTCCTAGTAGCTTGGACAATTTAGCTTCCCTGCAAAGAATGCTTGATCTTAGTCTAAATAATCTCAGTGGGCCAATACCATCGGATCTTATCAAACTAGAGATGTTGATCTATGTGAACTTCTCGCACAACCAATTCAGTGGTGCTCTCCCTATATCGATTGCAAGCATGCAAAGCTTGTCAATGTTTGATGTATCATACAATTTCTTAGAAGGCCCCGTCCCAAAAGGGATCCATAATGCATCGGCAGAATGGTTTCTCCACAACAGAGGTCTTTGTGGAGACCTTGTTGGTCTGTCTCCTTGTGATTTGACCGCGGGTAATCATAGTCAAACGCATCAAAATTTCATACTATTGGTCGGTCTTCCTATGTTTGTCGCTACTATTGCAATAGCAGTTGCAGTTTCCCTTTTTGTTTGCCACAAGAAAGTATCTAAAAAATATGATGATATGAACAAAAGGGATGCATTCTCTGTATGGGACTTTGATGGTAGAATGGCATTTGAGGATATTGTCAATGCAACTGACAATTTTGATGAGAAGCATTGCATTGGAGAGGGATCATATGGTAGTGTTTATAAAGCCGAATTGCATGATGAACAAGTGGTTGCAGTAAAGAAACTCCATGACAGAAATGAAGAGGCAGATGATGAAGAAAGGTTCCAACATGAGATTGAAATGTTAACGAAAATACGCCAACGCAGCATCGTCAAGCTATATGGATATTGTTCTCATTCGCGGTACCGGTTCCTTGTATGCCAGTTTATACAGAGAGGAAATCTAGCTTCTGTCTTAAACAATGAAGAACTAGCAATCCAGTTCCATTGGAAAAGAAGAACAACTCTGATAAGAGATGTGGCTCAAGCCATCAGTTACCTCCATCATGACGTTCAACCACCCATAATTCATCGAGACATCACAAGTAGAAACATCTTATTAGATGTTAATTACAAAGCATTTGTCTCAGATTTCGGCATTGCAAGAATCTTAAAACCCGATTCATCAAATTGGAGTGCACTGGCGGGGACCTATGGCTACATAGCACCTGGTATGATTATTTAGTGCAATACTATTATCCTCTAGTAAACTGTGTTAATAGGAATTATCTGCATTAATGCATGCTCCTGATTCTTACGTTTCTATGGTATATGCAGAATTTTCTTACACGTCTGTTGTTACGGAGAAATGTGATGTATATAGCTTTGGTGTTGTGGTGCTTGAAGTGTTGACGGGCAAACATCCAGGAGACGTGCAAAATTTTATTTCTTCACTGGGGGACCAATTTCTCCTAGAAGAAATTTTGGATAAACAACTTCCACGACCTGAAACCGATGAAGAGAAAGACATGAAACGGTGCATCTCTGTGGCATTTGACTGCCTATGTCCTTCACCAAAAGAAAGGCCAACTATGCTGAATGTTTATCGAGATCTTGTCATCTAAAGTTACATGTTATATTCTTGAAGATATATCGTCTTATGCTTGTTTCGTTCAGAATAAACTTGGGCAACCTTAGATGTCCAATCATCTACAAACCAAATATGTAATGTTATTTATGTTGGTCATCATAAATTATATGGAAAAAGAATTTTGATTGTACAATTTCCGTCTTGTTAGTATATATTGGAAGGGGCTTGAGAGTGATGATAATTTTTCCTCTAAAAGACATTTCAGGAACTTGCTATTGCCCTATTCCAACGGATGCCACTCGCAGATACAGATTTTCTCTATTTGAACTGTATTAATTGTATCCACTATCAGCTTAGCTGGTCGTGCAAGAAACGGAATATTGATGTGGAATACATATACGCAACAAGAAAGTGAGGATCTTAGAAGAGTAGACCGCTGCTATTTGGCAGACGCGACATATTTTGGCAGCGCGCGCATCAACGCGGAAGAGAGCTATCTCTGTCCGAGTTGGGCGAGAGAAGAATATAGCCGCAGTTTAGGACCGCTGCATGAAGAGACTTTGACGGTACCCGTAGTTAGTGTGATCCATTCATTCTAGCAGATCCAAAAAAGGGGTGGTTTTCGCTGCAGATGAGACATTGAGACGATACATATGCAAGAATATAACATGTAGTTGCGCTGAAAGTGTAGCAGATTGGATGTCCTGCGTGTCTAGCTAGCCTGGAGATCATACATGGAAAGCGATTAAGAGTGTGCCATGCAGCAGTGTCACGTACGCTGTGTCGTGTGTTGGCCTCTGAACCATACCATGTTGTTTGCAGTAGTACCTGGACCTGAGAACAAGGTCTTTTTTCCCTTCAGTATCGATCGATCAGCCAAATCTGGCTCTTGGACTACAGGTGCGGTTGTGAGGATTTGTTCTCGGTGAAATCTATGTATGAGGATCTGTTCATACTGTTTTTCTTAAAAAATATCAGTGGAAATTGAAAATTCCTCTAAATATTAAGATCTTTATGTGGTTTCTAGATAAAAAAGTTTTGCTTACGAGGGATAACTTAGCTAAAATAAATTGGAAAGGTGATACGCATCGTCCCTTTTGTGGGGATGAGGAGTCTATCGATCACCTTTTCATTTCATGTCCGTTCGCAAAACTTGTCTGGCATGTAGTTTGTTGTACATATAATATTCCTCCCCTCCAATGTGACTAATATGTTTGGAAATTGGTTAAATGAGATTGACACTAAGACCAAGAATAGAATTTGCATTGGTGTTTTGGCTATTTGTTGGTCTTGGAAATGTAGGAACAATCTTGTCTTTAATAGGAAGGAAAATTTTCATGTCTTACAAGTTATCTCGTTGGCGGTGCATTGGATCCAGCTGTGAGCTTTCTTGCTACCTTCGGATCAAAGGAAGCGTATGCTGGATGGATGCAAGCGCCTTCTTTGGTGGCACAGGATTTTTCTCCCGTCATACGTGGCAGCATATCAATAGGCTTTTGTAGTTTTGTTTTGCTTGTCATTTTACGGGAGGCCTGTCTCTTTGTGTGGACTAATTCTGTGTAAACGCTTAAACATTTCTGTAACTCAATAAGTAATAAAGGCTGTGTGCATCACTCGATGCAGAGGCCGGGGCTTTACCCCTTTTCGGAAAAAAAAGGTGTGCTCGTGAGTATGGCGATTGGTGACTGGCTGCTAAGCCCGTACGACACCACCTCGCGGTGGGTCGCGACCTACTCGTCCACGAGCTCTCCGACAACTGAGGAGGGCCCTCCACTTGTCGGTACTCTCATCCTTCGACACAAGGTGGCCAGTATTCTACTCCTCGATGTTGAGGAAAGGGTCATCGATGCTCGTTATCTCCGGGAGGGCAAGCCGTGGAGATCGGTGTTGGAAATATGCCCTAGAGGAAATTGTGTATGTGATACATCTCAAACGTATCTATAATTTCTGATGTTCCATGTTGTTTTCATGTCATATGCTACATGTTCATATACACTTTATGTCATTTTATGGATTTTCTCGGACTAACCTATTGACAAGATGCCACAGAGTCAGTTCCTGTTTTCTGTTGTTTTTTGTTTCAGAAAAGTTGTTCTGAAAATATTCTTGGAATTGGACGAAACAAAATCTCAGGGTCTTAGAAAGTTGTCATGTACACGGAGTCCGAGGGGGGCCCTGGAGGGCCCACACTATAGGGCGGCGCACCCCCCTTGGCCGCGCCACCAGGTGGTGTGGCCCCCCTGGCCACCCATCGACGTTGCCCTCTCGCCTATTTAAACTCCTCCACGGGTTAACCCAAAATACCCCAAGCCTTTTTCCACCAAAAGTTCCGTAGACGCCGTTATCGTCAACCCTAGTTCGGGAGGGTTCTGAAACTCTCCCCGGCACCCTGCCGGAAGGGAGAATCATCACCGAAGAAAATAACGATGTTTACATTGTTTACATTACACACTTTCCTGAATGCAATTATCAGTTGCTTGCAACTTAATACCCGACGTTTCATTGGATTACGCTTCGAGGGTGGATTATTAGTCATAGATGTAGTTGGATAACGGTCTATGAATCTTGTTGTAATGCGAGCATGAATCATATAGTAATCATCATGTCATGCATATGCACTACGGTGCAGTCTTTATATCTGTCAATTGCCCAGCTGTAAATTGTTTACCCAACTTGTTATCTATCTATTTTGGAGAGACACCACTAGTGAACTGTGGACCCCGGTTCATTTATTTACACTCATAACACAACCGCTGCAATCACTGTTTTCTCTACTGCAATTACTATTTTCCTCTCATTCACAGCCATCACTATTCTCTTTTCATTTACTGCAAACAAGTATTATTTTCCATACTATATGTCTAATCCTTTGTTTCAGCAAAATCGGTGAGATTGACAACCTCACTGCTTCGTTGGAGCACAGTAATTTGATTGTGTTGTGTAGATTCCACGTTACTGCTGAACCGGCAGTGCGTCCTGCCAACATCATCTGTCTTCAACCTTCAGAAGTGATTTGTTTCTCCTACTGGTCGGTTCAATCTTAGTTTCTTTCTCAGGGACAACTTGTTGGTGTGCTCTTCATACCTTCCTCTTGGGGTCTCCCAACGAGCGTACATCTACGCGCATCAGTATGATGTAATTTCCAATGTATTCATAAAGTTATTAATTTGTCCTTGTTTTGAACATCTGATATATATCATTGAATATGTGATTCGATTGTGGTGTTGTTCATGCTAAATTGTCCTTGGTCATTAAGCTTGTGATAGACACACAACCTAGACTAATTGAAAGTGCATTTTGCATCTTTGATCTCTCTTAAGTTTTGGACTTGATAACAACACCACTAAGCTTCTAACAGTGTGTCAAGTATTTCAGGTTATATCAACTAGACGCCAAAAAGGTGAAGAGAATTCCAAGACTTAGCCACCAAGATTGATTTGGTTCAGCGGTAGTACCGGGCATGGCAGCGGTAGTACCGCGCCCAGTACCGCCAGAATTACCGCCAGGAGAAAAATGCGTACTGTCTCCAGCGGTACTGAAGCGGTAGTGGCTCGGTAGTACCGTTGTGCTCTATTCAATCTTGAGCAAAACCTTGCTCAGCGGTAGTATCGGTACTGGCTGGCAGTAGTACCGCTCCCTACAGGAAGCGGTAGTACCGCCCGAAGTACCGGCCCTTGTACCTCCAGCTAAGTTTTGCTCTCTGTATTGCACGGTACTAGAGCAGTAGTGACCTAGTACTACCGCCAGCCACTTCTAATTAATTCGAAGTAAGTGGCCAACGGTAGTACCGGTGTGCACTCGCGATAGTACCGCTGCTGGAGTACCACGGTACTTTAGCAGCAGTACCGCCTGCGCCCTGCGACTGCAACTCCCTAGTACCGCGTGTATACCCAGGTAGCGGTAGTACCTCTGGGTACAGCGGTAGTACCTCTGGGTACAGCGGTAGTAACGCCAGGCACGAATTTGGGTCAAAACGGCTAGTTTGGGGAGGGGGCTATAAATACCCCCATCCCCTTCTTCCCCAAGAGGTAGCTCACTCCAGCATTAAAGTCAAGCATTTATTGAGCCTCCAATCTTAGATCTCTCTCAATCCCTCCACCCAAACTCGTTGATACTTGGAGGATTGAAGGAGAAGACCCGGATCTACATCTTCACCGACTCGTTCTTCATTTCCCCCTCTCTAGCTAGAGGGATTTAGCCTAGGGTTTCCTCTTGTGGAGAACCTAGGCATCTTGCTACTTGTTGGTGATTCAATAAGAGTTGGGAGCCCCCAATTTGGTTGTGGGTGTGTGCCCCAGGTTGTTTGTAAAGGACTCGATCCCCGCCTCAAAGGGGTTCAATAGTGGAAGGTGAACTAGGCCTTTGTGGCGGAGTTCATCGGAGAATAGGGTGAGGCCTTTGTGGCGTTGAGTAGGCCTTCGTGGCGAGCTCACACCCCTCCAACGAGACGTACTCCCCTAACAAGGAGGAACTCGGGAATACATCGTGTCTCCGTGTGCTTTAATTTGGTTACCTCGTTCCCTTACTCCATTTACTTACTTGCATTGTGATTATTGTTATCCTTGTCATATAGGTAAATTCACCGTAGTCGCATCCTCTAGAGAATTTACCTTTGTGTCAAGCCTAATTGTTAAAGAAAAATTAAAATTGGTCGTAGCACCTATTCACCCCCCCCCCTCTAGGTGCCCATACTTTACTTTCAATTGGTATCAGAGCCTCGGCTCTTATATTGGGCTTAACCGCCTAAGAGTTTAAGTATGGGAGAAGAGTCGGATACCGAATCGTCCAAGGCTAGGTTGTCCATGGATGATCTCAATGAGTTGAGAAATTCATTGACCTCATCCATAGACGCTAAATTTGATGAGTTGCGTCAAGTCTTGTCGCAACTCCTCAAAGCCAAAGGACCGGAGGTCTCCGAGACCTCTCCTCCGGATACTACTCCGGAGGGCGCCAAGAAAGGGGTAGATGGTGAACCACATAAGCATGCTTCCGCTGAAAACTCAACTAAGAAGGGTACGGAAGGAGATGGAGAATTTCACGCCGTTCCCGGAAGTTATTCTCCCGATCCTCCCGTCCCACATCCTTATATAAGCCCTAGAGGAGATCCACCTAAAATTGATGCCTTTTCTTTTCGTGAATGGCAATATTACATGGAGACTCACTTGAACTCTTCTTGTATAGATCTTTGGAGGATCACTCGTGATGGATACAAGCCTCATGACCCCAAGAACCTCACAAGAAGAGAAGCCGTAGATTGCCAACTCAACTACACCGCCTTGTCCATTCTTCAACAAGCCGTGGGTCCTAACCATATGCGTCATCTTCAACAATATTCCACCGCCAAGGAAACATGGGACGCTCTTGTCGTCATGTTTGTGGGCAATGAGAGCATGCAAAAGAATACATATGATGCCTTGACCAATGAGGCTGAAGGTTTCTATATGCATGATGGAGGGAACCATGTCGACATGTACCGGAGACTCAAGACTCTTGCCACCGCCTTCTCAAATGTTGGTGCCAAGTACATTGATGATGCTTGGATCAAGAGGAAGTACATGATTGCCATAATGCCATTTGAGGGCGCAGACATGAAGAGCATTCAAGGAATACATGATTTCTCTTCAATGACCTCAACTCAAGTGATGCAAGAAATGTGCTAGTATCAAGTGCAAACCAAGAATGCTCTTGACAACCGTGCTAGGGCCATTGGAATGCACAAAGGAGCATCCGTTGCTTTGAAGGCCAAGGTTGTATCAAGAGAGGTTGAGTATGAAGAAGAAGGATAAGAGGCATTGCCTCCTTTGATGGAACAAGACTATGATCCCGTGCTAAAGGATCTCATTGCTCTCACCGTGCAAAAGTTTTGGAAAAATCCTCCCAAGGGCAAGAAATTTGTTGAGGAGAAGACCAAGTCTCGCTATCGAAATGATGGTGCTCATAAAGTGAGGTCTTGCTTCAATTGCCAAGATAAGCGCCACTTCATTGCGGAGTGTCCCTATGAGACTAGAGAGCTCCATAGTGGCAAGCTCATTCGCAAGGACAAGTACAAGGTTGAGTACAAGAAACCTCATTTCAAGAAGAAACCATTCAACAAGAAGTCTCCCACCAAGTTTGTGCTCTTTACTCAAGAGGAGTATGATTCGGGGAGTGATGAAGAAGAAGAAACCACAAGTGAGGTGGCCGCTCTAGCTATTGCATCCATTCCATCATCTTCATCTCTCTTTGAATCCCCTAATGACAATAATCCTCAACGAAATGCCAAGTGCTTCATGGCTAAGGCCACGGAGGTATCACCTTCTTCCAACTCTAAGACTCCTAGTGAACTAGAACATCTTGCTAGTCTTAGAGTAGAAGATAAGAGGGTCTCTAACATGCAAGGGGATACCAAGAAGTATGTTGAGTATCTCATGAGGCAATTGGGAGAGGCCCAAGATGCTTTTGAGAAGAAAGGTGAGGTTGAAAGAAGGGATGCGGATAAGATTGCATCCCTCTCTATGACTCTTGAGGAAGAGCATGATGGTAGAGTTTTTGTAGAGGAGGAACTTGAATCTATTGAATTAACTCATAATGAACTTATCTCTAACATCGCTAAGGAACGTGATCTTGCTATCGCTAAATATAAAAAGGCTAAAAAGGATAAGGTTGAGTTTGGGGTTGGTCATGGTAAACTAACCAAGGAGTTTGAAAAGCTAACCAAGGCTCACAAAGCTTTGGGGAGCCAACACTCTTCCCTCAAAGAGTTGCATGAACAACTTCAAACTCAACTTAATCAACCTAACAACCCTAGCACCTCTACTTCTTCTTGTGATCATGCAAACATTATTGAGGAAAATTCTAGGTTGAAGGATGAGCTAGCAAGGCTCAAGGGCAAAAGCCCTTAAGTTGAGAAGGTTGTGATCCCTACCCCACAAGTGGTTGCCCTAGCTCTAATGTGGTCATTGCTAGACCACAATTGAGTGCTCCAAGGCAACAAGTGGGGAAGCAAGGTCTTGGCTATGTAGCCAAGAAGAAGAACAAGAAGAAGACCAACAATGGTGCTTCGGGTGGTATTGTCATTAGGGACAACACTACTCGTAGCACACCCGCTCAAGCAAACAATGTTGCCTCGAGTAGTAGTGTCATGAGGGCCAACACTACTCGTAGCACCTCCGCGGGAACTAACAATCCACACCATTTCTTATATGTTGATTATTATGGTGTTGTGCAAGCTAAATATATTTATCCTATTGAGGGTTTCATTGACTATACTATTTGGGTTCCAAAGACCCTTGTTGCTAACATGAAGGAACCCTCCTCGGGTCCTAACTCTAGTCAATGATCTCTTGCAGGACTATGCTTCCGGTGGGACTAAATGGATAATTGATAGTGGATACACTAGCCATATGACCGGAAGCAAAGAACTTGTGACGGAGTTGCGCCCAAATGACATACAAGAAACCGTCACTTATGGAGACTCATGCTCGTCTAAGGTATCCGGATTCGGCAAGGTTGTGGTTGCTCCCGATATCACTATCGTGAACGTCATGCTTGTCGAATCCCTTGGTTACAATTTACTTTCCGTCCGCTCTCTTGGAAAGTTGGGTTTCTCCGTCTTTTTTTATGTTGATATTGTGGTCCTTTTGAGGAGCAAGACTCTTTACGTCGCTTACGTGGGACATGTGGAAAATGAGTTGTTCGGGGTGGACTTTTCGAAGTCTACCAACTCTCAAACAATGTGTCTTTTCGGAAAGGCGGACGTGGGATGGTTATGGCATCGCCGCTTATCCCATGTCAACATGAGAACTTTACAAAGTCTTCACAAAGGTGGCCTTATTGTCGGACTAAAAGAAAATGTTTCCTTTTCAAAGGATCGCGTTTGTAGGTCGTGTGTTGAAGGAAAGATGCATGATAAGGCACACAAGGACAAGACTATTATTTCATCAAACGGGATCTTGGAGCTCCTCCATGTTGATCTCTTTGGTGTCGTGCCCGAGGCAAGTCTTGGAGGCAAAAAGTATTGCTTGGTGATCGTCGATGATTTTTCAAGATACACTTGGGTTTATTTCTTCAAGTGCAAGAGTGGAACTCAACAAACCATCATCGACTTCTCCAACGAAGTGCAACGTCAATACAATGTGCAAAATCATGGCTATTAGGAGTGATAATGGTTCGGAGTACAAGAACTACACTTTGAATGAATTCCTTAGTGAAGAAGGCATTCGTCATCAATACTCCGCCACTTACACTCCTCAAAAAAATGGTGTTGCCGAAAGGAAGAATCACACTCTCTTGGATATGGCAAGGACCATGTTGGCGGAGTACACTTCTCCCCAATATTTATGGGCCGAGGCCATATCCACCGCATGCCACTCCTCCAACCGCCTCTACATCCGCAAAGGCTTGGACAAGACTCCATATGAGATCCTCACCGGCAAACAAGCCCAACGTCTCCTACTTCCGTGTATTAGGTTGTAAGTGCTTTTATTTGATCAAGGGTGTTAGGTTGTCTAAATTTCAATCCAAAACTATTGAGGGTATATTTGTTGGTTACGGTGCCGAATCCCACACTTATAGAGTCTTTGACAAAGCCTCACAGATTGTCATAGAATCTTGTAGTGTGGCTTTCGAGGAAAATGATGGCTCCCAAGTGGCGCAATTTCATGTTTCTAATGTAGATGTTGAAATTCCTCAAGAAGCCATAGGAAGGATGGGTGTGGGATTTTTCCGCCCCATTGAGGGACACCTTATGGCAACTCGAGAAGGACTATGCTCTACTCAAGTGGAGCCCTCCTCTACAATAGAAGAACAAGCCAAGGATCCAAGTGCCACACCTAACCAAGAACATGTTGAAGACCCTCCTCTTATTGACCCAGTTACTACGCAAGATGCATCCACTCCTATCATTCATGTTAGTCAAGGTCAAGGCCAAGATTCACCATCCTCTTCATCCTCTCCTCAAGTTGAAGCTAGTGTTGAAGATATTGTTGATGATGATGATGCTGATCAAGGCTTGGTCAAGATGGGGACCCAAATGATCAAGATGATCAAGTGATCCCTCCGCGCAATAATGCGGAGATCGAAGCCCGTCGTGTCAAAAGGATAAGAAGAGCTTTGAAGCATATTGATGCCCAATACAACAAGGTCTTGGAAGATATTCAAGCTAGAAGATCCACAAGAAGGCAATTAGCAAATTTTAGTGAGCATTAAGCTCATATCTCAATGGTGGAACCAAAAAAAAGTGTTTGAAGCTCTTTAGGACTCCGATTGGGTTGAAGCTATGCATGATGAGCTCAATAACTTTGAGCGCAATAAAGTTTGGAGATTGTTTGATAAGCCCAAAGATTGCCACAATGTTATTGGCACTAAGTGTATTTTCAAGAACAAGCAAGATGAGCATGGCATTGTCATAAGGAATAAGGCAAGATTGGTTTCTCAAGGTTACACTCAAGTTGAGGGCATTGAATTTTATGAAACCTACGCACCCGTTGCTCGCCTTGAGTCCATCCGTATCCTCCTTGCTTATGCTTCTTCTCATAATTTCAAATTGCAACAAATAGATATCAAAAGTGCTTTCTTGAATGGTCCACTAAAGGAGGAAGTATATGTGAAGCAACCTCCGGGGTTCGAGAATCTCAACTTTCCTAACCATGTCTACAAACTTGACAAAGCTCTATATGGTCTCAAACAAGCACCCCGTGCTTGGTATGAGCACCTTAGAGAATTGTTGGATGACCGAGGTTTCGAAGTTGGGAAGATCGACCACACTGTCTTCACCAAGAGAGTAAATGGAGAGCTTTTCATATGTCAACTCTATGTGGACGATATTATCTTTGGCTCAACTAACCAAGCTTTCAATAATGAGTTCTCTAAGCTTATGACTGACAGGTTCTAGATGTCTATGATGGGTGAGCTTAAATTCTTCCTTGGCTTTGAGATCAAGCAATTGGCTCGTGGAACTTTCATTTCTCAAGCCAAGTATACCCAAGACATGATAAAGAGGTTTAACTTCCTAAATGCAAAGATCAGGACATCTCCTATGAAAGTCAAGTGCCACCTATCACGTAATCCGAAGGGTAAAGATGTGGACCAAAAGATGTATCGTTCTATGATTGGTTCTTTGCTCTATCTTTGTGCATCTAGGCCCGATATCGTTTTGAGTGTAGGTGTGTGTGCAAGGTATCAAGCGGCTCCTAAGGAAATCCATTTTATGTCGGTCCATAGGATCTTTCGTTATTTGGTTCATACCCCAAGATTTGGTTTATGGTACCCAAAGGGGGCACAATTTTCTCTCAAGGGCTACACGGATTCCGATTGGGCGGGTGATCAAGATGATAGGAAGTCTACTTCCGGGGCTTGCCAATGCCTTGGTAGGTCCTTGGTGAGTTGGTCTTCCAAGAAGCAAAATTGCATATCTCTCTCCACCGCCGAAGTCGAGTATGTAGCCGCCGCAAGTTCTTGCACTCAATTTCTATGGATGAGGCAAACTCTCAAGGAATATGGAGTTCATATGGATAAGGTGCCTCTTTTTTGTGACAATGAAAGAGCCATCAAGATCGCCTACAACCCCGTGCAACATACAAGAACGAAGCACATTGAGATTCGCCATCATTTCATCCGAGACCATGTGTCAAGAGGGGATATTGCTCTATCTTATGTGCCAACCAAGGACAATCTTGCGGATATTTTCACGAAGCCACTCGACGATGCAGGATTCTTGTTCTTGAGGAATGAACTAAATGTCATTGATTCTAGGAGTTTGACTTGAGGATCTTGCACACACCCCTATAGATGAAACGTGTTCGAGCTTAGGTGTAGGCATGGACATAGGGGGAGTGTTATCCTAACACATTGGGTTCTCCCTCCCCCCATTATGCCCAAAGCAAATACTCATTGTTATCTCTCTTTTTCTAATGTTGAATTGTGAGCTTCAATGTCGAGAATTGGCAATGTACCCAAGATATATCTTCGCGGTAACATACCATGATCTCTTACATGGTGGCTTAGGCCACAAACAACTTCTCTTGAAGAGTTGGTTCTTGTTTTGGTTTTTATTGTGGTGTTTTCGTTGTGTAGGTTTGTTTTTTTTTGTGTTGGTGTTGGTTTGGGAATCACACTCCCTCGTTTCCTTATTTGATTTTTGAGCTTGTTTGCAAAATTTGGAGTGTGTAGTACCATCTCAGCTGGTGTTCTAATCCCAAGCCCAAAAAATTCCCCCTTAGACATTTCTCTCTCTGAAATTTTCAATCTTTTTTATCCCTTGGTGAAATGAAGTTTTGGCTAGTGGTACTACCGCCAGTTACGAGCGGTACTACCGCTGTAACTGACAGTAGTACCCAGCGCACGGTACTACCGTTGGACCTTAGCGGTACTAACACTGCAGGAGTTCGTGCCCAGCACAGACTCAACAGTGGTACTACCTCTTGGCCCAGGTAATATCAGGTGGGCGGTACTACCCCTGAGCGTAGCGGTACTACTGGTGCAGCAAAAATCCGTGGGGATAAAAGAGATCTGGGAAACGGTGGTTACCCTCATAACCCCCCATTATCCCTCATCTCCTCCCCACTTTGGATCTCGCCGCCGCCAAGCCTTCCGGTCACCAAGGAGGGCTCTCTCCGGCCCATGAACGCTCCTTTCTCGCCAGAGAACGCCCGGGGACCACCCCCAACTCCTCCTCCTCGACGATGAGCACCGGTACCCTTCCTACCTCTCTCCCTCGAGAAATCTTGTGAGATGATTATTCCTAGGGTCTAGAGATCTCTTAGTATAGGGGTAGTTTGTTGTGTTGCCTACGTAGAGGAAATCATATTAGCACTGCTCATGTTTTAATCTTGTGATAGATTCGTAGTCTCGATTGGGCGCCATGGTCGAATCCGCCAGCAGCGGTACTACCGCTATGGCTGGAACCGCTAGAAGCAGCGGTACTACCGTGGCCCCCAAGCGGTACTACCGCTTCCTGAAGACTGAAACTTTTTGGAGTTCTAGTTTGATTCCTTCTCGCGGATCTTTTTGATTGAAGTTTCTCTTATCTTGTGCTATCCACCTTTTTCTTTCTTAGGAGCAGGTGCTAGTGGTTCCAAGGGTGGAGGTCGCAAGCGTGCGGCAAAGAGAGGCCATAAGAACCCCGTGGAAGATGAAGCCCCAGAGGTTATGCCACAGGGAAACTTGACAAGGAAATAGAGATCTATCAACATGAAATCCAAGGCAGCTCGTGAAAAGTCCGTGGTTAACATGACAGATGAGCAGTTCCGTAGGGAAAGGAGGACCAATCCCTATAATCATCCTAGGGAAGCTAGAGCAAATGAGTGTTTCTGGACTCATTTTCAGGAGAAGATCTTCAATGAGGAGTACCCACTCAACAAGAATTAGGTGGTTACTCAGTTCTCGATCAATGTTGCATATATGAGAGCCAAGATGGACTATTTTGGTGAAGCCCTGGAGATCTGTGAAGAATTTGGGCTTCTGGATTTCATTAAGCTCAACGAGGACTACGATAAGCATCGTGTGGGCCAGTTTTATGCCACTCTGTACTTCCAAACTGATGAGAGGAAGATCACTTGTGTCACACCCCAGTTTTTGGACTCTTGGACTGTGCTCAAGAAGGCAAAAATTAGGGCCAACAAATGTTTTTATAACAACAAAATTGTTTGAACTAACATATGTTTGTGATCTAAAACATATTTGCAACACAAGTTTTGTTTCTATGTAAAACCAATACCATATGTTTCTGAAAAATATTCCTATTTATTTTTCCCTGATGTTCTTCCTATTATTACTTGAGAGATTTTTATTCCAAGACTTGGATCATGATTTTTTGCATCTTAAAAAGAAAATTTTAACCTTATTGGCTCCAAGAAAACAAGTTTCCAAAATAATCTATGAAAGTTTTATTTTAACTTTCCTATAGAAAACAATGTGTGAAAATAAAGCCAAATACATGTTTTCTACCATTGTTTTCACCAAGCTATAAATTGTTATTTTATGATTCCTTGGCATTTAATTAATCCTTGATATGTATACTACCAAGCTATAATCTCACTTTTATTTTTGGAGAAATAAAAACAATCTTTTGCTTGTTGTTTTTGTGGTATAAAATTATGGCAGAAAAAGACATTTTTGAGAAACAGATAAAAACAGGAAGTATACCTTTTTCCACATTGTTTTCAAGGCCTTTTATTATTTCAAAACTGTTTTCAAAAGTTGATTATGAAAGTATATAACATGGTTAACAAATCCATACTTTGAAAAAAAAAATTGAGAATCATTTGAACATTGAAAACAAACTCAACTTTTTCAACTTTATGTCTGTTTCAACACTTAGAAATTTTTCTAAGTCCTAAAGTCTGAATTTTCTGAATTTTTCTGTGAACAGTAGGAGATACACTTTTGCACTTTGATTTCTGGTTGTTTCCTTGATCTTTTGGAAGTGTGTCCTCACCTAGTTGGTTGACCATAGTTTCTACTCAACCAATAATGCTTTGGATCCCTTCTAGAAGCTTTGTGGATGAACATAAGAGAGGAGAGAGAAGGGTGACTAGGAAAAGTATGGGCACCCACTTGTGTTGACTCATTTGTCATAGCCACTTGCCCACTTGCTCTCCTTGGCATGGATAAACCTTTCCCACTCGTGGCCTTGACCTAGGGCATCCATAGAACCATGTTGGAAATGACTTAAAGCCCTAGGGCTAGCTCATGCCAAGGGTTGGCATCCACCCGAGGTGACCTTTTTGCCCTCACCCTCACTTCCCTCTCCTATAAATGGCCAGAGGTCTCAACCTTGCACCTTGCACCTCTCATTACTCCCTCCTAGCCCCCCTGGTCATTTGGACCCCTTCCCTAGTCCCTAGAGCCCCCAGAGCTCGAGCACGGGCCGCCGGGTGATCACCACGGCCATGGCGAAGCCCTGCCCGAGCCACTCCACCCCAGCCCCTCTCACCGCCCTAGAACGAATCCTCGAGTCCCCCTGAACCTCCCAGACAACGCCCCCTCCCTCTAGTGCTCTGGAACGCCGCCGCCGTCCTCGGGCGCCGCCGCGGGCACCCACCGCGTTCCACCGCGTGGGGCCGCACCATTCGCCGCCGTCGCCATCCCTCAGTGCCCCGGCACCCCTGCTACACCACCGAGCGCCCGCAGCCCTCCCCGAGCCTCCCCAAGGTGAGCTACGGCCGCCCCCATTTTTTTTCTTCCGTTCGGCTAGAGAGAGAGAGGGATCGGGAGGTAGAAGACGGCCCAGCGCCGTTGGATCATCGATCCACGGTTGCCTTCGAACGCAGCGTTTTCCCGCGCCGGATCCCGAGCACACAGCGCTGCTGGGCCGCGCTCGCGCCTAGCCGGGCCGGGCCCTGTCCGAACCAGCCCGCGTGGCAGCTGTGTTTAATCAATTTAATTTTCACAGAATTTTGTACCTCCTCTTTGGACTTGGTAAAAATATTAAAACTGCGAAATAAAATCTGGAAAAATTCATGGACTCTAAGATACAAAATCTAAACCACCCAAAATTTGCAGATCTACTTTTGGACCCATATTTTGGGCACAAGGATTGTTTTTCCTCAGACTGTTAGTGAGAATGTTTTGACCATAACTTTTAAAATTTGTAACCAAATGGAACAAACTAAAATTCTATGGATAGGTAATGAAAATATCTATCCAATTAGGTTGACCTAACCTCAAGGTGAGTTGTATAATGAAAATGCCATCCAGTTTACTAAAAGGCTAGTAAACTCTTCTATGATTTTTATAAGGAGTTTAAAAATGATTTTGGGAGCAAATCCAATTGTATGAGTTTGGTATTGTCTAGATATATCTTATCCTAGCTTAGATTAATTTTTGAAGCTCTAGATAATTTTTGGTAGACAGATCTAGAAACAGCAGCTTTTCTGTTTTTATTTTGGGATGTGTTCTTGTTTGAAATAAATTGTTTGGTTGATATTCTCTTGTTCCCTAGCATGTATAAAGTTGTTAGTGCTTGTTATTAAGTTGTTTTATTACAGTACCTCTACCGTAGAAAGTGTGTGCATGTTTGGAAACTAAAATAAAAATGAGGTAGCATTTGATACCTTCTAGTTTTATTATTTGAAATTATTGTGAGAGTTAGATCTTTGTGTGATTGCTTTCTTAAATTTTGTGCTATGATTGCTTTGGATCCAGTACCATTTTTGTACTGTTATTTTGAAGTTAATACCTCTGTTAGCTTGCATGCCTTTTATAGTGAAGCATGTGTAGGTTTTGTCATTCTTATGCACTAGTACTGTTTTCACTAGAATAAATGGCCTTGCATTATTTATCTTGCATACAAATTTTTGTCATGAGTAACCAGAGGCTTAGTACCTATTTTTCCTTGGTATTAGTGGGCCCATAACCCACTGGTTCCATTGCATCTTGGTTGTGGATGGAAATCCCTAACCATACACATGTGAGATATTGACATGTTTTAATTATATGATTGATTGCTATCTTTCCACCATGGGAAATATCTTTGGTTGCTTTTCACTTATGCAAGTGAGAAGTTTATTTATTATTAGAGGATACTAGTATGTTAGGTGTGATCCATTTGTTAGCATAATATTCCTTAGGAGTATCATGTTAAGAAATGATTCACTATTGGGTGCTAAATTAAATTATTTGCAAATAAAATAAATTCCTTGCGATTGATAGATTGTTTGTGAATGATTTTAAATTGAGTGCTTGGATTTTTGAAAAGGTTTAGGTGACTTCTATTTAAGTGAATAGCTACTGGTTGTGTGAATTATACATTGTTTGATTGCTAGTAATGATTAGAGAAAACATAAACTGCTAGAATTTATTTGTGCATGCTTAATAGTTGTTTCATGGAATTATTTTGATGTTCTTGCTTCCTAGCATGAGTAGGATTTGTGTACTGTTATTAGGTACACTTATATTCATGACTTTCTTGTTTAGGTTTAAGCATCATGATAGCATTGTTTGCTTCTATAGAGTTGAGCTAGTGTCACCACTAGAAAATGGTGATGCTAGCTATAGTTTTGTCAACCTTTATTTTATGAGTGTATGAGTTTATTATAGCATGTTCAGGAAGTTATTACTTCTGTTATCATGCCATAAATTATTTAGTTGCATGTGCTATGGTTGTATATTAATGATTATCTCTTATAGCATGCTTGTGTAGGAATTCCCATACTAGTCTGCTATTAGTGCAGTCCTGCTTTATGCCTGTTTAATAGGAGTATTATCTTGAGTGAAGATGGTGTTTTAGATTATTTTTATGACTTGATTCTTTGGTTATTAGCTACTGGTTGTTTGTTAAATTTTCATGATTGATGGATTCCAAAACTTCAAGTAAACACTAAGGTAGTAAATAAATAGCCTATTCATCTGTGGTGTGTTTACCTGCTGTTTGAGAATTGTCTGAGTGTGTACCTTAGCATGAGTATCATACTTGTGTTATTTGTTGTGCTAATGTTGTTGTTGTGCTTAAGAGTATCTTTTGAAACTAAAGCATCCAACTAATATCATGAACACGTTAAGTGATAGTTGCTGGTGGTGAGTAATACCCACTGCCATGGGTATTGTTCTGTCTGTTTGTTTTACCTTAGCAACCTAACCTTTTCACCCACAATATATATTTTTATCTTCTTATATATCTTGTTATGAGAGTGGTACATCACTCCATACGTGGTATGTAAGATGTGGGATATGGTTTTCTAAACCATATGTTTCTCTGATGATAGTTTTGTACCCTGAGAGATATGTGAGGTAGTTTTCTCGATAACGTTTGTGAGTTTGCGCTTTTATGCTTTTTCTTGCTGTATGTGTTGATTAGCTTAGTTGTGTGTCTTTTAGACCTGAGTGTGTGTCTTGTATTTGTTTATGACGCTAGAAAACAAAGAAGAAGAAGAAGCCGTTGTGGAGCTGTGCATCCAGTTCAAGTTACTTCAAGGCCAGGGACATTAAGAGATTGAGGCAAGCCATCCTGATGCTTGCTGTTATAATACACTTATCATTATCAATCATGCATGTTTTACTTCTGAAAAGATTACAAAAACTTTGGTTTCCAAAAAAACTATTTTTGAGTGAACTCTACTATCTCATATATACTATGCCATTAGTTGAAACTTGGTGTTACCAAGCCCATAAGCCACCATATGGTATTTATTACCATCAAATATACTAGTCCCTAAGTGGACACCCAAAAATTGTGTTTTTACAAAACAAAGGCTTTATGGAAAAACCTGGAGAAAAGGCAGATCCTTATTCTCCGGAGGATTGTGGAAGTGGTCATTTTTGGGAAAATGGAGTTTTCAAAAATGACACATAACCTAGTCTTCGCCGGACAACCTTTACCGTACTTCCACCCTACCCCAACATGGGCACGGGGCTTAACTGGAAGTTTGTCCTTGTTAGTGTGTGTTCTATCTCAATCGCTATAAGGGACGGAATCCCTTGAACCGATCGTCGTCAAAACCCCCAATGTTGAGACATAAAAAGTGTGGGATTAAGTTCACCTCCGGTCGCATCAGTTGAGGCATCCTGGCTGGCGGGGATTAGCTCGGTGCCGGGGATGACCGGTAAAACTCAACTGAGAGATAGACACATTCTAGCTTGAACATAGTGGAAGGTTATGATCAGTTATCTGATGTTCTACATACTGTTGTTACAGTCCGTGGTTGTTCACGGCAGGTGTACTGTATCTGGTGGATGTGTACACCTCTGCAGAGTACAACTTTTTCGAAGAAGCCGCGTCCTCGGATATGGACAGTTGAAAAGCCATGTAGCTAGCATTGTGTCAATGTTTTCAAAAGGATGTTTTTCAAAAGAGTGTTTGAACTCGGGAAGTTCGGAAAGGAAGAAAATCTTGTACCATGGAGGTACCGATGATGAAAAGCCAGAAGTTGTTTTACAAGAAGTTTTGCAGAGAAAATCTTTCTTCTCTAAGCAAACATCTGGAAACTGATTCCAAGAAGTTTTGCAAAGAGAAAACTTTCTTTTAACAAAGTTTTCACAAAACCTCTTGAACCTGCGATATCGACAAGAGAAAGAAAAAACTATACTATTTTCTTCTGAAGTATCTTCTTCAGCAAAGATACAGATTAACCTGACTGCAACTGTGGTGTCATCCTATATGAACACCATTGATAGTGAACCCTATTTATAGCCTACCTATTACACCATATAAGCATACTTGCATCTTTGGTAAGTTACATGATGGATGTCTTGCTGAGTACATTCAAATGTACTCATTATGGTTTCGCCCCTGGTATTTACTTGCCAGACATTGAGAAGGAGTCTCCGAAGAAGATCAACGAGGAGGAGTATGGAGCTGACGGCTTTGCGAACTAGGATCGTCTCCGGGTCAGCAGCCTGTAGGTTAAGGCGTGGGCTCTACCGCGTTTGTGTATGTTTAGTCTTCCGCTGTGTGTGTTGTGTGTTGTCCTGCGTGACAACCGTGTAGTCTTGGTCATGTGACCAGGTGTCCTTGTATGTGTTTGTGCAACCGTGTAATGGATATTGTATCTGTGTACCAGCTTGATATGTTGTTCACGACTGAATTTCCTGGGATCGTGAATGTATGCATATCGAGGGCGTCGTTGAACAGTGGTTCGAAGGGCGGGCCCTACAGAGTTGGTATCAGAGCTATCCTGACCTTAGGAGACCTTAGTTAGCATGGACGTTAGCTAGTACCCTGACAATGGAAGTAAACAAAACCAGGTCACTAAGATGACTATTTTCAAAAGGATTCTATACTCCATCCCCTCTGTGTTTCAAGAAACTCTATTTACACTCAAGTTAAAAAGGAGCATCTTAAAATTTTGCACACTGCTACCTAACTTAAGCCACTTTAAAATCTTGTGTAGATGGAAGTTATCTTCACCAAGTCCTTCCGGCTGGGATCGCATGCACCTTGCTACCGCCGTTTTGAGGAGGATTTGATCAAGATGTCTCATCTTATCGGTCGTCCCACACCTGAGTTGAAGGGAGCCCGGATTCACCATGATGGACGAGAGTTGTCCTGGTTGGTGGTCTGCACCATCCGTGCACCTTTGCTAGCACCGTCAACCCCAGAGATCATTTGGGAAGTCGTGGAGAACAGTTGGGAAGATGGTATCCTTAGAGTGATGCAGCTGACCATTGCCAAGCTCGCGAACTTCTTTCACGACAAGTTTGCAGGAACCCCTTATAGATACTTTGGAAGACGAGACGAGGATGACAGGCCAGTAGAAGTCACTAGAGACTTTGTGTTTTCTCGTCACTTCCATCACCTGGAGGGACAGCTGTACAACACCCAACTCTCCCTTGACAAAGTAAGAGAAGATTATGACCTACGAGGAAGAGAGATAGATCAACTAGAAGCCAGTCTTGGTGCATCTTCGGTTACCGAGCGTCGTCTCAAGGTGCTGAAGAAGACCATGAAGTACACTGACTCCCAGCACCGCACACGAGTGAGAGCCCTTCAGCTTCAGCTTGCAGCCAGCAAGACCAGAGTTGAAGAGCTGGAGGAACAGCTACGCGCTTCCCCGAGCACTTAGGATTGCCGCGGGATGTTAGGAGTTGTGTCATTTCCACCCGAGACGCTTGTTTGTCTGTATTGTGTGAACTATGTTAGAACTTCGAGTGTGCTAGTTGTGTTGTAAGACTTATGCTGTAGCCTTGTGAACCCTTAAGTTAAGTATGCTTGCTAAGACACTGTTTCATGCGTATGTTAATCTTGGTTTGAGTTGGCATTTGCTTCTTCGACGTTTACTCGTTGTTGTGGTATATATCGTTCTCATCTCCGTTATGAGCCGGTATGTGTCACCAGATTTCAAAAGAAAACCAAAACCACCTTTAGTTGCTCTCGCCTTACACCGTTCTTTGTCTTCAGCATGGCCAGCAATCTACCTCCGTCACCTGAGCCGACAGTGGCTCAACTGTTTGCTCTGCCGAGGAAGGAAGTGAAGCCGCTCGTGCTGAACACCTTGCCACCCATGTTGCCCTGGAACAGTTGACTCGGCGTGTCATCACCAACGCTGAGAATACTGCATTCCTTATGAGAGAATACCAGCAACTGCTTGCTGGAGAGAGCCGCAAAAGGAAGACAGTGACGCCAGGATAAACTAGTTCATGGGTGACTCGCAGCGTTTTTCCTGCGATGCCACAATCTTCAAGGAGGCGTGTGAAGGTCAAGCCTAGAACCACGGTTTGCTTTACCTGTGGACAGGAAGGACACTTTGCTCGTGATTTCCCCAAGAAGTACCATATTCTAGCTCATCCTGATGAACCCCAAGAAAGCCAAGGTCCATCCCATAAGAAACGCAAGAATCTGATGAGTGGACCTCAAGGCCAAGATGATGTTGCAGAAGCATCTGCAACTCATGCTATAGCCAATGGTACGTTTTAGAACCAAACCTATGAACCCCCTTGCTTGCTTGTCGTGGTACCCTGAGGAAACCGACGTAAATGGAACACTAGGAGTGTCACGTCGGACTAAATAAAATCTAACGATACTAACCAAAACCTCCATCTAATTTTTGTGTAACACCCTACAGAGTAAATTAAATTTTCGCCACATAAAATGGTTGCCATCTTACAGAGTTGGTAGTACATAGAATTGTCTTAACTCTATGATCCTGAAGAACTACAAGTCTTTTAGGAACTCCAAAGAGATACATTACTCCGGAGATAACATTACACCAACAGGTAAAAGTTTCAGAAAAATAAGATACAAGTCTGTTTCCCAGCACAGACCACTACACCTACTTTGGTGTAGACCCTAACCTTGCCAAGCTCTCACTGATGGGAGCCTAGTTTAAAGGTGAGCTACTCTCACCTGATGCAGAACCCCGAGTCAGTCGACGATGGATTCCCTCCAGTCTTCCAGGCCTAGTGCCACCAGCTTGAGCCTCCACTGGCGCCACCACCGGCGCCACAGCTCGTCTTTCTTCCACCACGGTCTTGTCCCGGGTACCAGTCCACCAGTCATGGATGTCCCAGATTGCAAAGATCATGGCCAACAGGATCACTGTGACCGATCCCACCAAGCAACAGCTGAAGAGTAGCACGATGAGGAAGTGCTCCAAGAAATTTGCTCGCTCCAGCAGAGTGACGTACTCCTTAAAGAAGTCATTGATTAACTGGGAAATGAAGCTCATCGTGTTGTGCAATTTAGAGAACCTCGGCTACCCTTTTTATAGCAGCAAGAGCAGAGCCCTCTCCTTCATCAAGCACTACGCGGGAAGAGCCGAAGAATCCAGCCGCAGTGCTCATAAATGGCGCGAAAACACCGCGCACCTCTTTCCCGAGTGGCCAAGGCATCAACCTGTCACACTCGCAGCAGTCCTACAGCAAGGTGTCTGCCCACCATGAACTCACAGTGGGCGGGACACCCTGATGCTGAAAGTGTGCGCATCAGATGAGAAGAAAAGGCCACAAGGAGAAGGAGAAACGAGAAGGGCATCGACTGCCAACTGAGCCCAGTCCCACACGTCAGCAAAACACTCGAGAAAAACCTGGGTGCATCTAGCTTCTGGACTTTTCCAAATCGTGGAAAGCCTACTAGCTGTTTGTAGCCTATACCCCTGCCAAACTAGGTTTCTGTGACCACTTATGGGTGGCCAGAACTTTCCTGTCAATTTTAGAAAAGTGGAATTTCTTGTTTTGGGGTACCTTAGAAAAGCAACTTTTCTGGAACAAGTTGGCCTTTCTAACCCTGGTTTGATAACATGGTTTTAAGAAACAATAAGTTCGAGTTTTAGAACATGACACCCAAACCTTGGAAAGGAAAACAATTTACCGGTGAATTTTGGTAAGATAAATCAAAGGGGGGAGCCCCTGTAAATAATGTTACAAATCACCAACACATGTGTTGTAATCAAATCATCTAACATTGTTGTTTGGACCATACCCTCTTCTCGCTTTCCTGCGAATCTCGGGATGAGATTCTTTTAAGGGGGGAAGGTTTGTCATACCCCAGTTTTTGGACTCTTCGACTGTGCTCAAGAAGGCAAAAATTAGGGCCAACAAATTTTTGTTATAACAACAAAATTGTTTGAACTAACATATGTTTGTGATCTAAAACATATTTGCAACACAAGTTTTGTTTCTATGTAAAACCAATACCATATGTTTCTAAAAAATATTCCTATTTATTTTTCCCTGATGTTCTTCCTATTATTACTTGAGAGATTTTTATTCCAAGACTTGGATCATGATTGTTTGCATCTTAAAAAGAAACTTTTAACCTTATTGGCTCCAAGAAAACAAGTTTCCAAAATAATCTATGAAAGTTTTCTTTTAACTTTCCTATAGAAAACAATGTCTAAAAATAAAGCCAAATACATGTTTTCTACCATTGTTTTCACCAAGCTATAAATTGTTATTTTATGATTCCTTGGCATTTAATTAATCCTCGATATGTATACTACCAAGCTATAATCTCACTTTTATTTTTTGGAGAAATAAAAACTATCTTTTGCTTGTTGTTTTTGTGGTATAAAATTAAGGGAGAAAAAGACATTTTTGAGAAACAGATAAAAACAGGAAGTATACCTTTTTCCACATTGTTTTCAAGGCCTTTTATTATTTCAAAACTGTTTTCAAAAGTTGATTATGAAAGTATATAACATGGTTAACAAATCCATACTTTGAAAACAAATTTTGAGAATCATTTGAACATTGAAAACAAACTCAACTTTTTCAACTTTCTGTCTGTTTCAACACTTAGAAATTTTTCTAAGTCCTAAAGTCTGAATTTTCTGAATTTTTCTGTGAACAGTAGGAGATACACTTTTGCACTTTGATTTCTGGTTGTTTCCTTGATCTTTTGGAAGTGTGTCCTCACCTAGTTGGTTGACCATAGTTTCTACTCAACCAATAATGCTTTGGATCCCTTCTAGAAGCTTTGTGGATGAACATAAGAGAGGAGAGAGAAGGGTGACTAGGAAAAGTATGGGCACCCACTTGTGATGACTCATTTGTCATAGCCACTTGCCCACTTGCTCTCCTTGGCCTGGATAAACCTTTCCCACTCGTGGCCTTGACCTAGGGCATCCATAGAACCATGTTGGAAATGACTTAAAGCCCTAGGGCTAGCTCATGCCAAGGGTTGGCATCCACCCGAGGTGACCTTTTTGCCCTCACCCTCACTTCCCTCTCCTATAAATGGCCAGAGGCCTCAACCTTGCACCTTGCACCTCTCATTACTCCCTCCTAGCTCCCCCTGGTCATTTGGACCCCTTCCCTAGTCCCTAGAGCCCCCAGAGCTCGAGCACGGGCCGCCGGGTGATCACCACGGCCACAGCGAAGCCCTGCCCGAGCCACTCCACCCCAGCACCTCTCACCGCCCTAGAACGAATCCCCGAGTCCCCCTGAACCTCCCAGACAACGCCCCCCTCCCTCTAGTGCTCTGGAACGCCGCCGCCGTCCTCGGGCGCCGCCGCGGGCACCCACCGCGTTCCTTCGCGTGGGGCCGCACCAGTCACCGCTGTCGCCATCCATCAGCGCCCCGGCACCCCTGCTACACCACCGAGCGCCCACAACCCTCCCCGAGCCTCCCCAAGGTGAGCTACGGCCGCCCCCATTTTTTTCTTCCGTTCGGCTAGAGAGAGAGAGGGATCGGGAGGTAGGAGACGGCCCAGCGCCGTTGGATCATGGTCCACGGTTGCCTTCGAACGCAGCATTTTCCCGCGCCGGATCCCGAGCACACAGCGCTGCTGGGCCGCGCTCGCGCCTAGCCGGGCCGGGCCCTGTCCGAACCAGCCCGCGTGGCAGCTGTGTTTAATTAATTTAATTTTCACAGAATTTTGTACCTCCACTTTGGACTTGGTAAAAATACTAAAACTGTGAAATAAAATCTGATAAAATTCATGGACTCTAAGATACAAAATATAAACCACACAAAATTTGCAGATCTACTTTTGGACCCATATTTTGTGCACAAGGACTGTTTTGCCTCAGACTGTCAGTGAGAATGTTTTGACCATAACTTTTAAAATATGTAACCAAATGGAACAAACTAAAATTCTGGATAGGTAATGAAAATATCTATCCAATTCTGTTGACCGAACCTCAAGGTGAGTTGTATAATGAAAATGCCATCCAGTTTACTAAAAGGCCAGTAAACTCTTCTATGATTTTTATAAGGAGTTTAAAAATGATTTTTGGAGCAAATCCAATTGGATGAGTTTGGTATTGACTATATCTATCTTATCCTAGATTATATTAATTTTTGAAGCTCTAGATAATTTTTGGTAGACAGATCTAGAAACAGCAGCTTTTCTGTTTTTATTTTGGGATGTGTTCTTGTTTGAAATAAATTGTTTGGTTGATATTCTCTTGTTCCCTAGCATGTATAAAGTTGTTAGTGCTTTTTATTAAGTTGTTTTCTTACAGTACCTCTACCGTAGAAAGTGTGTGCATGTTTGGAAACTAAAATAAAAATGAGATAGCATTTGATACCTTCTAGTTTTATTATTTGAAATTATTGTGAGAGTTAGATCTTTGTGTGATTGCTTTGTTAAATTTTGTGCTATGATTGCTTTGGATCCAGTACCATTTTGGTACTGTTATTTTCAAGTTAATACCTCTGTTATCTTGCATGCCTTTTATAGTGAAGCATGTGTAGGTTTTGTCATTCTTATGCACTAGTACTGTTTTCACTAGAATAAATGGCCTTGCATTATTTATCTTGCATACCAATTTTTGTCATGAGTAACCAGAGGCTTAGTACCTCTTTTGCCTTGGTATTAGTGGGCCCATAACCCACTGGTTCCATTGCATCTTGGTTGTGGATGGAAATCCCTAACCATACACATGTGAGATATTGACATGTTTTAATTATATGATTGATTGCTATCTTTCCACCATGGGAAATATCTTTGGTTGCTTTTCACTTATGCAAGTGAGAAGTTTATTTCTTATCAGAGGATACTAGTATGTTAGGTGTGATCCATTTGTTAGCATAATATTCCTTAGGAGTATCATGTTAAGAAATGATTCACTATTGGGTGCTAAATTAAATTATTTGCAAATAAAATAAATTCCTTGTGATTGATAGAATGTTTGTGAATGATTTTAAATTGAGTGTTTGGATTTTTGAAAAAATTTAGGTGACTTCTATTTAAGTGCATAGCTACTGGTTGTGTGAATTATACATTGTTTGATTGCTAGTAATGATTAGAGAAAACATAAACTGCTAAAATTTATTTGTGCATGCTTAATAGTTGTTTCATGGAATTATTTTGATGTTCTTGCTTCCTAGCATGAGTACGATTTGTGTACTGTTATTAGGTACACTTATATTCATGACTTGCTTGTTTAGGTTTAAGCATCATGATAGCATTGTTTGCTTCTATAGAGTTGAACTAGTGTCACCACTAGAAAATGGTGATGCTAGCTATAGTTTTGTCAACCTTTATTTTATGAGTGTATGAGTTTATTATAGCATGTTCAGGAAGTTATTACTTCTGTTATCATGCCATAAATTATTTAGTTGCATGTGCTATGGTTGTAGATTAATGATTATCTCTTATAGCATGCTTGTGTAGGAATTCCCATACTAGTCTGCTATTAGTGCAGTACTGTTTTATGCCTGTTTAATAGGAGTATTATCTTGAGTGAAAATGGTGTTTTAGATTATTTTTATGACTTGATTCTTTGGTTATTAGCTACTGGTTGTTTCTTAAATTTTCATGATTGATGGATTCCAAAACTTCAAGTAAACACTAAGGTAGTAAATAAATAGCATATTCATCTGTGGTGTGTTTACCTGCTGTTTGAAAATTGTCTGAGTGTGTACCTTAGCATGAGTGTCATACTTGTGTTATTTGTTGTGCTAATGTTGTTGTCGTGCTTAAGAGTATCTTTTGAAACTAAAGCATCCAACTAATATCATGAACACGTTAAGTGATAGTTGCTGGTGGTGAGTAATACCCACTGCCATGGGTATTGTTCTGTCTATTTGTTTTACCTTAGCAACCTAACCTTTGCACGCACAAGCTATATTTTTAGCTTCTTATATATCTTGTTATGAGAGTGGTACATCACTCCATACGTGGTATGTAAGATGTGGGATATGGTTTTCTAAACCATATGTTTCTCTGATGATAGTTTTGTACCCTGAGAGCTATGTGAGGCAGTTTTCTCGATAACGTTTGTGAGTTTGCGCTTTTATGCTTTTGCTTGCTGTATGTGTTGATTAGCTTAGTTGTGTGTCTTTTAGACCTGAGTGTGTGTCTTGTATTTCTGTACGACGCTAGAAAACGAACAAGAAGAAGAAGCCGTTGTGGAGCTATGCGTCAAGTTCAAGTTACTTCAAGGCCAGGGACATTAAGAGATTGAGGCAAGCCATCCTGATGCTTGCTGTTATAATACACTTATAATTATCTATCATGCATGTTTTACTTATGAAAAGATTACAAAAACTTTGGTTTCCAAAAAAACTATTTTTGAGTGAACTCTACTATCTCATATATACTATGCCATTAGTTGAAACTTGGTGTTACCAAGCCCATAAGCCACCATATGGTATTTATTACCATCAAATATACTAGTCCCTAAGTGGACACCCTAAAATTGTGTTTTTACAAAACAAAGGCTTTATTGAAAAACCCGGAGAAAAGGCGGATCCTTATTCTCCGGAGGAATGTGGAAGTGGTCATTTTTGGGAAAATGGAGTTTTCAAAAATGACACATAACCTAGTCTTCGCCGGACAACCTTTACCGTACTGCCACCCTACCCCAACATGGGCACGGGGCTCAACTGGAAGTTTGTCCTTGTTAGCGTGTGTTCTATCTCAATCGCTATAAGAGACGGAATCCCTTGAACAGATCGTCGTCAAAACCCCCAATGTTGAGACATAAAAAGTGTGGGATTAAGTTCACCTCCGGTCGCATCAGTTGAGGCATCCTGGCTGGCGGGGATTAGCTCGGTGCCGGGGATGACCAGTAAAACTCAACTGAGAGATAGACACATTCTAGCTTGAACATAGTGGAAGGTTATGATCAGTTATCTGATGTTCTACATACTGTTGTTACAGTCCGTGGTTGTTCACGGCAGGTGTACTGTATCTGGTGGATGTGTACACCTCTACAGAGTACAACTTTTTCGAAGAAGCCGCGTCCTCGAATATGGACAGTTGAATGGCCATGTAGCTAGCATTGTGTCAATGTTTTCAAAAGGATGTTTTTCAAAAGAGTGTTTGAACTCGGGAAGTTCGTAAAGGAAGAAAATCTTGTACCATGGAGGTACCGATGATGAAAAGCCAGAAGTTGTTTTACAAGAAGTTTTGCAGAGAAAATCTTTCTTCTCTAAGCAAACATCTGGAAACTGATTCCAAGAAGTTTTGCAAAGAGAAAACTTTCTTTTAACAAAGTTTTCACAAAACCTCTTGAACCTGCGATATCGACAAGAGAAAGAAAAAACTATACTATTTTCTTCTGAAGTATCTTCTTCAGCAAAGATACAGATTAACCTGACTGCAACTGTGGTGTCATCCTATATGAACACCATTGATAGTGAACCCTATTTATAGCCTACCTATTACACCATATAAGCATTGATGGAGAGATGATAACCCGGTAGGCCAACGCCAAGGTGCAACCCGGCCCAAAGGACGCTGCGCAGGATCCGGCTAAGGATAAGGGAACTTCTAGAAGGCCCAAGTTCATAGGCCTGGTAACCCGGATTGTGGGTTACGATAAGGAAAGCTAGGGTTTGTATGCAGTGTCCTGTAGGATTCAGGGTGCGCCTTGGAGGGCAAACCAGGGGGTCCGGGTGCTATATAAACCGGCCCCTAGGACTAGTTGAGGGAGATCCAAGAGTTCTAGCAATATCGCCTGATATCGAGCATCTAGTGTAATACGAGAGTTGAGTTAATATATTGAGATCGGAGACTCGGCGACCTGATTGCCGGCTACCAGATCGAGTATCATCATGTTTTCCTCTGAGCTAAACCCTCTCCCAAACGCCTGTGTCGTCTTGCCCCAAGATCAGTTACCCCCGGTAACGTCTGCCGTGATTATCCCACGACAGTTGGCGCCCACCGTGGGGCCTGCGTCCAAAGGTTTTTACCTCACGGGAGAAGCTCGGAAGAACATGGAGAATCTAGTCATCGGCGAGATCTACATCGACCACGAAGGAGAGAAGATGGTGGATGATTCCGGCTGGGGACCAGAGTCGAATCACCTCGAATCCGGGTCTATCATGACAATCGGCCAGATCAGCGTCTTCATCGGTATGGTACGTACTTCCGGTTCGATCCCTGACGACTTTGGGTTTGATTCTGTGTCAGGGAAGACCACCCATATCCAATCAGATGGAGAAGAATCAGTTGGGACAACGGATCCAATAGAAGAACCCACCACGAAGAGGGAACAGTCGGAGGAGCCGGCATGGACCCCGCGTGGCCGGGTCGAGAAAGAAGGTGATACCGAGTCTATCCTGCGCCTGCTGGAGAACCGGTACGAGGAAAATAGCAGCGAAGAGGAACAGTATGAATTCGCGCCAAGCATTGTGTGCCGGGTTGCGGTTTACACGGCTCCCGCGACCAATCTCAACCAGGAGAACGTAACCGCGGCCGCAGCCGGGGCCGCACAAGCGTTGACCCGGCAGCAGGGACCGGCTGACGGAAACCCGGTTTTGGCCCAGATTGACGGAGAGTCGGCATCGGTTACCAGTCAAGCGGCGGAAAACGAGTTACACGCGAACACGTTTGGATTCCTAGCAAACCGGACACCAGGAGCGGGTCCTTCCAATCCACAACATCCGGCCCTGTTCGACAACAATCTGATTCTAGATCCGACAGTTCTTGCCACAGTTATCACTCCAGAGAACGCGGCGGAACGTGTTAGGGATTTGGACGTAGCCCGTCGTGCATTAGAGCAGCAGAGAAGGCAAGTAGAAGCAGAAAAGCAAGGGATGGCCACACGCCAACGTGAGCTGGATGCACTGGAAACCCGGCTCCGAGAGGAAACAACTAGAATACATCAAAGGCATCAAACTAGATTACCAGCATTAGGCGGAGTTATAAATCCGGCTGCACTGTTTATCACACCTCAAGATCAGCCGATTCCACCGGTGAACCAAGGAACTTCATCTCAACCAGCAATTGCGGGAACACAGCCGGCGAACGTGCAGGCCGGGTTACCCTTACCACAAACTGGAGTTACAACAGGCAATGCAGTACCCCCGCCACCACCGTCATGGTTTCACACACCGGCGGGTCATTACAACAATCCCATGGACAACGTGTACGCGGCAACGCTTGCATTGAATCAAATCCCCGTGAGAGAGTCACCCCACGCAGAGGAGACCCGGCGGGCGATAGATATGCTGCGCACTGCGGTAGCACAACAAGTTAATTACCCGGATCACAGAAGTGGAATGCATGGGACACCATATGTCAGCCAACAGCGAGGCAATGCCGGCAATATCCAGACAAGTTCAGCACGGCGGAGGGAAGAGCAGCAGAAAATGCCGCCTCCTCCACACATTCAGGCAGTACCAGCAGCATCAGCAGCACAGGCCATCGTGGACAGTTCCAGAGCCAGGAGAGCCGTGGCCGGGTCTGCGGTACATGGGCCACCGGCAGTACCTCGTCCAGCTGTACCCCCTGCAGGATCACACGTTTCCCGAGTAAGACCAGCTTCGACCATTCTTGCAGGACCTAAGTGTCTTTCGGATAGCATCAGGGCTGAACCTTACCCGGAAAAGTTCAAAGAACCGGGTAAAGTAGTGAATTATGAGCCGACTATGGATCCGGAAACATGGTTGAGCAGTTATGAGATGGCCATGTCGATTCGCAATGCGTCCGAGAATGTTCAAGCCAAATTCATGTATCTAATGATGTCATAGGGAGCAGCAAAGTTATGGTTCACCAATCTACCGGAAGGATCCATCAAGTCATGGGGAGAATTGAAAACTGCGTTTATCAAGCACTTTCACGGGACGTGCAGAAAGTTATTCACTATTGATGACCTGGAGCGATGTGTTCAGAAGAAGGGAGAATCGGCGCGCAGCTGGGTGCGCCGGGTTATGGAAATACTTCATTCATCTACAGATATCCAGCCCAAGGATGCGCTGCAAGCTATGGCAAAGACCTGCAAGTACACACCTTTAGTACAAAAGTTAACTCGCATGAAATCTAGTCGGAATGCTTCAGAGGTTACGATGGGAGAGCTGATGGATGCATGCAATAAACACGCTTCGACGGATACTACGGAAGAGGATGTTGATGACAAGAAAGGAAAAGCAAACACAAGTAACGGAAGAACCGGCAATGGATCAGCGCCGGGTAACAATGGAGGTAACAATGGGAACAATCAGAACAAGCGCCCGTTTGATGGAGGCTCAGAGTTTGTCGCTAGCACAGAGGCCGGGTCTTCAAGACCTAGGGCAGATGGAAACTTCAATACTGGAAATCACAATGGAGGAAACTATCAAGGGCCACCAAGGCCGAGTAATAATTGGGACATCTTCAGAATGGCATGCCCAAAGCACAGCAGGAACGGTAGGCCAGCTAACCACTCCTTGGAGCAGTGCGCCGACCTACAGAGGTGGAAGAATGAGGAAGTGAACAGAGCCATGCGAGGTGCAGGTCGGGGAGGAGGACCGGGTCCAGGTGGAAACCCGGGCAACGGCCCACCCCCAGCCGGTAACCCGGCAGCCGGAAATCAAGGTAACAACCAAGGGGGAGCTGGAGGTTTCCAGGCCAACCCCAAGCAGTTGGGTCAATATCACGTGCATACTACAGGAAGTTCCAACAAGGACAAGAAGATACTGAAACAGGCGGTAAACTCGGTGTCCTCGGCTGTTCCAAGATACCTGAGGTGGTCAGAACAGGACGTAACATGGAGCAGAAGGGATCACCCGGAAAGAATAGAACACCCGGGAGTTTTAGCATTGGTAGTTGCGCCGCAGGTCAATGGGTATGAGCTGAAAAAGGTCCTGATGGGCGGTGGAAGTAGCATCAATATACTATATTGGGAAACCTTTCTACACATGGGTCTCAAGGAGTCTCAGCTACAAAAAAGTTCAACAATTTTTCATGGGATAGTGCCGGGTCACTCAGCGTGCCCCGAGGGAAAAATCGCATTGGAGGTAGCTTTTGGGGAATCAAAGGATAATTATCGAGTTGAGTGGCTCACTTTCGAGGTGGTCAAATTGCGCAGTCCTTATCACGCGCTATTCGGAAGTCCGGCTTATGCTAAATTCATGGCTAGGCCGTGTTATGTGTATCTACAGCTAAAAATCCCGGGTCCTAAACAGACCATCACCATACATGGAAGCCGGGACATAGCGGCTGAGTGCGATGAAGGAGATGCAGCAATGGCTGAACAAGCTTGTAGAAAAGAGGAACTCAAATATTACCGGTCTCAAGCAGACCCGGATGACAGAACAGCCTTGAAAAAGCCAAGTACTGAAGGCGAAAGGGCAAAGTTCAAGGCAGCACGAGACACCAAGATGGTGGCTTTCATCAAGGGTGATTCACTCAAACAATCCACCACAAGAGAAGAAATTGCGCAGCCGTTCACAGCCAGCTGCGTCATGGAAACGCCTTATCCGGATTGGCTGGCGAACCCGGTACTTATAGTAAAAAAGATCAACAAGTGGAGAATGTGCATCGATTACGTCAGCTCCGGACAGAATCCCAAGAAGAACTAAAACAATGTAACGGGCAGCAGGTTCCAGACGCACTCTTTTCCTATCCAGGGTACCTAAGGGGACTGGAAGGTTTTTAATGAGGCGGCCTGCTGACCCAAAACTTTCTCGTATCAATAAAGAGATGGTTATCAAGTCTTATTTTGTTATGGTCTTCACTCCGGTTACAGATAAGTATTATTTATTGCTACCAGTACATCATTATCATCAAGTATGTTGCATATATATAGGTCTTGAGGGCTGATTGCTTGAATAGCACAGTTGCAAACTCAAAGACCTGGCCTTGATGCCTATGAGTTATAAGGGCCGATTACTCGCAAACGAGTACGGCTGCAATCTTATAACCGGACAAAGGAGCCAAATTTTCTTGACTTTTCTTACTTAAGCTCGATGTGACTCGCACTAAAGTGGCATGATTTTCTCGCTTACGATTACAATCAGCCATGAAGCCCAATGGGACTTGCCTGACCCTTTTTTCGTATAGATGTAACAACATGGTATCCACGCGAAAGCCGGCTTACAGTACAAGATAGTCAAAAGGGTCATCTAAACCACAAGTTATGCAGAGTACAGGGCTAATAGCCGGAAACTCAACGTTTATCAAGCATAACTTCAATACCTACGTGAAACGGCTCTGGGCTTGGGCTTAGCAGCAAACAATTTGTTCCCTTGGAAAAACCATACATCCCAGACTCGGCATTTTGGGTCTTGGGGACTGGGGATTTTGAAAAAAGGAAAAGTTGCTTAGTTGCTAAAACTCAAAAAACCCAAACATCCGAGTCTTGGGGACTTGGGGACTTAGAGAAAAGTCCGCTTGTCAAAATCCATGAAACTCGGAAACCGAGTCTCACAAAAGGAACCATAAAGAAAGTCGGATATCAAGAATAAACTCAAAAACCAGATAAATATCAAGTTCATCCAGAGGCCAGAAGAGGCACGAGGTATATCAAGGAATTAAAGTACGTTACAAATCTTGGTACTAGTATCAAAGGTGCATAGGTGCACCGACAAAAGAATATCTGTTTCGAACAAAAGCATCGAAACAACCAAGGTATCGTGATGGCATTTGTTTACTCGGCTTCCTGAATAGGGTCCACACCCTTGCCCTTGCCCTCCGGGTCTTGGTCCTGGGCTTGCTCCGCAGCTCTCCCGGCATCGTCACCCGGATTCTTCGCATCAGGACGGACAGGCGGGAGGACAGCCGGTGTAGAGGTGGTTGGCTCTGATCCTAACTCGGCCTCCCTCTTTGCGGTTTCTTCCCTCTTCCTGGCCAAATCGGCAGCCCATTTCTCTAAAATGTCGAAGGGTGGGGGTGCTTCCTCCTTCACGATTTTGTCTTCAGCATCGTACGAACTCATAAGCATACGCAGATCCATACTATCGGCCAAAGTGGTTGCCGAGTGACGCACCGCGGATTGTACGGCCTTGAAGTCCTTGGGTCCAAACTTGGAGCCATCCGCCTTGAACTCTGGAAACCCGGATATAACCTTTGCCGGCTCAATCTTAGGGAAGTAAGCCTTAGCTAGCGCAAAGGCCCGGGTCATACCGATCCGGCATGCCGAGCGTTTCCAGATCTCGATCCATGCAGGCACAGTGGAGCAGGCTTGGATAAGATTTTCTTCACCCGGATATACCTCAGTTGGCCACTTCACGGCATCCAATATCCACTTGGTGCCGGCAAAGAAAGTCCGGAGCACAGTTTTTAAAGTTTTAGCCTTTGCAACAGCATCTTCTTCTGGGGTTGCAAGGTTAGCACCTGCAGTTGAAATAAAGAAAGGCCATATCAGTAATTCCGAGTATCATGTAGCAAAATAGAGGCATGAAAGCAGTCAGCAGCAAGAAACTTACTAAGCAAGATACGATAAGTATCGGTAATTTGCTCCGACAACTTTTTCAGGGCGGTCCGAGCAGTGGTGCACCTTTTCTTATATTTGGAAACATTTTTCTTCAAAGTTTCCACTTCATCCTCAAGGGCCTCTCTCCGCTTTACCTCGGCAAGCAGCAGTTGTTCGGTCTTGAGCAAAAGTTCATCAGACCGGGTGGCCTGTGCCTGTGAGAAACCAAAGTATGAGAATTAGTCGGGTATCATGGCAAGCCGATTATCGCGCAGAATACCGAGCACAATTTCAACAAATTATACTCGGCACTTGGGGACTAGATTGATAAGAAGAGATATTAGGTAGCATTACCTGGTGCTCCGCTGCCATGCGCTCTAGCACATCTCTCTCCGAGGCCTTCATAGCAAGGAGGGTGCTCATCATCTGGTTAAAAGTATCATTGCCCAAATGGGAGGACCCGGGACCTTGGGGACTTGGAGAAGGGACTCTCTTCTTGGTGAGAGAGGGTATCCGGGTCGTCCGAGTATCGGAGTCTGGTGCCCCTTCTCCCGTGCCCAAGTCTGTAGCTTCTTCCTCCTCGAGTACGTGCGAGGCTATGGGATACTCGGCCTCTCGGTCGGCTGGGTTTATTGGTGGCACTTGTTGTTCTTCTCCGCCAGCTGCGGCATGCATATCATCAGTCAGGTTTTCCTTACCCGGGTCGTCAGTTTCCATATCATCTTGGTCGCTGGTAGTGATCGTGGCCCTACAAACAGTACAAGTGAAGCATTTAGCGTACAACTGGAAAAAAGTGATGAAAAAACGGTAAAGCATCAGGAAAGGAATTTTACCCGGGATTCACCATATAGTCCGAGGGGAATTCGCTGCTGGACCCGGACGAAACTGAAAAACATCGAGCAAGACGTGGAATTGTCTCGTAAGGGGATGGTTCGAGAAGACTTTGATACTTAAGAAAGGATTAAGAGAATACCAGCGCGTCGAGCCGGAGACGACGAAATACCCGGATTAAGAGTGCCATCACCTGGAAAGTTCCGAGTTATTCGACGCTTGGTCACGAGCGGTTCCTTCAAATATGACCAAGTGGATAATTTCCGGTTTAGCTCGTGCATGTTATCAAAGAAATATGGTTTCGAGGCAAGGAAAAGGTATGGAACCTTGAAGACGACCCCTTGGGGTTTTCTCTTTGCTCGGACCTTGACTGTTGGCTCAGCGTCGTCCTCGTCACTCGCTGACTCCACCTTGCCTTCAGTTTCTTCTTCGTCGTCCTTCTCTTCTTGTTCTGAAAGTTATCAGGATTTACAATCGGAAAATGAAGAACGAGCAACAGCGATTTCCAAAAAAAAAGGCTAAGTGAAACTTGGAATGTACCTTCATCCGAGTTAACGGCGTCTTCTTTCTCCTCTGGAGTTTCAGAGCTAGGAGGAGTTTCAATCTTCCAAAAAGGATCATCGGCCTGAGATGAAGATATAAGAATAAGGGTTATTGGCCATATCGAGTGGAAAGTTTGAAGGTAAAGATATGAAAGCCGAGTCTTTACCTTGGGGGCCGGGTTCTCACGCGTGAAGGGTTCTAACCCGGCTATATTCCAGATTACCTCCAACTTCTCTGTCAAGAAGCTCTTGATAGTCTTGTTGGTGTCTCCGGCTGCAAAGCTATTGGTGGAGTATCAGAGCGAGTCCGTGGTATGCCCCGAATACTCGCACATTAACTTTGTGCGAATGGAGTTGGGTTGGATCCGGAAATCGACCCAAGTCTTTACCAGGTTGAGCCCAATGAGACCTTGGGCCGAGAGAATAGTTATTTTGGCCAATAAAGGTTGAATTGCCTCCCTGTCCGAGTCAGGGGAAAAGGCGTTGAAGGTCTCGGAGATATCGAGGAGGCCCTCCGAGTAACCCGGCAGTTTCTTTTCGCCGGGTGGGGAAGTGTCGTGGCAGTAAAAGAAGGATAATTGCCAGTGTTTAACATGGGAATTCAGATTAAGGGTTGGCATTGGTGAGTTCTTGCGGCGTTGGATGGATACCCCGCCGCAAGCAAGAAGTGCTCCGTCACCGCTTTCGCGGCACGGTTTGCACTGAAAAAGTTCGATAAAGAGAGCCAAACTTGGCG
Organism: Alopecurus myosuroides; assembly: GCA_028641055.1. Taxonomy (NCBI): domain Eukaryota; kingdom Viridiplantae; phylum Streptophyta; class Magnoliopsida; order Poales; family Poaceae; genus Alopecurus; species Alopecurus myosuroides. Next base: position 306,554,331 of record CM054063.1, on the reverse strand, counting down.
GAGTGCACAAGTATGACTCGGAAAGAACGATGAAGTGGGAAATATTTAACACAGAGTTAGGCCCTATGTCAAATATTCGGAGGCCATAGTGGCTCAGAATGTCTCGAAAGAAAGGATGACCCGGAGGACGGAACCCCCGGGTCACGTGCTCCACAAAACATATTACCTCATCATCCGCAGGTGTGGGGCGGGTCTCGTTACCCGGCACCCTCCAATGGATATCCTTTTGAGGGGGGAGAACCCCTAACTCGGCCAGTTCTTCTAACTTGGCCTTCGTAACCGTGGACCGCGCCCAGTTGGCGGATATGGAGTTGGTGGTCTTGGCCTTGGCCGGCTGTTTCCCCTGCCTTTTGGGAGCCATAGGATTAACCTGCAAAGCACAAGATAGAAGGGTACAAGAAATAAGACTCGGAAACCGTGAGTCATCCAAATATTGGCGAGTGATATCGAGAAAGCATGGAAGCAAAGAATTATCCGAGTATCATTCTGTGGAGCAAGGTTGCAAGTTATCCGGGTATCAAACATCATTACAAAAACTATGAAGGGCTTACGTGTTGAAAGGTGTTTGGGGAAGATGGATGGTTGCCCATGTATCTACTGCAAACAAAAGAGCCGGAAGAAGAGAATTTTCCGGGTGTCAACGGCAAGCGCGGAAATTTTGGGCGGCCCGAGCCTAGATTGGAGATTTCATTTCCAGATTCATGGTGAAATTAATGACTATAGGCAGTAGGGGAATGAAATGGAATCTATATTCAATCCATTAGATGAGCTAAAAGGAATTTGGGCGACCTAATTCGACGTGGCGAGAAAAATGACCGGCGGGATTGACTTAGATCCAATCTGAAATAAATCTAGAAATTGCGAGGTCAGGTTAATGGATATGGGAAGCTTACTGGAGGAGATTGGAGTAAAGCCCGGCGGAGGCAAATAGCGCAGTCTTGGTGCCCCTTTGTGATTCCCGGCGGGCAAGTCGGGGGCGCGGCAGCGGATCTTGGCGGCGGCGCGGGGCGCACCGTGGCGGAGCGCAGCCGGCGGCAGATGGGCTCCGGCGATGTGCGCGAGGTTTCCGTAATGGTGTTGTGCGAGCGCAAGAGATGCGGAAGCGAAAAGAAAGAGGAAAAGGGGAAATGAGCTGTTAGGGTTAGGTTCACCTCTAAGTACCTATTTATAAGGGTACGGGCGGGTAAACCTAGCTCAACAAGCGGGAGCCGGAAATTTCGGAGTAACGGCTATCTGCCTGAGTTTCGTTAGATATGCCTTAAGTGTTGGACGAGATATCCGGATAGACATAAGAAAGAGATCTCCTCCGCAACATCAGGATCAATTATCGAGTAAAGTAAATCAGATCTTTAAACATTCTTATCACGGTGTTGACCCGGAAAAGCTGAGCAAAGGACTTGGAGAAAGTCGGGTTATTATATGGCCACCTTGGAGTTAGGCCTAGCTGTTTATTAAAGCAATTTAACCCGGCCTCCATTGAAATTATAAGTTTGATAATTTTGCAGGGAATAGCGTGCGCTTCAAAGAGAATCTCGTGAAGCCCAAGCTATTCTGGGGACTACTGATGGAGAGATGATAACCCGGTAGGCCAACGCCAAGGTGCAACCCGGCCCAAAGGACGCTGCGCAGGATCCGGCTAAGGATAAGGGAACTTCTAGAAGGCCCAAGTTCATAGGCCTGGTAACCCGGATTGTGGGTTACGATAAGGAAAGCTAGGGTTTGTATGCAGTGTCCGGTAGGATTCAGGGTGCGCCTTGGAGGGAAAACCAGGGGGTCCGGGTGCTATATAAACCGGCCCCTAGGACTAGTTGAGGGAGATCCAAGAGTTCTAGCAATATCGCCTGATATCGAGCATCTAATGTAATACGAGAGTTGAGTTAATATATTGAGATCGGAGACTCGGCGACCTGATTGCCGGCTACCAGATCGAGTATCATCATGTTTTCCTCTGAGCTAAACCCTCTCCCAAACGCCTGTGTCGTCTTGCCCCAAGATCAGTTACCCCCGGTAACGTCTGCCGTGATTATCCCACGACAAGCATACTTGCATCTTTGGTAAGTTACATGATGGATGTCTTGCTGAGTACATTCAAATGTACTCATTATGGTTTCGCCCCTGGTATTTACTTGCCAGACATTGAGAAGGAGTCTCCGAAGAAGATCAACGAGGAGGAGTACGGAGCTGACGGCTTTGCGAACTAGGATCGTCTCCGGGTCAGCAGCTTGTAGGTTAAGGCGTGCCTTGGGCTCTACCGCGTTTGTGTATGTTTAGTCTTCCGCTGTGTGTGTTGTGTGTTGTCCTGCGTGACAACCGTGTAGTCATGGTCATGTGAACAGGTGTCCTTGTATGTGTTTGTGCAACCATGTAATGGATATTGTATCTGTGTACCATCTTGATATGTTGTTCACGACTGAATTTCCTGGGATCGTGAATGTATGCATATCGAGGGCGTCCTTGAACAGTGGTTCGAAGGGCGGGCCCTACAACTTGGATGACAAAGGATCAGAAGTTCTCTGCTTCATGGAGTCACTTTGCCACTATTCTAGGCTTGCAGGACTTTGGTGAGATCCCTGATGCTAATTTTCACACCACTTACTTCAGGCTTCCTTATCCGGAGAAGTCCATGCCCCTCACCGAGATGTATGATCTCTACATCCCTGGAGGTGTTGTGGTTGGTCAGTCCAAGCATCTGTTGCCTGTCTATGATATTCTCCACAGGATTTTCAGGAAAAACTTGACTCCACGAGTGGGTAACTTTGATCAAGTCCATGGATCGCTCGTTGACTTGATGGTGTACACTCATAGGCGTCGTGGTGATGGCCTGAGGCTAGATGTGATGGACATTCCGTGGAATGAGATGTACAACTTCATAATGAAGAGGAGAGTGCCTATCTTTGCTGCTTTGGTCTACAAGCTCATCTCCACCACTTCGCGCAATGCCCGGCTTGCTGATGCTCCCTTGGATAATGACCAAGAAATGAAGACTCATGCCATAAAGAATCTCCGTGTCAATAAGCATGCCACTCCTCTACATGGTCCGGATGATCTTGGTCCGGACACTGATGGCTCGAGTGACTCGGATTTCGAGATGGAGGGGAGAGCTCAGAAGGACAGCTTTCGCAAGTGGATGTCCTCTACTTTGAAAAAGATCTTCTGTCGCCAGGTTGATATGGAGGACCAGGCATATCGTGCTCATGCCCGTAGCAAGGAGGAGCGATAGCTTACACGTGACAGGTTTGCCCATCTGGGGGTGCATGTTCGTGCTGGGTCCGAGGACAGGATCACGGGTTCTATGGAGTGGAAGTCGAAGCAATGGAACAAATGGGTTGATCCAGATCTTCTAGATGATGCTACTACTTCGCATGGCCTTGGACTCGTGGTGAGACTGACGAAAAGGTCGAATACGTGGACTCGGAGGATGAGCGTCATCTTGGCAGCCCTGCTAGTGCTTCTAGCCCCGACGAGTGACCTCCAGGGACGTTAGCATCGCCTCTTCCCTTTTTGGTGCCTTGATGCCAAAGGGGGAGAGATTTCTATTAGGATCTATTCATTTGCTTGGGTTTGTGTTCGTTTGTCAAACTTTGTGTCGTGTGCTTGTGTTGAACTATTTGGTGTTAAGTTGAACCATTTGATGTTATGGGTTTGGATTTTATGGCTATTATCTTTATTCACTAAGCAATCATTCATATTATCATATCTATTGTATCCTTGCTAGGTTTCAAAGAGTTAGGGGGATCACAATTTCCTAAAGAGAACAAAGTTTGCCTCATAAGCAAAAAAATTCCTTGTGTATCACTCTCTCGAAGTGCTCGTCCAAATTTGCATCTTTGATCTCTCTTAGGTTTTGGAGTTGATAACAACACCACTAAGCTTCTAACAGTGCGTCAAGTATTTCAGGTTATATCAACTAGATGCCAAAAAGGTGAAGAGAATTCCAAGACTTAGCCACCAAGATTGATTTGGTCCAGCGGTAGTACCGGGCATGGCAGCGGTAGTACCGCTCTGCACAGCGAGCGGTAGTACCGCGCCCAGTACCGCCAGAATTACCGCCAGGAGAAAAATGTGTACTGTCTCCAGCGGTACTGAAGCGGTAGTGGCTCGGTAGTACCGCTGTGCTCTTTTCAATCTTGGGCAAAACCTTGCTCAGCGGTAGTACCAGTACTGGCTGGCAGTAGTACCGCTCCCTACAGGAAGCGGTAGTACCACCCGAAGTACCGGCCCTTGTACCGACAGCTAAGTTTTGCTCTCTATATCGCACGGTACTAGAGCGGTAGTGACCTAGTACTACCGCCAGCCACTTCAAATTAATTCGAAGTAAGTGGCCAGCGGTAGTACCGGTGTGCACTCGCGGTAGTACCGCTGCTGGAGTACCACGGTACTTTAGCAGCAGTACCGCATGCGCCCTGCGACTGGGCCTCCCTAGTACTGCGTGGATACCCAGGTAGCGGTAGTACCGCTGGGTACAGCGGTAGTACCGCCAGGCACGAATTTGGGTCAAAACGGCTAGTTTGGGGAGGGGGCTATAAATACCCCATCCCCTTCTTCCCCAAGAGGTAGCTCACTCCAGCATTAAAGTCAAGCATTTATTGAGCCTCCAATCTTAGATCTCTCTCAATCCCTCCACCCAAACTCGTTGATACTTGGAGGATTGAAGGAGAAGACCCGGATCTACATCTTCACCGACTCGTTCTTCATTTCCCCCACTCTAGCTAGAGGGATCTAGCCTAGGGTTTCCTCTTGTGGAGAACCTAGGCATCTTGCTACTTATTGGTGATTCAAGAATAGTTGCGAGCCCCCAATTTGGTTATGGGTGTGTTCCCCAAGTTGTTTGTAAAGGACTTGATCCCCGCCTCAAAGGGGTTCAATAGTGGAAGGTGAACTAGGCCTTTGTGGCGGAGTTCATCGGAGAATAGGGTGAGGCCTTTATGGCGTTGAGTAGGCCTTCGTGGCGACCTCACACCCCTCCAACGAGACGTACTCCCCTAACAAGGAGGAACTCGGGAATACATCGTGTCTCCGTGTGCTTCAATTTGGTTACCTCGTTCCCTTACTCCCTTTACTTACTTGCATTGTGATTATTGTTATCCTTGTCATTTAGGTAAATTCACCGTAGTCGCATCCTCTAGAGAATTTACCTTTGTGTCAAGCCTAATTGTTAAAGAAAAATTAAAATTGGTCGTAGCACCTATTCACCCCCCCCCCCTCTAGTTTCCCATACTTTACTTTCAATTGGTATCAGAGCCTCGGCTCTTATATTGGGCTTAACCGCCTAAGAGTTTAAGTATGGGAGAAGAGTCGGATACCGAATCGTCCAAAGCTAGGGTGTCCATGGATGATCTCAATGATTGAGAAATTCATTGACCTCATCCATAGACGCTAAATTTGATGAGTTGTGTCAAGTCTTGTCGCAACTCCTCAAAGCCAAAGGATCGGAGGTCTCCGAGACCTCTCCTCCGGATACTACTCCGGAGGGCGCCAAGAAAGGGGTACATGGTGAACCACATAAGCATGCTTCCGCCGAAAACTCCACTAAGAAGGGTACGGAAGGAGATGGAGAATTTCATGCCGTTCCCGGAAGTTATTCTCCCGATCCTCCCGTCCCACATCCTCATATAATCCCTAGAGGAGATCCACCTAAAATTGATGCTTTTCTTATCGTGAATGGCAATATTACATGGAGACTCACTTGAACTCTTTTTGTATAGATCTTTGGAGGATCACTCGTGATGGATACAAGCCTCATGACCCCAAGAACCTCACAAGAAGAGAAGCCGTAGATTTCCAACTCAACTACACCGCATTGTCCATTCTTCAACAAGCCGTGGGTCCTAACCAGATGCCGCATCTTCAACAATATTCCACCGCCAAGGAAACATGGGACGCTCTTGTCGTCATGTTTGTGGGCAATGAGAGCATGCAAAAGAATAGATATGATGCCTTGACCAATGAGGCCGAAGGTTTCTATATGCATGATGGAGAGAACCATGTCGACATGTACCGTAGACTCAAGACTCTTGCCACCGCCTTCTCAAATGTTGGTGCCAAGTACATTGATGATGCTTGGATCAAGAGGAAGTACATGATTGCCATAATTCCATTTGAGGGCGCGGACATGAAGAGCATTCAAGGAAGACATGATTTCTCTTCCATGACCTCAACTCAAGTGATGCAAGAAATGTGCTCGTATCAAGTGCAAACCAAGAATGCTCTTGACAACCGTGCTAGGGCCATTGGAATGCACAAAGGAGCATCCGTTGCTTTGAAGGCCAAGGTTGTATCAATAGAGGTTGAGTATGAAGAAGAAGGATAAGAGGCATTGCCTCCTTTGAAGGAACAAGACTATGATCCTGTGCTAAAGGATCTCATTGCTCTCACCGTGCAAAAGTTTTGGAACAATCCTTCCAAGGGCAAGAAATTTGTTGAGGAGAAGACCAAGTCTCGCTATCGAAATGGTGGTGCTCAAAAAGTGAGGTCTTGCTTCAATTGCCAAGATAAGCACCACTTCATTGCGGAGTGTCCCTATGAGAATAGAGAGCTCCATAGTGGCAAACTCATTCTCAAGGACAAGTCCAAGGTTGAGTACAAGAAACCTCATTTCAAGAAGAAACCATTCAACAAGAAGTCTCCCACCAAGTTTGTGCTCTTGACACAAGAGAAGTATGATTCCAGGAGTGATGAAGAAGAAGAAACCACAAGTGAGGTGGCCGCTCTAGCTATTGCATCCATTCCATCATCTTCATCTCTCTTTGAATCCCCCAATGATAATCATCCTCGACGAAATGCCAAGTGCTTCATGGCTAAGGCCACGGAGGTATCACCTTCTTCCAACTCTAAGACTCCTAGTGAACTAGAACATCTTGCTAGTCTTAGAGTAGAAGATGAGAGGGTCTCCTTGGAACGTTTTATGTCTAACATGCAAGGGGAGACCAAGAAGTACATTGAGTATCTCATGAGGCAATTGGGAGAGGCCCAAGATGCTTTTTAGAAGAAAGGTGAGGTTGTAAGAAGGGATGCGGATGAGATTGCATCCCTCTCTATGACTCTTGAGGAAGAGCATGATGGTAGAGTTTCTCTAGATGAGGAACTTGAATCTATTGAATTAACTCATAATGAACTTATCTCTAACATCACTAAGGAATGTGATCTTGCTATCGCTAAATATAAAAAGGCTAAAAAGGATAAGGTTGAGTTTGGGGTTGGTCATGGTAAACTAACCAAGGAGTTTGAAAAGCTAACCAAGGCTCACAAAGCTTTGGAGAGCCAACACTCTTCCCTCAAAGAGTTGCATGAACAACTTCAAACTCAACTTAATCAACCTAACAACCCTAGCACCTCTACTTCTTCTTGTGATCATGCAAACATTATTGAGGAAAATTCTAGGTTGAAGGATGAGCTAGCAAGGCTCAAGGGCAAAAGCCCTTAAGTTGAGAAGTTTGTGATCCCTACCCCACAAGTGGTTGCCCTAGCTCTAATGTGGTCATTGCTAGACCACAATTGAGTGCTCCAAGGCAAAAAGTGGGCAAGCAAGGTCTTGGCTATGTAGCCAAGAAGAAGAACAAGAACAACAATGGTGCTTCTGGTGGTATTGTCATTAGGGACAACACTACTCGTAGCACACCCGCTCAAGCAAACAATGTTGCCTCGAGTAGTAGTGTCATGAGGGCCAACACTACTCGTAGCACCTCCGCGGGAACTAACAATCCACACCATTTCTTATATGTTTATTATTATGGTGTTGTGCAAGCTAAATATGTTGATCCTATTGAGGGTTATATTTACTATACTATTTGGGTTCCAAAGACCCTTGTTGCTAACATGAAGGGACCCTCCTCGGGTCCTAACTCTAGTCAATGATCTCTTGCAGGACTATGCTTCCGGTGGTACTAAATGGATAATTGATAGTGGATACACTAGCTATATGACCGGAAGCAAAGAACTTGTGACGGAGTTGCGCCCAAATGACATACAAGAAACCATCACTTATGGAGACTCATGCTCGTCTAAGGCATCCGGGTTCGGCAAGGTTGTGGTTGCTCCCGATATCACTAACGTGAACGTCATGCTTGTCGAATCCCTTGGTTACAATTTACTTTCCGTCCGATCTCTTGGAAAGTTGGGTTTCTCCGTCTTTTTTTATGTTGATATTGTGGTCCTTTTGAGGAGCAAGACTCTTGACGTCGCTTACGTGGGACATGTGGAAAATGAGTTGTTTGTGGTGGACTTTTTGAAGTCTACCAACTCTCAAACAATGTGTATTTTCGGAAAGGCGGACGTGGGATGGTTGTGGCATCGCCGCTTATCCCATGTCAACATGAGAACTTTTCAAAGTCTTCACAAAGGTGGCCTTATTGTCGGACTAAAAGAAAATGTTTCCTTTTCAAAGGATCGCGTTTGTAGGTAGTGTGTTGAAGGAAAGATGCATGATAAGGCACACAAGGCCAAGACTATTATTTCATCAAAGAGGATCTTGGAGCTCCTCCATATTGATCTCTTTGGTGTCGTGCCCGAGGCAAGTCTTGGAGGCAAAAAGTATTGCTTGGTGATCGTCGATGATTTTTCAAGATACACTTGGGTTTATTTCTTCAAGTGCAAGAGTGAAACTCAACAAACCATCATCGACTTCTCCAACGAAGTGCAACGTCAACACAATTTGCAAAATCATGGCTATTCGGAGTGATAATGGTTCGGAGTTCAAGAACTACACTTTGAATGAATTCCTTAGTGAAGAAGGCATTCGTCATCAATACTCTGCCACTTACACTCCTCAAAAAAATGGTGTTGCCGAAAGGAAGAATCACACTCTCTTGGATATGGCAAGGACCATGTTGGCGGAGTACACTTCTCCCCAATATTTATGGGCCAAGGCCATATCCACCGCATGCCACTCCTCCAACCGCCTCTACATCCGCAAAGGCTTGGACAAGACTCCATATGAGATCCTCACCGGCAACAAGCCCAACGTCTCCTACTTCCGTGTATTCGGTTGTAAGTGCTTTTATTTTATCAAGGGTGTTAGGTTGTCTAAATTTCAATCCAAAACTATTGAGGGTATATTTGTTGGTTACGGTGCCGAATCCCACACTTATAGAGTCTTTGACAAAGCCTCACGGATTGTCATAGAATCTTGTAGTGTGGATTTCGAGGAAAATGATGGCTCCCAAGTGGCGCAATTTCATGTTTCTAATGTAAATGTTGAAATTCCTCAAGAAGCCATAGGAAGGATGGGTGTGGGATTTTTCCGCCCCATTGAGGGACACCTTATGGCAACTCTAGAAGGACTATGCTCTACTCAAGTGGAGCCCTCTTCTACAATATAAGAACAAGCCAAGGATCCAAGTGCTACACCTAACCAAGAACATGTTGAAGACCCTCCTCTGATTGACCAAGTTACTACGCAAGATGCATCAACTCCTATCATTCATGTTAGTCAAGGTCAAGGCCAAGATTAACCATCCTCTTCATCCTCTCCTCAAGTTGAAGCTAGTGTTGAAGATATTGTTGATGATGATCATGATGATCAAGGCCAAGTTGGTCAAGATGGGGTCCCAAATGATCAAGATGATCAAGTCATCCCTCCGCGCAATAATGCGGAGATCGAAGCCCGTCGTGTCAAAAGGATAAGAAGAGCTTTGAAGCATATTGATGCCCAAGACAACAAGGTCTTGGAAGATATTCAAGCTAGAAGATCCACAAGAAGGCAATTGGCACATTTTAGTGAGCATCAAGCTCATATCTCTATGGTGGAACCAAAAAAAGTGTTTGAAGCTCTTGAGGACTCCGATTGGGTTGAAGATATGCATGATGAGCTCAATAACTTTGAGCGCAACAAAGTTTGGAGATTGGTTGAGAAGCCCAAAGATTGCCACAACGTTATTGGCACTAAGTGTATTTTCAAGAACAAGCAAGATGAGCATGGCATTCTCATAAGGAACAAGGAAAGATTGGTTTCTCAAGGTTACACTCAAGTTGAGGGCATTGACTTTGATGAAACCTACGCACCCGTGGATCTCCTTGAGTCCATCCGTATCCTCCTTGCTTATGCTTCTTCTCATAATTTCAAATTGCAACAAATAGATGTCAAAATTGCTTTCTTGATTGGTCCACTAAAGGACGAAGTATATGTGAAGCAACCTCCGGGGTTTGAGAATCTCAAGTTTTCTAACCATGTCTACAAACTTGACAAAGCTCTCTATGGTCTCAAACAAGCACCCCGTTCTTGGTATGAGCACCTTAGAGAATTGTTGGATGCCGTGGTTTCGAAGGTGGGAAGATCGACCCCACTCTCTTCACCAAGAGAGTAAATGGAGAGATTTTCATATGTTAAATCTATGTGGACGATATTATCTTTGGCTCAAATAACCAAGCTTTCAATAATGAGTTCTCTAAGCTTATGACTGACAGGTTCGAGATGTCTATGATGGGTGAGCTTAGATTCTTCCTTGACTTTGAGATCAAGCAATTGGCTCGTGGAACTTTTATTTCTCAAGCCAAGTATACCCAAGACATGATCAATAGGTTTAACTTCCTAAATGCAAAGATCAAGACATCTCCTATGAAAGTCAAGTGACACCTATCACGTAATCCGAAGGGTAAAGATGTGGACCAAAAGATGTATCGTTCTATGATTGGTTCTTTGATCTATCTTTGTGCATCTAGGCCCGATATCGTTTTGAGTGTAGGAGTGTGTGCAAGGTATCAAGCGGCTCCTAAGAAAAGCCATTTGATGGCGGTCCATAGGATCTTTCGTTATTTGGTTCATACCCCAAGATTTGGTTTGTGGTACCCAAAGGGGGCACAATTTTCTCTCAAGGAATACACGGATTCTGATTGGGCGGGTGATCAAGATGATAGGAAGTCTACTTCCGCGGCATGCCAATTCCTTGGTAGGTCCTCTGTGAGTTGGTCTTCCAAGAAGAAAATTTGCATATCTCTCTCCACCGCCGAAGTCGAGTATGTAGCCGCCGCAAGTGCTTGCACTCAATTGCTATGGATGAGTCAAACTCTCAAGGAATATGGAGTTCATATGGATAAGGTGCCTCTTTTGTGTGAAAATGAAAGTGCCATCAAGATCGCCTACAACCCCGTGCAACATACAAGAACGAAGCACATTGAGATTCGCCATCATTTCATCTGAGACCATGTGGCAAGAGGGGATATTTCTCTATCTTATGTGCCAACCAAGGACAATCTTGCGGATATTTTCACGAAGCCACTCGACGATGCAAGATTCTTGTTCTTGAGGAATGAACTAAATGTCATTGATTCTAGGAGTTTGACTTGAGGATCTTGCACACACCCCTATAGATGAAACGTGTTTGAGCTTAGGTGTAGGCATGGACATAGGGGTAGTGTTATCCTAACACATTGGGTTCTCCCTCCCCCCCCCCCCAATTATGCCCAAACCAAATACTCATTGTTATCTCTCTTTTTATAATGTTGAATTGTGAGCTTCAATGTCGAGAATTGGCAATGTACCCAAGATATATCTTCGCGGTAACATACCATGATCTCTTACATGGTGGCTTAGGCCACCAACCTCTTCTCTTGAAGAGTTGGTTCTTGTTTTGGTTTTTATTGTGGTGTTTTCATTGTGTTGGTTTGTTTGTTTTTTGTGGTTGTGTTGGTTTGGGAATCACACTCCCTCTTTTCCTTATTTTATTTTTGAGTTTGTTTGCAAAAGTTGGAGTGTGTAGTACCATCTCAGCTGGTGTTCTAATCCCAAGCCCAAACAATTCCCCCTTAGACATTTTTCTCTCTGAAATTTTCAATCTAGCGGTACTACCGCCAGTTACGAGCGGTACTACCGCTGTAACTGACAGTAGTACCCAGCGCACGGTACTACCGTTGGAACTTAGCGGTACTACCGCTGCAGGAGTTCGTGCCCAGCACAGACTCAGCAGCGGTACTACCTCTTGGCCCATGTAGTACCAGGTGGGCGGTACTATCGCTGAGCGTAGCGGTACTACCGCTGCAGCAAAAATCCGTGGGGATAAAAGAGATCTGGGAAACGGTGATTGCCCTCATAACCCCCAATTATCCCTCATCTCCTCCCCACTTCGGATCTCGCTGCCGCCAAGCCTTCCGGTTACCAAGGAAGGCTCTCTCCGGCCCTTGAACGCTCCTCTCTCGCCGGAGAACGCCCGGGGACGACCCCCCAACTCCTCCTCCTCGATGATGAGCTCCGGTACCCTTCCTATCTCTCTCCCTCGAGAAATCTTGTGAGATGATGATTCCTAGGGTCTAGAGATCTCCTAGTCTAGGGGTAGTTTGTTGTGTTCCCTACGCAGAGGAGATCATATTAGCACTGCTCATGTTTTAATCTTGTGATAGATTCGGTAGTCTCGATTGGGCGCCATGGTCGAATCCGCCAGCAGCAGTACTACCGCTGTGACCAGCGGTACTACCGCTATGGCTGGAACCGCTGGAAGCAGCGGTACTACCGTGGACCCCAAGCGGTACTACCGCTTCCTGAAGACTGAAACTTTTTTGAGTTCTAGTTTGATTCCTTCTCGCAGATCTTTTTGATTGAACTTTCTCTTATCTTGTGCTATCCACCTTTTTCTTTCTTAGGAGCAGGTGCTAGTGGTTCCAAGGGTGGAGGTCGCAAGTGTGCGGCAAAGAGAGGCCGTAAGAACCCCGTGGAAGATGAAGCCCTAGAGGTTATGCCACAGGGAAACTTGACAAGGAGACAGAGATCTATCAACATGAAATCCAAGGCAGCTCGTGACAAGTCCGTGGTTAACTTGACAGATGAGCAGTTCCGTAGGGAAAGGAGGACCAATCCCTATAATCATCCTAGGGAAGCTAGAGCAAATGAGTGTTTCTGGACTCATTTTTTAGGAGAAGATCTTCTATGAGGTGTACCCACTCATCAAGAATAAGGTGGTTACTCAGTTCTCGATCAATGTTGCATATATGAGAGCCAAGATGGACTATTTTGGTGAAGCCCTGGAGATCTGTGAAGAATTTGGGCTTCTGGATTTCATTGAGCTCAACAAGGACTACGATGAGCATCTTGTGGGCCAGTTTTATGCCACTCTGTACTTCCACACTGATGAGAGGAAGATCACTTGGATGACAAATGATCAGAAGTTCTCTGCTTCATGGAGTCACTTTGCCACTATTCTAGGCTTGCAGGACTTTGGTGAGACCCCTGATGCTGATTTTCACACCACTTACTTCAGGCTTCCTTATCCGGAGAAGTCCATGCCCCTCGCCGAGATGTATGATATCTACATTCCTGGACGTGATGTGGTTGGTCAGTCCAAGTATCCCTTGCCTGTCTATGATATTCTCCACAGGATTTTCAGGAACACCTTGACTCCACGAGTGGGTAACTTTGATCAAGTCCATGGATCGCTCGTTGACTTGATGGTGTACACTCATAGACGTCGTGGTGATGGCCTGAGGCTAGAATTGTGATGTGATGGTGTACAACTGCATAATGAAGAGGAGAGTGCCTGTCTTTGCTGCTTTGATCTACAAGCTCATCTCCACCACTTGGCGCCATGCCCGGCTTGCTGATGCTCTTTTGGATAATGACCAAGAACTAAAGACTCATGCCATCAAGTATCTCCGTGTCAAGAAGCATGCCACTCCTCTACTTGGTCCGGATGATCTTGGTCCGAACACTGATAACTCGGTTCCACTTGTCATGGGAATGGCGATGCCATTCCAACTTTCACAGACTCGGCTAAAGATTTCAGCAAGTCGGACTGACCCATATTGAGATGCAACGAGTAAGTCGTCATATGCATGTCTTAATCAATGTAATCCTTATACCTGAGGTTGTCACACAATCCGAGTTATGGATCACCGGCTTACGTTCTGTCAAACGTTGTTCCGTGACAAGGCAGTTATAAAGGCAGAGTTCGGGTCGAATAAGAAGCAAACTGCGTGATGTGGGTAATCAAGATGGGATTTTGTCGCTCCGACTGGAGAGATATTCTTTGGGCCCTCTCGACTGATACGATTCCGTAAGCACGGCCATGCGCGACTCGATTAAGCATTAACCGGGTCTATTGACTAAGAGTTAGTCAGATGAATCGTATATCACGGACCGAAAAGAGAGTTGAGCTATTTAAGGGATGACAATAATTTTCCTATAGTTCGACAAGGTATATCGTGAGGCAAAAGGGACTCAGATGAAATTCACATTGGAAGGTATGTCATCATGACTCTATGGCACTTGGGAGTCGGCACGTTCTGCTAGGAGCCACTAAGGTTGATCGATTGGGAGTCGGACTCCAATCGTGTCCAAGTCGCCATGAGCATGTAGGGTCGCACACTTAAGAGCGGGAGCAAGTGTATTGGTCCGGTTGGACCCGAACCGAAAATGGACTGAATTAGTGTGTTGGACTCACGGAGTGAATGGGACACAAGTGTTGTGCATCTCACTCCCACTCGCTATATAAAGAAGGGCGCAGGTTGCCCAACGGGAAAAAGGTTTTTCACTCTCATGCGTTGGGAACCCTAGCCCCACTCAGTCCAGCCGTCGCACCGGACCTAGCAGTCCACTATCGAAACTCCTCGTACGTGTGGATATGGGAAGAGGTTTTGTACGTTCAGCACTTCGACGTTCGCGGGATTGGATCGGCTGGATCGGATCGTGGGACTACACTGCATCGACGTGTTTCATCGATAATCTGCACCTGTGCGTCTAGTGGTAATCCTCGTGGCATTCTACCTCTTCTAGATCTTGGGAGTCTACAAAAGTCTTTTTTGTTTATCTCTAAGCGCCCCCAACAATCGGAGCCGGGTTCTGCTTTGCAACTTAGGGAAGAGAAGAATTTCCAACGCTTTGGAGAGCATCTTCGCAAATCTGTGGAGAAGGCTAATCGTCCATAACTCCATCATATTTGTCGCCCCCACCTTTTTAGGAGCGTGATGAAGGCTCTATTCAGTGACTAGAAACTCCTGAAATCCTGCCCAGCAAGGTGCCTGATCGCTCGCATAACGTCATCTTTTACCGTTGGCCAGCAAGCTTGATAGAACCGTAATGAGAAACCATCGGGGCCCGGAGATTTATCTGGCGGGAGTTCTTTGATTGCTTCCATATCTCAGCTTCGGTGAAGTCCCGTTCTGTTCTAGTCAAGGATTTTCACATAATTCAATATGCTAAAGGAATTATGATGACTTGTTTTAGGGTTGGTCTAGATTCATCACATAATTCACTTTACAGAAGGAATTAAAGTGATGGGGCTTAGGTTTTACTATTTGGGTCAAGGGTTGGTCAAATTAAAATTTAAACCATTAAAATTTGAATAGATGGCAAGGTTGTTCAAAGGGTCCTGAAAGGTCGGTCTTTATCAACAATAATCATACTAAGGTTATATTAAAATCATAGATGGTTTTAACTCAAGTTCACAAGTTTATTCAACAAATGAACTTAAATAAGTTTGGTTTTGGTCTCTGGTCAAACTTACCATTTAGAACAATTTTGCAAAGGAAACCTTATTGAAATAATTTATACCCCTCTGATCCTTAATTAGTGTCGTGAGGTTGGAAGAATTTTGTACGTATTTAGTACACTCCCACCGACACTTTTTTCGGATTTGGAGGGAGTAGAATTTAACCAATGTAAAAAAAAATACTCAAATGAGCATTATAATTATAAATCAATTTTAAACTAGTTCAAAAAAAAATGGACAGTAGGGTATGAAATTATACATCTTAAATTTTCCAAAATATATTTTATTTACCAATTTTGGAATTATAGAATTTTAAGTATGTCAAATTTCATCGAAATATATGATTTTGTGCATTTAAAGATGCAGAGATCGCGATCATCATCCTCCTTGTAGGAAAAAAAAACAAGACGGCACCTATTTTCTGTTGTGGTTCCAACTGGGATTTTAAACCGTGTCAAAACTACTGTTACATGTAGAATACATTTCCGAAAATTGCTATCACATGTATCTAAAAAAAATATTTTCAATGATACATATTTTCTGTCAAACAAAACTTTTAATGATTTCTAATAATTTAGATATCATCAAAATAACTCCCACTGTCTTTAAAGAAAACAAGAATTATATAATTTTTCATGAAGTAAAAAAACAAATCTTGTTTTACTTCACAAATTATATTGTCACTCGAAAATTTATACCAACTGGTTTTTATTTGTATAAACAAAATTTTGGTCCCTATATAATAAACTTTGTATTTAATAAAAACCCTCGAGTTGCACTTAGTACACTAACTCTA
This sequence comes from Alopecurus myosuroides, assembly GCA_028641055.1. NCBI lineage: Eukaryota > Viridiplantae > Streptophyta > Magnoliopsida > Poales > Poaceae > Alopecurus > Alopecurus myosuroides. Next base: position 306,538,125 of record CM054063.1, on the reverse strand, counting down.
TAAATTTCCCTTCAAATGAAATTGTTTTTGTTATTTTCTTATATACACTTATTATACAGATCGATAAAGCTTTGCTGCAGATCACTAGATCTTTAGTAGTAAACTCTTGATTTTTTTCATAAAACCGTTTAATAAACAATAATCTTTATGATCCATCTATTCCATCAAGAATTCCTTGAAGTTTCTCAACTTAAACTTCACGGTATAAAATACTTTTTGACTCTAAGTCATTTGGATATTTCAGCCCTTCTATTATCTTTACTAATTACATGTGCATCCTTTATTCAAGTCGCCTTGAAACTTTTATGTGCTTTCATGGTTAAATATTTTCTTGATGAGAAGCCATGCCTTAAACCGCAATGGCTCTCGATTTTAGTCTAAAAGAATTGTAATTTGGAATTGCTTCCGCTTTCACAACTATGATAACTATTTCGGGAGATTCATCAATCCCTTCAAAAAATACTATCCTCACATTGAATTCATTAAGGAATTAATTCCTTAACAATCACATATCCATAGTAACAAAACTTTGTTACTTATGTGGTGGTTTTACATGAGAATTTGCAATGTAAAATTGGAGCAACCAACAAAGTGTAATTTTGTTCTTTTAATCTTAGGACCAAGTTTCATTATTTAAAAAGTTTTAGATTTTAAAATTAATGTGTCCCTTTATAGTTTGTCTTTCAAAACTATGACAAAAGTAAAGATAATAATTTTGTGCAAAAATAAAATTTAAGTTACTATACTATTCCATGGGTAATATCAAGAACTTATCTGCAAAGGAATCCTTCTCAGTGTTTGACTTTGTCTCACTTAGTCAAATATGACTTGAGAACTTTCAAGACATCAGTAAGACATAACTTTGAAAGATTTTATGAAGTCCCTTTTGTTATTGACAAGAATATCATAAATAAACTTTTTCTTGTTGACTTCTCTATGTGCTTGAAAATTTAAACTATTTCACCCTTCAGAGAAGTGTGAAAAAGCAGCAACCCCAATGATATGAACATTAGAACTAAAAGGAAGAAACAAATACTTCTGAAACGAGGAACACGATGCCCTCACATTTAGAAATCGGACAGTTGATAAACATTGATTGTGCCCACCTTGTTGGTCAATAAATTCTCTCTTTCCGTTGAAAAAAACAGTGAAAGTTTGGTAAAGAACGTCTCAAAGTGCTTTAGGGGTGATAAAGCAACCAACCACGGCCCATCTACGTGATGATGTCTGTCAGCACTTAAATTACCTGTCGAGTTATTCAAGGTCATCAACGACCTCCTCAACAATCCACATTCAGGGCGATAAACATTGATTAACTGTACCCACCTTGCAGTGATTAAAAGTGTCGGGGGGAGTAAGAAGGTCATCGATGTAATCCGGCCGTGTTGGGCGGAGTCAACGTCATCGATGTACTCCGTGTTTATGTGCGTCAGGGACTTAATTTAGGCTGCTGTCACTGTCTTTTTAAGCCCCTGCACGGCTGCACCACCTTGAACCAGCTGAACAGACGCTTGACAGCTCGAGCTCACACATAGAGACCACCAACGAGCAACAGACGCCTCGTGCATTCTGCTCCCCCGACAGCTGCCGGACGTACGCTACTCATTATCTCGTTGAACTATCATCATTTTTGGCTTTGTGTGCATCTTAATTTTGCTTCCAAACTGAAGAAGGGTAATCTAGTTTACACGATCATTTTCTATATGCCTGCAGTCCTACTCCTAGTGCGTACGTAGCTGAGAGGTTGTTGATCATGCCGTATCCGGCACTGCACTCAACGCCGCCGCGTCGCCTGGTTCTCTCGTCGGCCCTACTGCTGCTGCTTCTCCTCGCTCCCAGGCAAGCCGAGGGCGGCAGCTCGCTGAGAGCTCAGGCCGCGGCGCTTCTCGGTTGGAAATCATCCATAAGATACTCCTCCAAGCGGCAGCTTGGAACCTGGAGAGACGCGGGCATGTACCCGTGCAACTGGACCGGCATCACCTGCGGGGAAACTCGGTCACGCGGAGGAACCACGGTGAAGGTAATCAGAGGGATTACCCTTGCTGGTGCTCACATCGTGGGGCGACTGGATGCCCTGAGATTCCGGTCACTTCCGTACCTCGTCAACCTCGACATCAGCGACAACTATGGTCTCTCTGGTACCATTCCTCCCGGCCTTAGCTCTCTTTCGATGCTTTCTAGCCTCAACTTATCTGGTGATCAGCTCAGTGGACACATACCTGTATCAATCTGCAATCTTGGGAAGCTCACACAATTGGACCTCTCTCGTAACAATCTCACTGGCCAAATCCCTCGTGCCTTGGGTAATCACTCGAGACTTATTTTTCTTGATCTAGGTGACAATAGGCTCTCAGGTAATGTCCCATGGCAACTTGGGCAGCTTCGGAACATGAGATGGATGGATTTAAGCTTGAACATCCTTTCTGGTCAGATACCTTCCGCCCTCGCAAACCTGACCGACCTCGGATATCTTGACCTTCATGCTAATCGCCTGTCAGGACCTATACCCGAAGAGCTAGGGCAAGTCCAAACCCTGCAAGTACTATACATGGATAGTAACAACCTGAATGGCCCAATTCCGACATCCCTCGGAAACCTCACGTTGTTAAGGTTCCTTGACATAAAACTAAACCGGCACACTGGTCCGATCCCAGAGGAGATTGGGATGCTCTGCAGCTTGATTGAATTGGAATTGGCAGGGAACCATTTAACCGGATCTATTCCGTCTAGTGTTGCTGGAAATCTTACTTCATTGACCTATTTGTCTCTTTGGGATAACCATATAAATGGCTCAGTTCCTCGGGAGTTTGGAAAACTCTTGAATCTGGAAGTCCTCGACCTTGCGTTCAATTCCATATTTGGATCAGTGCCACCAAGTATAGGGAACATGTCTTCACTCCGTTGGATAAGCATGGCTAGCAATAGTCTCTCCGGGGAATTGCCGCCCGAGTTAGGAAAATTGGCGAGCATGACAGAATTGCGAATGTTCAACAATCAGCTCTCTGGCCATTTGCCTTCATCACTCTCCAACCTTACCAATCTGGTCAATGTTATGCTGGCTGAAAACCAGCTGACCGGACACCTGCCAGATATGTGCCAAACTAAAAGGCTACGTATTCTCCTAATTTTCAGAAACTATCTCGATGGTCCTGTCCCAAATGGTTTGAGGAATTGCAGTTCACTAAGAACCCTCGGGGTCAGCCATAATCAGATGGAGGGAGACATAAATGAAGCATTTGGGGTGTATCCACATCTTAATGACATAGCTTTAGTTTCAAACAGGTTCGTTGGCCGGCTCTCGCCAAATTGGGGCTCGTGTCACAACTTGACATATATTAACTTTGAAGACAACATGATAGAAGGCGGTATTCCTTCCGAGTTTGGGGATCTACAAAATCTTGAGATTCTCAATCTGAGATCTAATAGGTTGACCAGTGAGATACCACCGGAAATTGGCAAGTTAATCAACCTGTATTGGATGGATTTAGGGAACAATCAACTAACTGGCCAAATTCCTAAGCAAATAGGCCAACTTAAAAATCTTGAGATTCTTGACTTCTCAAACAATCAGTTGAGTGGTAAAATACCAGAAGAGATTGGAAGTTGTTCGAAACTGGAGTCATTACAAATAAGTAACAACAGCCTTAGTGGATGTCTTCCAAGTAGTTTGGGCTATTTATCTTACATGCAAAGGGTGCTTGATCTTAGTATGAATAGTCTCAGTGGACCAATATCATCGGAACTTAGCAAACTAGAGATGCTAATATTTGTAAACTTCTCACACAATCAATTTAGTGGTGTCATTCCTACATCCATTTCAAGCATGATAAGCTTGTCGATATTTGATGTATCATACAATTTCCTAGAAGGCCCTGTCCCAAAAGGTATTCACAATGCATCAGCTGAATGGTTTCTCCACAACAAAGGTCTTTGTGGAGATCTTGTTGACATGTTACATTGTATGTCCCATGCGGATCATAGGTGGAAGCATCAAACAATAATATTAGCTGTCATTGTTTCTGTGCTTGTCATTAGTATATCAATAGCAACAAGTCTAATTGCCGTTATGATTTGTCGCAAGAAAGCGTCTCAAAACACTGATTTTGTGAGCAAAAGGGATGTATTCTCTGTATGGAGCTTTGATGGTAGAATGGCATTTGAGGATATTGTCAGTGCTACTGACAATTTTGATGAGAAGAACTGCATTGGAGAGGGGTCATACAGTAGTGTTTATAAAGCTGAACTTCAAGATGAACAAGTGGTTGCGGTAAAGAAACTCCATGCAGGAAATGAAGAGGCACATGATGAAGAAAGGTTCCAACATGAAATTGAAATGTTAGCAAAAGTTCGCCATCGCAGCATTGTCAAGTTGTATGGATATTGTTCTCATCCACGGTACCGGTTCCTTGTATGCCAGTTTATAGAGAGAGGAAATCTAGCTTCTATTTTAAGCAATGAAGAACTAGCAATCCAGTTAGATTGGCAAAGAAGGACAGCTCTCATAAGAGATGTGGCTCAAGCAATCACTTACCTCCATCATGATGTTCAACCACCCATAATTCATCGAGACATTACAAGCAAAAACATTTTATTAGATGCTGACTACAAAGCATTTGTCTCGGATTTTGGTATCGCAAGAATGTTAAAACCCGATTCATCAAATTGGAGTGCACCAGCGGGGACTTATGGCTACATAGCACCTGGTATGTTTATTAAGTACAATGATATATTCTCGATGAAATGTTATTGCCATTCTCTGTACTAATACATACTCCTAATTTTATGTTCTTGCGCTAAGTGCAGAGTTTTCCTATACCTCCGTGGTTACAGAGAAATGTGATGTATATAGCTTTGGTGTCGTGGTGCTTGAGGCGTTGATGGGCAAACATCCAGGACACATGCAAAATTTTCTTTCTTCACAGAACAACCAATTTCTTCTGGAGGAAATTTTGGATAAAAAACTTCCACCGCCCAAAAGTGATGAGGCAAAAGATGTGAAACGGTGTATAACTGTGGCACTCGACTGTCTACATCCTTCACCCAAAGAAAGGCCAACTATGCTGAGAGTTTATCGAGACCTTATCATCTGAAGTTACATGTTAAATCTTTGCAGATGCATCATCTTGACTTGTTTAGTTCAGAATAAACTTAGGCTACCTTAGTTGTCTGAGCATCTTCAAACAAAATATTTATATTATTTATGTTGAGTTTTAGAATGTGTAGGTCATAAGTTTACACTGTAATTGTTCTCTGTTGATCATGAATCGAGCTCATGATAATATATTTGAAGGAGGCTTGGAAATGATGATAATTGTTGCATGTATGATTTGCTATCTGAACTTATGTTATTTCCTGAAAATGTGTGATGATCGAAAATGAGCAGATAGCAGGGTGAACAAGATTTAAGTCAGTGGAGATGTAAAGCGTCAGAAGAATATAAGACAAAAAAAAAAGAAACAATTGCAATGACTGCCCTAGTGGGATACACAGATGTCACTTAAACAGGGTTAAACCTAACCCAACTTACATCCTTAGCCTAACCCCAACTTGCATAACTAGGGTAGTCGACTCCTCTTTTAATTCTTGTTATTCAACGTAGCACTGGAATGTTGGTATGTGTCTACTTTACCGCAAAAACTGGAAACCGTGGCATGGGACGCCTAAGGGCTACAAGCAATCAAGGATAATAACATGGAGACTTGGAAAAACTATGAATCCAAGCGAGCGAAAACATCATACACTTTAACTCTTAGCCAAAGCGCACAGGACAGTGCAAAGCCATCGTCTCCACAGAGACAGGACTACGCGACTCGGCGTTGCAAAGAAGGGAAGAGAGCATTGAGCACTAGGATTTCACACTACCTTTTGCATTCCATTAACTGACCTTTTCTTTTTCAACTAAGAGTGGCTATAAATTTAGGAGGACCCCCGCCGCAACGCACGGCTATATTCTTGTTCCCTAACTTAGTATCTTCATTAGTCATACAAAATAAATATATCTGGCAGGCTTGTCAGAAATCTGATGTTCCCTCTGTCTCCCTAGATTGCAGAAATAATCCTGAGATTTATTAATGTTCAGAAGCATGCCTTTAGTTACCATTACGTGCATGCTAGTATTATTTCTATATCTCTCATATATCTAGCTATTAGTATGTAATAAGAGACCGGAGATAAACCATTTTAGTCTTATTATTAATCATTTATTCCCACAAGACTTAAAGTTTTATGAACATATGGGGCCTAACGTACCCCTTCGTCCGCGGCTCCCAGGAAAAGGCGATTAGGGCATCCGCCTCCTGCCGGCGGCCGTGGCCGATTTTGCTCGGTCTCCCGTGGCCTTAGGGCCATGGAGACTTGGTTACTTGCCGGCGGGAGGGCTCCGTTTTCAGCTGTTTTTTTGTGTTTTGTTAGGTTTGTGTCCCATCGAGGAAGACGAGGCGGCGGCTCCTTGAAGTTGGAATAAGATCCTTCCCGCCTAGCCCCCGTTTCGGTGATGCGTCTGACATCATCCGAGGGCGTGTGGAGGTGTGTCTCCGGCGGATCTCATGGGATTCGGTCGGCGTTTGTGTTTGGTGGATCCACATGGATCTAGTATTTGTTCGTCTATGTTCATGTGTCTACAAATTGGATTCTTCTGATCTACGCTTCTCTTCATCGGCGATGGTTGTTGGTCTGGTGCACTGGTCCTTTGTGGCCGTAGCACGACGACTTCCCGACTGTCTACTACAACAAGGTTTGCCCGGCTCCGGCGACGGAGGGGCGATGACAGCGGCGCGCCTTCGGCTCGCTCCAGTGCTTTTAGTTGTCGCTAGGTGGTCTACGGACCTGGATGTAATTTCTATTATTTCTAGTGTTCTTTGTACTATCATGGTTGTTGATGAATAGATTGGAAGTTTTCTCGCAAAAAAAAAAGAACATATGGGGCCTAAAGGGCCCAGATCTGGGCCAGCAGGCCCCGCCCCTCATAGCCTGCCGTCCCGCCATGCCGAGCAGCCCCTCCGGCCCACGGGGTGCCGCCGCGCAGACACCACTTGGCCCGAGCCGAACCACCGTCGGGAGAGAGGGCCCCGACCCGCATCCAAGCTTGGGATGGCAGAACGCCGAGGCCGGTGGCCAGAATCGACGTCAGCCGCGGGGAAGATCGAGAGGAGGGAGGACTGGGGCGGGGCGGAGGAGAACGCGCACCACCGCCTCGGTAGGCGACGGGAGCGCGAGAGGAGGAAGAGGACCATTCTCGTTTTGAGGAAGGAAAGAAAAAAACAAGGCACGTATTTCCCATTGTGGTTCCAACCTGCATTTTAAACTTTGTCATGCAGACCAAACTACTATATGACCTCTAGAAAAAAATTCAGAAAATTTCTACTACCATGTTCCAGCGGATGCCACTTGTAGATACAGATTTCCTCTGTTTGAACTGCATTAGTTATGTCCGCTATCAGCTTAGCTAGTCGTGCAAGAAATGGAATATTGATGTGGACATACACGATCATCACAGAGAGAAGCATACGCAACAAGAGAGAATCTTAGACCAGTAGACCACTATACGCGCTGATATTTGGCAGACGCGTTGAAACCTGTGGACATATTTTGGCAGCGCATCAACGCGCAAGAGACCAATCTCTGTCCGAGTTGGGCGAGAAAAGAATATAGCCCGGCCGCACTTCAGGACCGGGCGTCGCTGCATGAAGACTTCGACGGTACCCGTAGCTAGTGTGAGCCATCCATTCTAGCAGATCCAAAAGGCCGTACAACACAACGGGGTCAAGGTTTTCGCTGCAGACGAGATGCCAGTGTGTGGTCGTCAGGCTGCTGCACATGTTGTGTTTTTATTTTAAACCTCTGGAACAGTAGCCAGCTGAGTACCCAACTCACACTTCACAGCTCCAGCTCGCACACACAACACCACCACGGGCGTGCCATTCTCGCAATCTTGTCAAGACACCTACCAGAGGTACCTTGTTCTCTCTATCTCCTTAACCATCATGTATTCTCGCTTCTGGTGTGTTCTTTGCCTGTAATTAAGACATTGCTGTTCAGTTTACACGATAATTTGCCATATGCAGACATAGTTACGTCGAATGTTCGTAGTGACATTGCTGTCCAGTTTACACGATCATGGTGGATTCCGCGATGGCCTGGACGCTACATCGTCTGATCCTTTCGTCTCTCGTCCTGCTGCTTCTTATTCTCCCTACCTCCGGGCAAGCCGAGGGTCGCACTTCCCTCAGGGCTCAGGCTGCAGCGCTTCTCCGCTGGAAATCAACCATCAGGTACTCCTCCAAGCACCAGATCGGGACCTGGACAGATGACGGCGTCATCTACCCGTGCAACTGGACCGGCATCACCTGCGGCGACACTCGGTCACCCGGGGGAACCACGGTGAAGGTCATCAGGGGGATTTCCCTTGCTGGTGCCGGCATTGTAGGCCAACTGGAGGCACTGAATTTCCAGTCACTCCCTTACCTCGTCAACCTTGACATCAGTGACAACAATCTTCTCTCCGGTGCCATCCCGGATGGCATCGGCTCTCTGTTCATGCTTTCAAACCTCAACTTCTCCGCTAACCAGCTCGGCGGGCGCATACCTGTATCAATCGGCAACCTTGGAAGGCTCACACAAATGGACCTCTCCCTGAACAATCTGGATGGTCAAATCCCTGCTTCTTTGGGTAATCTCTCAAGACTTGCTATTCTTTATCTTGGTGCGAATAGGCTCTCAGGTAACATCCCGTGGCAGCTTGGACAGCTCTGGAACTTGACGGAGATGGATCTCGACTTGAATATCCTTTCCGGTCAAATACCTTCCACCCTTGCAAACCTAACAAACCTCAGCTATCTTGGGCTTTCTCGTAATCTACTGTCCGGACACATACCTCCAGAGCTAGGACAAATCCAAACCCTGCAAGAACTACACTTGGCAAACAACAGCCTCGACGGCACGATTCCGCCCTCCCTTGGGAACCTCACGAATCTCATGTTCCTGTACACATATAAGAACCAGCTCACTGGTCCCATCCCGGTAGAGCTTGGGATGCTCTCGAGCCTGATTCAGTTGGACTTTTCAGAGAACCGTCTCACCGGCTCTATTCCTTCTAGTGTTGTTGCAAATCTTACTTCAGCCACCTTTTTTTCCCTTTTTAGTAACCTCATAACTGGATCCATCCCTCATGAGTTCGGAAATCTCGTGAATCTACAAGTGCTCGACATCTCGATAAATTTCATAGTTGGATCAGTGCCACCAAGTATTGGGAACATGTCTTCACTCAGCCGAATAAGCTTATATAGCAACAATATCTCTGGGGAGTTGCCGACTGAGCTTGGAAATTTGGAGAATTTGGAAGTACTTCGGTTCCATATAAACCAGTTGTCAGGCTCAATCCCTCGGAGTTTTGCAAAATTGGTGAGATTGACAGATATGCGGCTATTCGAAAATCAGCTATCCGGCCCTTTGTCTTCGACATTCTCCAACCTGACCAATTTGGTCTACATTGAACTGAGTCAAAACCAGCTAACCGGACACTTGCCAGATTTGTGCCAAAGTAGAAAGCTACAGCTTCTACAAGTTCATAACAATAATCTGGATGGTCCTGTCCCAAAAGGCTTGAGGGATTGCACTTCACTAACAATGCTTCGGATGCACAATAATCAGTTTGAGGGCGACATAACTGAAGCATTTGGAGTGTATCCACATCTCGATAAGATAAGTTTATCTTCAAACAGGTTTGTAGGCCAGCTCTCGTCAAATTGGGGCTCATGTCAGAACTTGACAAGTATTGATTTTGCAAACAACATGATAGAAGGCAATATACCTTCTGGGCTTGGGGAGCTAAAAAATCTTGGAAGGATCAGGCTGAGTTTTAATAGGTTGACCAATGAGATACCACCGGAAATTGGTAACTTAACCAGCCTGTACTGGATGGATTTAACAAACAATCAACTATCTGGCCAGATTCCTAGGCAAATAGGCCAGCTTGGCAATCTTGAGATTCTAGAACTGTCAAACAATTTGTTGAGTGGTACAATACCAGAAGCGATTGGAAATTGTTTGAAACTACAATCGTTGGATATGAATAACAACAACCTGAGTGGAAGTCTTCCACGCAGTTTGGGTCATTTAGTTTCCCTGCAAAGAATCCTTGATCTTAGTATGAATAGTCTCAGTGGACCAATACCATCAGAGCTTAGCGAGCTAGAGATGCTGACCTCTGCGAACTTCTCACACAATCAACTCAGTGGTGTCATCCCTGTCTCCGTTGCAAGCATGAAAAGCTTGTCAATATTTGATGTAGCATACAACTTCCTTGAAGGCTCTGTCCCAAAAGGGATCCACAATGCATCAGCTGAATGGTTTCTTCACAACAAAGGTCTTTGTGGAGACCTTGATGGCTTGTCTCCTTGTACTTTGCCTTCTGTTGATCATAGGAGAAAGCATCAAAAGTTTATAGTAGCAGTCAGTGTTGCTATGTTTGTTGCTACTATTGCAATAGCACTTGGTGTAATTGCCTATTGTGTTTGCCGCAAAAAAGTATCTAAAAAATCTGATGGTATGAAGAAAAGGGATGTGTTCCCTGTATGGAACTCTAATGGTAGAATGGCATTTGAGGAGATTGTCAATGTATGGAACTTTGATGGTAGAATGGCATTTGAGGATATTGTTAATGCAACCGACAATTTTGATGATAAGCACTGCATTGGAGAGGGATCATCTGGTAGTGTTTATAAAGCAGAACTTCAAGATGGACAAGTGTTTGCAGTAAAGAAACTCCATGCAAGAAATGAAGAGGTGCATGATGAAGCAAGGTTCCAGCATGAGATTGAAATGTTAACAAAAGTTCGCCAACGCAGCATCGTCAAGCTGTATGGATATTGTTCTCATCCACAGTACCGGTTCCTTGTATGCCAGTTTATCGAGAGAGGAAATCTAGCTTCTATCTTAAGCAATGAAGAACTAGCAACCCAGTTCCACTGGCAAAGAAGGACAGCTCTCATAAGAGATGTGGCTCAAGCCATCACTTACCTCCATCATGATGTTCGACCACCAATAATTCATCGAGACATCACAAGCAGAAACATCTTGCTAGATGCTGATTACAAAGCATTTGTCTCGGATTTTGGTATTGCGAGAATGTTAAAACCGGATTCATCGAATTGCAGTGCACTAGCAGGGACCTATGGCTACATAGCACCTGGTAAGTTTATTCAGTATGATACTATCATCTACTAAATTGTTTTAATAGAAATTTGCTGGATTAATGCATGCCCCTAATTCTTATGTTCCTGTGCTGAATGCAGAATTTTCCTACACATGTGTAGTTACAGAGAAATGTGATGTATATAGCTTTGGTGTTGTGGTGCTTGAGGTGTTGATGGGCAAACATCCAGGAGACGTGCAAAAATTTCTTTCTTCACTAGGCGACAAAGACAAATTTCTTCTAGAAGAAATTTTGGATAAGCAACTTCCACAACCTGAAGTGGAGGAGGCAAAAGACGTGAGGCGGTGTATCTCCGTGGCATTTGACTGCCTGCTTCCTTCACCCAAAGAAAGGCCAACTATGCTGGAAGTTTATCGAGATCTTATCATCTAGAGCTACTTGTCAAATTCTTGCTTAGGCTTGTTTAATTGTGAACAAACTTAGGCTACCTTAGCTGTCCAACTGCCCAAGCATCTGCAGCCCCAATAACTAATGCTATTTTGTTGGGTACCCTACAATAAATGGGTATGCCCTATAAATGTGCTGATCATACAGATTATCTATCAAACTCATGATAATATATTCAAAGGAGGCTTGGAAGTGATCATAACTGTCTCATATAGGTTCTGCTATCTGAACTTCTGTTATCTCATAAGCTTTCCTTCATGTTTACGACTGCCGACTAATAGGGGACCTCTAAAAATTGGACCCAGGTAGGAGTAAGTAATATCTTTAAGAACGAAAATTCTAATATGCAGTTGGTAACTGGTACATCTCCATACATATGAAATACAGGTATAAAATTGATGCAAAGTTGAACCACATAAGTACATTCACACTTTGGATGAGGTCAGTGGAGATGTAAACGGTCAGAAGAAAACAAGACGAGATAGGAAACAACTTCATTGAGTGCCCAAGTGAGATACACAGATGACACTTAAACAGGGTAAAACCACTGACATATTTGTACTTAAAATCCTCAACCTAACCCAAAACTTGCAGAACTCTGCTGGACAACTCCTCTCAATGGTATTGCTAACACACAATCAAGGAAAAACAGAAACTCAGCAAGATGACGTTAATAGCGACTGATTATGAACACAAACTACAGTACTCACTACAGAACCACATACAGCAAAAATGAAGTTGACGCACTGAGTTTTCCTCAAATCAGCTTCCCGCAAAAGCAAACATGGGATGCGGTGCAAAACACAGTGTTCCGTTGTGGCTCACACTTCCTCAATTACAGTATCTTCAGGGGAAAATAAGGTGCTTCCTAAGCAAATTGTAGTGATAAAAGAATTGTGAGGAGCGTAGAAAGCCACAGAGTGATAAACAATGTCAAACATTGCATGATTCGAATTATCCCGTCAGGTCGAACGGAGATCTTGCGGCCCCTAAAATCGACTGGGTAGTCCTCACATTTTTCAAATGAAACATGCAGCAGCTGAACGCACCAAGTGGAGCAGCCGATCTAGAAGTCATCATCGTCCTCCTCGGCCATGTGTTTTGCGAGTTCTTCCTCCTGCTGGAGTCTCTCTCGCCTCTTCTCAGCACTCTCCTTTTCCTTGTGAGAGTTCGGAGGAAATCTTAGAGCCTTTTTTTTGAGAAAGCGCAAAAGACTTTTGCGTTTCATTAATTTGGAAAGGGAGAGTTTGTTACATTCCTCCTAAGAGGCAGGGTACAGGTGGGGATGTCTTAGTGTACATCCCAGGCTTGCGGCAATATGGTTCGCAGACCTTTTGCGCCCGCTCTAGCCCAAAGTGCAGCCTCGTCACGAATCCTATGGACTAGGGTGATGGTCGAAGGCTGCTCATTGTTGAAGACGCAAGCGTTGCGGTGCTTCCATAGCATCCAGGGGACAAGCAGTGTGGTCGACGCTAGGCCTTTGTGCATCATCTTTGGAGTACGCTGTCTTGCGCGATGCCACCAATCGAGCAGTGAGGGCTCGCTGTCGGGGACGCTGCCCGTCAGGCGAAGCCAGGAGAGGGTCTCATGCCACACCTGTCGAGAGAAGGGGCATCCCAGGAACAGGTGATGGATCGTCTCCGGGGCATGGTCGCAAAGGGGGCATCGTGCTGGATGTGGTAGACCTCGGCGGGCGAGCCTGTCCGCGGTCCAGCAGCGGTCGAGGTGGGCAAGCCAATGGAAGAAGCGCACACGAGGGGGCGCCCAAGTCTTCCACGTGAGCTTCCAGGCCGGGCACGTAGTGGACCCCTGAAAGGTGGCCAGGTAGGCAGACTTGGCGGAGTACGCGCCGTCGGGGCTCCACTTCCAGTGGAGGCTGTCTGGATCTTCGGTGAGGGTGATGTGCTCGAGAGCTTGCCAAAGTAGCAGGTATTGGCCAATCTCATCGATGCCGATCGTGCCATGAATGTCCGCTGCCCATTTGTTATCTTGCAATCCATCAGCCACCGTGCGAAATTTGCGACGCCGTTTGGGGATGCAGGCATAGAGTTGCGGCGCGATTTCCGCGATGGAACGGCCCTCGATCCATCGGTCTTCCCAAAACAGGGTGCGGAGGCCGTTGCCCACGGTCATGGTGGTGGATGCGAAGAAGAACTCGCGCTCCTCACGGGAGGGCTACAGGTCCAAGCCGCTCCAAGCCTTGTTCTCAGCAGCACGGCTGAACCAGAGCCATCGGGTGCGAAGGGCGAGGCCGGTGCGAGCCAGGTCCTGCACGCCCAGGCCCCCCAAGGAGATGGGACGGCAGACGCGCCGCCAGTTCACGTGACAGTGGCCGCCTTTGGCCTCCTCGCGGCCAGCCCAAAGAAATCCTCGTTGGACCTTCTCGAGTGCTTTTAGAACCTTCTTCGGTGGCGCGAGCACAAGGAGCTGGTGAAGGGGGATGGCGCCAAGCACGGATTTGACGAAGGCGAGGCGGCCTGCTTTGTTCATGAGCCCGGCTTTCCAGGAGGGCAGCTTCCCTGCGGCTTTGTCGACGATGGGCTGGAGTTGCACGGCGGTAGGTCGGCGTAGAGTGAGCGGAATCCCAAGGTAGGTGATGGGTAGCTCGACGATGGGACAGCCCATATGCGCAGCGACGGGCGCGGCGACCTCGGCGTCGCATCTGATCAAAGTCGCCGTGCTTTTGAGGAAGTTGACGTGGAGGCCGGAGGCGCGCCCGAATAGGTGTAGGATTTCCTTAACCGCGAGGACGTCGTTGGGCTGGCAGAATAGGATGACATCGTCGGCGTACAGGGAGATCGTCGGGATGGCGCGGCGAGGGTGGAGCTGCTGTAGGACGCGAAGCTCGAGCGCGCGGTGGAACAGGCGCCCAAGGGTGTCAACCGCCAGGACGAAAAGCTGCGGGGACAATGGGTCGCCTTGGCGCAGACCACGGCGGTGCCATATCGCCGGCCCAGGCATGCCATTGAGGAGCACCTTGGTGCTGGCGGATGACAGGAGGATGGCCAGCCACTCGAGGAAGCGATCGCCGAAGCCGTAGCGGCGCAAAACTTCGAAGAGGAACGGCCATGAGAGTGAGTCGAAGGCGCGCGCCAGGTCAAGTTTGAGCAGAACGCGTGGGTCGCCGAGTTGGTGCAGGAGTCGCGCGGACTGCCTCACGAGGACAAAGTTGTCATGGAGGCTGCGGCCCGGGATGAATGCGTTCTGGATTGGACTGACAAGGTCATTGAGCTTGGGCGCGAGGCGCAGCGCGAGCACTTTGGCAAAGAGCTTGGCGACGAGGTGGATGAGGCTGATGGGCCGGTAGTCGCCGAGTGATGCCGCCTCCGCTCGTTTGGGGATGAGCGTGAGAAGCGCCTGGTTCAGCCCGCTGAAGCCGCGCCCGCGCAGCGCGTAGAGCTGCTGGAAGACGTCGACCATGTCCTGCTTAATAACATGCCAACAAGATCGCAGGAATTCTGCGGTGAAGCCGTCGGGACCAGGCGCCTTGCGCGCTGGTAGACGCTTCACGGCCTGCCAGATCTCCTCTTCCGCGAAGGGCGCGTCGAGGTCATCGAGCTGGGCAGGCGTAATAAGCTGCTGGAGGTCGAGGGAGCAGTCGCGGGGTAGCTCAGTCCCGAGGAGCGAGTCGTAGTGCGCGAAAGCGGCCTCGGCCATGCCGTCAGGGTCGGTTACAACATTGCCAGCCACGAGGAGGTTGTGGATCCGGTTCTGTTGCTTCCTGTAGGTGCACTGGCGGTGGAAAAATGACGTGTTCGCGTCGCCATCTTTGAGGAAGGCAATGCGTGCGCGCTGCCTTGCAATAGTGCGATCAAGGGAAGCAAGCCCGAGGTAGGACAATTTGAGGTGTCGTCGTAGCCAGTCCTCGTGCGGTGTGAGGGCCCTGTGTTCTTGGGCAGTGTCGAAGCGCAGGAGGAGCTCGCGAGATAGCGCGAGCTGATCGCGCACGTTGCCAACACAGCGTGCACTCCAACTGGAGAGCTTCCTCGCGGTGGCTCTCATACGGCGGGCGAGACGGCGGAAAGGATCAGGCTCGTCCACCGAGCTCCAAGCAGCCTCGACGATGTCGGTGAAGCCGTCAAGGCGCGTCCAGTACTCCTCGAAGTGGAAGCGGCGGTGCGTGGGAGGGGGCGGCGAGCAGTCAAGGACAAGGGGGCTGTGGTCCGAGACGACGGACGCCAGGCATCGCATATGGCAATCGTTGTGGCGTTCCTCCCAATCGGACGTGCAAAGCACGCGGTCGAGGCGAACGAGAGTGGGGGGGTTATGCCTGTTCGACCACGTATAGCGGCGGCCGTTGAGGTATACCTCTTTCAGCGCGAGGTCGTTGAGGAAGCGACGGAATCTGCCCATCATGCGGCGGTTTAGGTTGCAGGTGTTCTTATCCTCATCCCGGTATATGAGGTTAAAATCACCGCAAAGCATCCAGGGACCGTCGCAGTTTGCGCGCACGTCGCGGAGTTCTTGGAGGAACGCGATCTTCTCCTCGTCGCATTGCGGGCCGTAAACGACGGTGATCCACCAAGGCGCAGTGTCGCTCGAGGGGTAGGAGACCCGAGCAGACAAGGAGTTGGCGGAGAACAACTCGTCGGAGATCGAGATCGACCTACTCTGCCATGCTAGCAAGATACCACCGCGTGTACCGATCGCGGGCAGGTACACGTACTTGTCAAATTCCGAGCCGAGAGCTTCGAGGACAGTGGACAAGTAGATGAACTCCATTTTAGTTTCTTGGAGGCAAACGATGGAAGCACCAGAAGTTACAACGATCGTGCGGATGGCATCGCGTCGAGCACGCGCGTTGAGGCCGCGCACGTTCCAGATTAGGATGATGGGGTTGTGATCCATGCAAACGGAATCGACGTGGGCGCACAAGCACGGCTAGACCGCGATCGGGCTCGCAGTGATCACAGTGGTGATCGGCGTCGCGGCTGGGTCGGAGGGTAGCTCTCTTCCGACAAGCGCGGCAATGGCGGCGAGGACCGAGTTGGGGATGGCCGTCGCGAACACCTGATTGTAGGCCTTCATGGCGTCGGGAGTGATGGCTTGGTCAACGCCTATGATACCCAAGGTGCGGAGGATCTGGACTTGAGCACGGCGCTCAGCAGTGGGAGGCGCCGCGGTCTTGGGTTTTGTTATGGCGGCAGAACGGCCGCGCCGGGGCGTCGCGAAGCTGAGAGGTTGCCGGCGTTGTTTGCGGCCCGGGGTTGGGAGGGCAGCGCGCAGTTGACTGCCTCGTTGTGCATGTTCAGACAAAATGCAAATCCTGGAGTTGAACGCAGCCTGTGGCTCGTTCCTTGAGTACATGTCGCCAGTCTCTTTCGACACCACCCAACCATTGGCATGATCAATGGTGGCATCAACTGCCCCATCCCTGATGGCTTTGGCAACAATGCACTCGGCATCAGCAAACAGGGTTCCCAGGATCCAACCTCAGTTTCTTGGCAATGTCAGTCAGGGAGATCCGGATGACATTGTGGCGCGGTCTCACAATCAAATTGGATGTCCTGTCTGCACTGAAAGTGCTTGCAGATTTTAATGCAATAGTTTTGAACAATTCTAGGTCCCCAACCCGAACAGCCTGGAGGTTATACATGGAAAAAAAATGAACCATGAAGAAGTGTCATGCAGAATGAGTAAACGGTCTCCAAGAGGACTTTTGTGAGCCATTCATTAATATAGCAGACGCAAAGCCGGACTTTAGAACCTTTATTTATTTATTTCTTAGGGAAGCAGAGACCCGTCAGACTTCACAGCTGGTTTTAATTTAAACCACTGGACCAGGAGCGAGCTGGGTACCCAACTCACACTTCACAGCTGGAGCTCACACCCACCCGGCACTGCGTTCTGCTCAGGACACCGGAGGTGCGCGCGCTATTCTGTCCATCTCCTTATCCATGTATTCCCGCATGAGTGCTTCAGTTAATTTACGTCATCACTTGGTGTATGCAGTCATATCATACCGAGTACGCAGTTCGATCATGGTGAATTACACGGTGCCCCCGCCGCTGCTACATCGACTGGTTCTCTCGCTTGTCCTGCTTCTTCTCCTTATTTTCAGGCAAGCTGACGGCCGAGGCACTTCGCTGAGAGCTCAAGCCATGGCGCTCCTCCACTGGAAATCATCCGTGAAGTACTCCTCACAGCACCAGCTGGGATCCTGGAGAGACGACGGCACCATGTATCCGTGCAACTGGACCGGCATCACCTGCGGCGACACTCAGTCACGCGGAGGAACCACGGTGAAGGTCGTCAGAGGGATCTCCCTGGCTGGTGCTGGAATCACAGGGCGGCTGGACGCACTGAGATTCCAGTCACTCCCTTACCTCGTCGACCTTGACCTCAGTGACAACTATGGTCTCTCTGGTGCCATCCCTCCTGGCATCGGCTCTCTTTCCATACTTTCAAGCCTCAACTTCTCCACTAACCAGCTAGGCGGGCACATACCTGCATCAATTGGCAACCTTGGGTGGCTCACACACATGGACCTCTCCAGCAATGAATTCACTGGAAAAATCCCTCTTGCCTTGAGTAATCTCTCACGACTTTCTTTTCTTTATCTACGTGAGAATAGGCTCTCGGGTAACATCCCATGGCACCTCGGACGACTTCAGAACATGAAGGAGATGGATTTGAGCTACAATATCCTTTCTGGTCAAATACCTCCTGCCCTTGCAAACCTAACGAACCTCAACTCTCTTGACGTTTCGGGTAATCATCTGTCAGGACCCATACCTCAAGAGCTAGGACAAGTCCAAACGCTGCAAGGACTATACTTGGCAAAAAACAACTTGAACGGTATAATTCCGCCCTCCTTTGAAAACCTGACAATGCTTACATACCTGACGTCATATATGAACCAGCACACTGGTCCAATCCCGGTCGAGCTTGGGATGCTCTCGAGCTTGATTGGGTTGGACTTGTCGGAGAATCGTCTGAGCGGCACCATTCCTTCTAGTGTTGCTGGAAATCTTACTTCGGTGACCTATTTTTCGCTTTGGAGTAACCACATAACTGGATCCATCCCTCATGAGTTTGGAAATCTCGTGAATCTGGAAGTGCTCGCCCTCTCGTCCAATTTCATAGTTGGATCAGTGCCGCCAATTATTGGGAACATTTCTTCACTCAGACAAATAGTAATACATGCGAATAATCTCTCTGGGGAATTGCCGACTGAGTTTGGAAATTTGGAAAATTTGGAAATACTTTCAGCCTATCAAAATAAGCTGTCCGGCTTAATCCCTCAGAGTTTTGGAAAATTGGTGAGGATGACAGAGATGCGACTATTCTCTAATCAGCTATCAGGCCATTTGCCTTCAGCACTCTCCAACCTTACCAATTTGGTCCTCATTGAACTGGATGACAACCATCTGAGCGGACATTTGCCTGACTTTTGCCAAGGTAAAAAACTACAGGTTTTCCTACTTCATACGAACAATCTGGATGGTCCTGTCCCAAAAGGCTTGAGGGATTGCAGTTCATTAAGATCCCTCGGAATCAGTGGTAATAAGATTGAGGGAGACATAGCTGAAGCCTTTGGAGTATATCCACATCTAAGTGATATTAGTTTATTTTCAAACAAGTTTAGTGGCCGGCTCTCGCCAAATTGGGGCTCATGTCAAAACTTGACGAGAATTAATTTTGCAGACAACCTGATAGAAGGCAGTATACCTTCTGAGCTTGGGAAGCTAAAAAATCTTAAAAGGCTCAAACTGAGTTCCAATAGGCTGACCGGTGAGATACCACACGAAATTGGTCGGTTAATCAGCATGTACTTGATAGATTTAAGAAACAATCAACTATCTGGCCAGATACCTAAGCAAATCGGCCACCTTAGCAATCTTGAGATTCTTGACTTCTCTAGCAACCGGTTGAGTGGTAAAATACCAGAAGAGATTGGGAGTTGTTTGAAACTGCAGTCATTAAAGATGAATAACAACAGCCTTAGTGGAAGTCTTCCACTTAGTTTGGGCCATTTAGCTTCCATGCAAACAATGCTTGATCTTAGTATGAATAGTCTCAGTGGACCAATACCATCGGAACTTAGCAAACTAGACATGCTGATGTTTGTAAACATCTCACGCAATAGATTCAGTGGTGCCATCCCTGTCTCGATAGCAAGCATGCAAAGCCTGTCAATATTTGATGTATCATACAACTTCCTAGAAGGCTCTGTTCCGAAAGGGGTCTATAATGCATCAGCTGAATGGTTTCTCCACAACAAAGGCCTTTGCGGAGACGTTGTTGGACTGTCTCCTTGTGATTTGCCACTTGCGAATCATAGGAAAAAGCATCAAAAGGTTATACTAGCTGTCAGTGTTCCTATGTCTGTCGCTATCATTGCAATAGCAGTTGGTGTAGTTACCATTTTTGTTTGCCGCAAGAAAGTATCTGAAGAATCTGATGAGAGGAACAAAAGGGATGTGTTCTCTGTTTGGAACTTTGATGGTAGAATGGCATTTGAGGATATTATCAATGCAACTGAAAATTTTGATGAGAAGCATTGCATTGGAGAGGGATCATATGGTCGTGTTTATAGAGCAAAACTTCAAGATGAACAAGTGGTTGCAGTAAAGAAACTACATGAAGGAGATGAAGAGGCACATAACGAAGAAAGATTCCAGCACGAGATTGAAATGTTAACAAAAATTCGCCAGCGCAGCATCGTCAAGTTATATGGGTATTGTTCTCATTCACGGTACCGATTCCTTGTATGCCAGTTTATAGAGAGAGGAGATCTAGCTTCTATTTTAAGCAATGAAGAACAAGCAATCCAGTTCCACTGGCAAAGAAGGACAGCTGTGATAAGAGATGTTGCTCAAGCCATCACATACCTCCATCATGGTGTTCACCCACCGATAATTCATCGAGACATCACAAGCAGAAACATCTTACTAGATGCTGAATACAGAGCATTTGTCTCGGATTTCGGCATTGCAAGAATGCTAAAACCAGATTCATCAAACTGGAGTGCAATAGCAGGGACCTATGGCTACATAGCACCTGGTATGTTTATTCAGTACAATACTAATATCATGTAGCAAATTGTGTTACTTGGAATGCTCTCCCTAACGCATACTCCTACTTCTTATGTTACTATGGTGGATGCAGAATTTTCCTACACATCTGTAGTTACAGAGAAGTGTGATGTATATAGTTTTGGTGTCGTCGTACTAGAGGTGTTGATGGGCAAACATCCAGGAGACATTCAACAATTTCTTTATTCACTGAACAACCAATTTCTTCCGGAAGAAATTTTGGATAAAAAACTTCCACAGCCCAAAACTGACGAGGCAGAATACGTGAAACGGTGTATATCTGTGGCACTTGAATGTCTACTTCCTTCACCCAAAGAAAGGCCAAATATGCTCAAAGTTTATCAAGATATTATCGTCTAAAGCTGCATGTCGAATTCTCGCAGATGTATCATCTTTTAGCCTTGTTTAAAAGTTAGTCTATCTTAGCTGTCCCGCTGTCCAAGCATCTGCAACCCCAGTAACAAATGGGTACAGAGTATAATTGTTTCTGCTGATCAAGCGCACAATAGTATATTTAAAGGGGGCTTGGAAGTGATGTCTCATATAGGTTGCTAACTGAACTTCTGTTATCTCCTAATCATCCTTCATGTTTACCAATGCCAATTATTGGGCATCTCTAAAAATTGGACCCAGCTAAGTAACATCTTCAAGAACGGAAATACATACGCAAGACAGGTAGAAAGTCGATGACCAAGTGACGAGACACAGAAACTACTTCATTTACTGCCCAAGTGAGATACAAATGCCACTTAATAAACAGGATAAAAACTCTTGACATATTGTACTCCCTCTGATCCGAAAAACCTGTCACCAGCTATACTACCCATTTGTACCCCCTCAATTATTTTTCAGCGACAGTTAAAATTTGTACTGTAGAACTCTGCTGGATAACTATTCTCAGTTGTTTAGCTAACTTTTAGTCAAGACTCTTGTTGCCCCATTATGTACCCACAGGAACAAACCATAAATGTTGCTTTAGCTTGAACTACAATTCACAGCATGGGACTTCTTACAGCAACACACAATCAAGGACAGTAACGTATGGCAACTCAGCAAGATGAAGTTAATAGCGACTGTTTATGAAGATAAACTACAGTGCTACACTACAGAATCTGATGCATCACGTACAGCGAAAATGAAGTTGACGCACTGAGTTGTCCTCAAATCAGCTTCCCGCAAAGCAAACATGGGATGCGGTGCAAAATACAGTGTTCCGTTGCGGCTCACACTTCCTCAATTACAGTATCTTCAGGGGAAAATAAGGTGCTTCCTAAGCAAGTTGTAGTGATAAAAGAATTGTGAGGTGCGTAGAAAGCCAGAGTGATAAATAATGTCAAACATTGCATGATTCGAATTATCCTGTCAGGTAGAACGGAGATCTTGCGGCTCCTAAAATCGACTGGGTAGTCCTCACATTTTTCAAATGAAACATGCAGCAGCTGAACGCGCCAAGTGGAGCAGCAGTCGATCTAGAAGTCATCATCGTCCTCCTCGGCCATGTGTTTTGCGAGTTCTTCCTCCTGCTGGAGTCTCTCTCGCCTCTTCTCAGCACTTTCCTTTTCCTTGTGAGAGTTCGGGGGAAATCTCAGAGCCTTGACTGCCTCGTTGTGCATGTTCAGACAGAATGCAATCCTGGAGTTGAACGCGGCCTGTGGCTCATTGGTTGAGTACACGTCGCCAGTCTCTTTCGACACCACCCAACCATTGGCATGATCAATGGTGGCATCAACTGCCCCATCCCTGATGGCTTTGGCAACAATGCACTCAGCATCAGCAACAGGGTTCCCAGAATCCAACCTCAGTTTCTTGGCAATGTCAGTCAGGGAGATCCGCGAGTATGATATGCTAATGTTGCGCAGTCCAGTCCGGATGACATTGTGGCGCAGTCTCACAATCAAATTGGATGTCCTGTCTGCACTGAAAGTGCTTGCAAATTTTTCTGCGACAGCTTTGAACAATTCTAGGTCCCCAACCCGAACAGCCTGAAGATCATACATGAAAAACAATTAGGCTTAGTTTGGGAGCTCCGTTTTCCATAAACTATAGTATTCCAAAAACACGGTATTTGAGTGCCAGGCGGATGAATACTTCAGTCTCTTGGTTTAGGTAAAAAGAGGTCAGGACCAAAGTCTCCAAAACGACAGAAAAATTAAGTATTGGTTGGATACTTCAGTTTTAAAACCACGTTATTCATCCCATCCAAACACTCTAAAGTATTTAATACTTCAGTTTTTTTATAAACCATGGTATTCTTAGAAAACTTTGAAAATACTTTGATGCCAAACAGGCCCTTAAAAATGTGCCATGCAGCAGGGTCACACATTCGTTTACCAAAGGAAACTGAACTTACATTGGTAAGCTCAAAATAGGGTGTCAAAGCCGCCTTCATTCCTTTCTGCATGAAAACAGTTCTCTCTGGTATCTCCCCTAAGAGTAGCCTTACTATTATAGCCCATTTGTTGCACTGAATGCGGAATCCACGAGCTGCAGTGGGCGCTTTTCGTGCAGCTTGCAAGAGGCTCTCTTTAGCATCAGTGTATTCCAGCTGGATTGTTCTAATTTTGCCCAAGTAGAACAGATACCTGCAGAACTGTGGTAAAAGTAGAGAGGTTAGTACTTGTGTACAGTAAGACCTTGACATAACCAAAACTTCATAGGTCATTCATCATTAAATCAATAACCAGCTCAGTACAAACGCTAAAGGCCTCTTGCATTCTTAATTCAACTGTAACAACTTGGCTTACAAACAGGAGAGCGAACAAACTACTTGATGAATGATGATTACCTGCTGATTGGAATGTGCTTCAAAACGTGGCGCCTTTGACCGAAGTTTTTCTGCCTGGTCGTACAGGTTGTAGTGCAGGTAATTGCGAAGAAGCAGGTTAAGGAGTGTTTCCTGTCACAAAAAACAGAAGTCAACACCATGATTTGACAGCATTTACGTTGTAAGTCTAAAAACTGAGGACTAGGGTCTCAGAACAACCTGGCCAAGCTCATCACGGTGCAAAGTTGCCATCCTGTGCAACCCCAGGAGAGTTCTGCAAAGCACCAATTGTATGAGACCAAATGAAAGGAAAAAGAGCTTACTAACCTAAGAAATTCAGAAAACGCAATGGATGGAGTTCTGTTTAAATAGTTCATACTGAGAATAACAATTCATGACAGTTACAATAACTCACCCACGAATTTCAGCAAGGCTGTTGGTGAGTTCATGGGCATATGAGTAATAAGAGTACAGCCTAGAAGCCAAAACATCAACAGTCCTCCTGTTGAGATTCTTCAGACGAGCAATGCTAGCGTTTGCACATGCTTTAGCCTGGAGAGAAAATCAAATTGGTATGTTTCGCTACTGATCACGAAGTGAACGAAATCTCAGATATATATACCTCGTCATACTTCTTATGATCAATAAGGAAAATCAACACGAGCAGGTAGCAGTATATTTCAGTCTCTGGGAGACCATGCTTGATTGAAACTTGAGCCGCTGGAGCAGCAGTATCAACATCCATCTCACTTCCATCTTCCTAAGAAATGGTAACATTCAGATGAATGTCAAAAGCCAATGGGCAAGAGAAGACTCCAGTTTCAAGTTTTTTATATATATGTACGAAATTAGAACAAGTTTTAACCTCTACGCAACCATTCCAAAACTGTGAGTTGCCAATTAAGCATCAGAAAGGAACCAGGTTCAACATGAATTTCAATGGTGAAACTCAATGGCAAAATATGCATAACCATACTGTAATAGTTGCTTTACAACAATTATTATCTAGATTATGAGTTTCCATTCACTTCTAAAAAAGCCAATCAATCCAGAACGATCTACCATGTCATTCAGCAAAGCATCAGAAACACAATGAATCAGGTTCAACATGAACTTCAATAATGAAATAGTGAAACTACTAGGTTGCAAAATATCAACTCACTAAATGTTCGTACTGCATAACCAAGACAGTAACAGCTGCTTTACAACAATTATCTAGATTGTGAGTTCCCATTCACTTCTAAGAAGCCAATCGATCCATAACGATCTACCATGCAATTCAGCTGCAAAGAAACGTTAAAGTTAACAAACATAGCACGCGGTGCTCAAGTTCTTCGTGTTGCCATCAGATTCAGACATAATTACTTGCCTATTCCAAATCACAGGCAAACTCGCGCAGTAGGTTGAAAATACCTTGGGCAGGAGCGGGGAGAGGCGGGCGAAGGCATCCGATGAAGGGGGCAGCGCGAAGGCGAGGAAGGCCGCGACGTCGCGGGGGACGAGGCGGCGGCGGAGAGCGACGGTGAGGCGGACGGCGCGGGAGATCCGGCGCACCTCCTTGGTCAGCGACCCGGCCTCGATCACAGACGCGATCTCCTTCAGATCTGCACGCACCGAGAGGAAGACACGCGTTAGCTACACGCCCTCTCATCGCCCACGGCGCCGGAGGCTGAGCTAGGGTTTTGGGGGACGGGCACTAGGAGACGGGAGTATACTCACGTTGCAGGGTAGAGAGAGCGGGCGCGGGGGCGTCGGTGGCCGCAGGAGCTGCGGGGGGAGCGGTGGCGGGCGCGGAGTCGTTCATCTCGACGTCCTCCGGCATGGCGGCGTCGGCGGCGAGGTCGAGGAGTAGTGGATGCGGCGCAAGATGGGACGGGAGCGAGGAGAGTGAAGGCAGGAGGGGGGTCGATATTGTCAGGGGTGGGGACAGATCGAATAGGAGTGCTTGTTTACTATGGTGACGCTGACGCCAAGTCAGCCAACACGAAACGAATAGTAGGGTCACAAATTACAAAAAGAATAACTTCGAGTGCTTATTTCATCAGATTTGTTAGCTCTACTGAAATTTCTTGAATCACAATCAAATTTCATCAGATTATTTATGATTTGTACTTTAACGAAGGGTGAAAGGAAACGGCGACGAAGCAAATAGAGGAGACTGAGGTCTAGGGTGGAATATGGGTTAGGGTTTATTTGATTGGTCGGGATCCCACCGGACGAGAAGTATATGTAACCTTTGTTGACGGTTTTAGAGCATACCCAACAGCCCCTCAATTGAGACCGAAATCGGTCCTCTTTTGTTCTGAATAGGGTGGTCCGCCGACAAATGATGTGTCGGACCTCCGATTTGGGACCAAACCATCCCAATGGCACCCTCTCCCCCCTCCAAAAAAAATTATGCGCATAAATAATTCACAAAAGGTACTGAAATTTACTCAGTTAAGTTTTTTACATTTGCGCATATACGCGTGATGGCGTGTAGACACACGTTCGTAGGGAGGCCCCAAAAGGAAGGTATGAAGAGTGCAGCGGCAAGTTTCCCTCAGAAATAAACCAAGGTTGAATCGACTAGTAGGAGAAAGAAATCACTTCTGAAGGTTGTTGACAGCTGACGTTGGCAGTGCGCACTACCAGGCTCAGCAGCAATGTGGAATCTTCACACAACACAACCAAGATACTTTGACACAACGAAACGGTGAGGTTGTCAACCTCACCGGTGTTGCTGAAAATAAAAGATTAGACGTATAGTGCGAAAAACGGTGCTTGTTTGCATTAAATGAAAAGAGAACAATAATTGCAGTAAAAAGAACAGTGCTTGCAGTAGGTTGTATTATCAGTGTAAAAGAATTGACCGGGGTTCACAGTTCACTAGTGGTGTCTCTCCATAAAAGATAGATAACATGTTGGGTAAACAAATTACAGCTGGACAATTGACAGAAATAAAGGCTGCACTGTAGTGCATATGCAAGACATGATGATTACTATGAGATTCATGCGGGCATTACAACATAATACATAGACCGTAATCCAACTGCATATATGACTAATAATCCACCCTCAGAACGTAATCTAAGCATACTTCGGATATTAAGTTGTAAGCAACAGATTATTGCATTAAGTAAAATGCGTACTGTAAACAATAGAATTTATCCTTAGACAAAGCATTGTTGTTTTCTCCCTAATGGCAACGTTTCTGTCACTCGAGCACAGATGAAAGGGAGGTATGAACCCACTATCGAGCATAAATACTTCCTCTTGGAGTTGCAAGCATCAACTTGGCCTGAGCATCTACTAGTAACGGAGAGCATGCAAGATCATAAATAACATAAACGTGATAGATTGATAATCAACTTGACATAGCATTCAATATTCATCGGATCCCAGCAAACACAACATGTAGCATTACAGATAGATGATCTTGATCATGTTAGGTAGCTCACAAGATCTAAAATATGGTGGCATAAAGAGGAGAAGACAACCATCTGGCTACTGCTATGGACCCGTAGTCCAAGGATAAACTACTCACGCATCACTCCGGAGGCAGGCATGGTGATGAAGAGCCCTCCGGTGCTGATTCCCCCTCCCGACAGGGTGCCGGGGAGAGCTTTAGAACCCTCTCGGACTATGTTTGACGATGACGGCGGCTATGTAACTTTTGGTGGAAAAAGTCTCGGGTCCTTTAGGGTTAACCCGTGGAGGAGCTTAAATAGGCGAGAGGGCAACATTGGTGGGTGGCCAGGGGGCACACCACCTAGTGGCACGACCAAGGGGGCCACGCCGCCCTAGTCCCCCTTCGGGCTCCGTGTACGTGACATATTTCTAAGACCTTGGGATTTTGTTTCGTCCAATTCCGAGAATATTTTCATAACAATTTTCCTGAAACCAAAAACAGCATAAAACGGGAACTGACTTTATGACATCTTGTCAATAGGTTAGTCCCAGGAAATCCATAAAAATAACATAAAGTGTATAGAAAACATGTAGCATATGGCATGAAAACAACATGGAACATCAGAAATTATAGATACATTTGAGAGTATCATATGGTGGCTTTGTATTATCCCTCACACGAGCAACAATGACTCAAACTTAGATCTCCATCTCGTGGCCTACTCCACCTCCATATGAATCTATTCGTTTCGACTATCAACGAACATATACATTGTCAGCTTGTCGGGTAGTGACTTCCTTCTCTCTGTCCCATCTTCTGCTGGAACTTCTAGGGTTCCATATGGATATAATTCTATGTAATATTATCAAGTAGATAGAAGAGGAACAAGCTCATGAGGTGTGTCGTCGTATTGACATGAGAAACTCTCACGATAGTAGTTTCTTACCTAGTTTTGAACTTGGATCTTTTGCTTGTGGTGGAATATACATTGTTGTTTCTAGTAAGTCAATTGGTTTGTTGATTCGTATGAAAGAATTGAAGAAAGCAACTAGAGGAGGATAAATAGACGACTACAAGTTTAAAATGTTCTTAAAAAATTAGCTAATAACATTAATATAACTTCTCTAGATATGCAACTTGGTGACCTATGTGGAAAGATAGAACTAGCTTACTAGGTCATCAAAATAATAAGCTAGTGAACAAGTACGTAAGGTAGGGGTGAAAAATAAACATAAAATGGAGACAAGGATGTATCCCCATGTTCACACCTTTGAGGGTGCTAATATCTCTAGATAGGTGCTAGGAAATTCCCTGATTAACACAAATGTTATGCCCTTATTTTCGTCGAGCCTTCTTGATGAGTGCATTTAGAATCATGTTTTATTAAGTGTTTTTCACATGTAGACTTAGGGTTTTTAGTAGTTTACCACGCACGTTGATACGTCTCCAACGTATCTATAATTTCTAATGTTCCATACATATGCACTACGGTGCAACCTTTATATCTGCTAATTGCCCAACATCATGTTATCTATCTGTTTTGGAGAGACACCACTAGAGAACTGTGCACCCGGTCCATTTCTTTACACCAATAGTACAACCGCTGCAACCATTGTTTTCCTACTGCAACTACTGTTTTCCTTTCATTCACCGCCATCACTTTTCTCTTTTCATTACTGCAAACAAGTACTGTTTTCCACATATACGTCTAATCCTTTGTTTTCAGCAAGCCCGGTGAGATTGACAACCTCACTGTTTCATTGGGGGAAAGTATCTTGGTTGTGTTGTGTGTAGATATCACGTTGTTGTTGAGCCTGGTAGTGCACACTGCCAACATCAGCTGGCAACAACCTTCATAAGTGATTTCTTTCTCCTACTGGTTCGATTAAACCTTGGTTTCTTACCGAGAAAAAACTTACTGTTGTACTCATCGTACCTTCCTCTTGGGGTCTCCCAACGAACGTGTGTTCACACGCCATCAGGCTCTTTTCTGGAGCCGTTGCCGGGGAGGAAGAGGATTTCTGCAAGGGGAGTCTCTCACCTCCAATCTTTTTTACTTTGTTATTGTTTTGCTTAGTTTATTTTATTTTGTCTTATTTGCATCTTTATATCAAAAACACACAAAAATAGTTCCTATTATAGTTGTTATTTTTATTATCCTGTTTTAATATTGCTAAAATGACTAACCCCGAGAACACTAAGTTGTGTGACTTTACTAGCACAAACAACAATGGTTTTATTTGTACACCTACTGGTCCACCTGCTCCTAATACAGATTTTTATGAAATTAAGCCTGCCCTGTTAAATCTTGTTATGAGAGAGCAATTTTCTGGTGTTAGTACCGATGATGTTGCTGCTCACCTTAATAATTTTGTTGAACATTGTGAGATGCAAATGTATAAGGATATAGATGAAGATATTACAAAACTGGAACTATTTCCTTTCTCTTTGAGAGGAAGAGCTAAAGAATGGTTGCTATGTTTGCCTAGAAATAGTATTGTTTCTTGGACTAAATGTAAAGATGCTTTCACTAGAAAATATTATCCTCCTGCTAAGATTATATCTTTAATAAGTAGCATTATGAATTTTAAACAATTTGATAATGAGCATGTTGCTCAAGCTTGGGAAAGAATGAAATCTTTGGTAAAGAATTGTCCCACCAATTGACTGACTACTTGGATGATCATCCAAACCTTTTATGCAGGTCTGAATTTTTCTACAAGAAACCTTATGGATTCAACACCTTTATGTCCATAACTTTGGGTGCTGCAACAAAACTTCTTGATGATAAATTATTCTGAATGGCACACTAAGAGAACTCCACAAGGTAAAAAGGTAAATTCTGTTGAAGAAAACTCTTCCTTGAGTGATAGGCTTGATACTATTAGGTCTATGATTGTGAATGGTAAAACTCATGTTGATCCAAATAATGTTCCTTTAGTCTCTTTGGTTGCTCAAGAAGAGCATGTTGATGTGAACTTCATTAAAAACAATAATTTCAACAACAATGCTTATAGAAATCATTTTGGTAGTAACAATTATAAGCCCTGTCCTTCTAATATTGGTGATGGTTATGTCAATTCCTATGGTAATTCCTACAACGGCAATAGAAGTGTACCCTCTGATCTTGAAATCATGCTTAAGGACTTTATTAGTGCACAAACTGCTTTTAATAAATCTGTTGAGGAAAAATTTGGAAGAACTGATATTCTTGCTTCTAAAGTTGATACCCTTGATCTTGATGTTGATCTTCTTAAAATAAAGGTTATGCCTCATGATGTTTAAGAAAGCAAAACTTTGAATGTCATTCAAGTTAGAATTGATGACAATGTTAGGATGTTGGCTGAATTGCATGCTAGGTGGGAAAGAGAAGATGAAATAGCTAGAAAGAATAATATAACTAGAGTTTGTACTATTACCACCACTAGTAATGCCGAAGTTTCAAACGCTAGTAAACCTCCTACTATTAATGGTAAAGTAATTGGTGTTGGCAATTCATGTCTACGCACACTTCTATTCTTGTAGACAGTGTTGGGCCTTCAAGTGCAGAGGTTTGTAGAACAGCAGCAAGTTTCCCTTAAGTGGATCACCCAAGGTTTATCGAACCCGGGGAGGAAGAGGTCAAAGGTATCCCTCTCAAGAAACCCTGCAATTACGATACAAGAAGTCTCTTGTGTTCCCAACACACCTAATACAATTGTCAGTTGTATAGGTGCACTAGTTCGGCGAAGAGAGAGTAAAATACAAGTAATATGGATGATTGTAAGTGATAATAGCAATCTGAAATAAAAATTGCAGCAAGCAAACATGTAGGAGAACTTATTATAAACGGTGTTTCAATGCTTAGAATCAAGGCCTAGGGATCCTGTTTTCACTAGTGGACACTCTCAACAATGATAACTTAATTGAATGCATAAATATCTCTCTTCACTATGCTACTCCGAACCACTCTCCGGTTGAATAACAAACACCAATTCATTGCGTAGGGCTGTAACAGCACTCCTCAAAGTCGCATTCTCATGTCTAGTTAACCCCACACTCTCACCTTGAGCGCCCTAGAAGGTACTAGACAAACACCACAATTTCATAGGGTCATCCAACACAAGATATAAATATCATGCTAAACCACACGGTGCACACACTGTCGCTATTACACCGTGATCAAAGTGTTTGCGGAGATCTCATAACAAAACCACTTGAGTAGCATAACATATGAAGAGTAACATCTACTTATTCAACTAGATTACAAAGCTCACGGTCACATAAAGATCACACCATGGGAGAGAGAGATGAAACACATAGCTACCGGTAGAGCCCTCATCCCCGGGGAAGAACTACTCCCTCCTCATCATAGGAGACAACAACGGCGATGAAGATGGCGGTGGAGTCGATGGAGATGGCTCCGGGGGCACTTCCCCGTCCCGGCAGGGTGCCGGAATAGAGATATTTGTCTCCTGAAACTTGTCAGCGGCGACGACGGAGCTACGGAACTTTTCGTGGAAGGGGGCCGATTGATCTAGGGTTTATGCATCGGGGGGAATATATAGGCGAGAGGGCGATGTCGGGGGTGGCCAGGTGGCCCACACCACCTGGTGGCGCGACCAGGGGGACCCGTGCCACCCTATAGTGTGGCCACCCTGTGACCGCCCTCCGGGTCTCTTCAAGACTCCGTGGACCCTCCGGGAATTCTAAGACTTCTGGGCTTCGAATTTTCCAATTCCGAGAATATTTCTAGAACAACTTTTCTGAAACTAAAAACAACAGGAAACATGAACTGGCTCTGTGGCATCTTGTCAATAGGTTAGTCCGGAAAATCGATAAAAATGACATAAAGTGTATAGAAAACATGTGGGAAACAATAAGAAAACAACATGGAACATCAGAAATTAAGGATACGTTTATGACATATCAACATCCCAAGCTTAGTTCCTACTCGTCCTCGAGTAGGTAAACGATAAAAACACAATAATTTATGAGGTGACATGCTACCAACATAACTTGATCATCAATAATGCAAATGCATAAGTAACATGAGATCATAGAATTTAAACACAAGCATGATAAACAGAACTTTAATAATAAAGCATAGCAATCACTTTGCATCATGAGAAGTAACTCAGATAAAAGATCATGAATAACAATGCAAAGAAAGATATACGTTTTTTTTTCAAGTATAGAGAGAAAATGTCAAAGTGATATTTCTCTAGTCCTTAAGAGTGGGGAAAAACATAAATGCCAGGACACCTTCAAAGTTCATGAGGAAAACTAGAACAAATAATTAGAGAACAAGCAATAACACATCATGAATAAATTAATAATTTTTCTGGGATAAATGCACATAAAACTCAGAATGGCAAAAATGCTCTCTCAACTGTGTAAATTTAGAAGATGGAGAGTCAACATAAATGTAAAACAAAGGCCCTTCGTAGAGGGAAGCATGAATCACTCATGTGCTAGAGCTTTTATTTTATTAAACAGAGGTATACAAAACTTGACACTCCTCCCAACCATCTTACACAAATCATGGCTAACCGAATCCTCGGGTGCCTGCCAACAATCACATACCGTGGAGGAGTGTCTATATTTTAAGAGAGGTGCATGCTTATGTCAACGAATGGTAAACAGAAAAATACAGTACGTCACAAGACAACTGGATTTCACAAGAGCGGCTCCCATAGAAGGACGCATCTGGGTAGAGGGTCATCCCTCTTTCTCTTTTGTTTACACAATTATGCTTTGACTGATAAATCAGGGGCAAAAATAGTGAAGAGGATTTGTTGTTATTAATTTGTGGCTGAGCACCCCGCTTCTAGCTCTTCTATCATTGGATAAGCGGATGAAGCCACTAGTCCAGGGTGTGAAAGTCCAATCAACAAGTGAGATAATAATTCTCTATTTACGTCCTCATGAGCTAAAATAGGAGCACAAAACAGTAGTAATTTTGAAAGTTTTAAAGGTAACACATGAGCAATTTACTTTGGAGTAGCGGTTAATTACCACATGTAGGTAGTTATGGTGGACATAATGGGAAAACTTTGGTTTTAGCGAGTTGGATGCACGAGTAGAGCTCATACTCAGTACAGGTGGAGCCTAGCAAAAGAGTGGGAGCAACAAGTCAAGAGAGTATAAGAGCCATAATAATGCATAGCGACATAAACATCATTAATCAAAGCATAAGTGGTACCACAAGTTAAAAAACTAAATGATCATGGAGGATATTCGTGACGGGTTCATAGTCATAAACATGGTGTGAGCATGCGCCAAGTCAACCAAATAAAACATTCAAAGGAGAACACCACAAATTTATGCTTCAATATGACAAGAACAACTCATGATTCTTTCAAAGGCACACTAAACACTCTCATATATTTGAGGCTAATCATTCTACTCAAGAACCACAAGGCTTTAAAGTAAAATAACATCTAGAATGATATGAAAAAGTCTAGCCACAATCTATACAAGCTTCTACTTGCACCGTTAAAAATTCTACATCAAGCAGCAGTTTATTTTCCCAACAAGCACCATACAAAACATGCTTTAACAAAAACTCTCTAAATGCTACAGCAAGCAAACATGAGAATACTCATATAACACTACTAAAACTAACATCTCTGAACAAGAGATGCAATGAAAACAAGAGCTAAACAGGAATTTTTGCAGTAACTAGAAGAAAAACTAAGAATACTAGCATAACAAGTATTCAAATGAAAAGGCGAAGCATGTCTCTCTCCCTAACAAGGAATGCTAGGATCAAACTATAGTATTGCAGCAAGGAAAACAAAATAAAACAAAAGAAAAACAAACATACGCTCCAAGTAAACTTCATATGATGTGACCAAATAAAAATATAGTTTCACGAGAAGTGAACTGATAGATAGTTGATAAAGAAGGGGATGCCTTGGGCATACCCAATATTAGATGCTTGAGTCTTCTAAAAATATGCTTGTATGAACCAAGGAGGCATCCCCAAGCTTTAACGTCGCACTCTTCTTGATCACATATATCACCTCTTCTCTTGACACTTGAAAACTTCCTTCACACCACACTCAAACAGCAATTCGCATTAGAGGGTTAGTGCAACAAATAAAAATCCATGGGTTATGGATGTCACAAGTTCTATTGATACTTTTAAACATTAGCTACAGCCACTGATGTTTCGTGAAGCAAAGAAATCCACTTGACATCGCAAAAGAGCAAATGCAAGAAAAATGGCAGAATCTGTCAAACCCAGAACAGTCTGTAAAGACGAATTTTTTCGAGGCACTTACGTTGCTCAGATCAAAACATTTAAAGAACAAAAAAGTTGAGGAATTATCTGAGGAATAAGAACAAAAAAATTCAGATCATTATGCTCTTTATGGATTTTATACGATTTTTTACGGTGGACAACAGAAATCTGTTTCCTGCGCAGAAATCCGAAACCAACCCCAACTCTCGTCAGAAACCTTACTTGCCACTACTAAAACATGAAAAAAAGATACAAAGGAGTTTCTACAGAAGTATACAACCCCTTGAATCAAAGAAAATAGAGAAAAACAAAGCAAAAAATAAAACCATGGATTATCCCCCAAGAAGTGCGTTTCTTTAACGCCTTTTAGGTAGGCCCAGAAAAGTGGAATCAAGTATTTTCAAAAGAAGAGGCATTTAAATCAAGATTCGGCAGTTCCTTAATAATGCATTGTATTTTATCTAAGTGAGTTTCAGAGGCTCCTCTCTTAGAACTTTTAGGCATACTATCTTCATCAAATAAACTCTCAGGAACAATCCAATCAAAAAATTCTCTTGGGCTTCATGCAGTGCTACCAATTTAAAGGGGATTGGTATTTTATCCTCCTTTTCATTATTAGATTCAATTTTTTCTAGAGCACCAACAATATTTACACATGAGCCAAGCATATTTAAACGACCAAAGACCTTTCTAGCTTCTTAGTAACATCTCCAAATTCTTTAAGCATATTTTCTAGGATAAAATTTCTTTTCTCAACATCTTCAATGTTATTCAAGTTGAGGAACATATGCTGTAATATGGGATGGAGGTTAACAAACCTAGCTTCTAACATGTGAACTAAAGAAGTTGCAGCAGTCTCATAATTGGGAGCAAGTTCTACTATGGATTTTTCCTCAGGATTATCATGCTTACTAACATGATCAAAGAATTCTTTAATAGTGTCCTTTCCAAGTATAGAACCACTTCCTACCGGAAAATCTTTCAGGGTAAACTTAGGTAACAACATGATGAAAAATAACAACAAAGTGACAAAAAATAACAACTACAATAAGAACTATTTTTTTGTGTTTTTGATAAAGCGAAGCAAACAAGACAAAATAAACTAAGCAAAACAAAAACAAAGTAAAGAGATTGGAAGTGAGAGACTCCTCTTGCAGAAATTCTCTTCCTCCCCGGCAACGGCGCCAGAAAAGTTTGATGGAGTGTAGACACACGCTCGTTGGGAGACCCCAAGCGCAAGGTGTGAAGAGTGCAACAACAAGTTTTCCCTTAGAAAAGAAACCAAGGTTGAATCGACCAGTAGAAGGAAGAAGAACTTCTGAAGGTTGATGCAGCCGAGATGGCAGGGCGCACTACCGGTGCAGCAGCAACGTGGAACCTACACAACACAATCAATTCACTTTGCCCCAACGAAGCAGTGAGGTTGTCAATCTCATCGGTTTTGCTGAAAACAAAGAGGTTAAACGTATGGTGTGGAAAACAGTAGGAATAGTATGAGAGCAGTATGAAAGTAGTAGGTGTTTTATCAGTATGAGGAAAATGGACCGGGGTCCACAGTTCACTAGTGGTGTCTCTCCGTGAAAGATAAATAACATATGTGGTGAACAAATTACAGCTGGGGAATTGACATAAATGAAGGCTGCACCGTAGTACATATGCAAGACATAAAGATTACTATGTGATTCATGCGGGCATTACAACAAAATACATAGACCGTTATCCAACTGCATCTATGACTAAAAATCCATCCTCCGAATATCATCCGAACAAACGTTGGGTATTAAGTTGCAATCAATAGATAATCACAGCAAGCAAAGTTTGTAATGAAAAAAATAACATCGTCCTTAGACAATGCATTGTTGTTTTCTCCCTAATGGCAATAGCACATCCTCCATCCGTCACGTTTCTGTCACTCGAGCACAAATGAAAAGGAGGCATGAACCCACTATCGAGCATAAATACTCCCTCTTGTAGTTACTAGCAACTACTTGGCCAGATCATCTACTAATAATAGAGAGCATGCAAGATCATAAATAACATAAGCATGAAGATAACATCATAGATTGATAATCAGAAGACATAGCATTCAACATTCATCTGAACCCAGCAAACACAACATGTAGCATTACATAAAGATGATCTTGATCATGATAGACGGCTCACAAGATCTAAACATGAGGTACAAAGTGGAGAGAACAACCATCTAGTTACTGCTATGGACATGTAGTCCAGGGATGAACTACCCACGCATCACTTCGGAGGAGGGCATGGTGGTGTAGACCCCTCCGGTGATGATTTCCCACTCCGGCAGGGTGCCGGGGAGAGCTCCAGAACCCTCCCGATCTCGGGATGACAGTAACGACGGCCTCGGTTGTTTCTTGGGAAAAAAGTTGGATATATTTAGGGTTTACGTTTCGGGGGGATTAAATAGACGAAAGGGCAAAGGCGGTGGAGGCCTGGGGCCCCACACCACCCCCGGCGCGGCCAAGGGGAGGCGCGCCGCCCTATGGTGTGGGCCCCCCGAGGCCCCCTCCGGGTGTCTTCGGGACTCCGTGGAACCTTCGGGAATTCTAAGACTTCCGGGCTTCGAATTTTCCAATTTCGGGAATATTTCCAAAACAACTTTTCTGAAACTAAAAACAGCAGAAAACAGGGAACTGTCTCTGTGGCATCTTGTCAATAGGTTAGTCTAAAAAGTCGATAAAAATGACATAAAGTGTATAGCAAACATGTGGGAAACAATAAGAAAACAACTTGGAACATCAGAAATTAAGGATACCTTTATGACGTATCAGTGGTCAACAGAAGTAGAAATCTTACTCATTTGTCTGTTAAAAAATCTTACAAATTTGTCAGTTGAAAAATCTTCACAAGGAAGAGTGCAGTTAAAATAACTTCCAGCCCCTTGTTGTTGAGGATTGCTGGCCAACAAAAAAGGTAAGACTCATAAAAAAGAGAAGTGTGCATATCTTGTTTAGTTGTGAAAATGTGACACTTTTGGATGTTGTGGTCAAACCTGATCCTATCCCAGCTGTTGAGGTGCAAACTTTAACTATTTCTGCTCTGCAGGTGCAATCTCAACCTATTCCGGCCGTCGAGGTGCAAATTTTAGCTATTTTTGTTGTTGATGTGCAAAATTTAGCTATTTTTTCTATTGAGTTGCAACCGGAATCTATTTCAGATGCTGAAGTGCAAACTAAAGTTACTTATGTTGTACAGGTGCAAAGTGATCATATTAAAGCTGTTGAGATGCAAAATGAAGATATTCCTGTTGTTGAGATGCCACCTGAACATATTACAGCTGTTGAGGTGCAAACTGAAGCTCTAAGACGTGTTGTGGGACGGCCTAGTGATAGTGACGCGAGCAAAACCAAGAGCATGAATGAAATTTAGGGCGTGTTCGGGAACTCTCCAGCTTCTCCAAATCCTCAGATCCGGCTCCGCTAGGCCAGTTCTAGCGTCTGGTTTGGAGCACAAAACGTTCGGTGCAGCTCCACCGATTTTTGAGTGTGCTGGTAGCCCATTACGGTGCTTTGGGCCCGTTTAGGTAGGATCAATTTAGCCCAAATAGACAGATCCTGGTCGTCTTCCCCAGTCAACTCCGGCACGATTTCTCCCGTGGCGGTCGAATCCATCGCCCTGGCGCCGTCCCGACGGATTCCCCTCGCCCTCCCGGGGACAGCCTCGCCAAGGAACGCGTCGCCGCCTCCTGGAGCAGCACAAGTAGGGGCGGCGGGAGGAGTAGCAGGAGGACGCAATCTTGGGGTCGGCGGGAGGAGCTTAAGAACAACGTGGTGGGGGTGCGGTGGAGGGTCTGCGGTCGTGGGGGTAGCGTCCAGAGCAACGGGACGGTGGCCGGAGTCAGGGGACGGCGGGCAAGTCGGGAAGTCGTTGGCCGGGTCGTGCCGGGTGCTCCACAAGGCAGCTCGTGCACGGGTCGAGTGTCGCGGTGGCGACGAAACCTTGCCGGAGTTAGGGCAGGGGGTAGGGCGGTGGGGTGGAGGTCGGCGGCGGCTCTGCACCACCTACCGCGGAACGACGGGACGGGGCTGCTCCATGACGCCTCGCTACGGAAGAGAAAGGCAGCGAACCGTTTTTTTGACTTTGGCGGTGGCATTCCATCGTAAATTATTGCTGCTCCGCGGTGCACTGATCCACGGATCTCCGAAACAGGTGCTCCGTTGTTTGTACATCAAAACTGCTCAGCTTCGCGAATCTGGCTTCGCGGATCTAGGACGTTCGGCACTGCTCTAGCGCGGAGCAGGCAGAAGCTGGAAGCGGGAGGGTTCCCGAACACGCCCTTACTTTGTAGATTCTAAAATAAGCAACGGCAGGAAGACAAGGAAGAAATGGAGCGTTAAGAAGAAATAATAACTTGTGCGATGTAAATGCTATTTTTTAATTTGAACCGTGAAAACTCAAATGTTGTAATTGTTTTTACTATGATGCGTATTGATACGCACCGT
Organism: Alopecurus myosuroides; assembly: GCA_028641055.1. Taxonomy (NCBI): domain Eukaryota; kingdom Viridiplantae; phylum Streptophyta; class Magnoliopsida; order Poales; family Poaceae; genus Alopecurus; species Alopecurus myosuroides. Next base: position 306,499,639 of record CM054063.1, on the reverse strand, counting down.
GTATCACATTCTTGCTTTATTCATTTAAATTTAAGCCAAAATTCAAATTTGTGCCAAAATTCAAATTTATACCAGTTTATCTAGTCTCTGGATTTTATGATTACTTCTCCACTATTATGCACGTTACATTATCAATTCGAGCTATTTTCTTCTGTTGAGGTGAAAAATGTGATCTAGAAGAGCTTGAAAGCTAGGGTAAACAACCCCATTTCTGATCAAGTTTTTTTTGGCCTTGTTTAAATGAGCCAAAAAAATATATCCTTGACATGTACTCTTCGAATAAAGGGTGCATTTGGAGTATGAGATTTTTTGGAGAAAATATTTTTTCTCATATAGTAATTACTTATCAATTAATAAAAAATAGAATAATGTTGAAAAAGTTTTTAATTCAGATTGTTCAATATTGATGACCGTACAATGCATGTTCAAAATATTAGCTGGAAATGGCTAATTTTCGTTACAAAACTTTGTTTGGTTTACTCCGAAGTCGAAGGTTTTCCTCTGTAATCTAGAGACTTCTCTCTACATAGCCCTATGTGTGAATGACCTATAATATTTATTTTGTTCCTTGGCTCGGACGATTTAACTTAATCTTAGGCACCCAAAGTATGACGCCAAGTCAAGGAAAAAATGATTTCTCCCAAATTTTGATTTTTATTATATATTGTGAAAGGTACATTGATTTTTACTCGGAGTTCCAAAAAAAAGTTGGACCATCCAAAGAGAACCTGCCCCATTCCGCGTAGTTCGATCGTTTTGCGTAAATGGTTTGGATCGTGGCTTCAAAGACTGATCCGCGTGCTCGATAGTTCTGTGAACTGATTGGCTGGTGACCGACTTCCCGTATGGAATGAGTCAACACACGTGGAATATCGTATGAACATTGGCGAATAAAATAGTGTCGAACTACGTGCATTCTCATGGCACTCGATGCAAATAACGACCCATTACTACCATTAGTGTGCACCACATATATTTAAGGGGAACTCCTCTCCCATCTACCTCCGCTCGTGACATTGCTCCAACACTCAATCACATCCCCATAAAAAAACCACGGAGAGCTAGAAGCCATGCACTTCAATGGACCAACCTTTCGCTGGCCTCTCACCATGCCCGAGAGGCAGTACCCCGCTAGGGTACGTGCTGAGAACCGGCTCCGGGTGTGGTCCATCTCAAGGTGCAGGGGTCCTTGGGATTTGGCAACGTTCTTCCTTGGGGCCCGCTTCGCCCATTTACCCCGTGGCTCACCGACCATGTTCCGAGGATGGAGGAGTTTCAGGCCGGTTGAGGTTTGGTGATTAGATTTTTTGATAAATAAGAGTGTCGAACCCAACCAAGAGCAGAAGGTATTGATAAATAGTTTTGAGTAAGTTTTCACTGTAAACACTAGAGAACAACGGTTTAGATATTTATGTAATAGTAAATAAAGCAATAACAAGTAAATAAAAATAAAAGTAAATAGTTGTTGTAAGTGGCCCAATCCTTTTTAGCACAAAGTACAAGAAGTTGGTGTTTCTTATAATGACTAAACTTTCCTGGGGACACATGGGAGGATTCGTCAAGTTATTTTCATCACACGCCGTTAATTAATGTTTATCGATTTGGTAAGTGTTATGTTGGTAGACCTATGCTAGTGCACCGTCCCATCAAAGACAAATACACACTTACGATTACATTACTTGTAAGCATCCGCAACTACAATATAGTAATTAAGAAATAAATCTAACCATAGAAATAAACTCCTTGTATCTACTAATCCCTTATGTAATGTCTTATGAACTGGGGTTCAGGTGTCTGTCACTCTGGCAACGCTCCATAAGCAATCCAATACACATTTGTATTCCTCTAAGCACATAAAAGTGAAGTGCTATGTAGTCGACGTTCACATAACACCACTAGATAAATAACAACATAAATTAAATATCAAACTGGTAAATATTATCAACGAATCATGATTACTAATAACGAGACTTCTCACATGTACACAAGTCAGGGTGCAAGTGGGACTATATGCGGGAGTCCCGCAAAATGCCGCAAATACCCGCGTAATATATGTGGGATTATGAGGGTAGCCCACATAATCTTCGCGGGTGCCCACGACACCCGCATAGCCCACATAAGTTACACATACTAAAAACTTTCAAAATACAGAAAAACGGCTGTCCAAGTATAAAAGAAACATAATGCTGCTTCAGAACAGAGGAATGAATCCAGAGAAATACATGAGTAAACTTACACTTCAATTTTTCATGTCATGAGTATAACTTCTTCGGTAATATGCTACAGTTATGGTGGTTTATTCAGGGAGTGAAACAGGCTGCTGCTGGACAAAATCCAAAGAAATATGAAGTCCTATAATAACTTGAGCTGGTTTGTAAGCAATAAAAGTACCCGATAATCAAATTTTACATGTATTGAGGCTAGAAAGCTCCAGAACATTTACTACTCATCATCCAAAGCGTGTGAAAGCATCCAGAGTGGCTACCGAGCTGGAGGAGGAAGATGTGAACGAGTGAAGGGAGGAGCTCCGTCTACTCTGGCTAAGTAAACCGAGTGTTTATAGATGTATGAATTCTAGATGTCCCTACGGAAGAACACAACCATCCGGTGTAGAATCGACTGGATTATTCTGGAACAGCCAACAAAACTGAAGGAGGCAGCACCTTCTCTTCAAGATTCAGATTGGCGGCTCACCATGCTTTCTCTTCCTCAAAATCTTAGACCTTGGAGAGTCATTGCGGATGGGAATTGATATCTCCGTGTGGATTCTGCCAACCAGCAAGCTGCTCCCATGGTGCCACCCAATTCCATTAAGCTCGCAGAGGGATGGGAGGGAGAGGGGGGTGGTGGGTGAGTAACCGGTTGGAGAGAAGAGCTCAATCCCCCGGAGCTGGAAGAGGAGAGGTTGCCATGCCGGAGGCCGGAGCTAGCAGGCGGCGCTCGGGGCGGCTCCTCTGCCCTCGCTCTCTCAAGAAAGGAATATGTGGGCTGTGATGTGGGAAAGTGGGATAGCCCGCATATCCCACTTAATTTCAGTACTTACCCGTGGGTGCCCGCTTAATCTGTTATGTGGGCTTGGGTAGTGGGCGCCGTGGGCTGCCCACTCCCACCTGCACCCTGATACACAAGAACTAAATGGAATACTCACATCACTCCAAATAGACCATAATCAGAGGTGATATAATGTTGAATAACAATCTGGTCAGAAAGAGTAATAACCGACAATTCTCAAAAAAATCAACTACAAAGGGGTAATCAACACTAGTAGAGAGATCTTATGAGAAAACACAAGGTATAACCCTCATTATTGTAGAGATATGAGATGAGATGGGATAATGGTAGTGATGGTGTTGATGGTGATGATGATGATCCCGATGACGCCCGGAGTGATGGTGATGATGGCGACGACGATTTCCCCCTCTAGGAGGCAATTTCCCCTGTGGAATCTTCCCGCCAAGAAAGTCTTTTCTTCTCTGTCTCGTTTCCGTCGCAAAGAGGCGGCGAAAAATTTCTACGAAGTGGCTCTCTGATGTTTTTAGGTCAGGGGGTAAGTATGCCAAAGGGGAGCCAGAGGTGGGGCCCATGGCCACCAGGTGGCTCACAGGAATGACCTAGGGGGCACCCGCGCCTGGGGATCTCCTGGTGGCCCCCTGCCTCCACCGGTGATTTTCTGGAGAATATTCCTTTTCTGTTTTTTCTTGATTTTTCAGACATCCGAAAAATACTCCCTCTAACAGGTGTTTTTTTCCCTCTGAATTTTGGCTCTGATTAATAATTTTGGAAAACTGTAAAACACACCGAAAATCATAAAATAACATAATTATTGCACTCCAATATGAAATATATCAATGAATAGACGATAATTAACATATAAAATAGTGATGCAAAATGGACGTATCATGCTCCTCTGCAGAGTGTATAAAATTGTGGCAGTTACATTCGCGTTCCCGGAAGGAACTACTTTCGCCGAGGGAAAGGAATCATGATTCTCAAACCCATGAGGGCTGAGGAACATAGTTTTTGAAAGATAAAAACCAATCTTTTGAAAAAACATTTTCAAAAACTTTCGTCATGTCTATGACTGTTTGTTTATGACATTAGCTAGTGCATGAAAATCCAAAAACTTTCTAACCCGAGCTTGCTGAGTAACACTCGTTACTCAACCCTTTTTTTGACCTCTTTCTTAGACTATGAGGAAGCCGGCAATGACGTCAACAATTAGAACACCAAAGACCAGGAGTACTACTATGAAGCCCCGGACTTGTCCGGAGGAATAGAAGGAGTCGACTACATCATCGCGTACAGAGCACACGACACCGAAGAAGAAGATCAGGAGGAGTAGTAAAGGCGAGTCTAGCCTACTATTAGAAGAGAACCTAGTCGAGCAGCTCTAGGGCCTAAGCTGTTGAGCTACCATGGTTCTCTCGTTGTTGTTTTTAGTACCTCGTCAATTATCTCAAGTTGACTTGGAGATTTCTCAGATGACTGAGGTTGATTTTAAAGAGTTTATTTGTTTTTTTCATGTAATAATAAACACTTAGTGGACCCGCAATATTTCTGTTGTAATACTCCAAGGATGTAATATTTATGGAGAAGGACACTAGTAGAGAACAGGGCATTAGCCCCGGTTGGGATGGGCCTTATGCGCCGGCTGCCCAACCGGGTTTGCCAAACCCGGGCTAAAGGCCCCTCTTATGCCCCAATGGGCTTACCAACCGGGGTAAAAGGGGTGCCCACGTGGTTCTTCTCAGCGAGCAGGCCGGCGCCCTTTTACCCCGGTTGGTAACACCAACAGGGGCAAAAGGTACTCTACTTTTTTTTTCCCGTTTTCCTGTTTTCTGCAAAAGATTAGAAATTCTATTTTTCTTCAAGTGCATTACTTCAAGTGCACTAATACTTCAAGTGCATTACTTCAAGTGCACTAAAAATTCAATGATATTTCAAATGATAAAAATTTATAGGCAAAAAAATGAAAAATTGTCAAAAAAACACAGATGAAAACCAACAATAACATAAATATAGTCGGCCGCGAATACAAATATTGTTCGACACGATGATATAATTAAACATAGTACGACATAAACCTGAAGACATAGTCTGACGATATCACTAACAAAAGAACATGTGACTGGACACAGAGAGCGATACACTGCTCGGCATACTACAGCTCTGCGTTGGGGGAAGACTCGCCGGAGTTAGACTCGTCAGCCTCGGAAGCGGAGGTGCTGTGAGACGAGCTATCCTGGCAGCAACGGGGCGGAGTAGGGTGCCGTCAAAGATCTTCACCTCCAGCACGTCCACCGTGTCGTCGTTGATGTACCTGAATGTGAGCATTTTTCCCACATCCAGGTTGTGCATGCGCTCGAACTGCCCCCACCCATGGCGCAGGTAGAGGTCATCGTCATGTCGCTGCAGGATCACCTGAACGGGCCCGTTGTGGCAGCCCTCCAACTGGAGGCTGAACCTAAAGGGCCCGTTGCGCTCGAGGAGGATCTCCGATATACGCTGTGGAAGACGAAGCCTGTTCCGCAGTGGGGGCAATAGGTGGACGTAGAACTCTGGTAGCCGGAAACCATCATCCTCCTCCTCCTCCTCCGCCGCCGCCGCAGCCTCCTCCACCGCAGCAACAGCGCCGCGCCGTGCTCTGTGTGCCGCCCCCCGTGCTCCGCGTCCACGCCTACATCCACGAGCTAGAGGCGCCGCTTCCTGCTCCTTGATGGCTACGCCACCACCACGTCCACATGTGCTGCAAGCGATCCACATGGACGTCTACCACGTGGTACGATTGTGTTTTCTTCGACGGGGACGACGCGCCCATCGCCAACACGCGCACTGCGTCGCAGGGGAGCTCTCGCCATGGCTACAAAAATTTATAACATCATAAGTTGCAACCTCTAACTAATAGCATCCATTTCATCAATTCGCAACAATTGCATATAATCTAATCAAAATATAGCTAATAGCGTCCATTTCATCAAAATTGTTGCAAATTTCATCAATTTCCTCCAAACATCTAACTAATTTTTTTTTCTACAAGTGAACTAAACCTAATTTTTCTCTAAGGTGTAAAACCTAAAATTCTCTTTAAGTCCAAAAACCTATAAAAAAAATCTCTAAGTCCAAAACCTAAATTTTTTCTAAGTTCAAGACCTAAATTTTTTCCTCTAAACCTCTAACTAATTTTTTTTCTCTCTAAGTGATCTAATACCTAAACTATGACAAATCAATACTATATGTTGCTAGATAAACTAACTAACACTAATATTCATACTTATATTACATAATAGTAACACTAATACAAATTTACTAACACTACGTAATACTAACAGTACCCTATTACTAACAGTGCTAATATTAATCTAACACTAATACTAATACTAAACTAACAATGTAATTAAATTAATTAACTATTTTTTTTACAAGTGTGGAGGAGGAGGGCACGACGGCGAAGAGGCGATCTCACCTCGAGGAGGAGGGCACGGCGGCGAGGAGGAGGGCTTGGGCGCGGGAGGAGGCAAGGAGGCCAGCGGCGATCTCCGGCGGAGGCGCGGAGGAGCACGGGCGCGGGCGGGGGCGTATAGGAGGCGAGGAGCGGCGGCGAGGATCCCGGCGGCTAAATCGGGCAGCCTCATGGCGTCGCTCTGGATTTCGGCGTCGGGGAACTTAGAGAAAACTACCGCTTTGCCCCGGGCGGAGCAAGCGCCCGGGGTTATATAGGTGAGGGTCTTTTGCCCCGGTTGGTAACACGACCGGGGCAAAAGGGGGGAGGCGAGCCATCGTTTTCCCGTGCACCTCCCCACCTTTTGCCCCGGTTCGTGTTACCAACTAGGGCAAAAGACCCAAAATTTCATTTTTTTTTTCTTACTGCCGCCATTTTTTTTTCACTCCCACGTTTCAAATACTATTTCAAATACATTTCCAATGGTTTTGAATTTGGAGAAACTTTTAATATGAAAAGTGTTTAAAATTGCGTAAACATTTCAAATAATTTTTCTATTTTAGAAAATAATTATTCTAACTATTTAAACTAGTAATAATTTTTGAATTTTTAAATATTTTAAAAACCTAGTTTACGAATGGTTTCGAATTTGAAGAAACTTTCAATATGAAAAGTGTTTAAAATTGCATAAACATTTCAAATACATTTTCTATTTCAGAAAATAATTATTCTAACTATTTAAACTAGTAACAATTTTTTAATTTTCAAACATTTTTAAAAACCTAGTTTATGAATGGTTTTAAATTTGGAGAAACTTTCTATATGAAAAATGTTTAAAATTGCATAAACATTTCAAATACATTTTCTGTTTAAAAAATAATTATTCTAATATTTCTCCAAATACATTATTACAAAATAGTCTAGCAATATTACATGAACCATGAAGGTTTAATACGTTATCACCAACTAGTGTCGCCACTGTTTACTTTTCTGTCGTAGCCATGGAGCATCTTCACGCGATGCTTGGTTCAGTTTTCACTCTGAAGGGCGGAATTTCTTCAAAGTTATTATAATCTTCTGACATGTCTGTCCTATCATCCACTTCCACAATGTATCTTTTCCCTGAAAAAACTATGTGCTGCTTCGGCTCACCGCATGATGTACTAGAATTTTTTTCTTTTTCTCGGTTGGGTAGACACGTCCTTCACATAGAAAACTTGAGCCACATCTTTGGCTAGGACGAATGGTTCGTTTCTATACCCAAGATTGTTGAGCTATTGTCATTCTGTATTGCTGGTCTATCTTTACTCCTGTCATCTTGACCCATTGGCACCGAAACAGAGGGACCTTAAAATTAGGTCCATAGTCAAGTTCCCATATCTCCTCTATGTAATCATAATATGTGTCATTTTTTCCATTGCATCAGGTTGCATCGAAACGGACCCACTATTCTGGTTGGTGCTCTTTTTATCTTGTGCGATCGTGTAAAATATATTCCCATTTATCTCGTACCCTTGGAAAGTCAGTACAGCCGAAGATGGTGACCTGGCCAACAAGTAGAGCTGATCTCCAACAATGTTGTTATTCATGAGTTCTGTCTGCAACCAGGCGCTGAAACTATCCATGTGTTCATCATTAATCAAAGATTCAGACAGCCCCAGGTTTTTGGACCGTATAATATTCTTGTGTTCCTCGATATAAGGAGCCATCAAGGTGGACATTTGTAGAACTGTGTAGTGTGCTTTAGTGAAATAATGTCCGTCCCTAAATATCTTTGCTTTCCTTCCTAGCGTGCCTTTTACACTCATTCTTCCCTCATGTCGTGATTCGGGAACACCAATTGACTTAAGATCTGGAAGAAAGTGAACACAAAACTCAATTACCTCCTCTGTTCCATAACCCTTGGAGATGCTTCCTTCTGGCCTAGCACTGTTGTGAACATATTTATTTAAGACTCCCATGAACCTCTCAAAAGGGAACATATTGTGTAGAAACACATGACCGAGAATGGTAATCTCTTTGACTAGGTGAACTAGGAGGTGTGTCATAATATTGAAGAAGGATGGTGGGTACACCAACTCGAAGCTGACAAGACATTGGACCAGATCTTTCTGTAACACTGATAGAATTTCTGGATTGATTACCTTCTGAGAAATTGCATTGAGGAATGCACATAACTTCACAATGGGTAGTCGAACATTTTCTGGTAGAATCCCCTCAACGCAATCAGAAGCAATTGTGTCATCAGCACGTGGCAGTCATGAGACTTCAGGTTTTGGATTTTGTTTCTCTGCTACATTTATTATTCCCTTTATATTCGACGAGAAGCCAGACGGGACCTTGATACTACTTAGTGCTTCAAAAAAGATTTCCTTCTCTTCCTTGGTAAGAGCGAAGCAGGCAGGACTACCTTGAAACCGCTCAGGATTCTTACTGTCTCGTCCTTTCGTGTGTTGCTGGTCCTGCCGTGCTTCAGATGTATCTTTTGACTTCCCATACAAGCCAAAGAAGCCTAGCAGATTCACGCAGAGATTCTTCGTCAGGTGCATCACGTCGATCGCAGAGCGGACATCTAGGATTTTCCAATAGGGTAGATCCCAAAATATAGATTTCTTCTTCCACATGGGTGTGTGTCCATCAGCGTCATTCGGAACAGCTTGTCTGCCCGGACCCTTTCCAAAGATTACTTTTAAATCCTTCACCATATCAAATACATCATCACCAGGTCGGAGTATAGGCGTCTCCCGGGTATCTGCCTCACCATTGAAATGCTTGCCAGTTTTTCTTAAGGGGTGCTTGCGTGGAAGAAAACTACGATACCCGAGGTACACAACCTTCTTACATTTATCCAGATATACACTTTCGTTGTCATCTAAACAGTGTGTGCATGCATTGTATCCCTTGTTTGTATGTCCAGAAATGTTACTAAGAGCAGACCAATCGTTGATGGTTACGAACAAACAACGCTCGTAGGTCAAATTCTTTTTGTTCATGCTCGTCCCACACAGGTACACCTTCTTCATGCCACAACTGGAAAAGTTCATCGACTAATGGCCTTGGGTACACATCAATGTCGTTGCCCGGTTGTCTCCGGCCTTGGATCAACACTGGCATCATAATGAACTCCGTCTTCATGCACAACCAAGGAGGAAGGTTATAGATACATAGAGTTACAATCCAGGTGCTATGGTTGCAGCTCTGCTCACTAAATGGATTCATGCCATCTGTACTTCGACCAAACCATAAGTTCCTTGCGTCACCTGCAAAGCGCGGGAACTTTCTCTCGATTTTTCTCCACTGCGACCCATCAGCGGGGTGTCTCAACATCTCGTCTTTCTTACGATCTTCCATGTGCCATCGCAAAAGTTTGGCATGCTCTTTGTTTCTGAACAAACATTTCAACCGTGGTATTATAGGAGCATATCACATCACCTTTCCAGTAACCCTCTTCCTGGGGTGCTCACCCTCAACATCGCCAGGGTCGTCTGGTCTGATCTTATACCGCAATGCAGTGCATACCGGGCATTGTTCCAAATTCTCGTACTTCTCACTCGCGGTAGAGGATGCAGTCATTAATGCAGACATGTATCTTCTCCACGTCTAATCCCAGGGTGCATACAAGCTTCTTTGCTTGGTATGTACTGTCTGGCAATTCATTATTTCTAGGAAGCTACTTCTTCACTATTTGCAGCAACTTTGTAAATCCGCTGTCAGTCACACCGTTCTCGGCCTTCCATTGGAGCAATTCCAGTGTGCTGCCCAGCTTTTTCTGCCGATCTTCGCAATTTAGATACAACAATGTTTTGTGATCCTTTAACATCTGGTCGAACTTTACCCTCACATTTTCATTCTCGCTTTCTGTCTTTGCATCCGTAATAGCCTGGTCAAGATCATCAATGGGCTCATCTGGTGCTCGGTCTTCTGCTTCTACTTCATCGTTATCTTCCATTCCAGTACCGGCACCGTATTCAGGGAACATGTCATGATAGTTGTCATCATTCTCTTCTTCTTGATTGTCTTTCATCATAACCCATTTTTCTCCGTGCTTGGTCCAATAATTATAGCCGGACATGAAACCGGATCGAAACAGGTGGAAGTGGATGACTCTGTGAGAAGAGTGTTCCTTCTGATTCCGACATACATCACATGGACAACACATAAAATTATTCCGCTTGTTTGTCTGGGACACCTCGAGAGAATAACCCACGCCTTTTATGAACGCGGCAGAGCATCGATCAGCGTACATCCATTGCCGGTTCATCTGCATTATATGATTATTAATTAAGAACTATTACAGAACACGGTGAATAGAGAAATGACCAATGTTTCATCGATAGATGAAAGGTTAAAGTTGGTACCTCGACCGAGGAGGAAAGAAGGACGAGAAAGCTTATTTAATTAAGTCTGACTCGGACAAATTAAATCATGTTTGTTTTCTGCAAGCTGAGATGGCGTTATGCTCCCGGGCATTTCATCGAACACCTCTTGTGCATAGGAGGGAAAAACAAGTGAGCACACACCACACAACTAGAATATGTCCTCCAAAGTGAGTGACATGGGGAGAGGAGAGGGCTGGCAGGGTTTATGTAGTGGGGGGTCTTTTGCCCCTGGTTGGTGGCTCCAACCGGGGCAAAAGACCCCCCCCCCCCCCCCGACGCGCCCTGCTCGTCGAGAGCCTTTAGCCCCGGTTTGTGGCTCAAACCGGGGCAAAAGACCCCCCCACCACGGGCTCTGCTCGCCCCGGCCCCACCTCTGCATCCTTTTGCACCGGGTGGTGGCCGAGCCGGGGCGAAAGGGATGCTCGCCGGTGAGCAAAAGCCCCGTTTTCCACTAGTGGGATTTCTGTAAAATTATGTCAATAACGCGTGCAGTGGTGTAATGGTCACCACAGCATGGACCTATTCTCTTCCCATGCACCATTGTCGTGAATTGCATGCAAAAGATGATAAAAAAAGCATGCATGCATGTGTGATCATAATCTCCACCGCCACCCTAGAAATGCTTCCGCTTTGTGAGGTGCTAGAAACATGGCCATCTTCCGTAATTTTGTGGTTAACAAGTTTTTCCTATAAATACATAGAGCTTGGATGGTCATATTCTCATCAGTCCCATTTACAAGAACACCACAAATTACCTCCCGGGCAATCATGGCGAAGTACATGAAGAACGGTGTCCAAGGACATCTGCTAGTACTTCCTTTCGTTCTTGTGGTGTGTTTTGCCTGCCTTGGAAGCGCATACGGTAATTAGCGAATGAAAGTTTGCTTCGTGGTGAAATAGATTGTTGGGTTAGATATTTATTTCGTTTTTCATTGACTCTATTGGGTTCTTATATGTTCATGAAAAACAAAATGATGCACGTATAGTTTTGTTTGTCAGTTGACAGATCAAGTCTACTCTTTCTTATATGTTAATTAGGTGAAAGCATAAACGACAAGGGAAGCAATAGGATGTCTGAAGAAAGCAAGATATACATACCCCCTTGTAAGAACGACCACCTGGGAACCGCAAGGAGCGTCTGCTGCGGATTGGACAATCTATGCTGGCCAAATCTTGACGAATGCTTCAGAAACTGCCCGTGCAAGATTAATTGCATACCATAACCAGCACATACCAGAATTGGAATTAATTAATCTTTGCAGTCTTGCTATTTCTCAATTAGCTGAGAAAATAACTTATTGTTAAGTCATCTCATCCAGTTTTTCCGTGCGTTGTATGGACACAATGGGGATGGTTCCCCCAGCACCATCACCGAATATTTTATTTAAATTTTTAAAAATTTGCAGATTTCAACAAAATACTCAGTTTTTTAGATGGGTGTTGTTGGGGACAACCTTTTTGTTTGGCTCACCCATTGGGCCTTCGGGGCTCTTTCCAGGTCTTTGAGGTGCCATTAGAAATGTCCTGATTATTACAAGTTTTAGGGTGGTTGACATTTTTATAAACCGTACATCTGACTTGATCAAACGGTGGTAAAATAGACGGAACCGGACGGTACCAAAAGCGTGGGGACGGAACCAAAAAATTTGTGGGGACGGTACCAAAAGCGTGGGGACGGTACCAAAAAAATGCGTGGCGACGGTACTAATAGCATGGGGACGGTACTAATAGCGGGAAAAAAATCCTATAAGACCAGGTCTATTGTAGACCTATCTCGATGTGTGACACGTGTCCATCACGATCTCAAAGCAGCCGGACTAATTCCCAGGCCTCTGATTCCCGTCCTTTACAGCGTGTTTGGTTGGGAGGAATTAAGACTAGGGAATGGGAAATTGAGAGTTGAGAGATTAAAAGTCCCACGTTCGTTTGGAGGACATGGGAGTTAAGCAGGACAGAGGAAAGGGAATTGACGGTGCCAACTCCCACATATCTATTCCCTAGGTCCCCCCGGTAATTCAAGCCGGGATGGGGAATTGATAGTAGAAAAAATACAGTTGCCCACATCGCGTAATCGGAGGCGATCAGAAACTGGCGATGGCATGCTGTTGCGGACTGTTGGCCTCTGCATATCTGGTCATGTACTTATAAAGAACAAGGTTTTGTTTTTCGTTTTTTGAGGGACCTCTGAAGAACAAGTTTATGTTACAGCCGCTAGCTTTACATATGGAGCAATGTTTGACTGCTTGGCTGCTCCTCCCAGTCACACTCGCCGCTTTGCACATGGATAATTTTTCGGCATGCTGGCTGCTGCTCGCCGGGAAGTACTCGCTCGTCCGAGTTGTGAACAGTTTACCACATCGGCTGACTCATGAAACAGGAAAAAAGAAGTAAACGATGTATCGTTATTCCCATTGGTAATTCCCACCGCACACCAAAAGTGGGATTGAGACTAAAATTGCAGATTATTCTTCAAAAATAAACCAACCTGTACTAAAAAGAGTTCTTGACCATAATTGCATATCCTTTGTGAATTAAAACACACAAACGAAATAGACATGAAAACACAAATAATGACAGTTTATACATTGATCGGACAAAATGATGACAAATGTTAACTGAATATGTCTCTCTCGTGTCTTTGCGCATCTTGCAAAGATCATGAATTTGTGCCTCCATTTGAACTGTGATGTTCACTCACTGAAAATCCAGTCGACGTGCACTGGATGATGCTGCGGCATTTCCATGAGCTTGAAGTAGTAAACTTGTAAATTCTCCAGGAATCGCCGGAGGAAATATCGCAGGATAATCAACAAATGGCATGGCTGTCGAGGTGAAGGGGCTTACATTATCAGCACAAGCATGAGAGTCCAATCTCCCATGTGTCAATAAAGTGAGACATAAGATAGATGCCTTGGTTAGAAAACATATGCAGAACATGGGGGGTATTTTATTTTAAACTTACAGTAAATTCTAAATGGCCTGCTGGATGTACTACTGATAACTCCACTGGGTCTGGTATTGTTGAATCTGATGCAATTTCTCCCGCACAATGTTACAAGGTTATTGATAAATTAACTAGTTATTCGTGCAAAGGGAAATAACATATACCTTTCTCGGATACAGCTTTCTTCTTGCTTTTTGCTGTTGCCTCAAGCGCACCTTTTGTTCTTTTGTTCATCGGGGCGTAGATGATAGTAAGATGCTAAGTAGGTATTGCTCTAAATTATTCAGAGTTTAGAGAGGATGCATCCATTATTGTTTGACTAATTATTCAGAGTCAGTAATATGATTGCTTGATCCTAATGTCAGAAAGTGCATGTGCATGAAGCACAAGTGTGACCAGTACTTCATAAATACTACAAGCATTCATAAAATCCAAGAATGAAGACCAAATTATAGAAATTACAAGTCAAAAACTAAAAACTTTTATTTGCGTGTTTTCTACCTGAGACCATGTCATTTTTATATGCTATAGAAGTGTCGAAACTTGAATGTAACCTGAATGCTTCTCGCTTATTGCAGTGGAAAATTAATTTATATGAGCTAGAGCAGGAGCTTAGGATTGATCCTCTGACTAAGTATGTTCTGTATCAGGTAAGTGTTGCTCCTTCCCAGTCATCCAATATGAATTTCGTTTAATACCTCTAGATTCAACCATGAACAGAGTCCTAGGTACAAGTGCATTCATCTACTGATTTAAACAAGTGCATTCATCTAGTACAGTAAGTGTTTCAGTTCAAGTGGCAGAGTTCAAGTGAGCTCTTGTTTTGCAGTCTATTAACCTGTTGAGATTCTTGTATATGTCCAGTACTAGTGAGCTCTTATTTTCTGCTAGCAGTGCAGCCAAGAATAATCATCACCCCAGGCCAAGCATAATCTCTCGGTTCCGGTAATAGATGCAAGAAATAACCCGATAGAAATAAAAGTTAACCAACATAAACAGATAAACTGGTTACAGAAGATTGAATTATACACTTGCTATGTAGTATACAAGGAAATTATTCATCAGTGTTCTGCTAACCAAATTGCTAACTAAGAATTTGGGAACACAAAATAGCCGAGAATTGCACAAGTGTATGTATCGATTCAGTCATAACGGGCTTGCGGTTACTGGACCTCCGACCGATGCGCGACCGTGCCTGCAGCTGACTGGCAGCGTGCGGCCATGGGCGTTGCTCCCTCTAATCCGCCATTGGTTTTTGTTCCGAATCTCTAGGACCTAGCAGTAGTGTAGTAGGTACCCACATCCCATGCCTTATGTCGCTAACTGAAAACTGTAAAGAAGCGTACAGACCAAAAACCTGTGCGGGCTTGGCCCCAACGCAACTCCGCCCGTGGCACAGAGGAAGAAGACGGGCGGCCAACTCGATGTCGCGGCAGCAGGTATTGCAGAGAGAGGCAGGGTATGCGCCTACCTTCCCGGCGATGACGAGCCAGCAGATCTGGGCGCCTGCAGATCCTGTCCTTGATGGCCAGCGAGTCGGGCTCCACCACGCCGACGACGATCCATGATGGGGCGGCTGCTTCCCTATACGTCGACAGCGAGTGAAGGGCGGCGGAAGTACTGGATGGCGGCGGCGCTCACGAACAATTCAGGCGAGGGCACCACCCATCTGCCGCTAGCTTTTGGTGGCTCTATACAGGAGGATGATCGATGGATTTGTTCCCCGAAAAAAAAACATACAGCATAACCCCAAATCGGAACACCTGGACTTCCTCTGCGTAAAAAAAAAAGAGACTTCGTCTAGTTTTAATCCACGGTTAGACAAAATTATGTCATAATCAACGGTCTGGAAAAAACATCCTCGACGGAACCGGACGGAACCCATGGTTCCGTCCCAATCATCGTAAAAGAGCTCCCTGATTATTTAATTTTTATAAATATTGTTTTGGCTAGTTTAATCATTTTTACTATATATTTGCTCGTACCTTGTCTGGTGAAATTCCATGTGCACCACCTCTAGTAACAAATAGATTTTTCGCAGACCAACAACATCGAGAGTATAACACCCAAACATGCCACCCAAAATTCCCCCCTAAAGACTACTACCACGATAGAGAGAGAGAGAGAGAGAGGACAATTTCCAAGCCCGACGGATATCATAGAATGGTTACTAGGTGTTATCTAGTAAATAATGATTTCTTTAACGTGATGAGATTCCAATCTACATGCAGCCTAATGATTACAATGTACACGATATACTAGGCACCAACAGTGGTATACTTCATGAACTAAGAGGTTTATGATTGCCACGCCCCCCACTTGTCTTCACTTGAACGTTGCTCGATCTCCACTTTGCGCCATCGAAGAGGATGATTGCCACACCTTGAATAGGAATCTCCCTACCTATCGTCTCAGATGAGGGCCATTAAAGCTACCCCATACGAACTTGTAAGTCATGGTCGCCAACTTCTAACCCCTAGAACCAATGATAATAGGCCAATCACCACAGTGGTCGGGGCCGCTAGCAGCGGAGACGGGGGAACCATTAACTATAGGCTAGCCAGCTTATTAATATTTTTGGGGAAAAAAGGTCCACCAATACATTAATAGTCATCAACATCAGTACAAAGAAAGCTAAAAGTAAAGGAAATTAGAAATAGATACTTGGACCACCTAGCCACGACTACAAGCACCGGAGCAAGTCGGAGGTGAAACGCCGTCCTTGCACCTTCCTCGTCGACTGGACAAAATTTATCGTAGTAGAGCTTGTTGAATTAGTCGAACGATAATCCGCTGTGCTCAGTCCCTAGAGGATCATCACACTTGATCAACAACCATCACCAATGATGAGAACGCTGGATCTAAATAGACAGACCTATAGCTAAAGCTAAATGAACAAAAAATTCAAACCAAGTCCCATGAGATAATATGGACTCTGTGCGCCTTCCCATGTCGCTAAGCGTACCACCAGAGCAAGATAGGGTAGGGAGGATCTTATTCTGATGGCGGGATGTCGCCGTACACTGGAAATTATTATAAAAAAAAGAAGTATGAACCCTCCTACAAGCGAGAGGCCAAGGTCCGCCACAACTTGAAGTCCTGAAAGGCCATTGAAGGTTGGGCGGATCAGCGGCTTCGTCGGCGTTCTATTCTCTTTGTTTTGCCGACTCGCTGGTTTAAGGCTAACCGGCTTATTCGATGATAGCATCAGCACAACATATTACATAGATGCATCTATATATGGAATTAAGTGTTTGCGCCCCCACCATCTAGTCCACGAGTTGCATGGTGATGGAAAATAAAAATAAAAGTAAAAGTAAATAATGTGATGCATGGATGTATACAATATCGATCGAATAGCTCCCTACACATGAATGTTATGTGCATGGAAAAGGCAAAGGCTGGGACATACATGCATGCACTTGTATCATCGAGCAGGCGGATTAGACGCGAGGCTGACCGAGGGGAGCTTTTTTTTGGGCCAGTAGCTCCTGTGCGCCGTTTCTCTCCGGGAATAGAAGGAACATGACGTCTTTCCTCAAAATATCTCTCGTGCGACATTTCTTTGCGCGAAAATAGCCACTGGGCGATAAAAACGGGCATCTCCATCTTAAGTGAGTGTGAGGTTATGTTAAGGCTTTCAAGGGAAAAAACATGATGGCAGTTATTGTTTCTGACAGGCGGGCCCTCTTGATTTTGCAACTGAATCGAGTGAACCGTTTGTCGGACCGTGCCATCTGCTTCTTCTTCTCGGGCGGCGGCAGAGCTTTCGCTCTATATGGCGGCTGATTTGATGTTCTCGACGGCAGCAACGTTCTTGGTAAGTTCATTGACACCCTTCGTCATGTTCCTGTTCCCCTTCTAGTCGATTTAGATCTGAGTGTGTCGCTGATGGTGCAAGAGTACGCACGTTGGGAGACCCCAAGTGTAAGGTATGAAGAATACATCAACAAGTTTTTCCTTAGAAAGAAACCAAGGTTGAATCGACCAGTAGGAGAAATAAATCACTGATGGAGGTTGTTGGGAGCTGATGTTGGCATGGTGCACTACCGGTTCAGCAGCAACGTGGAATTTACACAACACAACCAATTTACTTTGCTCCAACGAAACAGTGAGGTTGTTAATCTCACTGGTTTTGCTGAAAACAAAGGATTAGACATATAGCGTGGAAAACAAGGTTTGTTTGCAGTGAATGAAAAGAGAACAATGATTGTAGTAAATGAAAGGAAAACAATATTTGCACTGGGTTGTATTAGTAGTGTAAAAGAAACGGACTGGGGTCCACAGTTCACTAGTGGTGTCTCTCCAAAACAGATAGATAACATGTTGGGTAAAAAAATTACAGATGGGTAATTGAAAGATATAAAGGCTGTACCGTAGTGCATATGTATGACATGGTGATTACTATGTGTTTCATGCGGGCATTACAACATAATTCATAGAGCGTTATCCAACTGCATCTATGACTAATAATCCACACTTTGAGCTTAATCCAATCAAACCTCGGGTATTAAGTTGCAAGCAACAGATAATTGCACTAAGTAAAGTGTGTAATGTAAACAATGTAAACATCGTTGTTTTCTTCATAATGGCAGCAGCACATCCCCCATCCGTTACGTTTCTGTCACTCGAGTATGGATGAAAGGGAGGCATGAACCCACTATCTAGCATAAATACCCCTCTTGGAGTTATAAGCATCAATTTGGCCAAAGTATCTACTAGTAAGGGAGAGCATGCGAGATCATAAATAACATAAACATGAAAGAACATGATAGATTGATAATCACTGGACATAACATTTAATATTCATCGGATCCCAGCAAACACAACATGTAGCATTACAATAAGATGATCTTGCTCATGTTAGGTGATGGTGCAAGAGTACGCTCGTTGGGAAACCCCAAGTGTAAGGTATGAACAATACATCAACAAGTTTTCCCTTAGAAAGAAACCAAGGTTGAATCGACCAGTAGGAGAAAGAAATCACTTCTGAAGGTTGTTGACAGCTGATGTTAGCAGGGCGCACTACAGGTTCAACAACAACGTGGAATCTATACAACAAAACCAAGTTACTTTGCCCCAGCGAAACAATGAGGTTGTCAATCTCACTGGTTTTGCTGAAAACAAAGGATTAGACGTATAGTGTGGAAAACAAGATTTGTTTGCAGTGAATGAAAAGAGAACAATGATTGAATATAATTAAAGGACAACAGTGTTTGCAGTAGGTTGTATTATCAGTGCAAAAGAAATGGAACGGGGTCCACAGTTCACTAGTGGTGTCTCTCTAAAACAGATAGATAACATGTTGGGTAAACAAATTACAGCCGCGCAATTGGCAAATATGAAGGTTGCACCGTAGTGCATATGCATGACATGGTGATTACTATGTGATTCATGCGGGCATTACAACATAATTCATAGACCGTTATCCAACTGCATCTATGGCTAATAATCCACCTTCGGAGCGTAATCCAATCAAACCTCAGGTATTAAGTTGCAAGCAACATATAATTGCATTAAGCAAAGTGTCTAATGTAAACATCGTTGTTTTCTCCCTATTGGAAACATCACATCCCCATCCGTTACGTTTCTGTCACTCGAGCGTGGATAAAAGGGAGGCATGAACCCACTATCTAGCATAAATACCCCCTCTTGGAGTTAAAAGCATCAACTTTGCCAAAGCATCTACTAGTAAAGGAGAGCATGCAAGATCATAAATAACATAAACATGAAATATAATGATAGATTGATAATCACTGGACATGGCATTCAATATTCACCGGATCCCAGCAAACACAACATGTAGCATTACAATAAGGTGATGTTAATCATGTAAGGCAGCTCACCAGATCTAAACATGAGGCATAAAGAGGAGAAGACAACCATCTAGCTACTGATATGGACCCATAGTGCAAGGATGAACTACTCACGCATCACTCCGGAGGCAGGCATGGTGGTGTAGGGCCCTCCGATGATGATTTCCTCTCCCGTTAGGGTGCCGGGGAGAGCTTCAGAACCCTCCTGAACTAGGGTTGACGATGACGACGGCTACGGAACTTTTGGTTCAAAAAGGCTCGGGTCTTTAGGGTTTTCCCGAGGAGGAGCTTATATAGGCGAAAGGGCAACATCGGTCGGCGGCTAGGGGGGCACACCACCTGGTGGCACGGCCAGGGGGACCCGCGCCGCCCTATGGTGTGGGCCCTCCAGGCCCCCCTCAGGGTCTCCTTCGGACTTCGTGTACGTGACAGAATTCTAAGGTCCTGGGTTTTCTGTTTCATCTAATTCCAAGAATATTTCCAGAACATCTTTTCTGAAACCAAAAACAGCAGAAAACAGGAACTGGCGTTGTGGCATATTGTTAATAGGTTAGTCCCAGGAAATCCATAAAAATTATGTAAAGTGTATAGAAAACATGTAGCAATTGGCATAAAAAACATGGAACATCAGGAATTATAGATACGTTTGGGACGTATCAACATTCCCAAGCTTAGTTCTACTCCTCCTCGAGTAGGTAAAGCGATAAAAACAAAATAATTTCTGGGGTGACATGCTACCAACATAATTTTTCTCATCATAATTGTAAAATCATTTGTAAAGCTGAGATCATAGTACTCTAAACACAGGCATGATAGATATAATTCAAACAATGAAATTTCGCAATCATGTTGCAACATGAAAAGTAACACAAACAAAAGATCATGAATAATAATGAAGTTGAAATTTATATGTTTGTTTCGAGCAATAAGAAAGCATAGCAAAGTAGTATTCAGCTTGACTGCCAGGACACCTTCAAAGTTCAAGTATTGTCTAGAAACAAATAGTTTGAGAGAAAGTAATAACATGGCATGAATCAATCAATAATGATCTTTAGGACAAATGCACATTAAACCCATAATGGAAACTACGCTCTCTTAACTGTGCATAAAGTTAGAAGATGAAGACTCAAAATAAAAGTAAAAGAAAGGCCCTTCACAGAGGGAAGCATGGATCAACTCATATGCTAGAGTTTTTTTATTTTATAAACAGAGGTATTGAAAACATTTATTTTAGAGAGGTGTATGTTTACGTCAAAAAATAGCAAATAGACAATATAGTAGGTCACAAGCCAACTAGACTTCACAAGAGCGGCTCCCATTGAAGGACGCAATTGAGATCAGCAGATCATCCCTCTTCTCTTTTGTTTACACAATTATCCTTTGGCTGATAAATCAAGGAAAAAATAGTGAAGAGAATTTATATAACCATATTTTGGGGCTAGGCACCCTGTTTCCATCTCTTATAGCATTGGGATAAGAGGATGTGCCACTAGTCCAGGTGTGTAAAGTCAATCAACAAGTGAGATAAAGATTCTCTATTTGCATCCTCATGAGCCAAAACAGGGGCACAAAACATGTGTAATTTTGAAGGTTTTAAAGGTAGCACATGAGAAATTTACTTTGGAGTGGCGGTTAAATACCACATATAGGTAGGTATGGTGGACACATTTGGCATACTTTGGTTTTTGGGAGTTGGATGCATGAGTAGAGCTCATACTCAGTACAATTGGAGGCTAGGAAAGACTGGGAGCGACAAATCAAGAGAGCATAATGGTCATAATCATGCATAGCGACAAAAACATTATTGATCAAAGCATACATGGTATTGCAAGTCAAAAACTAAATGATCATGGAGGCTAAAGGTGGCTGGTTTATGTTAGAAATAAACACTCTGACACCGGACGGGAGTTCGTATAGGAGTAGGATACATGCATGTATTTGGTAGAGTGAGTAACCGATTAGGATTGGTGATCGAGTCGGTAGCTGGACTCCTCACCTATATATACGCGTGTACCTGGCCTTGTAACCTCACCGTGAGTTGAGCAATATACAAGAAAATACCAAGGTGCGATATGCACCTGTGGCCATCAATGTTGTTGCTTGTGTGCGTGTTGTGCTAGTAGTACATCCGAAGCAAATAGATCGGTCTAGCTAGCTTATTGCACGTACCCATCTTGGTGGATTGTTTCGGTACGTGCGTGCCTCGCCGGAATATCGTCGTCGTCGTCGCCGGAAAGTACTCGGCGGCAGGGGCTGTTCCAACAATTGGTATCAGAGCCTCGTGAAGGATCTCCTAGTAACGGGATGTCATGGCGTCGAAGGAGGTGGGCGAGTACATCGGTCCGGCTAAACAATTTTCCGCGTCGATGGTGTCAACGCAGTACCCGCGATTCAAGCGCGACAACTTCACGGTCTGGGCGACCACGATGGAGTGGGCGTTGGAGTCCAACGAACTCTGGGAGGCTGTCGAGCCCGGCGCGACGAGTACAAGAAGGGCGCGCCGAAGTACCGCAAGGACCGACAGGCACTCACGGCTATCTGCTCGGTGATGCCGATGGACGTGATGCAACACCTAATCTCGAAGAAATCAGCAAAGGAGGCGTGGGAAGCGCTCAGGACGATGGACCTCGGGCACGAGCGCGTTCGCGAGGCGAACCTACAATCCATGCTGAAAAGTTACGAGAACCTGGAGATGGGAGAGGAAGAGACGGTGGACGCTTTCGCCTCGAGGGTAGACACATTGGTCAACGGGATTCGTGCTCTCGACGAGAAATTGGAAGAAGTCTCAGTCGCCAGGCGTTTCCTACGAGCGGCTCCGTCGCGTTATTTGTCCATTGTGTCGGCAATCGAGCAGTGCGTCGATCTCAAGACTCTCACGTTGGATGATCTAGTCGGGCGATTCAAGGCGCACGACGAGAGGATGAAAATCACCTATGGTGATGCAAAGAAGGATGAGCACCTGATGCTTACTCGCGCTCAGTGGAAGGCATTGGTCGAGAGGGAGAAGAAAAAGAAAGATAAGAAGCGACCAGTGAAAAAGTACATCGCTGAGTCAGAGGATGATGAGGAGGAAAACGATGAAACGGAGGAGGACGATGATCAGGAGGAAGAAGATGAACCGGCAAGGAGGAGGTTTGACATAAAGAAAGTAAGGTGTCATAACTGCCGCGAGCTTGGTCACTTCAAGTCTGATTGCCCGAAACCACCGAAGCAAAGGGCTCTCATGGCCCAGGAAGGAGATGATAGTTCGATGATGATGATGTGTGAACTTGTGAATGAGGATGACCC
Organism: Alopecurus myosuroides; assembly: GCA_028641055.1. NCBI lineage: Eukaryota > Viridiplantae > Streptophyta > Magnoliopsida > Poales > Poaceae > Alopecurus > Alopecurus myosuroides. The sequence continues at coordinate 306,476,773 of CM054063.1, read as the reverse complement.
GGTTCCTAAAGCGATATCTAAGGAAACTGACACGCTTGTGGGAGAGAAAGTTTGTCTTCATCAACAAGTCACGGACACTCATGTCGATGCTAAGGACACGGGGGGTGATCCGAAAAGTCATGTCGATGCTATTGGTATGAAGGCGTATGTGGCGCCAGAAGTCCATAAAGTAAAGGCGTACATGGAGCCAGAAGTCCATGGAGTGCGGTGCGCTGAAGCATCGCAGGGTAAAAGAGCGGCGTACATGGCGCCAGAAGTCCATGGAGAGCGGCGCAATGTCGTGTCGCAGGGAGTGGTTACCGAAAGAAAAAGAGACACTCTAGGAGGAAGAAGCGCAATGTCGGGCGCAGAAGACTACGTCGTATCGCGTTCGAAAGGACTGGAGCCGAGACAACTAGAGCCAACTTCAGCACGCCAGCGAAGCATGTTGGACTACTATCCGAAGAAGGTACAACTTCCGATGATTGATAATCCGGTGAAGATCAAGCATGAAAAGCAATGTTTGCTTATCAAGGAACCAGCAGAATCAGAAGAAGCGAACACGGAGGAGTGTCCACGTCAAGCAAGGCCAGTGTTGCAGACAGAAGAGCGGCAAGAAGAGGATGAGGTGTATCTTACACGGCTACATCTGTTTAAGGTAACTATTTCAGATGTGAAGCCAACAGAGTACACAGAAGATTGCTTTGGAAGCACAGAAGAAAAGGTAATGTTTGAAGGCGTCGCCAAAAAGGATTGTTGCCGTCAAAGTCTAGATGAATCGACAAGAGTAAAGTCTATGTCATGGATGCCTATGATGAAGGCTGAACCGGTGAAAGCAACGCCGAGGGTAGCACCTACGCGAAGCAATTGGCGTATTTGGGACCCAGGTCGAAGTGAAGGGCACGTCGTGTTTAGGGGGTGAATGTTAGAAATAAACACTCCGACACCGGCCGGGAGTTCGTATAGGAGTAGGATACATGCATGTATTTGGTAGAGTGAATAACCGATTAGGATTGGTGATCGAGTCGGTAGCTGGACTCCTCACCTATATATACGCGTGTACCTGGGCTTGTAACCTCACCGTGAGTTGAGAAATATACAAGAACATACCAAGGTGCGATATGCACATGTGGCCATCAATGTTGTTGCTTGTGTGCGTGTTGTGCTAGTAGTACATCCGAAGAAAATAGATCAGCCTAGCTAGCTTATTGCACGTACCCATCTTGGTGGATTGTTTCGGTACGTGCGTGCCTCGCCGAAATATCGTCGTCGTCGGAAAGTACTCGGCGGCAGGGGCTGTTCCAATAGTTTATACTCATAACATGGTGTAAGCATGCGCCAAGTCAACCAAATAAAGTATTCAAAGGAGAATACCACAATATTTGTGTCGATATGATAAAAACAACACATGGTTCTTTCAACGACACATTAAGCACTCTTAGATGTTTAGAACAAGTCATGCTACATCAATCATTACTAGGCATAAAATTAGAATAACATCCAACATGACATGATAAATTCTAGCCATAGTCTAAACAAGCTTCTATTTGCACTGTTATAAGCATGAAATATTTTATTGCTTTCCAACACCGTCATATTATTTAAAAAAACTGTCCATATGATATATAAATGAAACAAGAGAGTAGCACTACTCTACAAGAACTAACATTTCTAAAAAAGAGATGCATGAAAAACATGATCTAAAAAGAGGAGGAGTTACGGTAGCTAGAAGAAAAACGAAGAATACAAGCATGATAATGAGGAGTATGAGTATTCATATGAAAAAGCGAAGTGTGTCTCTCTCCCACACGAGAATGCTGAGTTCCAAATAAGTTTATTGCAGAAAGTAAAACAAAATAAAAACAAGCGTACGCTCCAAGTAGAGTGCATATGATGTGACCGAATAAAAATACAGTTTCACTAGAAGTGACCTGATAAGTTGCTGATACGTCATAAATGTATCCATAATTTCTGATGTTCCATGTTGTTTTCAGGTTATTTTCTACATGTTTGCTATACACATTTTGTCATTTTTATCGATTTTCTAGGACTAACCTATTGACAAGATGCCACAGAGCCAGTTTTTGTTTTCTGTTGTTTTTGGTTTTAGAAAAGTTGTTCTCGAAATAATCTCGGAATTGGACGATTCAAAACCCGGGGGTCTTAGAAATCTGTCGCGAACACGGTGTCGTGGTGGTGTCACGGCAGATGCCATGGGATGGCTAAAGATGTGGGGACGATGGACGCTGGAGGTGTCCGGGGAGGGATCACGCGACGAGTAGCCGCGTGAGGTAAGATCCACACAACACAAACAACACGATGTACCCAGGTTCAGGGCCCTCGTGAGGAGGTAAAACCCCTACTCCTGCCTTTCCCTATGTATTACGGTGTCTCACCGAGTAGCCACAGTACAAATGGTAACGCTACCGAGTAGCCCCTTGCCCCTCTCCGAGTAGAGCTAGGTCAAGGACTTAGGGTTTCTAGGGTTTCTAGTGAGCCACTATGGGAGCATATGAGCATTCCTCTACCTCTACCTCTCGCAGGAGGCGGCGGGGCACCTTATATACATGGTGCCCAGCCGGATACGTCCAAATCCTAGACAAGTGTCGACATAGTGTCCACACTGTCCTTTCTCCGAGTACCCGCTGACAGCTTTGGTCGTTGGTCTTGGCTGCTTCTGTAAAGTCGTTGGGCAAAACTAGGGGACAGACTGGTATCACTGTACCTAGTCACAGAGTAGGTCCCCCTTATCCTGCCACCGACTGCTTCCATGCTGTCACTGTCAGACAGACCGTCCCCACGTGAACAGTAGTTCGAATGCTGCCAAGTACGGACCCAGGATACGCGGGATCCTGTGTCAGAACGGCTCCTTTGACTTCCTGCCCGAGTAGTTTCCCGCCAAAGGTTCCCGCCAATTGTACTCGGGCCAAACCTTCTACTCGACATGGTAGAAACTGATTGATATCTCCTTCTGATCATCTTGAGGTGAGACCGGGTAGCAGTCGACCGGGTAGCGAGTACCCGGTAGTCGGCTACTCGGCCAAACCTCTCTTCTGTAAGCGGCCTTTACCACCTGTCTTTACCCTATTCGGGGGTAACCCCCCAACAGCAGTCCCCGAAGCTGGTTGAGTCTTGCGAACTTGTTCACTAGGCTCTGCCAGCTTAAAACCAGCCTTTGCATCCCAGCCATCGAACCTCAAGATGCCGAGTAGGTCCTCCGAGTAGCTATCCGGAAAGTATCTTGAGTCTCCTCTTTCCGAGTAGCACTTGCTTTCTACTCTGTATCCGAGTAAAAAGACTTAGCGAAATTTCGCAAACTGAGCCTCTGCAGCGCAGAGCAACATCCAGCCCTTCACGCAGGCACTGCCTACGTGTCAAGCATCCACGACCTTGTCGTTTGGTTGCCCAGGACACGACGCCACGTGTCCAGTTTTCACGCCGTGGGCCCACCGGCCGTCATGTCCCATCACGCGCATTTACTGGCCATGATCTTGTAGTGGGATCCAATGCGGCCGTTACGCGCGCGGTTCTCGCGTGTGTGCGTTTCTAGCCGGCCACAGGACCCACCACACGCCACAATCGATCCCACTCCCGTAGCGGTAACGGTAATCTCGTCGAGGAGGTATAAATACCCCCTCGGTAACTTCCTTTTCCCCTTCCCTGCTCATTTCCTCTTCTTCCTCCCGTTCTTCTCCGCCATCGAGCGCTCCGCCGCCGCACTAGCCTCTGCGCCGCCGCGGACTCGCTCCACCACCAACCCCGTCTGATTTCCGATTCTTCCACTCGCGACCATGGCCAAGTCTTGCTGGGCCGGTTCTTCCATCACCCAAGCCAACCTCGCCTGGCTCGTGAACGAGAGAAGGGTTCCCCCCGGCGTGGAGTGCCGGGCACCCGACGACGAGGTCGTGCCCAAGCCCAGGGACGGAGAGCGCGTGGTGTTCATGTCCCACTTCGAGCGCGGATTCGGGCTGCCAGCATCGGACTTCATGCGTAAGTTCCTGAATCACTTCGGGCTGCAGATGCACCATCTGCCGCCCAATGCAGTCGTTTTCCTCGCATACCACGTCGTGGTGTGCGAGGCCTTCCTCGGCATCAGGCCCACCGTGGAGACGTGGCTCCACTACTTCCATCTCCGCCAACAATCCGTCGGGAAGAAGGACAGCGCGGGCGTTGCCCGCGCCACCGACGTCGGCTGCGCCATGATGGTGCAGCGCAACGGGACGAACCACCCCCGCATCCAGGGGCTGGATTCCTGCCGAATGTGGCAGCAAACGTTCTTCTACGTGAGGAACGTTGCCGCCGCTGATGGAGGCCCCGTCGACGATCGGATCAACCTGCCCCCTTGGAGCAAGCGTGCTCCACTCGGGTCGAATTGGAAGGAGAAGCCCGTCAACGACGAGAACGCCACCGAGATAGAGACGCAACTCGCCTGGCTGAAGACGCATGGCCTCAGGAATGACGACCCAGTAGCGTGCTGGATCAAACGCCGGGTGCTTCCTCTGCAGGAGCGATGCCACCTCATGTGTTACATGGGAGGGCCTCGCGATTGCACCAGGACCACCACCGTCGAGATCGACGATGCTGACGTTCCCAGGCTTGCCAGGAACATCCTGAAGACCAGCCTCAACGAGAAGTGGCGGTACGGGTTCCTCCCGTTCAGCCGTAGGACTCCAATCTTGCGGGTACGTCTCCCTTACTCTGTTTTCATCTCTGCCTTCCGAGTAGATAGCTTCTCCTTTCGCCTCGACTGGCAATCGCCTTGTGCACCGAGTAGGACACTTAGCTAAATCGCCTTAGGCTTAGTGTGCTTTGTGCCTGCACGCCTCGTCGAGTAGGAATTTTTAGAAAAAGGCCTAGGCTTAGTGTGCTTTGTGGGTGCACGCCTACCCGAGTAGAGTTCTATTCTGGTACTCGGCTAACTTGTGATCCTTCTCTGCCTTTCAGACTCTTACTCGCCAGCTCACTGAAAGCAGCGAGGTCTTCGAGGACAACTGGTCCAAGGATCGCGAGGAGGATGATGTACCCCCCTCTGATGACGCGGAGCAGAGCAGCCCCGTTCCCGAGAAGCGCGACGTCCTTAACACTTGGGCGGACGATGGCTCCGACGGTAATAGCATCCTCATCTTGCTTGTTTCCGGGAAGCATCAACTCCTTGTATTGCTATTTCTGATTCACTTCTTCTTTCCTTTGAATTTCTCAGATGAGGCCGCTGCGGAGAAGGACGACCAGGATGAGGACGAGAACGATGGTGATGCGCCCCTTGTCGTCAAGCCTCTGTCGGTTGCCCCTCCCGAAACTCGCAAACGGACAGGCGGCGAAGCACAAGCGCCTCCTGCCAAGAAGAAGAAGAAGCCCGCCGAGGAGGGAGAGACCTCCGAGAAGAAGAAACTCACCAAGCTCACCACGAAGAGAAAGAGGAAACAGCTCTCTTCCACTACCGCGTAAGCCTCCTTCCCGGTCGTCTTTCTTCTCGCGCAGTGCCATTTTCCCCATTTTCTTCCAATTCCTGATTCCCTTCTCCTCTTTCCGCAGAGCTCCCCTGGACGTGAACGCCGCTTGTGCATCCGGCCAAGCCAAGGAAACTCCAATTCCTCTGATCAATGTCGATGACGACGAGGAGGATAACACTGCCCACGCTGCTGCCGCCAAAGCACCGATCACTTCCGCTCAGGGAGCAGGATCAGAAGCGGCAGCTCAGGACGCTGCCGTCCACCTCGAAAGACCACCTTCTCCTCCGGCTAGCAATGCCGAGGAGGTCCGAGACCAGGATTTGCAAGACACTGCCGCCCCCGAGCGGCCTGAAGTAGAACAAGAGCAAACCAGCACAGAGGCTGGTGCACGAGACAATCTTGCTGCCGAGCAGCAAGTAGGAGACAACACCGCTGCGGACGCCACCGTCACGGATGCTTATCCGTTGCCGGGCGGCGCTCCGAGTAGCGCCCAGCTAGTGACTGCACTGGACGATGGGTCCGTAGCGCCACCAACTGCGCAAGACCCTACACCGCCGACATCTTCCTTGTCACCACAGAGTAAGAACACATCCAGCCCTCCTGGGCGAGTAACCAGGCAACGGGCCCTTGATGCTCTGAGGGATTACTGCTCCGAGAAGGGCCCTTCTGAGAAGGTGACTGCCGACAAGGTGGCTGCCGAGGAGGCCAAGGCCAAGGAGGAAGCCGCCGAGAAGGCCAAAGCCGAGAAAGAAACTGCTGAGAGAGCCAAGGCCGAGCAGAAGAAAGCCAGGGCTGAACAGAAGAAAGCCGAGAGGCGAGCTGCCGAGGAAGCAGTCGCCGAGAAGGCAAAAGCCAAGACAGAGGGGAAGAAACCCGAGGATCCCGAGAAGCAGAAGATCGAGAAGGAGCAGACGAAGAAAAGGGCCAGGGAGCAAGGCGCATCCGCAGGCGGAGCACTCGTGATCCGCGACTCCGGCCCGATTCCTGCTGCACTCTCTGCGGGCGCTCGCGCTGCTGGCCAGCCCTGCTACCCGGAATATATGATTGAGGTTAGCCACCAACACCGCATCGGCTTCCCTCCCCAAGATAAAGCTGTAGCTATTCAGAAGGGGAGGAAGGTAGTAGCCAGGAATACTCCTCCCTTCGATCCAGCCCAGAATAAACCCGTCAATATTGCTTCTCGGGGACCCCAAGACAAGCCAATAACCTCCAAGGGTCTTGAGCAGGTACTGGATACTGTCGGCTATATCAGCGCTAAGTGGGACAGCGGGGTTCTCGGAGAGGAGAAGTGGCACGGCTTGACCCTTGGCCCCGTCGACCACTACCGCGTGGAGTGGAACAAGATCGACCTGGGACACCAGCCCATGTCCGTCTCCACCGACACCGCCACCCTCGCAGCCAAGATGTTCTTGCACCGCAAGAACGCCGAAGATATCGAACAGAGCTACGCAGTAAGTCTTTTTGCCTTTTCCGAGTATAACTTTCTTCTCTTCTACTCGCCTTTCTTCTTTCTCACCATCACTCCCAGTCCCCGAGATTTGGGTCGAGTAGGTGGATACTCTCCGAGTAGCCTCCTACTCGGGCCGAATCTTCTCTGCTTTGCCTAACTCATTTTCTTCTCGGTTTTCAGGATAGCGTTCTCAAGCGGACCAACTTGTACCGCATCCTACTCTGGAACCACTCCATCGCCAGGAGACGCATCGCCGCACTGGAGAAAGAGAAGGCAGATGCCGAGGCCGCAAGCAAAAACGCCAATGAGAGCAGCCAGCAGCTGGCTGAAGTGCAGGGTAGGCCTTTTAGCTATGCGGTTTCTGCGTTTTATTTTTACGCCCGCTCCTGCTTTCTTTGGCGCTAACCTTCCCTTCTCTGCAGCTAACCTGAAGGCCCTAGTCGACGAGCACGAGAAGTGCCGCGCTTTCGTGGCGAACGCCGAGGCCACCATAAAGAAACTTGAAGGTGAGTTTGCTGTTTACTCGGTGCTGTCTCGAATTTGTTTCTTCTCTGCATATCTGCTGACCTTATCTATCTTTCCGCAGAAGATCATAAATCATTTGCTGAGGCGCACCAGGATTGCATCAAGCCAGCGGAGGTGGAGAAACAGCTGTCTGACCAGGCCGTAGCCCTGGTGAAGGACCACACCACCGAGATGGAATCCCTGCAGCTCCGACTTCAGCAAGCACTCCAGGATGCCGTTACCATCGGCGCAGAGAGAGACAGGGCGATCTCCGAGAAGGCCAAGGCCGAGACCACCTTCCGAGCCAAGGAGAAGGCCCTCGAGTCTGAGTGCGAGACTCTGAAGAAAACCAATGCCGATCTCTTCGCTCAGATGACCACTCTTCGCGGAATCCAAGACAAACACATTGGCAACGAGGAGTCCTGGAAATCCAAGTTGCAGCAGCTGCACCGCCAATTGATCGGTAAGTTTTCTTCTTCCCTGCATCTTTTCTTCTCGGTCTCTCTCTTCTTGGTTTTTGAAGTTGCCATTTGCTATTTCAGATATCTGGCCTGCTCTTGATTCCACATCTGCGCCTATTCTGGCCACAAACCGAGCACTTCGCCTTTCGAAGGGCGAGGCGGCAGATACCAGTTCCGAGATCGAGGACGTCTTGCTGGTGCTCAAAAGCTTCTTCGATCAGCTAGTCGGTGTTGGAACCGACTTGGTGCACGTGGGCTTTGAGCTCCACAGGTTGTTCTGGCCTCATGACCCCCAGCCAAGAAAGATGCGGGATCTCGCCCACAAGCTGGAGGAAGCGAAGGCCGAGCTGAAGAAGTGGCGAGCCTCTGCAGCCCGTGCCGGTGCAGATGTGATGCTTCTCTGCATGGCGTCTTGGTATGAGAACCTTGACATGCAGCGCATCCGCGGGAAGCGTAATAACTCCAAGTGGGAGAATGATGCCGCTAGCGTGGCCTTGCGCAAGCAGATCGCTTATGAAGTTGCCGAGTGTGCCGAGACGGAGGTCTACATCGACGGCCCCCCCGAGCCGGACACTGATTATGAAGACGAGGAGGAAGCCGATGTGGAGGACGACGAGGACGACGAGGAGGACATGGACGAATACTTCGCATCTCCCAGGAGCAAGGCCGGGAAGGGGAAGAGCGCCGCCGTCTCGGGTAGCGATGAGGAGGAGCATGCCCACATCGACAGCGAGCCACTCAACTTCGGCACCTCCTCGGGTGCTGCTCTTGACGACACGGTGCCACCTCCTAGCCACACCGCTGGCTCCTCTTCGGCTCCAGGCCCCATCTCGGTGGCCACAGCTACATCCGAGCAGACGGCCACCCAGGATGATGTTGAGATGGAGGAGTCCGCCGCCGTGCAGACGGAAACGGACGCCACCAACAACGAAGAAGCTGCCGAGAAAACCACCGCCGAAGAGACTGCTACCAAGACAGTCGTCGAGGAAACAACTGCCCATGCCAGCGCCGAGAACCTTGCCTCCTCAACCTGAGGCCACCTGCAACTTTTTTTTTAACTTGAACATTTATCAGATCCCCGGGATGCCGGGAGCATATGTATCAAACAATATTTGTTTTCGCTCGCTACCCAGTTTTTATGCCCACTCAGTTTACGTTGACATTAATCAATTTGAACGACAGTGGCTCAATGCCGAGCTGTGTTCCCATGCGAGTCCCCGAGTAGCTTTTCTTATTCACCCTGTCTTTTCATCTCTGCTCTACCTGCGACTTGTCGCTTGTTTGGTATTCGAGTCACAAGAATCAAAGAACAAGGCTGCAAATACTTAGCCGCTAGAAAACAATCATGATAACGCAGCCCACCACTTAACCGAGAAGACGAAAACGAGGAACAAAAAGTAACCGACAATCTACTCGGTTCCTGCACTTTTTCTTCCTTAGTGATTTTCGTGTGCTCATTGACCTTTTGCTTGTTCTCTTGCTTGCCATGAAGCCGGGTTTCGGACAGCAGCAAAGTCGAAGAGTTGGCATATAGGTTTAAACACAGTACTCAATGCACTTTTGAGTTCTGAAGTGAAGCAACCGAATAGACAAAGGAACGAGCCGAGTAAAAACACTTAGAGCAATTTTGGACGAGGGCAGTCCCCGAGAACAATTTTAGATTGCAGAGTAGAATTTCAACTCGGATGAAAGGGTACATACACATCTTTGCTTACGAATGAAAACGACGAAGTAGAGCTATATTCCAGGGACGCTTGGTTTCCTCTCCAGCTTTATCTGCCCTGTTCGCCTGCGATGGGCGCACATCTACAAGATAGTACGCGTCATTGTGCAGCGCTTTGCTGACAATGAAAGGCCCTTCCCATGGAGGAGACAGCTTGTGCATCCCGGCTGTGCGCTGCACAAGCCTAAGGACCATGTCTCCTTCTCGGAAAACCCTTGGGTTTACCTTTCGGCTATGATAGCGCCGCAGGTTTTGCTGGTAGATAGCCGAACGTGACAGAGTCAGCTCTCTTGCTTCTTCAAGCAGGTCAACGTCGTCTTCTCGAGCTTCTCTCGCCTCCACCTCAGTGTAGAGGGCTACTCGGGGGGAGTCATGCTCTAAGTCTATTGGCAACACGGCCTCAGCCCCGTATACCAAGAAGAATGGCGTGTAGCCGGTTGACCGGTTAGGGGTAGTCCTTAGACTCCACAACACCGCTGGCAACTCTTCTAGCCAACACCCAGGTGTTTTCAGCAGTGGCTCAATCAGCCTCGGCTTGATGCCTGCCAGTACCATCCCGTTTGCTCTTTCAACTTGCCCATTGGAGGCAGGGTGCGCGACTGACGCAACGTCTAGTCGGATATGCTTATCTCTGCAAAATCGCACCATTGCCCCCTCTGCAAAGTTGGTGCCGTTGTCGGTGATGATACTGTGCGGGTAGCCATATCTCATGATCACATCTTTCACAAACTTCACAGCTGTGACTCCATCGCACTTCCGAATAGGCTTCACCTCGATCCACTTGGTGAACTTGTCCACCATGACCAAGATATGTGTCATATTGCCCTTAGCCGGCTTGAAAGGACCAACCATATCCAAGCACCAAACAGCAAACGGCCATGTGATAGGAATTGTTTTCAACTCGGATGCTGGCACGTGAATCTTACTTGCGAACATCTGGCAGCCGGCGCACTTCCTCACAATGTCCTCAGCTTGCTGCAATGCAGTGAGCCAGTAGAAGCCATGCCGAAAAGCTTTCTTGACTAAAGCCCGAGAAGAGGCGTGATGCCCACACTCTCCTTGATGTATCTCCACCAGGATTTCTTCTCCTTCCTCTGGGCTTACACAGCGTTGCAGCACACCAGTGGCACTTCTCTTATGCAGCACATCTCGGACTAAGGCGTAGCCCTTGGATCTTCTCTGAATCTGCCTCGCAGTCACCTCATCTTCAGGTAAAGTGCCGTCCCTTAGAAAGGATAATATGGGCATTGCCCAACTCGGTGTCTCCCGCACGGGAAACACTGGTTCTTCCATTTCCATTGGGACAGGCTCTGGTGGTTGCACAGGAGGAGTAGGAGCGCTTCTCTGCAGCCCAGATCGATTGGCGAGAACTTCTTCAATGAATGCAACAGCTTCAGGGTTGAGGGCGGCAGTCCCCGAGTAAGGAATGGCAGTCCCCGGGTAAGGAACGGCAGTCCCCGAGTAGGGAATTGCAGTCCCCGAGTAGGGAGCGGCAGTCCCCGAGTAGAGAGCGGCAGTCCCCGAGTATAGGACGGCAGTCCCCGGGTTCCCTGCAGCACTCTCCCAGTCAATCTCCATTGGGTCAGATTCCTCACTTGGCAAAGAAGGGACAAAGATGGATTCCGAGTTGGGGGAAGGCTTGATGGATGGCTTCCTCAAATGCTCCAAGGCAATCCCTGCCGGGATGGACTGCCGAGAAGATCCCAACTTGGACAGCTCATCTGCTGCTTCGTTTTCTGCTCGGTGAATGTGCTGGAACTCACAGCCTTCGAAAAACCCAGTCATTGACTGCACCAGGAAACGATACGACGCCATGTTGGCATCCAAGGCATCCCAGGTACCCGAGACTTGCTGCACCACCAGATCTGAGTCGCCATAACAGATAATGCGCTGCACGCCAACCTCCTTTGCTACTCGCAAACCATGCACAACTGCCTCGTACTCGGCTACATTGTTGGATGCCTTGAAATGGATCTGCAACACATACTTGAGCTGATCCCGCTTGGGTGATGTAAGCACAACGCCAGCACCAAGGCCTTCTTTCACCTTTGAGCCATCAAAGTGCATCTTCCAATAGTTGGAAACTGGAGCAGGAGGTTCATACTGCATCTCGGCCCAGTCGACAAGAAATTCCGCCAGTACCTGAGACTTGATTGCTTCTCTTCTCGTATACGCGGGAGCGTACGCGGCTAGCTCGATCGCCCACTTGGCTACTCTGCCACTCGCCTCCTTGTTACCCATGATGTCCGAGATGGGAGCTGAGCTCACGACAGTGATGGGATGCTCCTGGAAATAATGCTTCAGCTTCCTGGCGCCCAGGTACACACCATAGGTCATTTTCTGGTAATGCGGGTAGTTCTGCTTGGAGCTCGACAACACCTCGCTCAAATAGTACACAGGGCGCTGCACACTCTTGCCTTCTTCTTCTCGCTCCACCACTATCACCACGCTGACTACTCGGTTAGTCGCGGCAATGTATAGCAGCATAGGCTCCTTGGGTAGCGGACTAGCCAAGACAGGAGCGCTAGCCAACATTGCTTTCAGCTCATTGAATGCTACATCCGCTTGCGGAGTCCAGACAAACTTGTCGCTCTTCTTCATCAGCTGGTACAGAGGCAGAGCCTTCTCGCCCATTCGGCCCAGAAAACGGCTCAGTGATGCCAGACAACCCGTGAACTTCTGCACATCCTTCAATGATCTCGGCAAGGACATGCTTTCAATAGCTTTTATCTTAGACGGATTGGCTTCAATGCCCCGACTAGAAACCAGGAAACCGAGTAGCTTTCCAGCTGGTACACCAAAGGTGCACTTACTCGGATTCAGTTTCATTTTGTACCTGCGTAGGTTAGCAAAGGTTTCCTCCAAGTCGGCAAGCAGAGTATGTGTTTTATTCGTTTTGATGACAATGTCATCTACGTACACCTGCACATTCTTGCCGAGTTGGTCGTGCAAGCATTTCTGCATGCATCTCTGATAGGTTGCACCCGCATTCCTCAGGCCAAAACACATGACACGGTAGCAATAAGCCCCGTACGGGGTAATGAAAGCAGTCTTTATTTGATCAGCAGGATTGAGTGCAATCTGGTGGAAACCAGAGTAGGCATCTATGAAAGACAACAGTTCACAGCCGGCAGTGGAATCGATCACCTGGTCGATGCGAGGTAGCGGGAAAGAATCCTTGGGGCATGCCTTGTTCAAGTCGGTGTAGTCGACGCACATGCGCCATGCAGTGGCAGCCTTGGGATCTTCCTTTTTCTTCTCGACCATGACCGGGTTGGCTAACCAGTCCGGGTGCAGCACCTCCATGATGAAGTTACTGATCAGCAGCTTGGTGATTTGATCACCGATGGCCTTCCTTCTCTCGTCCCCGAAACGGCGCAAGGCCTGCTTCACGGGCTTTGCGTCAGGACGCACATGCAAAGAGTGCTCAACCAACTCCCTCGGGACTCCTGGTAGATCTTCATTGGTCCAGGCGAACACGTCCCGATTCTCACGGAGGAAGTGGATGAGCGCGCTTTCCTATTTCTCGGCCAGCCCGGCACCAATGATGGCCACGCGCTCCGGGAACTCGGGGTCAACCTGGACTGTCTTGGTCTCCTTGGCAGCTTGGAAAGCAGTACCATGCTGAGTACTCGGCACGCCTTGTGCGCCAGCTTGTGCGGACTGAGCCATGGCCACCACCTCGTACATCTTTTTCTTCTCGGCAGCAATCACCATCGATTCCGCCAGCTGAGAGCTAGCAGAGGCACACTCCATGGACTTCTTGTAATCTCCCGAGATGGTGATGATGCCATTGGGCCCGGGGATCTTCATCTTCAGGTAAGCCACATGGGTAGAGGCCATGAACTTGCTCAGAGCAGGCCTGCCGAGTAGAGCGTGATAGGGACTCTGATGATCCACCACCTCAAACTGCAGGCGCTCTGTGCGGCAGTTCTCCCGAGTACCGAATAGCACATCAATCCACACTCGGCCAATCGGGTTGCATGAGATCCCGGGTACAATGCCATGGAAAGTGGTCTTGCTGGGCAGCATCATGTTCTCGGCCAGGCCAAGCTTCTCGAGTGTGTCCTTGTACACAATGTTGATGCTGCTGCCGTTGTCGATCAGCACCTTGCTGAACCTCACGTTCTTCTCGGGGCCCAAGAAGGTGGGATCCAGCACCAAGGCATAGGCACCCGGATTGGGCATCACCTTGGGGTGATCCGCCCGAGTCCACCTGATCTCCTGGTCGCACCAGTACATGTAGTGAGGGACAGCCGGAATCACTGCATTGACCTCCATGGCCCGCCTATGCTGTGACTGCTTGTCGACTGCCTCGGAAGTGAAGATCATATAGCTCTCATGGTGCTCTTGGTACTGGTTAGGGCCATTGCCCCCATTGTTGCCGTTGTTGCCATTGTTGTTGCCCTGATAGTTGTTGTTGCCTCTGTTGTTGTTGTTGCGGTTGTAGTTGTTGTTGTTGTTGCGGTACCTCTCGTTGTTGAAGTTCTGGTTGGCTCCTAAAGCCACCTGGTTCACGTTCTCTCTTCTCGGATAGACTGGCGGCCGAGCTGCGGGTGCCCGAGTAGGCTGAACAGTGGCATTCGCGGCTGGCAGAGGAGGTGGAGGAGGCAAGCCATCACTCTTGATCACATCCCACCATTCGCATTGCCGAGTAGTGTGGTTCGCAGGCCTTGAGGGGTGATGAGTGTGGAAGCTGCATGGACCATCCTTCATGTCATCGAAGACAAACTTCTTCGGCTGCTCGGAGTTCCCGCTACTCGGCTGCGCAGTGCGGAACGGTTTCTTGTTGCCTTGGCCCTGGTTCTGGTTCTGCCCGTAGGCTCCAGCAGGTTTCTGCCTTTGGCCACCACCGCCTCCAACATTCACTGCATTCACCTCCTCGGGATCATACCGAGTATCTACTCGGCGCTTGTTGCGGAACTCGTTGCGCTTGTTGCTGTTGAAGTTTCTTCTCGGCTCAGAGGAATCCATCAGTGGCTGAGTAGGGTCACCGAGTGCGTACTGATCCGCAATCTTGATGGTCTCGGCCAGGGTGTTGGGCATTTCCCTCTGCAATCTCTGCCACAGCATGCTGCCATGTCGGCAACCCTGCGCAAACCAAGTGATGGCCTACGCTTCATTCACACCCTCACAGGTGTTCCTCAAGGTGCTCCACCGAGTAAGGTACTCGCGGTCCGTCTCGTCTTCTCGCTGCCGGCAAGCCGACAACTGCTGTGGCCTATTCGGCCTCTTGTAGGTGCTGGTGAAGTTGCTGATGAAGGCATCCGAGAAGTCCAGCCAGCAGTTAATGCTGTTCTTGGGCAGGTTGTTGAGCCAAGTGCGAGCTGGACCCTCTAGCATCTGCGGCACATAGCGCACCGCCCATCTCCTGTTGCCGTTCGCGATATGGACCGCGGTGACGTAGTCGTTGAGCCAATCTTCAGGCTTGGTGCTACCATTGTAGCTCTTGGTGCCTCTCGCGAGCTGGAAGCCCTTCACGGACGGCTCGTTCATGATGCGCGGGCCAAAGCACTCGGGGCCAGGAGGACCCGTGCTCTCAAGCCGCGCCGACAAGCTGATACGGTCCAGCTGGTGCCTTGCATCTCCAGGCGCCAACACGCGCTCACCCACGCGGTCATGGATGTCATAACCAGCCATCTCCATAGCCGAGTAGCCATCATCATACCTATCCACCTGCATAGCAGCAGGCTGCTCCACCGGGCTGGCGACTGGTGCCACCGGGCGCGGCTGCTGCCTCTGCCGAGTAGGCGGAGCTGCGGGTTGCCGAGAAGTACCCGGGCGTGCGGCTTCTCGGACACGGCTTTGAGCTTGATGGGCTTGAGAGCCTGCTCTTGCAGCGTTGTGTTCCTGCCCGGGCTGCTGCGGCACAGCAACCTGTTTCGCGGCAGCAGCCGGGTCATACACCTGCATTTGCCTGTCTCTTCCCGTACGCCCGCTGCGGCTCTTCTCGCGGCTAGGATGCGGAGATGAGGCTTGATCGTTAGATCTTGCCGCGTGCGAGTGAACCACCTGCGAAGCTCCAGCTCCCGGGTTGGCCTTCCGGAACTCCTCGTTCTGCCTGGCGGCCTCCAGTACCAACTCGCCAAGCCTCTCCTGCTGCCTGCGACGCGCCTCTCCCTCCAGGCGCGGTAACTCGGCAGCCACAGCCTCCGCAGCCCGCAGCGTCTTGGCGGGCGTGCTGTACCTTGGCCTTGTGAAGGTGTTCGCGGTGGCGGACTGCGCGGGCTCCTCCGCAACAGTGGCCATCTCGGCGCCCAGGTTGCGCCGGGTAGCGCCTACCCTGCTAGGCCTCCTGGCAACCGGCGTGAAGCCGTGAGCCTTGTTGTACTCGAGCTGGTCTAGACTCAGCTCAAGCCTGATCTTCTCCAACTCCGCCTGCTCGGCGAGCAGCTCCTGGCGTTGTCGCTCGAGCTGCTCCCTTACGGCTAGGAGCTCGACGTCGGTGGGAGTGGGCATGCCGGTTCGCGCTGCAGACGCGGGGATGACCGTAGACGTGGAAGGCGGCAGGTTGCTCTCCTTCTCGTAGGGCCGGTGAGTCCTGCCACCCGCGGGCGGGTCGTCAACCTCCTCGACGACGGCCGCAGCGCCAGTAGCAGCTGCGCCAACGTTGGCCGCCACGCCCGTCACCATCACCTCAGCGCAGCACGCAGAACTGCATGCAGGCCTTCCGCGAGCAGCAACAACCGCGGGAGGATCCTCCGCGTCGTGCACCAGCTCGGGGTAGGCGTCGTTGGCGACGGTGGCGACGTAGACGAGATGCGAGCCGAAGGAGATCACCGAGCCGCCCTCCGGCATGGCCTTGCCGCCAAAACAGCCGGCGTTGTCGGTGACGAAGTCGAAGGAGCCGAATCTGTGGACAAGGCCACAAACTACGCGCTCTGCAGATGAAGATCCCGTCCGAACAGAAACTCCAGCCAGCGCCGCTGGTTGCCCCACGGTGGGCGCCAACTGTCGTGGTGGTGTCACGGCAGATGCCATGGGATGGCTAAAGATGTGGGGACGATGGACGCTGGAGGTGTCCGGGGAGGGATCACGCGACGAGTAGCCGCGTGAGGTAAGATCCACACAACACAAACAACACGATGTACCCAGGTTCAGGGCCCTCGTGAGGAGGTAAAACCCCTACTCCTGCCTTTCCCTATGTATTACGGTGTCTCACCGAGTAGCCACAGTACAAATGGTAACGCTACCGAGTAGCCCCTTGCCCCTCTCCGAGTAGAGCTAGGTCAAGGACTTAGGGTTTCTAGGGTTTCTAGTGAGCCACTATGGGAGCATATGAGCATTCCTCTACCTCTACCTCTCGCAGGAGGCGGCGGGGCACCTTATATACACGGTGCCCAGCCGGATACGTCCAAATCCTAGACAAGTGTCGACATAGTGTCCACACTGTCCTTTCTCCGAGTACCCGCTGACAGCTTTGGTCGTTGGTCTTGGCTGCTTCTGTAAAGTCGTTGGGCAAAACTAGGGGACAGACTGGTATCACTGTACCTAGTCACAGAGTAGGTCCCCCTTATCCTGCCACCGACTGCTTCCATGCTGTCACTGTCAGACAGACCGTCCCCACGTGAACAGTAGTTCGAATGCTGCCAAGTACGGACCCAGGATACGCGGGATCCTGTGTCAGAACGGCTCCTTTGACTTCCTGCCCGAGTAGTTTCCCGCCAAAGGTTCCCGCCAATTGTACTCGGGCCAAACCTTCTACTCGACATGGTAGAAACTGATTGATATCTCCTTCTGATCATCTTGAGGTGAGACCGGGTAGCAGTCGACCGGGTAGCGAGTACCCGGTAGTCGGCTACTCGGCCAAACCTCTCTTCTGTAAGCGGCCTTTACCACCTGTCTTTACCCTATTCGGGGGTAACCCCCCAACACACGGAGTCCGGAGGAGACCTGGAGGGGGGCCACAGGGGCCCCACACCATAGGGCGACGTGCCCCTGGCCGCCCACCGACGTTGCCCTTTCGCCTATTTATACCTCACGCGATGTTAACCCTAAAAAAATGGAGCCTTTTTCCACGAAAAACGCGCCTCTGGCCGCCCACCGACGTTGCCTTTCGCCTATTTATACCCCACGGGAGGTTAACCCTAAAAACGGAGCCTTTTTTCACGAAAAACATCCGAAGCCGCCGTCATCGTCAACCCTAGTTCGGGAGGGTTCTGGAGCTCTCCCCCGCACCCTGACGGGAGGGGGAATCATCACCGGAGGGCTCTACACCACCATGCCCACCTACGGTATGATGCGTGAGTAGTTCATCCTTGGACTACGGGTCCATAGCAGTAGCTAGATGATTGTCCTCTCCTTTTATGCCTCATGATTAGATCTTGTGAGCTGCCCTACATGATCAAGATAATCTTATTGTAATGATACATGTTGTGTTTGCTGGGATCTGATGAATATTGAATGCTATGTCTCTTGATTATCAATATATCATGTTCATTTCATGTGTATGTTATTTATGATCTTGCATGATCTCTGTTGTTAGTAGATGCTCTGGCCAAGTAGATGCTAGTAACTCCAAGAGGGAGTATTTATGCTCGATAGTGGGTTCATTCCTCCCTTTCACTCATGCTCGAGTGACAGAAACGTAAACGGGTGGGGGATGTGATGTTGCCATTTACATTACACACTTTGCTTACTGCGATTATCTGTTGCTTGCAACTTAATACCCAAGGATGAGATTCTGAGGGTGGAAGTCATCGATGAAGTGGGATGACGGTCTATGTATCTTGTTGTAATGCCCGCATGAATCACATAGTAATCATCATGTCATGCATATGCACTACGGTGCAGCCTTTATATGTGTCATTTACCCAGTTGTAATTTGTTCACCACACATGTTATTTATCTTCTATGGAGAGACACCACTAGTGAAATGTGGACCCCGGTCCATTTTCCTCATACTGATAATACAACCACTGCAATCTCTGTTTTCATACTGCTGCTACTGTTTGACTACTGCCCTCGCTGTTCTCTTTCATCTACCACAAACAATTATTATTTTCCACATGGTACGTTTAACCTCTTTGTGTTCAGCAAAGCCGGTGAGATTGACAACCTCACTGCTTCGTTGGGGCAAAGTGATTTGATTTTGTTGTGTAGGTTCCACGTTGCTTCTGAACCGGTAGTGCGCTATGCCACCTCAGCTGCATCAACCTTCAGAAGTTGCTTCTTTCTCCTACTGGTCGATTCAACCTTGTTTTTTTTTCTGAGGGAAACTTGCTGCTACACTCTTCATACCTTCCTCTTGGAGTCTCCCAACGAACGTGTGTTCACACGCATTAGTTGCTGATGAAGAAGGGGATGCCTTGGGCATCCCCAAGCTTAGACGCTTGAGTATTCTTTGAATTTTCTGGGATGAACCACGGGGGCATCCCCAAGCTTAGGCTTTTCACTCTTCTTGATCACATTATATCACCCTCTTCTCTTGACCCTTGAAAGCTTCCTTCACACCAAACTCGAAGTAATTCTCATTAGAAGGTTAGTGCATAATCAGAACTCACATGTTCGGCATGGACACAAGCATTATTAATACTTTTTAAACATTAGCTACAGCCACTGATGTTTTATGGAGCAAAAAAATCCACTCAACATAGGAAAAGAGAGAATGCAAGTAAAAAAGACAGAATTTGTCAAAACCAGAATAGTCTGGAAAGAAGATTTTTTTTAGGCACTTACGTTGCTCAAATCGAAAAACCTGAAACTAGAAAAAGTTAGGAAAATAGCTGAGGATTAAGCACAAAAATATTGTAGGTCATTTTGATCTTTCTGTGGTTTTATATGATTTTAACAGTGGACAACAGAAATCTGTTTCTGCGGAGAAATCCAAATCTAACTTCAACTTTTAACTAGAGACTTTACTTGGTACAACAAATACGGAAAAATAAAGATACAAAGGAGTTTCTACAGAAATAAACAACACCTTGACTCAAAGAAAACAGAGAAAAAAAAATGCAAAAATAAAAACATGGGTTATCTCCTAAGAAGTGCTTTTCTTTAACGCCTTTCAGCTAGGCATAGAAAGAGAAAATCAAGTGTTTTCAAATGAAGAACCATCCAAAACAAGACCTCAAGACTTACGTTTACCTTTCTTACCCTTACTGTTAATTTTAGGGAACATATTAGTGGGGCCCGGTATGAAGGTGAAATTCATGGTGCCTTTTCCCATATCAATAGTTGCCCCCAAAAGCTTCAGCAGAGATCTTCCAAGAGTAATCTAGCCTTCCCCTACACATTCAATAACAAGATAATCAGTTGATACCGTCCTTCCTTGGAGTTTTGTAAACACTCCTTCAGCTGTCCCGATGGGAAATATGGTGGTATTATTAGTCACATGTATTCCTTCTCCACCCTCAGAAAGTCCCCAAACACTCAAAGATTCATAAATCTCTTTAGGCATAAGACAAAATTCAGACATAGTATCATAACGAGCATGAAAGATTTCTCCATTATAATTGTTTTTACTGTAGGGATCCAATTTGAGGCTTCAAAATTTAGACATAATCATAATGTTCACGAATCTGATTATAACCTTCTTTTAAGCAAGATATATGTGTCTCAAGAGTGTTTAATCTAGCATGATTGCTTGCAAGGGCTATATCATATTTACTAGGTGAGCTATAGGTTGCAATGAATTTTTTATGGCATTAAAAGCTTCATATCCATCACAATGAAGGAAATCTCCTCCTACTACAGTATCCAAAGCATATCTATAGCAAAGAAAAAGACCAAAGTAAAAACTACGAAGAAACATGCTTAGAGTCATTTTAGGTTCAATTTTAGAATAGTAATCAAAAACTCGACCAAGATTCTTTAAAACTCTCATCACTCCCTTGTTTGAAAGTGAAGATCATTTCCTTATGTGACATGGTAAAAGGAACATGAGTAGACATAGAGGCAAATTTAAATAGGAACTAATTTTTGTGTGTTTTCGGTATCTATACTACTTATAAAAGATAAAACATGTTGGGATACATTAAATCTAATGCGTTCAATAGGCAACGATCAACGATCCAGATGCTCTCAATGTTGAGCAAAAAACGGTTCAGGTTATGAACAAAAAAGGCATGGTATAGAATGAATCCCGTGAGGATCGAGATTGCTTCAGCTAGCGACGCATTTTGCCTTGAAAGTTGAAACGGATCGGACTCTGTGTGTATATCATCTATAGCTAGAGTCCTTCCTCTACACGTCACGCCCGCGCCGATATAACACGCCCGCCCAAGCGACATCGTCTCGGCCAATTTTGATTTTATCTTGTAGCTCGCTTTGCATCTACGTTCTGTGTCCTTGGTAGAAAGTACTTCTCGGTTACAATGATTAAGCGATCAGCTAGCTAGCCCTCTCTAACTTTGCATCTGGCTACATGTCTTCAACGAAAAGTAATCATTTAGTAGCATAATCAATCAATCCAGTCAAAGGAACCATCGATCGGTCACATGGCAGCTGCAGAGCAACTCGTCGGTTGCCGCGCTCCGATGACCCGGACTACCTGGATGCCGACCCTTTTGCCCACGGTCAAGATCAACGAGATGAGACGCTACTGCCCGGGTGTGCATGTGTTGGCCTAGGATATCTTGTTTTTGGTGTGGTCATGGGAGTCCGGCCACACCACCCGGTGCACGTGCAGGCGCTCCAGCCTGAGATCTTGCAGTCGGGGTAAATGGTGCGTCGTCTGGGAAAAAGCAGCATGGGCGTAGTCCATGATGCCTCGAGTAGCCGTGGAGCTCCTCTTTTGATTTCAACAGGATGACACCTAGGATGTGGAGCCACAGCCCTTCCGGCAGCAACAATATGCTCCTCCTATGATGCAGTGCCTTCAACAGCAAAGAGGTGCTCCTCTGCATGTGCTCGAGGTTCAATATGAATGGTCACATGCCAACTACCGTATATTTTTGCTGTAAAATATTGGTACAGATTCAATGAAGTCTGAATGCTTTGTTGATCGAATGTGGCATATTTGTCTATTCAAACCGGGTGCTTTTGCTAACTAAAGCTCACAAATGAGGACCATAATTATACATCTTAAAAACTGAAAATAGGGTGAAATACTGAAAAATAGGGTGAAAATAGCATATGGAAGAAATACAATGTAGTACATCTTGTACAATAAAAAGAGACCAAATCGTATAGCTGGGATATTTTTGGAAAAAAAAATTCACGTTCGTTTTCGTAGTTAAGAAATCAATAAACACAAAGTAATGGAAATTGGAGAATGATAATTGGAGAGTCCAACAAAATGTTAGTGCAAACAGAAAAACATTTTTTTAGAGGGCTCTTCAATCTGATATATAGATAGTCAAATGGACAATTCCGTTGGTTATGGTTAGGATGTCAATTGATTTTGTTGCAATATTTGGCTTACGCCAATTTTTTCATAAGTTTACCTCACTCCGAGTTAAGAAACATGTGTTGCTTTTGTGCGACTTCGAGTTAGGAAGATATATTGCTTTTATGTGACCAGTACCGGACCTAGGGGGCGTGTTGGGGTCATGCCCCCGCTATGCTCAAATTTGTGTTTGTAAACCCCCCGTATAATATGTGTTGTTTATCACCGAATCTACCTAGATTATCCCTAATCACCTCCTCAAGATGATTGACGTGCATTTGGCTCCCCTTAAGTATTATTCCTGACCACGTCCCTGTATGCGACAACGTGATCATCAGACTCAAAGATTCATGAAGAGCGAGGCAGCGAGGGGTGGCCAAAAAATTCACACGTGCGTGCACGTGCACCATTACTAGTAGAGAGGCAAACAAGACAAAATAAAATAAACTAAGAAAACAAAAACAAAGTAAAGAAATTGGAGGTGAGAGATTCCCCTTGCAGAAATCCTCTTCCTCCCCGTCAACGGCGCCAGAAAACTTGTTGATGGTGCAAAAGTACGCTCGTTGGGAGATCCCAAGTGTAAGGTATGAAGAGTACACCAATAAGTTTTCCCTCAGAAAAACCAAGGTTGAATCGACCAGTAGGAGAAAGAATTCTCTTCTGAAGGTTGTGGTATGTCATACTCATGAGAAATTCAAATTCTAATGTCTATTAGTTATCTCTAGTTGGTATTTGTTTGCCTCTTGCTAAGAAGATAAGGATTATCACATTATGGGGGAGTTATATGCTTTGTGCATATCACAAGCCTAAAGAATGTGAACATTTGATGTTTTGCCACCTAGAATTGATATTGTTAATTATCTTGTTCCTATGTGGCATGTGTGCTCAAACAAGTTTCAATTTGCTTAAATGATTTATTTGCTCATCTTTTCGTATCTTGTTTGTAAGAGAGTTTCTTGGTGCGGTTTTCCTCAAATATGCACTAGTATTTACCTTCTCGGAAACCGGTTGCTTCATTCTATATGTATCATTGCTTTGCATGATCATTTGTCTTTTGAAGCCACCAAGAATCTCCATTTAAGCATGGTGTTTTCATTCCTATCCTTTTCGTAAGCTTTTGTTTTATGAATATGATCATGAATATGTATGCAACATACCACCGAGTAATAAATCCTCTCCTTTTCCTTGACAAGTGATAATATTATTGTGGTATAATGTATTGATCATATTTACTTGGGCTATTTCTTCTTTTTCCTATATTTATTGCCATGTAATTTCTTTGTGCTCACTCCCATTATCTTCCTTGCCTTTTGAGAATCTCTTTGGTTTACTCGTATTTGGTTGGTGTTATAATTGGTAAAGCTAAAGCAAGGATCCCACTTGTGTGCATATTATATTCAAATACAAAATTAAAAGTAGTGCAAAAATCATGGGGGAACTTTCCTGTATTATTTAGAACACTATTTTTCTTCATTTATCTTTAGATCTTTCTCAATTGGTATTTAATCTTGATGACGTGTCTATTTGGAAGACAAACCTTTTTCGTCTTGGTACTTTGTGCTATCATGAAAAGTGTTGAGGGTTTGTTTAGTTGTTGGAACCTTGCTCTTTTGGGGACATGGTTATCTTCTCATTGATTTATTTCAAATTGATCTATTTTGGACATTGGACTTCTTTTCATTAATGAATCTTTCTTTTGGTATCTCTTTTGGGAGTTCAATATCTCATTTCTTGATTTAACTCTTATTTGGTTTCTTTCAAGTGTTAAATGGTTGTTTGTGTATTTCTTTTTCATTTGATTTATTTTCAAACTGGTTTCTTATCAACCATGTGTTGATTTGGAGCTTTGGTATGATTTGGACAACCTTTTCTCGTGTCACAATCTTGTGCACCCTCTTTGGTTTTCTTGGTGTTTTTGTCCACATCATATCCCTTTTGGTCCTTGAAGGTATTTGCATGCATATTTACTAATGCATTTGTTATGGCATACTTTACTTTCTTTGATCCGTTATGTAGGGTAAACTCCACCAAATACAAAATCGGCAGAAATCTCAAAAGCAGGAAGCTGGCCACTCTTTTGTCCAAGTGGCGGTAGTACTGGTGAAACCACCGGTAGTACCGCCTCCGGTATTCTCCAGCACATCTCCATGGAGGCAACCTTCGGTGCGGTACCGGTGGTACTACCGCCAAATCGATGCTCTGTTGGTACATCGCGGAGGCCACTGGTAGTACCGGTGGGCGGTAGTACCGCTGGTGCCACCGGTACCTCCAGCGTATCCTCAGGATTCCAAGGGCTGTCCACCACCAGTGTTGGTACCGGTGGTGGTACCGCCGAACCAACACTCTGTTGGTACATCGCGGAGGCAACGACGGAGGCCACCGGTAGTATCGGTGGGCGGCAGTACCGCTGATTCCACCGGTACCTCCGGTGTTGTGAATTACTGGTGAGCAGCTCTGGGACACTGACCGCCGCACCGGTAGTACCGGTGGTAACACTGGTACTACAGCTGGTGCGGGAGAGTGGGTACTGGCTGGTTTGGGTAAGAGTATCTATTTCACATATTTATGTGGATCTTATCATATGTATTGTAGTTTGTCTAACTACTTTGGACCCAATAAGTTTGGGGATCATTTTGTGCTTAAATGTGTTTTAGGTACATTTGAGATGCATTGGATGCTTGCCTCATTCTCAAGGAAGGTGTTGTCACCATGATCTTATCGGAGTCAAGATAGGATGATATATTAACTCTTATCCACAACAACATCTCCAATGCGATCTTGGTAACAAGTATCTCTCATGCATAGTGTTCTTGTGTTCAACCTTGTGTAGGTTGCATCTTGGCATGAAAATTCTTTATTTGTAAAGTTATTCTCCTTTTGTGATACTTGATTCTTCCAAAACATTGCAACTATCTATTTTCCCCCTATTGGTATTTGTGATGTCTTTGGTGTGTTTGTCTTGAAAATTAATTTATCCCCTTTTAAGATAAAATTGAGCTATGTGCTATGCTTTCAATAAAAAAAATCTTATTGGTGTATTTATGACTTTCTCTTGGATACCATGTTCTTCACTTTCGTAACTATTTTGTGTGTACATGCTTCTTTGTGGATACATATTATCATGATTTGTGTCCACTTAGAAACTTATACACATGAGAGGAGTTACATCTCTTTTTGGTATCATATTCCTTTGGAGTCCACCCTTCTTATACCCTTTTCATTTTTGGCGACTCCGGAAAGTATTTTCCTTATGAGTGCTTGTCTTATACTATTTCATCTTATGCACTCATTTGTTTTTTTAGTTTTTTTGTCTCTCATGCTTACCTTGTTTGGCATGTTGGTTTCCTTATGTATGGTTGAGCCTTGTCTCATGATGTTCCTTTCATCTGGTATCTTTTTGCTCAATCATTCATTTATTTTCTTCAAGTGCTTGCACTTGTTTTCTGTTTTAGAGGATATTCGGGGAGTGATGATCCCATCTTTGTGCACTTTGTATTAAAATGCAAAAACAAACTCTAAGTATTGCATGCACATTGGGGAGCTTCATGATTTTCTTTAGAACACTGTTTGGCTAAAATCATAAAATCTTTGGTTCCATTGGTTTTTCGGATCCTTTGTTTGTGCTCCTCCTCTTGGAAGTAGTGTTAAAGGAATATAATCTTATTTGTAATCTTTGGATCCTCAATATAGTTTGATCTCCCCCTATCTATTTGTCATTGAATATGCATTTCTTTTCATGAATATTATGAGAAATGCAAAAATTGTAGGGGAGCTCTTACTATATTGGCCTTCTACATTTTCCCGCCCATTTCGGCAATGGATGCCAATGGGGGAGAAGTTTAGATGGTTTAAGGGAATTTGATTTAATGCTTTGGTTTTGTTCTTAAGCATTTTTGCCTTCCATTCTCATGCATACATGTATATTGCTCTGCATGTTTTCTTAATTTATTATACAAACCCTCGTACAAGGGATTGTCATCAATTACCAAAATGGGGGAGATTGAAAGTGTATGGTTCCCCCATGTATGGTTTTGGTAACTAATGACAATCCTTATGGACTAATGTTTGCATTGATACATTCTTATTAGTTTGTCCATTGGCACCACTTTAACTCCATGTGTTGGATTCAAGGTTGGATGCTATTAGGATCATCACTTAATCAATATATCTATATGATCAATAGAAGAATTGTCATGCTACTATTGACCATATTACAAGCATGTCTTGAAGAAGGAGATTGTGTGAATATTCATGTTTACCTTCAAGTCATCATCATCATGAATAAATAGAAGATGCTTGGTTGATCAAGTATGTGTGGAAAGCTTGCCACCCATATGGAGATTATGGTCAAGTTACGACCGTTTTCGTACTGGGCGTTCTGCAGTTTTTCCGGTGCTGGTTCCGCCGGAAACCCTTTCAGGATGCCCGTGGCGGAACCTCCGGTGAAACCACCAGAGGTTCCGGTGCCTGGGGCAGTTTTCCAGCCCTTTTGGTGTTCTAACTCATCCGGGGGGCGGTAGTTCCGGTGGTTTCACCGAAGGTACCGCCCCTGGGCGATTTTGCCCCCAACGGTTGGATATTTGGGTGACCTATTTAAGGGGCCTTCTTCCCCAATGGTTCCCTAACCTTTTGGGCAAGTTTGACCTCCCTTGTTGACGTCCAAAAGCTTGCTATCTCTCAATCCCTCCAATGATTCTTGCTTCCACTTGAGGGAAAAGAGAGAGGAGATCTAGATCTACGACTTCACCAATCAATCCCTCCTAGGGGAACCTATTGCATCTAGATCTAGGGATTCATTTGTCGTTTTCCTTGTTCTTCCCCCTTCCTCTCTCCATAGCATTAGTTTCTTTGGTGGGATGTGGGAGAGAAGTTCTTGACCACTTTGTGTGTTCTTGCCATTGCATTAGGTGCATCGGTTTGAGTTCCCCACGAGATTCGTGAAAGAGAAGTTTGTGATCTTGTTACTCTTGGGTGCTTGGTCACCGGAGAGATTGTTCCTATTGGGTGTATTGAGCACCCTAGACGGTTAGTGCCTGGAGCTTCCACCTTGTTGCAAGAAGCTTCATTGAGAGCCTCCAATTGAATTGTGGAGATAGCCTCAACCCCGTGTAAGGTTTGGTCAACGCCTTCAAGTCGACCTCATAGTGGAAACGAGCATCTCCCTCACCGGAGAAGCTCAAGGAGAATAAGTTGTGCACATCCGTGCTATTGAGGAGCGCCTAGTTGGCTCCCCACCTCTCCAACGAAGACGTACTTACCTTGTGAAGGAACTTCAGTAATCACATCGGTGTCTCCTTGTGCTTCGGTTATTTCTATACTCTACCTTGCTACTTATGTATTTACCTTTGTAATAGCCATCGTGCTTGAAGTCATCTATCTTTCTATCACATAGTTGTATTTCTTTCCTAGCATAAGTTGTTGGTGCACATAGGTAAACCTAGCTTGTATATTTTTGTGCTTGATAAATTAAACGCTACTTTTATTCCGCATTTACTCAAGCCTAAACCGTAATTATTTTAAAGCGCCTATTCACCCCCCTCTTGGCGGCATGCTTGTACTTTCAATTGGTATCAGAGCCAGGGCTCTTATTGTTAGGCTTCACCGCCTTGAGAGAAATGATGTCGCTTAGTGAATTAGTGCACGATCCCACATTTCATTTTGATGGCACAAACTATGATGTTTGGAAATTTCGCATGCTTATTTATTTTCGGGTCATGGACCCACATATGGAGCAAATTGTAGAGATGGGTTTTTCTCCTCCAAATGATCCTAAAAATCCAACTTTAGAGGAATAGAAAAACTTATCTCTCGATGCTCTTGCTATTAATGCGTTTTTCCTTCTTGTGAGCCTTGTAGTTATTAAACCACTCTTTCCTATCGGGAATGCTCATGAGTTATGGACAAATCTTCAACATAAATATGGTGTGTCCAATGTTGAAGAGGATGATTGTTATCCCTCCACTTCCGGTCGTGATGTGTTCTCAACTTCTTCTACTTCACCAACACGAGGTAACCCACAAACAAATGAGATGGTGAGTAGTGATAGGCTTTGCAATAATTATTGTGAGCTTATTATTGATGATCCTTTATCTCTATCTTATTGTCATGCCTCATCTTTGTACTTAAACACAACTAGAACAAAAAATGTTTTACATGCTTGTGTTGATAGTCTTTGCATATCATGTCGACATTGCTTGACTAAATCTCATGATGATATGCTTGCTTTATATTGTTCCCATCATAAAAATGATTGTGTTTGCTCTAGTATTTGTATGGCTAACAATGTAAAGGAAACCCAACTCTCTATGGAACAAGATGTGGACTTGAGTGGTGCC
Source organism: Alopecurus myosuroides (assembly GCA_028641055.1). Lineage (NCBI taxonomy): Eukaryota > Viridiplantae > Streptophyta > Magnoliopsida > Poales > Poaceae > Alopecurus > Alopecurus myosuroides. Next base: position 306,448,543 of record CM054063.1, on the reverse strand, counting down.
TCAAGTAATGATCTGTCATAATCTACCACCTTTTGCCTCATGGCCAAGGATTCAAAGGTATCTTGTACTTTGAACCCCAATATATCTCATGATGATAGAAATGAGTGGATAGCTTTGTGGTTAGATAGCCTTGATGGCGAGGCCAAGAAAAATGTGAATTCTCTCCTAGAAAAACTTGATAAGGCTAACTCTCTTATAGATGAAAAGGAGGATATCATCATGACTTTGGAAAGTCATAGTAGTAGTCATTCTATCAATGACAAAGAGCTTGAAAAGGCTTTTGAGAAAGAGCAGTCCCTTAGATATTCTCTTGAAGAGAAACTATATAGTCTAGAAGAAACCTATGCTATTAGCGTTTCTAAGCTTAGAAGGGACAATGAATTATATCTTTCTCTTGCTAATGACCTCAAAGCTAAAAATGATGATGCTTGTGCTACTAACTCTATTTCTTGTGAAGCATCCATATTAAAGAAGAATGTTGAGCTACGGGCTCAACTTGAGTTGCTAACTAGTAATTTTGGGAAATTGGAAGAAACTCATGAAAATCTCTCAATCTATCATGAGGATCTTCTAGTCTCCCATGAGAGGCTAAAATTAGCTGATGAGGCTATTTTAACTAAGTTAACATCTTGTGAGCCTCATGTGGACAAAGGCACAATCTCTACTCTAAATGCTATATTTCCTTGTGCTAGTCCTAGTACTTAATCCTCTCATAATGTTCCCACATCTTATGATGAATTGCTTTCCTTACCTTATTGCTCTAATAATGATGCATCTACTTCCTCTAGCTCTTGTGTTGATACTAACCATGTAGATGGAATCAAAGAGCTCAAGTCCCAAGTTACTTCATTGAGGAAAGACTTGGAGAAGTGTCATAAAGGGAAGTCCACACTTGACAATATTTTGAGTGTACAAAAATCCCCCAATGACAAGAGAGGACTTGGATTCATTTCCAATCACAAGAACAAGTACAAGATCGACAAGAAGAAGGGCCATGAACAATTCAAGAATTTTGCCAAGATTGTTTGCTTCAAGTGCAAGGTTGAAGGGCATCATGTTAGATCATGCCCTTTGAAGAAGAAGCAACTTAGTGTGTCGAGACATCGTAGTAGTTTTCATAGACGGGGGTGCCATGAGACTACGGTAGAGACGTGGGGTAACGGGATAGCGTGGTAACACAGAACACGGGATTTTACCCAGGTTCGGTACGTCGCAACAGTACGACGTGCCTACTCCTGCACTTCTCACTAATTGGGACTAAAGCCCGTAAACAGGGTTACAATGTGAGGGTTTTAGATCTAAACCACTCGGCGAGGATGAGCTTCTCGGCGAGTTGGCGTAGAGCTTCTCTGTTTGTTCGTTCTTTTGTCTATCTCCCGTCCGGCTTTATATAATAGCCGGATTAGGGCTTACAGAATAGGAAACCTAGAAAACTACGGTAACTTGTAACTTGGAAAGCAAGGAATCCGTCTTCTTCTCCAAGCCAGATCACATGGGCTGTGATCCGGGTTCTTCTAGAATCCGGCTTCTGCGCGTCGGATTACTGGGCCGCCTAATGGACCTAAGCCCACTACCACTTAGGCCACCCTGGTAATCCGGCACTTGGCCTACCATCTTCTATACCCCTATTTGGTATATATCCGACAGTAGCCCCCAAGAAGGATCAAAACTCTGATTCTCCGCCGTTCGCCAAATGTTCTTTGTCCGAGAAATATTGATTCAGTAGTCTTGATTCTTCTTATTATTCATTTGAAAAAGATGGTGGTCATGAAACTCGGAATCCTGAAAATCCGGCTTTTCTCTCACGATCCTTCGCGGAGAAGAAACTTCTTACGTCAGCGCACTCAACCATGCTGACGTAAGCGACGTTTGAGATTTACTCGGAAAAACCCAGAAACATATCTCTGACAGATTCTCGCGGGAAACGAGGAGATAATCATTATTACTCCGTCGTTTCATTTCCCGGATTTTCCGGCGAGCGACACGCGGCAAACATCCAACGGTCAAAATAGCCGTTGGCACGCATCTAAACGATTTTCCGGCTATAAATAGCCGTCCTCGTCCTCAACGAAAACTTTCCACACTCCTCACTGTCCACGCCATTGACGCGAACGAGCTCGAGAGCAAAGCACCGTCCCAAGCGCACTCAGCCTCCAAGCACGCCGGAACGCATCGCGCCACCACGAGATGGCCTCCTCGCCGTCCTCGCCGACCCGCGCCGCCATCAACGAGCTCATCAGCGACTTAGATCCGCAACTGGGATCGCCCAAGCACACCGGCGGCGAGACGGAGAAGACCGCGGCCTCAGCGGCGGGTGAAGCGAATTCTTCCGCCGCCGCAGACGTTGCGGGATCGAGCTCCACAGCCTCCCCGCCGTTTGCTCCAGAAACGGCGAAGGAAGAGATCCTGTTTCAAGTCAATGAACACACTGCGACTGAAGAAGTAGAATTTGTCGGCAACTGGAATCCGAGTAACTCCTCCCTCGTCCTCCTTCGACAAATGTCAAAAGAGGGATTAATAGTTAAAGGCAAATGGCGAAAGTCAGATGGTGAGCTCGAGCCCAGACCAAAAGACGGAGAGTGTGTCCTCCTTACATCTCACATTACGCGAGGTATGGGTTTACCTCCTTCTGCCTTCTTCATAGACATCCTTAACTATTACGGCGTCCAACCGCATAACCTCTCTCCAAATTCCATCCTCTATCTAGCTAGCTTCCAAGCCCTTTTTGAGGGATATCTCGGAATAACTCCTAGTCTAGATTTTTGGCAATACTGCTTTGAAGTAAAACATAACATCACAGAAGGTATTTCCCCTATCTGTGGAACCATATCTTTCATTCTTCGAAAAAATAGAGAGGATTGGTTCCCGAGAATACAAATGCCAGAACCCACCAAATCCTGGCTGGGTTCTTTCTTTTATCATCAGGATATCCCATTCCCTGGCAAGGAAATCGGGGTTCCTTCATTCGTTAATTCCGCCGCCATTCCTCGAGAGAGTTGGACAGTTGAAGCAGTTGAGACATTGCCGGAAAATTTAATGAAGATAAAGCGCCGTATTGCCAAGCTTACTTCTTCCAAACCTTCCTTAACTGGGAAAGACACTGTTTTATGCTGGTTCGGACGTCGCATTCAACCCCTTTCATTTCGTTCCCTGCTTCTTTGCGAATACCAAGGGCCAGAAGATAGCATGAGAGGAACAGATAAAGCCTATACCAAGAAAGATTTTATAAAGCGACTTCATCAGCTGGTTGCCTCCAGCGCCCAAATCGAAGAAAACCTAACCATTTATCACGTGGAAAATCGAGTTCCTAAGGTATTTATACTTTCCTTGTTTCCGAGTTTTCCTCAGATTAACTTGTATCTCCGCCTTTTGATCATGTGGTTAATTCTTTCCTAGTTCAACGAACTCGGAGGAAATGATCTTGCTTCCGATGCCGAACTCAGCGAACTACATGCTAGGTTTTACAACAACCGGAAGCGCAAAAGGCAGGTGACTTTCGAGAAAATGGTAACTGTTGACGGAATTCCTGTCGCCACCTCCAGGTATTTTACCGGGGTTTTCCTAATTACCATCCTCCTTCAGTTCTTCGAGATTTTTAACTCTCGGATATTCTTCTTTCAGCCTTGCCCCAACTCCTTTGAAAACAAAGAAGCTGAAGAAACATAAGGCTTCTATCAAAGAAGAATCTTCTTCCGCAGCCATGGGCCCGAGGAATAGAACGGAAGCACAGACAGGTGAAAATCTCTGGACCTCTGCTGGAAACGAACCCGTCTCCAATTTGGACAGTAACATCCGGATAAAAGAAGAACCATTCGACGATCTCGGATATATTCGTCCGGAGGCTAAAAAGTTCTTCGCTCCTGCCCCTCTAATTCGTCCTTGGCCACAGGGCGGATTAGTTGTTCGCAACGATATTATATTTTCCCCTCGCCAGGTCTTACAAGATGGCCTTCATCACGTTGGGATTCTTTTTGCTGAATATGCCAAAGAATTCAACGAGAACTTGGCCGACTTGCGAGAAATGAGCCAGGTGATACCTCTAGCCCCCAAGCATTAAGTTGAAAATCTGAATTCTTCTTAATGTTTCATCATATGCTTGTTCATACTTAAGCATTTGGCTTTCATTTCCGTATTCAGCATTCCGCAGATGCCATAAACTTGGAAATTTTTAAGAAGCTTAATCTCAAAAGTAGAGAAGTAAAAACCCTTCAATCTATGATTGAGTTGAAAAGCAACGAGCTGGCGTCATCTCAGCTACAATTGTCTAAAACAACAGGTGTGTATTCTCTGCATTTTTTATCCGGATAACATTTTTCCCGAATTTTCATAAGCTCGAAATGTTTTTGTGTCCCCTAGCTGCTTTAGCAAAAGCCAACAAAGTAGCCAAGGACGCTAGCAATGCATCTCGGCTCCGTGCAGAAAACTCGAGCCTTCACAAGGAACTTACGAAAGTTCAAGAAGACCTGGAAGCCAGTAATCTGGCCCTTGGGATTGCTCAATCCCAGGCTTCTTTACAAGCGGCGGAAAATAAATCTATTATCCATGATTTTGAAAGTATGCTATTCCCGCGCATGAAAGAAGGCACCGAAATTGATAAGGTTCTTGGTAAGTTAGTTCCTTTTACCAATTTCTCCATGTCTTACTTTCCTTTACTTTGTGGCCTAAACTCGTTTCTGCCATCAAAATAGGGAATATTCCAGGCATTTCTCGGATTGAGAAAATCCGAGCTTTTGGAGAGGTATGGAACGCAATCAGAAATGCAGGAATGCAATTGATTAATAAATTCCTTCCCGCAAGTACTATAGATTTCTCGGAAGTTTACAAACTCCCGGGTGCCATCATGGAAGTTGCGGGATCAAAGGAATTCATCCTACGCTCCGCTGCACGAGGTGGTGCGCGCATGGCGCTAGGCCTTATGCGCCTGCACTATCCTGATGCGAAATCTTGGCGCGTGGCCTCTGGTGTCCCTCAAGGGTATACAGAGGATCAGCGAACCGCCATCTTTGATGAAGTCAAAGGCCACGCCACCAAGATTGCTTCCATGGTTAACATTTCTATCACTTATCCAGAAGAAGAGGTTCCCGCAGTCCCCGAAGATGAAAGCAGCGAGGAAGACTCGGGTGCTTGAAGGACTGCCTTTAAACTGGATGCTGGATTTGTATAATAGGAGCGCTATTTACACTGTAATTCATACTGTAACGCTTCTATTTCATTTGTCGGAACAAAAACTCCGCCTTTTGCAGCTTTGAATTATGAAATTCCTTGCAAGTTTGTCGGGTTGAATTGCTCCTTTATCTACTAAGTTCTCTGGCATATGTGTTTTGACTGTCTTTAGTGTTTGAAATGACTCAATAGCATTATGATTGTCATGACGAGTAACTGGGTATAACCAATCAGTTAAAACTCAGAAACATGGACTATACTAAAGGCATTTGTACTAACCAGATCCAGTGACCCAACATATTTTCGATCAGGTAATGCTTAAAGATTTGTAAGGAACTTTCTTGAAACTTGGACACGCAGGCACAATCCGAGTTTCCTTTAGCCATTAATAGGCTGAAATCATTCAGTTTTTTAACGCCGAGCACGCAGGCACAATTCGGGTTAACATTGAGTATTTTGTAAGATCATTGGGAAATAGAAAAGGTGGAAACATGCTTTTACTATAATGAACTTGTAAAAAACATGGATATCAGAATTCCAATGACTTTATTTCATGATCTCAAAAGATGTTTACATAGATATTGAACTAAGTATAGAAGGGACGTAACTGCTGGATACTCCAAGGTCTCTTTGTCTCTCCTAGCTCATCATCTATCTTTCTCTTTCTTTTGCGATTCGGTTTCTCGGGATCGTCTTCCGTATCTCGAATGTCAACAAGATAGTATGATCCATTTTTCATGGCTTTACTTATGACAAATGGCCCTTCCCATACTGGGGCTAATTTGTGCTTCCTTTGCTGCACCAACCTCAGCACTAGGTCACCTTCTTTAAAAGAGCGATGCCTGATTTTCCGACTATGATAACGTCTCAAACCCTGCTGGTAAATGGCGGATCTTTGAAGCACAAGCTCTCGTTCCTCTTCTAGGAGATCAACAGCATTCTGTCGTGCCTCTTCGGCGTCTAATTCGTCAAAATCTTGCACTCTTGGGCTATCATGGATCATATCTGTTGGGAGAATAGCTTCCGCGCCGTAAACTAGGAAAAACGGGGTTTGCCCGGTTGACCTATTTGGCGTCGTTCTTATACTCCAAATCACGGAAGGTAACTCTTCTACCCATGCTCCGGCCGCTCTGTGAAGAGGAGTTTCGAGTCTTGGGCGTATTCCTTGCAGGATTGAGCTATTCATTCGCTCAACCTGTCCATTGGATTGCGGGTGTGCCACAGATGCTAGATCTAGGCGAATTCCCGTTTGTCGGCAATATCTTGCCAACTCCCCGATGGAGAAATTTGTCCCGTTGTCGGTTATTATGCTGTGTGGCACACCATATCTCATCACCAAGTCGATGATGAAATTTCTAGCAGTTGCACCATCCAGCTTTTTGATGGGTTTGGCCTCCACCCATTTGGTGTACTTATCCACTGCTACTAGCAAATGAGTAAGTCCACCTCTTGCGGTTTTGAACGGTCCCATCATATCTAGCCCCCAGACCGCAAACGGCCACGTAATGGGGATAGTTTTAAGTGCTTGGGCCGGCAAATTGGTCTGCTTAGCGTAATATTGACATCCTGCACATGTATTAACTATATGCTCGGCATCTGTCTTGGCTGTTAGCCAGAAAAAACCCGCGCGGAATGCTTTTTTGACTATGCTTTTTGATTGAGCATGATGTCCGCAATCGCCGGCGTGGATTTCTTCCAGTATTTCTCTTCCTTCTTCTGGTGAGATGCACCGCTGAAAAATTCTAGAAATACTGCGTTTATATAAGCAGCCGTCAATTACTGTGTATCCTTTGCATCGACGCTGTATTTGTCTTGGCAAGACTTCGTCTGCTCCTTCCGGGTACTTCTGATTGACTAAGAAGTTTAAGTACGGAATTGTCCAGTCCGGTTTAACGATCATGACTTCAATCGATTCAGACGCCAGAGGGTAATCAATGTCTCCACCTTTTATGGATGGCTCATGTAAGTGCTGAACGAATACTCCTGGCGGTAAGGTTTTTACCCTTTCTGATCCCATGCGGGCTAGCGCATCCGCGTTCCAGTTTTCCTCCCTTTTGATGTGAAGGACCTCGAATCCAAAGAAACAGATGGCAAACTCGTCTACTGTTCTCCGATATTCGGCCATTATAGGGCTTTTTGCGTCCCAGGTTTGGTTGAGCTGATGCTGCACCAAATCCGAGTCGCCATAGCACAGGATGCGCTTCACTCCTATTTCTTTTGCGATATGCAAGCCGTGAAGCAAAGCTTCGTATTCTGCCACGTTATTACTGCCGTTGAAGTGTATTTGCAACGCGTACTCCATTGTGTCTCCCTTAGGAGATTTTAAGACTACGCCAGCCCCAGCTCCTTCCTTCATCTTGGATCCGTCAAAGTGCATGATCCAGTACTCGGACTCCAGCATTGGTGTTTTTTCCATTGCTTCTGTCCAGTCGGCAACAAAATCTGCCAAAACCTGGGATTTTATGGCCGTCCTTGGCTGGTACTTAATGTCGAAGGCTGCCAGCTCAATGCCCCATTTGGCTACTCGGCCGGTTGCCTCTGCATTGTTTATAATGTCTCCTAGTGGTGCTTTACTAACCACTGTTATGGAATGCCCTTGGAAGTAATGGCGTAGTTTTCTAGATGCGAAAAATACACCATACGCCAGTTTCTGATAGTGTGGGTACCTTTGTTTTGACTCGGAAAAAACTTCGCTTATGTAATATACCGGATGTTGGTCTGGTATGCTTTGTTCTTCCTTTAACCGTTCCACAACGATTACCGCACTAATAACCCGATTTGTAGCCGTAAGGTACAATAACATGGGCTCTTCGTCTTTTGGGGATGCCAAAATCGGAGCTTTCATCAAGGTTTCCTTCAACTGAGTCAGCGCCGCATCGGCCTCTTCTGTCCATTCGAACTTGTCGGATTTTTTCAGCAGCTTGTAGAGTGGTAATGCTTTATCCCCCAGCCGACTAATAAATCTACTAACGGCAGCTGCGGAACCCGTCAATCTTTGGACATCTTTGACGCGGGTAGGTTTTGTGATGTTCAAGATTGCCTTGATCTTTTCCGGGTTAACTTCTATTCCTCTGTGAGAAACGATGAAACCCAGAAGTTTTCCTGAGGGAACCCCGAATACGCACTTAGATGGATTCAACTTCATCTTGTAGGTGCGTAAGTTTTCGAAAGTTTCTCGCAAATCCTCAAGGAGTGTATCTTTTTCCTTGGTTACGACAGCAATATCGTCCACGTAAACATGGACATTTTTTCCAATCTGACTATGCAAACAACGTTGCATGCAACGCTGGTAAGTAGCACCTGCGTTCTTCAGGCCAAACGGCATGGTTACGTAATAATACGTCCCATATGGGGTTATGAAAGAAGTCTTAATTTGATCTTCCTTTTTCATGCGTATTTGGTGATACCCGGAGTATGCATCCAAAAAGCACAAAAGCTCAGAGCCTGCTGTGGCGTCTATTATTTGATCGATTCGTGGTAATGCGAACCTATCTTTCGGACACAATTTGTTCAAGCCTGTGTAATCTATACACATTCTAAGAGCAGTAGTGTCTTTCTTCGGTACTAATACCGGATTTGCGGACCAGTCAGTATGGATCACTTCCTTGATGAAATCCGCTGCTAAAAGCCGGATAATTTCCTTGCCAATAGCCTTCCGTCTTCTTCCGTCAAATCGACGGAGACCTTGTTTGACGGGTTTTGATCCAGGAATAACCTTAAGTTGGTGCTCAGCAAGTTCCCTGGGTACACCTGGCATGTCAGCTGGACACCAAGCAAAAATATCCCAGTTCTCACGGAGGAACTTGATGAGCTCGCCTTCCTATTTGTCAGTCATCCCAGTCCCTACGACGACAAATTTTGTCGGGTCTTTGGGATCTAGGATTACCTGTCTTGTATTCTCGGATGCCTTGAAGCTGTCTGTTGGCTTCCGAGTTTCTTTTCCTGCCGGCATTTCTGACGGCGATACCTCCTTGGCTAATTCCTTCAGTTCTTCCTTTGCTATAACTCTCTGAGCGCAAAGGGCGTTTTCTTTCTCCAACTCATTTGCCAGCTTAAAATCACCAGCTATAGTGATTACTCCTCCCTTGGGTCCTGGCATCTTCAGCTTATTATAAATATAACAGGATCTTGCCATGAATTTGGCGAAAGCTGGACGTCCGAGTATTGCGTGATACACGCTTTCGAACGGCACTACTTCGAAGGATACTTTTTCCTGCCGGAAGTGATCTTTATCTCCGAAGGTGACATCTAGGGAAATTTCTCCTAGGGATCGTGCTTGCCTGCCAGGAACAATACCATGGAAGCGTATATTGCTGTAGTTGAGCTGAGACTCGGAAATCTTCAGGTGCTTCAGTGTATCCAGGTACATTATGTTAATGCTGGATCCTCCATCCATCAGCACTCTTCTTAGCCTAGTATTTTGAACAATAGGGCTTACAACAAGAGCTTGTGTGCCGGGTTCAGGGATATTTCCGGGATGATCAGACTGATCCCAGATTATCGGTGTGTTGGAGTACTTCAAGAATTTCGGGGTTGCCGGAACAACCGCGTTTATTTCTCGAAGTGTTCTTTTTGCCACCTTTGCTGACGGGGTTGCTAAGAAAGTTAGCATTGCTTCTCCATCAACTCTCGGAAACTTGGGTTCGCCTTTACGCTGTTGTTCCTGGATTTTTTTGTCAGTGTCCGATTCACTGTCTTCTTTGTCAGCTTCTGGCTTTTGTTTGGCGGGTTTCCTTTTGGAACCCTTCCCTTTATTTCCGGACCCTACACTGCCTTTCATGTGCTTATTCAGCCGGCATTGCGCGTTTGTATGGGTGGGTTTCCCAAATTGCGAGTGGTGAACGCAAGGTTCCGACTTAATCCTTTCCCACTCCTCTGGAGTGTAATTGATTGGATCTGGGTTGCGTCCTTTCCACTTGTTTCCCTTTTCTCCTCCAAAGGCTATGTTCACCTCTTTGGGCTTCGTCGTTGTTTCTGGAGTGGCTTTTTTGTCAGAACGAGGGGTTTTCTTGGCAAGTATCAATGATTCAATATTGCCTCCTCTTGCTCTGATGTCATCCTCGGCTGCGGCATGCTCATTGGCGGTTGTAAGCATGGATCCGAGATCCTTGTGCTTTTTGGAACCAACCATGAATGGTACAAGTCCGGGTTTTAGGCCATTGACGAAAGCATGCATTGCTTGTACGTCAGTTACTCCAGAGCAACTATTCTTCATTGCTGTCCATCTGGAGATGAAATCCACGTATGGTTCATCCTCAAATTGCGTGCAACGGTTTAGCTGGTTGATGCTATTCGGGCGTTTGTATGTTCCCCGGAAATGCTGAGTAAATACTCTAGCCATATCGTCCCAGCTGTCGACTGTTCGTGACGGTAATCCATTGATCCAATCTCTGGCTCCGTCCAGCAGCATTAGGGGAAGAAACTTGACAGCTTCCAGGTCTGTCCCATTGTTGATCTGGACGGCTGTATAGTAATCCGAGAGCTAGGTATCCGGGTTTGTGCTGCCGGTGTATTTCTGGTACGTTGGACCGACTTTGGCAAAGCCGGAATGCAACGTTATTCTTCGGATCCTGTCAGTAAAACACTTAGGACCAAAGTATAGATCATCCTTTTCTGCTCTATCAATGTGTGCAGAATATCTTCCGGCTGAATGGACAGAAGGGGATCTGCTCCTTTCTCTTCCATTGTTGCGCGAACGCGCTTTTCCGGGATTGTTTCTATCTCTTCCGTGATCACGCCCTTTTGGATTAGGCGGAGTTCTACTCCTGTGCCTTTCTTTGTCCTTAGGCGGTGTCCGGGATCTCTCACGCCTGTGAGGTGTATCGTGTCTTCCAGCTTTCTCAGCTGGGTTTCTCGGGGGTGGCATTATTTTGCCGTCTTTCCGGTGTTTGTCTTCCCGATCATGGGGTTTATACCCATCTTTCGGGAGATGGGATCCGGTCCTAGACGCTGCATCCCGGTTGTCGGGGTTTTTCTTGTCTTTTCTCGGATCCTCTTTTTTATCTTTTGAATTGTCTGAATCCCCGGGTTCTTCCGGTCCAGGTGCTCCAGCAGCGCAAGTAGCTGTTTTGCATAGGGCGGAGTTATCATGCAGCCTCCCTGATCGCTCTTGGGCGCGCTGTTGTTGTTGCAATGCTTTTCCTAGGAAAGCATACACCCCTTGGAGTTTTTCCCCGTTGGAATACAGATCGTTGTTAAGAATCGCGAACGCTGCTTCCGCGTTTTCTGCTGCGGTCTTGTATATTGGTTCGCCCTTGGCATCTTTGCCGTTTACCTGCTTTTGCCAAGATGGGTTATGGAACCTTTCTTTTGGCGGCAGTTCTTCCGGTCTTGCGATTCCGGGTAACCTGGTACGTTTCAACGCGGATCTATTCTTTCTCTCGTACTCCTCTATTTCTTCCTTCATGACCTTGATGTCATTATGGGTTTGTTGGAGATGTTGCCGAGATCTGAGTAGATGTTGCTGTTGCCGTTGGAAAGCTTGTCTCCTGGCTTCCAGCATCTCAGGGGGTTCATCTGGTCCCACTGGTGTTTGCAATAGTTCTTGCTCTTCCTGTTCCGTCATTGGCGGAGCAGTGATTTCCTTAGATTTCTTTTCCGCGGGCTTTGTTCCGCTAACATCTCCAACTTCCAGGTTTTCATCAGCGAGATCAGCTGATTTTTTCTTCCGGATTTTGTATTGGAGTTTTTTAGAAGCACGGTGCTTTTTCTTGGAAGAGGGAGGTTTTTTGACAGGCTCATCTTCTGTCATCTCCTTGACACTGGGGAATATCGGAGAAGTTTCTCCGTCTTCTCTCTCTTCCACTGGCGGAGGGGTTTTAGGGCTTTCCTGGCTGCCGGTGTCCGTGGTATCAGCCGGTTTCGCCATTAGAACTTCATGGAATCCCTCTTGAAAGGACTTAACCTTTCTTACGAAGGCGTCCTCATCTTCGTCTTCGGAGTCGAAGTTATCCGATCCGGTTTCCGACTCCAATCTTGCCCCAATGGCGGCAAGCACAGATTCTGCTTCCGAGTTCATCGTCTTGGTGACGGATGTCGGATCTTCCGCCTCTGTGACGGGTGTTTGGTCTTCCGTCTCCATGACGGGTGCGTTGTTGTCTGCCTCTTGCACGGGATTTCCGTCATCCGTGTTTTCGGCGATTTCGGATTGCACCATGCCGATAAAGTGTGTATCACTTTTTTGTCGGCGATCTGAGCAGAATCCGGCATCATAGTCATCTTCGACTGGGTATAGGGCGGGTGGGATAAATTTGCTTCCACCGCAAAACCCCATTGCTTCTGCAGTTAGCCCGATAAAGATGTTAGCAGATCCTATCGGTAGCACGCAGGCACTTACCAGGTGGTTTTGCGCCGGTATGTATGATCCGTTGTCGAGGAAGCGCCCGACGTCGTTGTCGAACTCCAAGCTTCCGACAGTGATTGATCTTCCGATTCCCCCAAGTATCCCAGATCGGAATCTTACGCCTGACGTCGTTTGCCCCACGGTGGGCGCCAACTGTCGAGACATCGTAGTAGTTTTCATAGACGGGGGTGCCATGAGACTACGGTAGAGACGTGGGGTAACGGGATAGCGTGGTAACACAGAACACGGGATTTTACCCAGGTTCGGTACGTCGCGACAGTACGACGTGCCTACTCCTGCACTTCTCACTAATTGGGACTAAAGCCCGTAAACAGGGTTACAATGTGAGGGTTTTAGATCTAAACCACTCGGCGAGGATGAGCTTCTCGGCGAGTTGGCGTAGAGCTTCTCTGTTTGTTCGTTCTTTTGTCTATCTCCCGTCCGGCTTTATATAATAGCCGGATTAGGGCTTACAGAATAGGAAACCTAGAAAACTACGGTAACTTGTAACTTGGAAAGCAAGGAATCCGTCTTCTTCTCCAAGCCAGATCACATGGGCTGTGATCCGGGTTCTTCTAGAATCCGGCTTCTGCGCGTCGGATTACTGGGCCGCCTAATGGACCTAAGCCCACTACCACTTAGGCCACCCTGGTAATCCGGCACTTGGCCTACCATCTTCTATACCCCTATTTGGTATATATCTGACATAGTGGGAAGCAACAAGGGAAGAGGCCACAAGTCCAACCTCAATCTCAACTTCAAGTTGAAGAAAGGCCTCCTCCCATGAAGACTCAAGCTAATGCTTCTCAAGTTGAGAAATCAACTAAGAAGAATGGAAGGAGTCGTTGTTGTTATTTATGTCGTGAAAAGGTCCATCTTGCTTCTTCATGCACTAATGGTACATTATCCAACCCAATCATAATTGATGATGTTTATTCCATTCAGAAGGATAATGTGGGCAATGTGTTTGCCAAATATGTTGGTACTCAAAGTGGTGTCAAGAAAAGAACCATTTGGTTGCCAAGCCTATTGTGACTAACCTCTTAGGACCCAACTTGGTTGGGGACCAACAAGCTCAAACTTGATCAATAGGTGTTATTGGAGGGCATTGGAGTCTTGGCTATATCATGAAGAATTAAGGGATCTTCATCACGTATATTTTCCTTAAGCCAAGTCATTTGTATTATCATGTCTCTATCTCATATTCCATGCTCCTTCTTGTGGTAACTTGTATTTACATTATATATATACATTGAAAGTTGCTTGCCCTTTTGCATGTATCGGTTTTGTACCTTGCCTGTATTTTGTATGTGTTGTGCTTACTACTTACTTATCCTTGAGTAATCTAGTATGTGTTTGTCGGTTCGCAGAACATGTATGTATGAGTTTTCTTTGAGCCTAATTGCACCATGTTTGTATCTTATTTGTCTCTTTTGAGTGATTAATGGAATATCCCATTTTGGGAGAGTAATATGCCTTTAGCACTTCACAATCCTAAAATGTGTATACATGAGGAATACCACTTAGTGTTGAGATTTCAATATTATCTAGTATCTATGTGGTATGTCATACTCATGAGAAATTCAAATTCTAATGTCTATTAGTTATCTCTAGTTGGTATTTGTTTGTCTCTTGCTAAGAAGATAAGGATTATCACATTATGGGGAAGTTGTATGATTTGTGCATATCACAAGCCTAAAGAATGTGAACATTTGAGGTTTTGCCACCTAGAATTTATATTGTTAATTATCTTGTTCCTATGTGGCATGTGTGCTCAAACAAGTTTAAATTTTCTTAAATGATTTTATTTGCTCATCTTTTGGTATCTTGTTTGTAAGAGAGTTTCTTGGTGCGGTTTTCCTCAAATATGCACTATTATTTACCTTCTCGGAAACCGGTTGCTTCATGCTATATTAATCATTGCTTTGCATGATAATTCGACTTTTGAAGCCACCAAAAATCTCCATTTAAGCATGGTGTTTTCATTCCTATCCTTTTCGTAAGCTTTTGTTTTGTGAATATGATCATGAATATGTATGCAACATACCACCGAGTAATAAATCCTCTCCTTTTCCTTGACAAGTGATAATCTTATTGTGGTATAATGTATTTATCATATTTACTTGGGATATTTCTTATTTTCCCCATATTTATTGCCATGTAATTTCTTTGTGCTCACTCCCATTATCTTCCTTACCTTTTGAGAATCTCTTTGGTCTACTCGTATTTGGTTGGTGTTCTAATTGGTAAAGCTAAAGCAAGGATCCCACTTGTGTGCATATTATATTCAAATACAAAATTATAAGTAATGCACAAATCATGGGGGAGCTTTCCTATATTATTTAGAACACAATTTTTCTTCATTTACCTTTAGATCTTTCTCAATTGGTATTTAATCCCGATGATGTGTCTATTTGTAAGACAAACCTTTTTCGTCTTGGTACTTTGTGCCATCATGAAAACTGTTGAGGGTTTGGTTTAGTGGTTGGAACCTTGCTCTTTTTGCGAGTTGGTTATCTTCTCATTGATTTATTTCAAATTGATCTATTTTGGACATTGGACTTCTTTTCATTAATGAATCTTTCTTTTGGTATCTCTTTTGGGAGTTTAGTATCTCATTTCTTGATTTAACTCTTATTTGGTTTCTTTCAAGTGTTAAATGGTTCTTTGTGTATCTCCTTTTCATTTGATTTATTTTCAAATTGGTTTCTTATCAACCATGTGTTGATTTGGATCTTTGGTATGATTTGGACAACCCTTTCTCATGTCACAATCTTGTGCACCCTCTTTGGTTTTCTTGGTGTTTTTGTCCACATCATATCCCTTTTGGTTCTTGAAGGTATTTGCATGCATATTTACTAATGCATTTGTTATGGCATACTTTATTTTCTTTGATCCGTTATGTAGGGTAAACTCCTCCAAATCCAAAATCGGTAGAAATCTCAAAAGCAGGAAGCTGGCCACTCTTTTGTCCAGGTGGCGGTAGTACTGGTGAAACCACCGGTAGTACCGCCTCCGGTATTCTCCAGCACATCTCCAGGGAGGCAACCTTCGGTGGCGGTACCGGTGGTACTACCGCCAAATCGATGCTCTGTTGGTACATCATGGAGGCCACCGCGGAGGCCACCGGTAGTACCGGTGGGCGGTAGTACCGCTGGTGCCACCGGTACCTCCGGCGTTTCCTCAGGATTCCAGGGGCTGTCCACCACTGGTGCTGGTACAGGTGGTGGTACCGCCGAAACAACACTTTGTTGGTACATCGTGGAGGCAACGACAGAGGCCACCGGTAGTATCGGTGGGCGGTAGTACCGCTGATTCCACCGGTACCTCCAGTGTTGCGGATTACTGATGAGCAACTCTGGGACACTGACCGCCGCACCGGTAGTACCGGTGGTAACACCGGTACTACCGCTGGTGTGGGAGAGTGGGTACTGGCTGGTTTGGGTAAGAGTATCTATTGCACATATTTATGTGGATCTTATCCTATGTGTTGTAGTTTGTCTAACTACTTTGGACCCAATAAGTTTGGGGACCATTTTGTGCTTAAATGTGTTTTAGGTACATTTGAGATGCATTGGATGCTTGCCTCATTCTCAAGGAAGGTGTTGTCACCATGATCTTATCGGAGTCAATCTAGGATGATAGATTAACTCTTATCCTCAACAACATCTCCAATGCGATCTTGGTAACAAGTATCTCTCATGCATAGTGTTCTTGTGTTCAACCTTGTGTAGGTTGCATCTTGGCATGAAAATTCTTTATTTGTAAAATTATTCTCCTTTTGTGATACTTGATTCTTCCAAAACATTGCAACTATCTATTTTCCCCCTATTTGTATTTGTGATGTATTTGGTGTGTTTGTCTTGAAAATTAATTTGTCCCCTTTTAAGATAAAATTGAGCTATGTGCTATGCTTTCAATAAAAAAATCTTATTGGTGTATTTATGACTTTCTCTTGGATATCATGTTCTTCACTTTCATAACTATTTTGTGTGTACATGCTTCTTTGTGGATACATATTATCATTATTTTTGTCCACTTAGAAACTTATACACATGAGAGGAGTTACATCTCTTTTTGGTATCATATTCCTTTGGAGTTCACCCTTCTTATACCCTTTTCATTTTTGGTGACTCCGGAAAGTATTTTCCTTATGAGTGCTTGTCTTATATTATTTCATCTTATGCACTCATTTGTTTTTGAGTTTTTTTGTCTCTCATTCTTACCTTGGTGGGCATGTTGGTTTCCTTATGTATGGTTGAGCCTTGTCTCATGATGTTCCGTTCATTTGGTATGTTTTTGCTCAATCATTCATTTATTTTCTTCAAGTTCTTGCACTTGTTTTTGTTTTAGAGGATATTCGGGAGTGATGATCCCATCTTTGTGTACTTTGTATTCAAATGCAAAAACAAACTCTAAGTAGTGCATGAACACTGGGGAGCTTCATTATTTTCTTTAGACACTATTTTGCTAAAATCATAAAATCTTTGGTTCCATTGGTTTTTCGGATCCTTTGTTTGTGCTCCTCCTCTTGGAAGTAGTGTTAAAGGAATATAATCTTATTTGCAATCTTTGGATCCTCAATATAGTTTGATATCTCCCATCTATTTGTCATTGAATATGCATTTGTTTTCACTCGTATTATGAGAAATGCAAAAATTGTAGGGGAGCTCTTACTATATTGGCCTTCTACATTTTCCCGCCCATTTCGGCAATGGATGCCAATGGGGGAGAAGTTTAGAGGGTTTAAGGGAATTTGGTTTAGTACTTTGGTTTTGTTCTTAAGCATTTTTGCCTTCCATTCTCATGCATCCATGTGTATTGCTCTGCATGTTTGCTTAATTTATTATACAAACCCTCGTAAAAGGGATTTTCATCAATTACCAAAATGGGGGAGATTGAAAGTGTATGGTTCCCCCATGTATGGTTTTGGTAATTAATGACAATCCTTACGGACTAATGTTTGCACTGAGACATTCTTATAGGTTTGTCCATTGGCACCACTTTAACTCCATGTGTTGGATTCAAGGTTGGATGCTATCAGGATCATCACTTAATGAATATATCTATATGATCAATAGAAGAATTGTCATGCTACTATTTACCATATTACAAGCATGTCTTGAAGAAGGAGATTGTGTGAATATTCATGTTTACCTTCAATTCATCATCATCATGAATAAAGAGAAGATACTTGGTTGATCAAGTAGGTGTGCAAAGCTTGCCACCCATATGGAGATTATGGTCAAGTGAAGGTGGTCATGTGAGAAGCTCTCTAATATTAGCTTATGGGGGAGCAATTTACAAGTCTTCACGAAACAAAGCGCAATCAAGAAAGGTGGTCCAACTTGAGGTGATTAAGATTGTCATCATATAGCTCAATTGTATTGCTCAAGGCAAAGGTATGACTTAGATAGGGTTTCTATTTTACCGGTCTCATTATTCTAGTTGGGAGACCGGATTATAGGATAGATAACCGTACTATCAAGAGGGGCTCTTGAATGCATATCTTGATCGTATCTATCGTAGAGAGCTCAAACCTTTGCATAGTTTGCATCATCCTTCTTGGTTCTTATTTGGGTTTTCTCCATGTAAGGTTTTAGAGCTTGTCATGTTCTTCATGTCAAGCTCAAGTTCATCAAAAATGGATTTCGTATGAAAAACTTATCGCATTTTTGTTGTTGGAGGTTTCTACCGGTTGTCCTTTATTGATAGGTGAAACCTATCATCATTTGGTTTTATATTCCCATTTTGCACTAAGATGTTTCTCTGCATATTCTTGTAGTGCTCGTCGTTGCAATTTCAATGATCCTAAGAACATCGAAAACGGAGTCCGGATGCAAAAGTTGCGACTGTTTTTGTACCGGGTGTTCTGCAGTTTTTCCGGTGCTGGTTCCGCCGGAAACCCTTCTGGGATGCCCGTGGCGGAACCTCTGGTGAAACCACTTGAGGTTCCGGTGACTGGGGCAGTTTTCCAGTCCTTTTGGTGTTCTAACTCATCCGGGGGCGGTAGTTCCGGTCGTTTCATCGGAGGTACCGCCCCTGCGATTTTGCCCCCAACGGTTGGATATTTGGGTGACCTATTTAAGGGGCCTTCTTCCCCAATGGTTCCCTAACCTTTTGGGAAAGTTTGACCTCCATTGTTGACCTCCAAAAGCTTGCTATCTCTCAATCCCCCCAATGATTCGTGCTTCCACTTGAGGGAAAAGAGAGAGGAGATCTAGATCTACCACTTCACCAATCAATCCCTCCTCTTTGTGAGGGGAACCTATTGGATCTAGATCTAGGGATTCATTTGTTGTTCTCCTTGTTCTTCCTCCTTCCTCCCTCCATAGCATTAGTTTCTTTGGTGGGATTTGGGAGAGAAGTTCTTGACCACTTTGTGTGTTCTTGCCATTGCATTAGGTGCATCGGTTTGTATTCCCCACGAGATTCGTGAAAGAGAAGGTCGTGAGCTTGTTACTCTTGGGTGCTTGGTCACCGGAGAGATTGTTCCTATTGGGTGTATTGAGCACCCTAGACGGTTAGTGCTTGGATCTTCCACCTTGTTGCAAGAAGATTTGCTGAGAGCCTCCAATTGAATTGTGGAGATAGTATCAACCCCGTGTAAGGTTTGGTCAACTCCTTCAAGTCGACCTCATAGTGGAAACGAGCATCTCCAAGCATAATTTGTTGGTGCACATAGGTAAACCTAGATTGTATAGGTTTTGTGCTTGATAAATTAAACTCTAGTTTTATTTCCCATTTACTCAAGCCTAAACCGTAATTATTTTAAAGCGCCTATTCACCCCCCTCTAGGCGGCATCCTTGTACTTTCACTAGTGCTCATGGAAGAGAATGCAGTTAAGAATTTTGTGGAGAAAGTTGGGGATAGTGTTAGTTGGAGTTCATGGCAAGAAGTTTCAGTGTCGTGGTTCGATAATTGGAACTGAGAGTATGTGAGAATCGAGAATGAGGACAAATGGTTGATGAAATTTATCGACACAACGGTTGGGAAAACAAACCTGCTGATTTTTATGCAGGGGCTCGTTGATATGAAGATTGAATCCAATGTTGGATATGTGCCATCAAAGTTGGCTTCACATATGGTAGATGGTGACTGGGCTTCACTGAGACACCTTATGCACATACGTTCTTAAGTGATAGTAATATCTGATCAGTTGGTTGTTGCAGATGCACAAGAGGGTCATGGTGTTGCTTGTGTTCATTGGAATTTAGTAGAAATAGACGAGCCTACTGATTGGGTCATTACAACAATGCCTAACAGAGAGCTGTCAAAACTATTTTTCATTTCAGTAGATGATATAGATAAGGAGGGAATGGTGAATCAAGTTTGCCGGCTGATGGTAACAGAGATTCATCTACTATGGATGTAGAGTTGATGAAAGATGTTGCAGATGATGTAGATGATGCACATGTTGATGAGATGATACATGTGTATGGCAAAGAAAATCATGTTATTGAAGTAGGGAAGTTGTGGTCAAGCATGGATGAGTTTAGGATGTGTTTCAAGGCTTATGTAGTGAAACATGAGTTTGATGCCAAAACTGTTTGGACTGATACAAAGAAGTTTTTTGTGAGGTGCAGAGGTTTTGATGTGAGTGCTAAGCCTTGCAAGTGGTACATATCTGCTAGACGCTAACCTGATGGAAGTACAATCATGGTAAATCAAATCCCACATGAACATACCTGTATTACAAGTTCACAGACAGTACAAACAATGACATCACAGTTATGGGTTGCAGAAAAGATCACCCCCATTTTAGGCGAGACACCAAACACTACCGCCAAGAAACTAAAAGTAGACTTGGAAAAGTTGTACCCAATTCAGCTATAATAAACCACAGTGTGGAAGGTAAAACAAAGGGAATAAAACAATTATATTGTGATTGGGCAAATACATTTAGGATGCTTTATAACTTCAAAGAAGATGTGGAGAAGAGATCATCTAGAAGTATCGTGGAGATAGATACTGAGGTAACAATGATGGCAAAGTCTTCTTGTCTAAGTTCTTTATGGCTTTAAAGCCTTGCATCGATGGCTTCAAAGCAGGGTGTCATCTATATCTGAGCATAGACTCATCTTTTTTGACTGGCAAGTGGAGTGGCCAATTGGCAGCATACAATGCTCTAGATGGACACAACTGGATGTTCCATGTGGCTGTTGGCATGTTTCAGTCAGAGACAGAGGCCTCATGGACATGGTTCATGATGTAGTTGAAAAGATGCATAGTGCCAGTCTCACCTTTGGCAATCAAAATAGATGCATGTAAATGACTAGAAAATGCAGTCCAGATTGTTTCCCCCCATGCTGAGCAGAGGGAGTGTTTCGGCCATATGTGGATGAATTTGATTAAAAATCAAAGGAGAACAATTTGGGCGGATGTGGACACCAGTAATATCTTACACTACACAGACACACTCATATCATCTTGGTAAGATAATGACAATATGAAATGAGTTTGGGACATGGTTAACCACCTACCATTATCTATTATGGTACATGTCATGATTTAACACCTCCATCAAGTGTGATCATATAAACAACAAATTGGCAGAAAGTTTTAACAATAGGGTGAAACAGTTGAAAAACTTGCTTATCCATGATATGGTTGACCAAATCAGGATCATGCTCATGCATTTGTGGGAATTGAGAAGATGGATTTGTCATTGTCTGCAAGGGGATAAGCTTCCTGCCGTGATACACATTTGTCTCTTGAAAAATCTTCAGAAGGAAGAGTGCAGTACAAAATAACTATCGTCCCCTTGTTGTTGAGGACTACTGGCCAACGAAAAAGGTAAGACTCAATGGAAGTAGAAAAAAGAGAAGTGTGCATGTCTTATTTAGTTGTGAAAATGTGACCCTTTTGGATGTTGTGGTGCAACCTGAACCTATCCCAGCTGTTGAGGTGCAAACTTTATCTATTTCTTCTCTGGAGGTGCAACCTCAACCTATTCCAGCTACCGAGGTGCGAAATTTAGCTATTTTGGCTGTTGATGTGCAAAATTTAGCTATTTCTGCTGTTTAATTGCAACCTGAATCTATTCCGGCTGCTGAAGTGAAAACTGAAGTTACTTATGCTGTAGAAGTGCAACCTGATCTTATTCGAGCCGTCGAGATGCAAACTGAAGATATTCATGTTGTTAAGATGCCACCTAAACATATTACAACTGTTGAGGTGCAAACTGAAGGTCTAGGACGCGTTGTGGGACGGCCTAGTGATAATGACGCGAGGAAAACCAAGAGAATGAATGAAATTTATGGTGTAGATTCTAAAATAATAAATGGTAGAAAGACAAGGGAGAAATGGAGCATTAAGAAGAAGTAAAAACTTGTGTGATGTAAATGCTACTTTTAATTTGAATCATGAAAACTCAAATGATGTAAGGCTCTTTACTATGATGTGCATTGGTACGCACCATGTATCACGATCTTTCTTTATTAATTTAAATTCAAATTTGAGCCAAAATTTAAATTTATACTATTTCGTTTCGTCTCTTGCTTTTATGATGACTTCTCCAATGTTATGCACGTTACGTATCAATTCGCGCTATTTCTGTTGTTGAGGTGACAAATGTGGTCTAGCAGAGCTCGAACACTATTTATGCACGTTACATTATCACTGCGCACGTTGGCATCGACGCGGTCCCGTTAAAAAGGACCAGTCAAAGCGGCATGGGTTGCTGTTTGGTGGGCCATAGGGGAGAGGAGAAGGCGTCGTGCGGCTGGCGTGTGGGCTAGAGAGGACGCGGCGCGTGTTCGCGGACGATCCCTAATGTGGACCAAACTTGGGCCACGTTTGGGGGGGCGTTAGAATGTAGTTTTTACCCAAATAGGTCCTCGAGGACCGAAATGGACCATGTGTGTGTGTGGGGGGGGGGGGGGGTCGGGTATGCTCTTAAACCCCACACATTTGGTTGCACAAGGGAGGAGAAGGTTTTCCATCCATCATTTCTCCAAGCGAGAAGTCCACACCTCATGGCGTCTGGGAGGAAGTATATGTCTCCATCACGACCGAGCGTTTCCTTTGCAATTCTCAACCTCCTCCGATTTTCCCAACGAACTTCACTCCCCTCTGGCACGACCATATCCTCCTATGACATGCCACATCGTCTACAAGAAATATGATTTCCGTCTCACTATGGTCGCTTCGTCTTCTCCCTCGCACGAGCAACGATGACTCAGACTTCGATCTCCATCTTGTGACTTACTCCACCTCCCTATGAATCTATTTGTTTCGACTATCAACGAGCATATACGTTGTCATCTTGTCGGGTAGTGACTTCCTTCTCTCCGTCCCACCTTCTCCAGGCACTTCTAGGGTTTCATATGGATCTAATTCTATGCAATATTGTCAAGTAGAGAAAAGAGGAACAAGCTCATGAGGTGTGTCATCGTATTGACATGAGAAACTCTCATGGTAGTAGTTTCTTACCTAGCGTGGAACTCGGATATTTTGCTTTGTTGATTCGTATGAAAGAACCGAAGAAATTAACTAGATGAGGATAAATAGACGCCTAAAAATTTAAAATGTTCTTAACAAATTAGCTAATAACAATAATATAACTTCTCTAGATATGCAACTTGGTGAGCAGAACCTATGTGGAAAGATAGAACTAGCTTAGTAGGTCAAAATAATAATAAGCTAGTGAACAAGTACGTAAGCTAGGGGTGAAAAATAAACATACAATCGAGACGAGGATGTATCCCCAAGTTCACACCTTTGAGGGTGCTAATATATCTAGAGAGGTCCTAGGAAATTCCCTAAGTTCACAAATTCTATGCCCTTATTTTCCTCGAGCCTTCTTGATGAGTGAATTTAGAATCATGTTTTATTAAGTGTTTTTCATATGTAGACATAAGATTTTTAGTATTTTACCACGCACGTACGCACCTATTTTTTCTTATTTAATTAGAATCCCAAAAATAAAGAGGGAAAAGTCAAAATAGGAAAAATACTATTTTGCACAAATATGTTAACAGGGAGAGATAAAAGCATTCCATACAAGAAGCCATGCACACGAGAATCAAGAGGAGGACACAATTCGTGCAGCAAAATTAACATGTGTTTTAGCGACCAGCGGTATGATAGCACCCGCCCGTACCACGAAGCCGTACCACCCCCTGCTGCTTCACCTCTGTCCAAGATCATACTGGAGACACACAGAGAAGTCAGAACACCCAAAATAGTACCACAAATATCACTTCATGAAGGGATCCGGAGGGGGAATCAACATGAGGACATACGTCTGTGTCATAGCTTGGATCTTTAAGGCCAAGGGATCAATATCGATTATTATCACAATCATCTATGTCTTAAATAATAGTTACTCCATTCATCTTGTTGTAATTCCAAATCCTAGTGTAGATTTGCATGTTTAATTGTTTAATCATTCGTATGACTTTCATATTATTACTATGATGATCTCTTATTCCGTCATCTCGGAGTAGTTTCTTTGGTTTTTGGGGGTGGGGAAAACATTATCATTGCCATGAATTGTATGTAAGAATGTATTAGTTATTATTCGTATGAAGTGTGGTAATATTCTTCATGATATTTTGCGAACATCGACTGAATATGTTTAGCCTTATGAACATGAAGGATATTATCTTTGGTGTAAGATGGGGTTAGTAGGCATAGCAATGACAGATAGTGCCCATTTTCGTTGCCGATCCTCAATTAGAGAATAACAGAGATCCAGGATCTTACTTCAAATCCATGGGGAGACACTTAAATATTAGCGTATACCAGTGACGGCCATAGGAGGGATATTTTTCGTTGTGTGATATGTGGGACCGAGGTTTTTGACACATATTATGTGGGGCTACTCCCAAACATGACATGCTTATAATAAATAATGCCATTGTACACAACCCTTCATGCTAGTGGTGAATCAAACACTACTTGAGAACGTCTTTAACCCTATTATAATTTTCATCATTTACATAGTTTATTCTCTGTTCACGCCCTCTTTATTTGCTTTCTTTTAAAATTAATTTGCTCACAAACACAATCATCCACAAACACGTTCACAACTCTCTTTCTTTGTATCAAAGATGACTTGCAAGTATATTGGTAAACTCATCCAAGATGCAAAGAAGTATTTCCCCACATATGTGGTTTGATACTCTAACTTCAAAAACATGTACAAAAACTATGTGCACTTGGAGGCATCACTTTCTACAATGGAAAGCACCATGATCCACTACCGGTGCTTTTGAAGGCGGGTATCGAACCTTTACAAAGTGGTTGGAGCTTCTCCCTTGCTTAATTGGAGGCTTCTAACCTTGACTGAAGCCCTCTCGACAATGAATTGGCCTCGTGAAAAATCCATCTGTCTAGGGTGCCCTAAAACCCATGAGTAACAAGATACACAAAGGAAAACAATTTCCTTTTGCTAAAAGTGTAGATATGGATGTACTCTATAATTTTCTAAAATATCACCTATTTTTTATTTCAGGGGTGACTCCAGCGCTCGGAGCCCCCTTTCCGCTCAGGAGTGGAATCTTGGACATCTACAACCAACAACACACTTGTACACACATGGTATGGTACCACCTAGATTTTGGTTGGATTCCGATGCTCCAGAGCCCCTCTCCGACGAAACCCTAGCCCTGTTAGAGGAAAGTCCGGCTTTTTTACTTCTAACCCAGGTACCGCGTCGGAAGAGGGTAGCCAAGTGAAACATTTTTCTTGTTTGTATTAGGTTAGGCCATATGAGAACTCAAAACCAAGATCTACCCCTACTATTCATAAGATTCCCTCTGGTTTGCTATAAGTGGGAGTTTCCACCTATAAGTCCACGAAATCACTAGAGTGAAGGTGATACCGAGAAGGTCACACCCTGGAGTGTAATATTAGATATCTAAAACCAAGAACACACTTTTACACACATGTTATGGCACCATCTAGCTTTTGGGTGTGATTTTGACGCTTTGTATCCCCTTTCCGGCGAAACCCTGGCCCCGCTGGCGGGAAGTATGGATTTTTACCTATTTACCCGGTACTGGAGTCGTAAGCGATAGCCAAGTAATTCTTTGTTTCTTGGTTATGTTAGGGTAGGACACATGAGTGTTGGATTGCACAACAGGAATTTACATATTTGCCATGCAAACTACGCAAACGCCTAGATCTTGCCATGCAGATAGAAGTGAATAATAATGTAACATCCCTGATTTTTGGAGAAATTCAAAAATCACAAAAATTTAAAACTTTTTATTATCTATTAAAGAAAGCCATGAAAACCCAAATAAAACTCAAACACTAAGGAAATATTAAATTTTATCCAATGTTATTGAAAATAACAATCCAAACATGCCTCTAAGTCCATAAACCGTAAACCTTATCAAAATAAAATTTATTATTTGAGAATAATTATTTCTCTATAGCAAACGTCTTAAAGAAAATGTTTTTAAATTCAAATGATAATTGAAAATGTTTTCTTGGCATTTAAAAACTTGAGTACCTTAAACCCCAAAGATAATTTTAGCATATTTAAATAATTTATTAATTTGGAAATAATTATATGACTATATGGTGGTTTATCAAACCTTAAATTTATAAAGTGGTTTCCCTAACAAATTGTTTTCCAAATGATTCATCAACTCCTAATTATTTATAATATTACCTTTTCCAACTATTTTGTTATTGAAATATTTTCAAAGTAAAAAAAATCAACTATATCACTTGTCAACTAGTATATCTAGTATTAAATCACAAAAAAATTTTGGTGACAAGGACTTAATTAGAGAAACCTATTTTCAAATGGATATGTCTCAAATTTCTATTTTGACCAATTATTCAATTTGTTGTTTTGTAATTTGAAAATGGTTTACCCCTATTTTAAAATTTAAAAATATGAACTAAGTTGTAATGGCTTTCAGAAATAACAATCAACTTATAGAATGTCACTGCAATTTTACTTGACTGATATCTACATTTTTATTATTTTTGAAACTGGAAATAACATTAAGTCACTATTAGTGAATTATTCAAATTTCAAAACTCAAAAATTGAAATGTGTTGAAAAGTTTACAAAAATGGTTTTCTTTGAAATGTATTAATATTTAAAGAATTTATAAATTTATTTGGGGTCAATTATAATTATAAAACAGAAGTTATGAATAAAACAATAAAACATAAATAAAAGAAAATAACTGATGATGTCACTGTTGCTGTCGTCGTCTACTTCCCTCGGATGGAAACTGTGGCCGTTTCGGCAGAAATTTCCGCCCCTAAAACCCGCGCCTTTAAGATAGTGATTTCTTCCCCTCTACGGCCCTATATATATATCCCCCGATCCCCTCTCCATTCCCCCTCCCGTCTCTCTATACCACGCGACCACGCACGAGAAATTCCTCGCCGGAGTTCATCCATCCCGCGGTCGTAATTCTCCATCTCCAACTAGCATGGTGAGCCCTAAAGCACGAGACCATGTTGTTCTCGTTCCCCATATGCGCGCGCACCCGTTGATACCTTTGGTCGTTTTTTGTATGCAGTCATTCACCCGCGCCGTCCTCTCCGAAGCTCGTCGGCGCCCGAGCTCCTCCGGTTGCACTGCGCCGTCAACGTAGAGCCCCGCTCAGAATGCCATCGCCACTAGTGAACTCGCCTCGTCTCACCGCACCTCTACGCCTTCTTCCCGAGCTCAAGAGATCACCGGAGCCGCCGTCATCGTTGATTTGTGCGTCATGGGCCGCCGGAGCACAGTTGTCCTCGCCATCTCCGGCCACCCGAGCGCCGCCACGGTAAACCTAGCACCTCCACCGTCAGATTCTATAAACTACTAGGATTAGATCGTGGCGAAAAGGTACACCACCGTCAGAACTAGATCTAATGGTCTAGATTTAAAATAGCTCGCCGCGTCACCTGTATAGTCAGCATGCCATGACAGCACGCAGTGAACAACCTTGACCAATCACAGAGCGCCACTTAGCCTAGCGCTTATTTGAATTTTTCTCCCGGTAGAATCAATCTCGCAATTTTGCAGAAAACCTCCTCCAACTTAGAATCATCATAACTTTTCAATCATAGCTCCAAATTAAGCAATCTTGGACTTTTTGAAATCAGCACAACATGTAGAATCTTATAAAACTCCTCAAATTTAAATTTGACAAACTTAAATCGGTTTAAATTTAAATATGGTTGTTTGAATTCTTCAAATCCAAAAATTGCAAATAAATATTTTTGTAAACCTGGTTTTCTTCGAAATACTTAAGCCAAAACCATGAAGTTTTACAAGAAGAAATGTAGTCACCACACTGAGGAGGAAGCTACATGGGAGCCTGAAGATGATCTTCAAGAAAACTAACAATATGAAGCCTTGGATCAATCATACCACATATTCAAGTTATTTTGAATCAAGCTTGTTTTTTCCAACCATTGACCCAAATGGAAAACCTAGCCCAAGTCATTTGATGCCTTTTGAGAAATTAATTAAGTGCTAAAACAATGTCATGTGTTCCTTTGGTTTAATAAGTGGTGTGATCACCCTTAGTGAACACTTGGAACTTCCTGGATAAATATGTTTTCAATAGAGTTTGATCCCTACAAACTCCACCTAGTACATCCCAAGTAAACCCTTGGAACTTTATTATCAAGTATTGAACCAAGCGAGAATGAATCTTTCAAACTCAAACCTTGACCTTGTCCTAGCCAACTTGGTTAAACTCATTTTGCTATGTTTCTTGATTTGTATGTTTTCTTTACTTGTATGTTTGATTACTAGGATGTTTGTTTATTTTGTTATTGTGTTATCAATGTATAGATTATACGGAGAGTAACGATCTTTTGTGAAGAGGGTGTGATTTCTTCACCAACTTCAAAGGAAAGTAACGCACCATCCATCCACCCATTATTTTCTATATGCATAGAATATAGTTTTGATTAGTATGCATGATAGGTAATTGTACTAAGATATGATTATGATGCTATGATGTTATGCAAAATCCTAGTAGTGTGTAGCCATCCTTTTACCTTGTTATTCTCTCTGATATTAAGTTGCAGCAACGAAGTGATTGATTTATGTGCAATAGACAATTGCATTAAGTAAAGTATGTAATGTAAGAAATGGTTCACATCCATAGACAAGAGCACCGATGTTATCTCCCTAGTGGCAACAACACATCCCCCTCCCCCCCCCCCCCCGCATGTTTTTGTCACTCAAGCGCAGGCAACAAGGAGGCATGAACTCACTATCTAGCATAAATACTCCCTCTTGGATATGCATAAAACTATGTTATCAAGATCATCGTACACATCGGAGAGTATGTAAAAACACATTAAATACATCTATAGATATAGGTGAAGATTCTCATATAATAACATGAACAAAATCATCATAATTCCATGGTTCATCGGATCCTAGCAAACACGACACATAGCATTACATCATATGGATCTCTAACATGTCAGGCAGCTCAAGAGACAGTGGTATTCATCAAAAAGGGTGGAGAGTCCCAACTAGCTACAGCTATGAACCCATACTCCACGGTGGAACTACTCATGAAGCATCATGGAGGAAGAACGGTCGATGGAGATGGCATCGGGGGCACTGCTTGCTTGTAGAGTTGATTTTAAATCCATAGCAATGGTGCCAGAAATTCTTGCTACAGAAACTATGGATGGTGCGTTGGGAACCCCAAGAGGAGGGTGTGATGAGTGCAGCGGTAAGAATTTCCCTCAGTTAAGAACCAAGGTTATCAATCCTGTAGGAGAAAGAGGATCTTCGGAAGATTGATGCTACTGACGGTGGTGATGGCGCCTCACCGGTGTCAGCAACAATGCAGAACCTGCACACAACACAACCAAAATACTTTGTCCCAACGGTACAGTGAGGTTGTCAATCTCACCGGTCTAGCTGAAAACAAAGATTAGACGTATAGTGTGGAAAATAATGTATGCTTGCAGTAAGTAAATAAATCAGGAAATTGTAGAGGTTTGTTTAACAGTGTAGGAAGATGGACCGGGGTTCATAGGTTCACTAGTGGTGTCTCTCCATAAAAGATAGCATGCTGGGTGAACAAATTATAGCTAGGCAATTGACAAATAAAGGTTGCACCGTAGTGCACATTCATGAAATGATGACTACTATGATATTTAGTGCGGGCATTACAACAATATACATATACCGTAATCCAACTGCATCTATGACTAATAATCCACCCTCAGGTTATCATCCGACCCCCTTAGGTATTAAGTTGTAAACAACAGATAATCGCATTAAGCAATGTGTGTAATGTAAGCAATGATTGTACACGCGGGCACTCACACCGCTGTTTTCTCCCTAGTGGCAACAACACATCCTCCCCCGTCACGTTTCTGTCACTCGAGCACAGGAGAAAAGGAGACATGAACCCACTATCGAGCATAAATACTCCCTCTTGGAGTCACTACCAACTATTTGGCCAGAGCAACCACTAGCAACAGAAAGCATGCAAGATCACAAATAACATATGCAATAAAGACTATAATCAACTTGGCATAAGTTCAATATTCATCGGATCCCAGCAAACACATCACATAGAGTTACATAAGAACAATCTCGATCATGTTAGGCAGCTCACGAGATCTAAACATGCAGGCATAGGAGGAGAAGACAATCATCTAGCTACTTCTATGGACCCGTAGTCCAAGATGAACTACTCACGCATCACTCTGGAGGCATGCATGGTGATGAAGAGGCCTCCGGTGATGATCTCCTCTTCGGCAGGGTGCCGGGAGACAGCTTCAGAACCCCCCTGATCTAGGGTTGACGACGACGGCGGCTGTAGGACTTTTCGGGGATATTTGATCAGGTCCCTAGGGTTTTCCATCCGAGGGGAATAAATAGGCGAAACAGCAAAGGCGGTGGAGCCCTGGCGGGCCCACACCATCCCCTGGCGCGGCCAGGGGGCACGCCATCCCCATGGTGTGGGCCCCTGGTGCCCATCTTTGACTCCTCTTCGGTCTTCTGGATACTTCCGAGGAAAATAGGAACTTCGGGATTTGTGGGGTCCAATTCCAAGAATATTTCTAGAACAACTTTTCTGAAATAAAAAACAACAGAAAACAGGGAACTGACACTTGGCATCTTGTTAATAGGTTAGTCCCGGAAAACGTGTAAAAATGACCTAAAGAAGGGAGAAAACATGTATTAATTGGCATAATATCATCATGGAGCATCAGAAATTATAGATACGTTGGAGACGTATCAGGCACTTCCCCATCCCAGCAGGGTGGCTGAACAGGAACTTCTGTTCCCCAAAGTAGAGTTTTTGATGGCGGCGGAGCTGAGATGCGTTTTTGGAAAAATCGTCAACTGTTCCTCTGTTTTTAAGTCAAGTGTGAATTTATGAGCGAAGGGGCCAAGTAAGGCGGTGCTGGTGGTTCTACGGTAGAGGTGCTGCCCGTGCTACCGCAAGTGGACTGCGGTGCTACAGTAGAGGTGCGGCAGTGCTATCGTCGGTGGGTGTTGGTGCTACTGGCCGGCGTAGCGGTGGTGCTACCATAGAGGTGATGTCGTGCTACCATAGGTGGACCATGGTGCTACCATAGAGGTGCGATGGTGCTACTGTTGGTAGGCGGCAGTGCTGCTCGCCGGAGTAGCGACGCCGGAGGGTCTACCATACAGGTGTTGTGGTGCTACCATAGAAGCGCAGTGGTGCTACTCTCGCTGGGCGGTAGTGTTGCTCGCCGGAGTCATGGCGGCGCCAATGGTGCTGCTAGTACTGTTTCGGGCGACGAGGTGGAGGCCGACGCCATTTTGGTGCCTAGAACAGAAGTGGGGAAGTTCGGGGCAAGAGAAGGACGCGGTCACACTTTTTACTATTTTCTTTGTTATGCGGGGACGAACACGTGGCGCGCTCTCGATGTGGGGTATTGAAAGCCCCGATCCCCCGGACACGCTCAGTGCGATCCCATTTTAATGCTCAGTTTTGACTTAACAAAGTTTAGAGTTCGCACATAATTGATGCTTCTCTCTGTGATGGATCGTGTATGTATTCGACATAACATTCCGTACCTTGCACGACTAGCTAAGCTGACAGTTGATACAATTAATACGGTTCAAACAGAGGAAATCTGTATCTAGGAGTGGCATCCCTTGGAATAGGGTAATAACAATTTCCTGAAATGTCTTTTAGTCAGATGACCCTGATCGTTTTGTTTGGGGACTTAATCAAAATGGTATGTTTATTATGAAATCTATGTATGAGGATTTAATAGATGGACATACTATATTTTTGCGAACATATCTTTGAAAGCTTAAAATACCGTTTAAGATTAAAAATTTCATGTGGTTTTTGGATAAAAAAATCTTGCTCACAAAAGATAACCTTGCGAAGAGGAACTGGCATGGTAACTCACATTGTTCCTTTTGTGGGAATAATGAAACAATAGACCATCTATTTATCTCTTACCCTTTTGCGAAACTAGTTTGGCGAGTTGTGTTTTGTACTTATAATATTCCACTTCCTACCGGTGTTACTAATATGTTTGGTAAGTCGTTAAATGGGATGGATAAAAAGACCAAGAATAGGACTTGTGTCGGCGTCTCCGCTATCTATTGGTCGATATGGAAATGTAGAAATAATTAATAGGAAAGTTATTCATATGGTGGTTCACTATATCCATTTTTGGGCTTTCCTACTACCTTCAGACTAGCGGGAGCGTATGGTAGCTGGATGCACGTGACTTCTTGCGGTGGCATATGATTTTTTTTCTCCGGACATACGTGGCAGTATATTAGGCGTATCTCGTAGTTATTGGGTGTGTTTGTATTTGTCGGTTGAGGTCTGTCTCAGTCCTTCGTGGTTCCTTAGATCCAAAACTTAAATAATATTTGATACATTTTTTAATAAAAACTGTGTGCATCACTCGATAAAGAGGATGGTGTTTTCACCATTTCAAAAAAAAAAGTAGTTTAGGCTGTTTGACACAGTTTAAAATCCAGGTTGAAACCACAATTGGAAGTACGTGCCTTCTTGTTTTTTTCTGTTTCCTCAAAAGGAGAATGGTGACCGCGGTATCTGCATCGTTAAGCACAGAAAACATATATTCAAGATTATGCAAAACAGTTCTAATCTCAGCTGCATCCTGAAAAAAATTAACAGAAAAGATGAAGAAAAATCCGAGCTTGGGCGATACTTTTTTTTTCCGAGAGTACGCCAAAGGGCTACCAGATTTTTATAGAAGGCAGAAATTTTGGTACAAGAACGCTACAACATGCGCGAACAACACTCATAGCACCAACTCCACTCCCGACATAAAAGCTACGCGAAAGCCTATCCTAGATTGAGCCACACCGCCGCTTCTCGACCGACGTCGAAACCTCCAAAGAAAAGCAACTCCCGGCGGACTTTCCTTGTCAACGCATCAACCTAGAGTGGAGGATGGGACTTGGTCTATCCATAGAAAAGCACCATCTTGGACACCCGGCGAAGGCGTACAAAGCGCCATAGAAGAACAATCTCAGACAGCGCCAAGCAACGGAAGAGCGAGAAAGGATAACTCAGCCGTGCCTCCAAACGCGATGCTCCCAACAGAAAAACGACATCAATGACGCCGTCACCGCGCCGATCCAACTCCGAATCTAGGCTTCCGCCCGGAGACCTCAACCAAACTGAAGGAGAGGCGAGAGAGAGTCGGCACACTTGGCGACGCCTCCAAGAAGGGGGACGACACCTGCAAGCGTCGTCGCCGCCAGCACCAACCAAAGGTGGGCAAGACTTTCGTCCGTAAAGTTGAGCACCTCTCTTCCTGTCCATCTGCTTGGGGCAGACGCCAAAAAACGCACACCGCCGCCGCCGCAGCACCTCGCCATCGTAGCCAAAAAACGTCAAGAACCTCCATCGCCTGCGCTACCAAGAAACCCGTCCATCATCCACCTCTGGCACCGACGAAGATCCGCAGCACCGCCTCCTGCACAAACCAGGGCCACCCGTGCCCCGCTAAGGTTGTCCAACCAACTCGAGGTTGACAACCTCGTAGTAGTCACGGCTCGAGCGGCCCGGATCGGGCACATGACTCCTCCACGGGTGCCGACGGGAGGCCGCCATCGCGCTCCCACAACTTGAAGAGAGCCGGCAGCAGCTCGCCAGGACCATCCTAGCCGTTCCAGCGCGCCACACTCTTCCAAAATCGTGGACCCGTGCCGCCGCCTCCAACATCGACGCCTGCGGGAAGTCATCGGACCCCTTGTGCCCGAATCGAAGCCACCTTGCCCCGTTGCGGCTGTCGAGCCCTCCACATGACAGCACAACAGCGATCTCGGCCCGAGTGGCCAGATCGGGCCCTGGAGGAGCCCAGATTGGGCCCGATCCCACACCTCAACGAACACCGCCGGCACCGCCGGAGGCGGCCACCGCGCGCCCGCGCCGCGGAAGGAGACGGCAGCAGCGCTCCAGGTCCTCCTGGCCACTCCCGCGCCGCCACACTCTTCCAGGTCCTCGGATCCACGCCGTCACCACCAAGGCCCGCGCCGAGAAGCTCCCTCCCCCCGTGCTGCAGGTCGTCGACCTTCCTCACTCCTCCTCGAATCCTCGTCGCGCCAGCGAGCTCTCCGATGTGACGCCACCATGCGCCGCCCGGAGACCGCTACTGCCGCGCATCAATAGCAGGCCGGGGCGCGCCCTCCACCCCTTCCATCTTTGACGGTCGGGGGTCCGCCACCACCACCCTGTGAGGCCGGCGGCGGCAGCAAACGGGGAAGGCTCGGGGCAGGGGAGCTTTCGCGGCTAGGGATTCGCCCCCGGGGTCGCCCGCGCATGCGACCCGGAGGAGAGGGGACGTGTCGTCTTCGGCAATGCCCTTCAAAAGTCAGCTAGCTAGATGCTCGGGCGATACTCGGTTGCCTAAAGGTCGGAACACTAGTGGAAACAACCCCTCTCGTCCAGGGGGCCAGGGGGCACCTGTCCCGATTGCAACCAGATCCGGGACCTATGCCACGCATTGGTCCCGGTTTGTGTGCCCGGGGCAGCAGAAATCGCCTGGGGGCATTGGTCCCGGTTCGTTGGGAGATATTGGTCCCGGTTCGTGCCAGGGACCGGGACCAATGCCTAGCCACAGGCCACGTGGCACGCGAATGAGAATTTGTCCCGGTTCAGGCCACGAACCGGGACCAATGTCCCCCTTCCCCTATATATACTGCCCCAGCCCCTCCCCCCCTCTTCCATCTTTTTTTTTGCTTGGAGGTGTGAAGGAGGTGGGTGTTAGTGTGTGTTATTTTACTATGCACACGAGGTGTTCGACGAAATTCCCGAGCCACACATAAGCTCACTGAAAATGGTATCTTCGACCGAGGTTAACAAACTTATCTTTTTCATCTGTAACTGATACATAAAAAAGTAGTATTTTTCGATGTACTATGGTCATTTATGTATTAATATGTTATTGTAATGTATTTTGATAAACTTAATTATACGATGCAGATGGATGCACGGCAGCAATGGATGTACGGTGACCGACGCACTTCCGAGTATATGGCAGGCCTGAATGCATTTCTTGCTGTAGCTCAGGCGAACAAAGATAATGGCTTCATGTGTTGCCCATGTGTTGATTGTCGGAACGTCAGAGAGCACTCTTCTGAAAGAATCCTTCACGGCCATCTACTTCGGAGAGGTTTCATGCCCAGCTATAATTGCTGGACGAAGCATGGAGAAAGAGGGGTTGTGATGGAAGACGATGAAGAAGAAGAAGAAGATCCTTTGTTCCCTGAATACGACGATACTGCAATGGAAGAGAATGCAGAAGAAGGAGGTGATCAAGAACAGGCATCAGAAGAGCCCGATGATGATCTTGGCCGAGTTATTGCTGATGCAAGGGAAGACTGTGAAAATAAATTGGAGAGGTTGAAGCTGGACAACATGTTACAGGATCACAAAAAAATTGTTGTACCCAAATGGCGAAGATGGTAGCACAAAGCTCGGTACCACACTGGAGTTGCTGAAATGGAAGGCACAGAACGGTGTGACTGACAAGGCATTTGAGAGTTTACTTCAACTAATGAAGCCAAAACTTCCAAAGGATAACGAATTGCCTGAGAGTACGTACGAAGCAAAGAAAGCTCTCTGCCCTCTAGGATTAGATGTGCAGAAGATACATGCATGCATTAATGACTGCATCCTCTACCGCGGTGAGAAGTGTGAGAATTTGGATGTGTCCGGTATGCACTGCACTGCGGTATAAGATCAGAGCAGATGACCCTGGTGATGTTGACGGCGAGCCCCCCCCCCCCCCCCGTAAGAGGGTTCCTGCTAAGGTGATGTGGTATGCTCCTATAATACCACGATTGAAACGTATGTTCAGAAACAAAGAGCATGCTAGGTTGTTGCGATGGCACAAAGAAGACCGTAAGAAAGACGGAAAGTTGAGGCAACCCGCCGATGGATCGCAGTGGAGAAAGATCGAGAGAGACTTCCCAGACTTTATAGGAGAGGCGAGAAACTTATGGTTTGGTCTAAGTACAGATGGCTTTAATCCTTTTGGGGAGCAGAGCTCCAGTCATAGCACCTGGCCTGTAACTCTATGTATGTACAACCTTCCTCCTTGGTTGTGCATGAAGCGCAAGTTCATTATGATGCCAGTTCTCATCCAAGGCCCGAGGCAACCTGGCAACGACATTGATGTGTATCTAAGGCCATTAGTGGAAGAACTCTTACAATTGTGGGGCAAACCAGGTGTACGTGTGTGGGATGAGAACGAACAAAAGCCGTTTGA
Source organism: Alopecurus myosuroides (assembly GCA_028641055.1). Classification (NCBI taxonomy): domain Eukaryota; kingdom Viridiplantae; phylum Streptophyta; class Magnoliopsida; order Poales; family Poaceae; genus Alopecurus; species Alopecurus myosuroides. The sequence continues at coordinate 306,412,343 of CM054063.1, read as the reverse complement.
CCTACGGGCGTTGCTTTTCGTAACCATCAATGATTGGTCTGCTCTTAGTAACATTTCCGGACATACAAACAAGGGATACAATGCATGCACACACTGTTTGGATAAGACTGACAATGTTTTGTTTGGATAAATGTAAAAAGGTTGTATATCTGGGGCATCGTAGATTTCTTCCGATCAAGCATCCCGTAAGAAAGAAATGAGGGAAGCATTTCAGAGGTGATGCAGATAACCGGAAGAAGCCTGACCTCCGTAGTGGTAATGATATATTCGATATGGTCAAGGACCTAGAAGTAATCTTTGGTAAGGCTGCTGGCAGCCAACCAGTTCCGTACGGCCCTGATAAGCGCGCACCCATGTGGAAGAAGAAATCTATATTTTGGGAGCTACCCTATTGGAAAGTTTTAGAGGTCCGGTCTTCGATCGACGTGATGCACGTGACAAAGAATCTCTGTGTCAATCTGCTCTCCTTCCTGGGCGTGTATGGGAAGTCAAAAGATACGCCAGAAGCACGGGAGGACCAGCAACGTATGAAAGACCCAAGCAACAAGCACACAGATACAGGGTGCCATTACTTAAGCAGCTACGCTCTTATTAAAGAAGAGAAGGAAATATTCTTTGAAGTCCTTTACAGTATCAAGGTTCCGTCTGGCTTCTCGTCGAATATAAAGGGGATAATAAACATGGCAGAGAAAAAATTCCAAAACCTGAAGTCTCATGACTGCCACGTGATTATGACGCAGTTGCTTCCGATTGCATTGAGGGGGCTTCTACCGGAAAATGTTCGAGTACCCATTGTGAAGCTATGTGCATTCATGAACGCAATATCTCAGAAGGTAATCGATCCAGAAATTCTGACAAGATTACAGAGGGATGTGGTCCAGTGTCTTGTTAGTTTTGAGTTGGTGTTCCCACCATCCTTCTTCAACATTATGACTCATCTCCTGGTTCACCTATGTGAAGAGATTCATATTCTCGGTCCGGTATTTCTACACAATATGTTCCCCTTTGAGAGGTTCATGGGAGTCTTGAAGAAATATGTTCATAACCGTGCTAGGCCAGAAGGAAGCATCTCGAAGGGCTATGGAACAGAGGAGGTCATTGGGTTCTGTGTTGACTTTATTCCTGACCTTAAAACGATTGGTGTTCCTGAATCGCGGCATGAGGGGACACTGAGGGGAAAAGGAACGCTGGGAAAGAAAACAATGATACCCAGGGATGGGCATTCTTTCACCAAAGAACACTACACAGTTCTACAAAATTCTATGTTCATGGCTACGTATCTCGAGGAACACAAGAATATTGTACGCTCCGCAAACCCGGGGAAGAATGACTCATGGATTAAACGCAAACACATGGAGACTTTCGGAAGTTGGTTGCAAACACATCTTATAAATGACACCAATGTTGAAGATCAACTGTACATGTTGGCAGGGTCACCATCTTCGACTATTGGGAGTTTTCAAGGGTACGAGATAAATGGGAATACATTTTACACGATCTCGCAAGATAAGAAGAGCACCAACCAAAACAGTGGTGTCCGCTTTGATACAACAAACAAGAATAGAAAAAATGACACATACTATGGTTACATAGAGGAGATATGGGAAGTTGACTATGAACCTTCTTTTAAGGTCCCTTTGTTCAAGTGCAAATGGGTCAACCTGAATGGAGAAGTGGTAAAGGTAGACCCGCTTTATGGAATGAAAACAGTGGATCTCAACAATATTGATTACAATGACGAACCATTCGTCCTAGCCAATGATGTGGCTCAGGTCTTCTATGTGAAGGACATGTCCTCCAGACCGAAAAAAAGGAAAAAATAAGCAAACAAATTCATCATACGATGAGCCGAAGCGTCACATAGTTCTCTCAGGGAAAAGAAACATCGTGGGAATCGAGGACACGATAGACATGTCAGAAGATTATAATAAGTTTGTTGAAATTCCACCCTTCACAGTGAAAGCTGACCCCACCATCCCGTTAAATAATGAAGATGCTCCATGGTTACGGCTGAAGCGATCATAAGCAAGGGACACGAAGAAAATTCAGAAGACTAGATAGGGATGTTGTTGGTGATGTGTAATAATAAACGTGGAATACATGATCATAGTTCTTATAACGTAGTATGAACGATATTTTGTTAGCTAAAATGATATTTATACATATTATGTGATTATGAATGGAGTAGGTGCAAGTTTGACCAATAATTTGTATTGATCGGTCAAAATCTGGCAAGCATTGAGTGCTTGACAACTATTACCAGCCTGACTTCATTATTATTCCAACCAGCGGCACACCCACCCACTTTTCTGTTTCTCTCTCCTCCGTCTGTTGGTGATGTGTAATAATAAGCGTGGAATACATGATCATATAGTTCTGTTTGATCAGTATTTTGTATTGACCGGTAAAAAGCTAACAACTATGACCAGCCTGATTTCATTATTATTCCAACCAGCAGCACACCCACCCGAGTATGAGATAACTGTAGGCAGATATTGCAGGCACACTTCGAAGTGATAGTACGGATACCATCCTGACAGATATCCTTAAAACAGAAATAGATCTTCGGTACTACCTTGGAGTTCAAATGACGCAAAGGGTTGCACCTCTGCGGTTACTTTGGCAAGCTGCTAATGCATACACTCCTACACTGTTTGAGATTTTCAGATTAGAATTTGAACTGATCTTGGATTGCGTGGTCTATAACTGTGGCGAAATTGGACCCATATCCGAGTATGAGATAACTGTCAAAAACAGGCGTCGGGGTCATTTTGTTAGATTCGACTCATCAGAATACATTTGTAGCTGCAAGAAGTTTGAAAATGTAGGTCTTCCGGGTTGCCAGGTACTGAAGGTTCTTGAGATTAGAAATATCAAAGAAATTCCACCACACTATGTTTTGAAAAGATGGCAAAATGATGCTCAGAGTGAACCTTCGAAGGAGAACTATGGTTTTTCTGTTGTAGACGAAGATCCCAAATTCTCCGTGTTAAAAAGGTACAACTCGCTTTGTCGAACTTTATATAAAGTTGCAGTTATTATGAGGAGCATTGCCGAAATTGATTGGCCTTGCCTTCAATAATTCGGCTTAGTGGGTTCATCTATCCATGCATCCGTCGCGGCGATCGCAGTGATTATGAGGAGAAACGCCTTCGATCGGGTCATCATCATTTGGCGACGCAGAATGCCTTGTATGCTCTGGACTCACTCGGAAGATCACAAGAGAAAACAAAAATTATACGATATTTATATTCAAATTATAAGCAAATAGTAAAATAATTAATAGTTTCAATAGTTAGAATAATTATTTAGTTAAACAAAAAATGGATTTGAATTAGTTATGCAAATTCTAGCACTTTTCATGTTGAATTTTTTGTCAAATTCGAAAGTATATAGAAGTTATTAATGTGCAAACTTAAACAATTTTTAAATTTTGGCACTAAATTTTTTGGCGCGCAGGGTGCTACCAAATTTCGAAATAAGTATTGGTCCCGGCCCGTGGTACCAACCGGGACCAAAGGGGGTACCTCTAGTCCCGGTTGGTGGCACGGGCCGGGACTAGAGGCCCAGTTGTATAAATATCTCGGCCCTCTCTCCAGGCTGAGCCACCACCCAGGACAGCGGACAAGCCCTTGGCGAAGCCCTGCCGGCGGCGGGAATGGATAGAAGATCCCGCCGGTGCTGGTTCCGCCGGCGGGGTTGAACTAGGGGACGCGTTTTTCGACAGAAAATATATATACTAAAAAGGCCCGGGGCCGTGCTTACATAGGGGCGCGGCGCGGCCACAGACGGCCGGCCGTGCTTACATAGGGGGCGGCGGCGCGGCCACAGACGGCCGGCCGTTTCTTTGGGGGGGGGAAGGGTAGCCTAGGAGCTATATCTATTTAGGGGGGGCGCACCGGCGCCGGCCTACTCCTCATCGGAGGAGATGCAGTGGTAGGCAGGGGCCTGCCATAGGTGGGCAGGCAGCTGGGGCGGGCCCGCCAGTGGCTGCGGAGGCATCGGGGGCACGTGCGGCGGCGGCAGCTCCTCCGGCTCCGGTGCCCATTCGCCGCCGGTCCATGCCCAGGACATCCCGTACTCCCGGCCGGGGGGCAGCGGCTGTGGCGGCGGCTGGTCCTCCGACGCCTCCATGGCCTGCCACCACGGCTCAGGCGCTGGAGGGGGCGGCATCGCGTCGGCGGCGGCGGCAGCGGCGGCCAGGACCTGCTCCCACCGCTTGACCTCGTCCTCGATGAGGAAGCGGCGGGAGGCCTCGTAGGCTTCCTCCAAGCCGGCCTGGAGCTCAGGGTCGTCCTCTTCGGCGGGGATGTCCTCCTCGAGCCACAGCTCCGGCTCCCTGCCGGGCGGTGGCGCGGGGTAGTCGTGGGCGTCCTCCTCCGGGGCCGTGGGGATGTAGGAGCAGCGGCGCTGGTCGTGCTCCTGCTGGAGCCAGACGGCCCAGTAGGGGGAGCTGCGCGCGTACGCGCGGTCCCTGAGGAGGTGGGCCGGCAGGAGCGCGCGCCGGCGGTCGATCTCCTCGTGCAAGGCCTCATTGGTCGGGGCCGGTGGCACGGGAATGCGTTGCGGGTTCAGGTGCCAGCCGTCCGGGAGGTGGACGTCCGGCCAGAACACCAGCGTGGCGTGCTCCCAGTGCCACTCGGCCTCTTCCTTCCGCACATAGCGTCGGAACCGCTTGCCCGGCGCGGGGCGAGGAGGCGGGCGGGCTGCCGGAGGTGGAGCGGGGACGCGCGGCTGCCCCCCAATCCGGACGCCTCCCAGGCCGAAGCCGAAGGCCTCCTGCGGCGCGCGGGGGACGCCGGCGCCTCTCTGGCCAGCGCCGCTCGAGGACCCGGCCTCGGGCTCGTTCTTGGCGTGCTTGAACCACCGGCGGGGCGACATGGCGGCTAGGGTTCTTTGGAGCTGGGCACGGCCTGGGGGTGAGTGGGGTGTACGGGCGGCGGGGGCCCTTTAAAAAGGACCCGGGAGGGGTTGCCATGCCAACCGGCGGCGGTTGCAGGCGGCCATGAATGCGCGGGGGAGCCGAGGCGTACCGTTCGTGGCCACGCGCGCGCGGGGAAGTGGAGGCGCGGGAAGACGAGGCGGCCAGCGGGCCCTTTGACCGCGTGCGGCTGTGGTCTTACTTTAAGGACCGGGCGAGCCATCCACTAGGTCGCCGGCCAGTGGCCCTTTGACCCCGCGTGGCCAGTGGCCTCTTTGACCCCGCGTAGCCAGTGGGCTTAATAAAAGACGCGGGCCAGTCGGCCCTTCGACCAAAATATGGCTACTGGGCTTAATTAAATACGTGGGCCAGTGGACGCGGTTGGGGAAGAGGAGGCCGGTTGGGGTTTGCGCGACATGATCGAAAAATTTGGGAAAAAAAACGAAAAGAAACCCCTGCCGCGGCAGAGAAAGTGGCCACAATATTTTTTTTTTGAGGGGAGCCATTCATCCCGGTTCCTAACACGAACCGGGACGAACTCCCTGGCAGGGGCGGATCCAGGATTTGGGCATAGGGGGGGCGAAAGCGACAATGATCACATATATAATACCCCTTTGTCTCTTTCTATATGTGTATCATATGTCACATAAAGATGCATTTATAATTATCTAGGACATTTGCGCTCATTTTAAAGTTGTTAGAGTGTCTCGCAAATTTCCTACAAAATTCTACATTTAATAATATCATCATAGATGACCTAATCGAATTCTGATTTTAGCCCACAATAAATTTAAGCTTGTAAATATGTTCAGTTCTTTTTCTTCAAACTTTACCTAGATAGGTACAACTAACTGAATGAAAAGACAAATTAGAATTGGATTTGTACCTGGTATCTCTCATCTAAGATAAGTACTACTATTAGTACTAGATGTGCATCTCTTAGACATTTAAAAAAAATTAATGCATAAGAAATTACCTCATTAAAAAGATTAGAAGTAGTATAAATGCACATACCTTGAGAACCAATGAGACGTACGTTCTATAGTGCTTATTTCCCTGGACAGATGGATCATATTACGGACCTAGCGGCAAGCGCGCAACAGCGATCAGAGGCGGCTAGCATGCCAGCCTTGTGTGCATATTTTAGAGGCGGTGGAGGACATGTAGTAAAGGCAATTGGCAAGCCAGGCGGTGGTTGATTCCTGATGTTGCGTTCCAGGATATCCCATGGCGGCGGCGATCAGGTAACTAGACTAGGGTTTCCCACACGAGGCCTCACCACGTAGCAGTATATGCTCCTTTAGGCAAAAGTTGCAGTATATGTGGGGACTTCAGAATCGTGTACTTAGCCATCTAACCTATTTGCTTGGTGGGCCTGGGCCTGCAGCAGCGATTCTCCTTGTGTAATGGCCGCAGATAACCACGCTTAGCATAAATCACATCGTATTTTAGTACTGGCCCCTGCCAAACGTCCATGGGGGTGGCCGATCGTTAGGGGGGGCCTGGCCCCCGCTCGCCCCCCCTTGGATCCGCCTCTGCTCCCTGGCCAGGTTCGCCACGTGGGCCATCACTAACCATCCCGGGTCCTGGCACAACCGGGACCAATGTGGAAAGGCCATTTGTCCCGGCTGGCTCATCCTGGTTGCACAACCGGGACAAATGGGCCTTACCAACCGGGACTAATGCCCCTATTTCCACTAGTGGAACCTGAGCTGGGCGGCATTTCCCTGGCGTGAACCCCCGATGGCCGCACCCACGAGGTGGAGGTCGACATGCACTGGGAGGAGTATACGATAGTGGAAGAGAGGGCCGAACCTCTCAATGATGCCACAAGTGACACATGGGACACCCGCTTCAACAAGGAGTGGGCTGCCATGCTCATGAGGTTCAAGGGTTCCGTACCGCCACTGCCGTACAGCTCCGGCACGTGGTGGAGATTTTCCGCAATGTCCAGCTGCACGCGAACCTCCGTTGTCGCTGCATCCAAACACCGCGAGGCCATGACGCGGGGCTCGCCACCGTGGGGAATGCCGGCGTTGCTCGTCCCAAAGCCAGTCTTTTTTTTTTGAACTTTCCCAAAGCCATAGTCGTTGAGGGGCTCTCCACCAACATGACGCATTGCATACACGCTACTGTGAGCCAGGGTGGTATTTCACACACCAAAGATGGAGACACATTCGCCACCTTTCCGTGGAGTGGTCTTCAGCGCTCTAAACCGGAGCCAAGAGAGCTGCCGGTGGATTTCCGTGTCCTGTCGACTCTGCATGATCGGGCCGATCTGCGGAACTTGTTGGACCTCATGCAAGCCTTGCGCAAGTTGGAGGACACACGGTAGCCGCCCCCGTGTCCATACCGCCACCTCGACGACGCAGTATACATGCCCGGCCTCAGGCAAGTGTTGCTAATGATGGCGGCGGTGGCCGGCATCGTCGACATCTCCTTCGATGAGGATTAGGGTTAATTCATATTTCTTCTAAATCCATTGTAAAATAGTAAGAAATAGAATGAAATTTGAACTTTAAAATATTTTCGAGTAATTAGATTTTATAAAATAAAATTTTGAGGCCGTCACTAGGGTAGCCGTCCCCGCCGGTCTAGACAAGCCCCAAAGCTGCCTCCGTTTAATATGCCTGACACTTTTTCGAGGAAGACGGGTGGGAACACTCTTTGCATCTCATACTTGCATATCTCCTTGGTGCCCATGCTCAAAAAAACCGAGGGATTTCTTTTTCCGACAACAATTGATGTTTACTCGATAACAAGACCCGCGTTCTTCTCCGGGATTGCATTCTACCCGAACATACACAATGAAGCATTAAAGGCTCGGAGATTCCCTAGAACTCTCACAAGGGAAACAAAGAGTGCTAAGAAATTGTTAGGAAATGGCAAACACCATGGGCATCTTTTGATGGAAATATGCCCTAGAGGCAGTAATAAAAAAGTGTTATTATTCATATTTCTGTTTCATTAGTAAATTTATGTTCTGTGTGATAATTGTATTAGTCCCAGAAAGTGTGTATTTGGAGTAAAACACTAATACATGTATGGAATATAAACACCAAAGATATCCCCAGTTATGCCTCTGATTTGTTCATGTATTATTTGATAGTCCTGATTTCTCGACATGTCGCAACGAGGTTGTTGATAATATATAAGATCAAATTTGTTGGAGAACAACGACTATGAATAGACTAAATTGATATAGTCAATATTGTTATCGGTAGTTTTAGTATTGCCGTCACTATAATCGATTGACTGTGAGATACATCTAGGACTTATGATATGGGCGTGACGGGGACCTCCAAATGTTACACCGTAACATGGTAATTATAAAGTTGATCTTTCGTTCTTACCGGATAGTATATGCCAGGTTTTTATATTGTGTAGTTACGGGGATTGCTACTCCTGACGATGGAGAAATACACTCTAGCCCCTCTCAGGTATTACATTGTCTGTCATCGTCTGACCGAACACTTCATCATGGTGATGACCATAAAGAACATCGGAATACAGAATGAGTAAAGGAGTACATTCCTAGTAACAAGGATTCTTCACCTCGGGCATTGTAAAGTATCGAGGAGCAGTGCCATAAGTGAATGTTAGTAATGTATGTGGTTCTCACGATAAAGATCTTTGTGATAAATGTGGAGGTCATCATGTGCATGAAGGTACCCTAATGATCATTATGTCGGAATGAGTTTCAAACATGCCCACATGTATTCGAACCTATAGGGTCACACACTTAAGGTTCAATAGCATTTAGGAGTTGTGTTCAGATGGAAGATATAGATGAAGTAACAACCCAAAGAATGTTTAAGTGTCTCAGGATATGACGTAGAAGTCCGGAGTGACGCCGAGAGTGTACATAATGGTTTCAAACATTTTACGGAAATTGGTAGAATGAATCTGAAAGTTCCGGAATAGTTCGGGAATTTTTTGAGGTTTCGAAATGGTGAGAATGGGAAAACCCTAGTTACTTGTGCTGGAGGGTCACATGGTCCCAGTAGGTATACTGCCATGTGTGTGGGGGTGGGGGTGGGGCCCTCCATTATGTGGATTGGAAAGGACGGGGAGGAGGCCTAGTTGGTCTCAGACTCCCCTCTCCTCAATCGGATTGGGGGAGGGAGTCCCAAGAAGACTCTACCTCCGCACAAGTTACATAGGGCAGGATGGATGTAACATCCCAAGTATGAAAAATAGCCATTAGAATGTTTTGCTCTCTGTTATTTTATGTTTTGCATCATGGCATCATGTTCATTGCATTTGTTTTGTTTGTTTTCCATTTGTTTTCCAACTGTTTTCATTTGTTTTCCTTTGTTTTCTATTTGAATTTCAAACCAAAATTCAAACCTTTTGTTTCATCCTTGTGATGTTACAATTTCCAAATGATATTTCAAATCAAAACAACCAAATTGTTTCCATCAAAATTGTGATTCCAAACTGTTGTTGTTTCTATCAAAAATTCATCTAATACCAAAAACAATTGAAATTCAAACAATATTTCAAATGTTTTGTTCATGCTTGCTCTGTTACAATCTTTCCAATTAAAAGGTTCAATCAAAAACATCCATTTTGTTTCCATGAAAATTAAAAGATCAACTATTAAATTGTTCTCTAATAATCCATTTAATTCCAAATTACTTTCAAATTCAAATAAGTTATACAAACAACACCCAATTTGAAAGTATGAAAATTACCAAAACAATTCCAATCTTTTTGTTCCATTTAAACACTAATGTGCACCCTAGTTAAAATCTTGTTTTCCATAATGCACTTAATAATAAAAATTCATCCAAATTTGATTTAAAGTACAAACAGCAACCTTTTTGAAATAATGAAAATTACCACAACAATGTTAAGCAATTGTTTCCATTTTAAACTAAAGGTTCAAACCAATTAAATTCTTGTTTCCAATATTTCAATCAATAATCAAATTCCTCCAAATTTGAATTAAATTCCAAACCACCTTTTTATTTTGATCATTTTGAAAAAAACAGAACTTGCTAACTATTGCTATTACTTAAATAATCAATCTAAAAATTTTCCCCTAATTCTTTCTACCCTAAAACTTATCATTTGCTTCCATTTTTTATTTCTGCAAAAAAAATAACAAAAAAAATAGAAAAAAAAGAGAGGAGAGAGGCAGCCAGCCTTCTCCCTTTTTCCCTCAGCCCACCTAGTGGCCCATCTCCCTCTGTTCTATTTCGGCCCAGCCCACTCCACCTCATCTTCTTCATACGGAAGCGGGGGGAGAGATCGCTGTCGCTGTCACCGACTCCCCCCCACCTCAACCACTCCCCCTCGCCCTTATCTCCCCCTAGAGGCTCCCTCTGATGGAGGGATAATAACCCGGTAGGCCAACTCCAAGGCGTAATCCGGCCCCAAAGGACTCTGTGCAGGATTCGGCTAAGGATAAAGAAACTTCCGGAAGGCCCAAGTTTGTAGGCCTAGTAACCCGGAGTGTGGGTTACGGTAAAGGAAGGTTAGGGTTTGTATGCCGTGTCCGGGTAGGATCAGGGTGAGTCTTGGAGAACAAGCCGGGGGGTACGGGTGCTTTATAAACCGACCCCTAGGTCTAGTTGAGAGATCCAAGAACCCTAGCAATATCGCTTGATATCGAGCATCCCGTGTAACCCGAGAGTTGAGTTATTATATTAAGATCGGAGACTCGGCGACTTTGATTGCCGGCTACCAGATCGATTACCATCATGTTTTCCTCTGAGCTAAACCCTCTCCCAAACGCCTGTGTCGTCTTGCCCCAAGATCAGTTACCCCCGGTAACATCTGCCGTGATTATCCCACGATAGTTGGCGCCCACCGTGGGGCCTGCGTCCAAAGGTGTTTACATCACGGGAGAAGCTCGGAAGAACATGGAGAATCTTGTCGTCGGCGAGATCTACATCGACCATAAAGGAGAAAAGACGGTGGATGATTCCGGCTGGGGGCCAGAATCGGATCACCTCGAATCCGGATCCGTCGTGACAATCGGCCGGATCAGCGTCTTCATTGGTATGGTATGTACTTCCGGTTCGATCCCTGACAATTTTGGATCTGATTCTGTGTCAGGGGAAGCCACTTCTATCCGATCAGATGATGAAGAATCGATTGGAACGACATATCCGGCGGAAGAACCCATCGCGAAGTGGGAACAGCCGGAGGAGCCGGCATGGACCCCGCGCGACCGGGTCGAAAGAGAGGATGATACCGAGTCTATCCTGGATCTGCTGGAGAACCGGTATGAGGAGAATAACGGCGAAGAAGAACAGCATGAATTCACACCAAGTATCGTACGCCGAGTTGCGGTCTACACGGCTCCCGCGGCCAATCTCAACCAAGAGAACGCAACCGCGGCAGCAGTCGGGGCGGCTCAGGCATTGGCCCAGCAGCAGGGCGCGGCTAACAGAGACCCGGTTCTGGCCCGGGTTGATGGAGAATCGGCATCAGTGACCAGCCGTGCAGCAGACGAGGAGTTGCACGCAAATACGTTCGGATTCCTGGGAAACCGGACGCCAGGGGCGGGTCCTTCGAACCCGCGTCACCCGGCCTTATTCGATAATAATCTGATCCTAGACCCCACGGTTCTTGCTACGGTTATCACTCCAGAAAACGCAGTGGAACGTGTCAGGGATCTGGATGTGGCTCGTCGTGCGTTGGAACAGCAAAGAAGGCAAGTAGAGGCAGAAAGGCAAGGGATGGCCACGCGGCAACGTGAGCTGGATGCGCTGGAAACTCGGCTCCGAGAGGAAACATCTAGAGTACATCAAAGGCATCAAACTAGGCTACCAGCAACGGGCGGGGTTATTAATCCGGCTGCTTTATTTATCACACCTCAGGATCAGCCGATACCAGTGGTGAACCAGGGGACCGCACCCCAACCGGAAACAGCGGGGGCACATCCGGCAAATGAGCGGGCCGGGTTACCCCTACCACAGACTAGAGTCACAACCGGCAACGATCTACCACCACCGCCACCATCACGATTTCGCACACCAGCAGGTCACTACAATAATCCCATGGACAATGTGTATGCGGCGACACTCGCGTTAAATCAAATCCCCGTGGGAGAGTCACCCCATGCAGAGAAGACCCGGCAAGCAATCGATCTGTTGCACACTGCGGTGGCGCAGCAAGCCAATTATCCGGATCATAGAAGTGGGATGCACGGGACGCCATACGTCAGTCAACAACAAGGGAATATCCAAACAAGTTCAGCACGGCGGAGGGAAGAGCAGCAGCAAATGCCGCCTCCTCCCCGCGTTCAGGCAGCATCAGCAGCACAGGCTGTTGTGGACAGTTCCAGGGCTCGGAGGGCCGCGGCCGGGTCTGCAGCGCATGGACTACCCGCAGCGCCGTGCCCAGCCGCGCCCCCCGCTGTATCACACGTTTCTCGAGCAAGGCCGGCCTCGACCGTTCTTGCGGGACCCAAGTGTCTCTCGGACAATATCAGAGCTGAACCTTACCCGGAAAAATTCAAAGAGCCAGGAAAAGTAGTGAATTACGAGCCAACTATGGATCCAGAAACATGGCTAAGCAGTTATGAGATGGCAATGTCGATTCGCAACGCATCCGAGAATCTCCAAGCCAAGTTCATGTACTTGATGATGTCAGAAGGAGCAGCAAAGTTGTGGTTCACCAATTTGCCGGAAGGATCGATCAAGTCTTGGGAGGAATTGAAGACCGCGTTTGTCAAGCACTTTCATGGGACGTGCAGAAAATTGTTCACTATTGATGATCTAGAGCGATGCGTCCAGAAGAAGGGAGAGTCGGCACGCAGTTGGGTGCGCCGGGTTATGGAGATACTTCACTCGTCCACAGATATTCAGCCCAAGGATGCACTACAAGCTATGGCAAAAACATGAAAGTATATACCTTTAGTGCAAAAGTTAACTCGCATGAAATCAAGTCGAAATGCGTCGGAGGTTACAATGGGAGAATTGATGGATGCATGCAACAAACACGCTGCGACAGATACTACAGAGGAGGAAGTTGATGACAAGAAGGTAAAAGCAAACACAAGTAATAGCGGAAGAACCGGCAATGGATCAGCACCGGGTAATAACGGAAATAGCCAGAACAAGCGCCCGTTTGAAGGAGGCTCCGAGTTTGTCGCCAACACAGAGGCCGGCTCTTCGAGACCCAGAGCAGAAGGAAATTTCAACGGAGGTAATCACAATGGAGGAAACTATCAAGGACCACCAAGGCCGAGTAACAACTGGGACATATTCAGAATGGCATGCCCGAAGCACAGCAGGAACGGCAGGCCAGCTAACTACTCCTTGGAGCAGTGCGCCGACTTACAAAGATGGAAAAATGAGGAAGTGAACAGAGCTATGCAAGGTGCAGGACGGGGAGGAGGACCGGGTCCAGGGGGAAACCCGGGCAACGGCCCACCCCCAGCCGGTAACCCGGCGGCTGGAAATCAAGGTAATAACCAAGGGGGGGCAGGAGGTTTCCAGGCTAACCCCAAACAATTGGGTCAATATCATGTGCATACCACAGGAGGTTCTAACAAGGACAAAAAGATACTGAAGCAAGCGGTCAACTCAGTTTCGTCGGCTGTCCCGAGATACCTGAGATGGTCAGAACAGGATGTAACATGGAGCAGAAGGGATCACCCAGAAAGAGTAGAACACCCGGGAGTCTTGGCATTAGTAGTCGCACCACTGGTCAATGGGTATGAGCTGAAAAAGGTTTTGATGGATGGTGAAAGTAGCATCAATATACTGTATTGGGAAACCTTCCTACGCATGGGCCTCAAGGAGTCCCAGCTGCAAAAAAGCTCAACAATTTTTCATGGGATAGTGCCGGGTCATTCAGCGTGCCCCGAGGGAAAAATCGCATTGGAGGTAGCTTTTGGTGAGTCAAAGGATAACTATCGAGTTGAGTGGCTCACCTTTGAGGTAGTCAAATTGCGCAGTCCTTATCACGCGTTATTCGGAAGGCCGGCTTATGCCAAATTCATGGCTAGGCCGTGTTACGTGTATCTACAGCTAAAAATCCCGGGTCTCAAGAAGACCATTACCATACATGGAAATCGAGACATAGCAGCTGAATGCGATGAAGGAGACGCAGCAATGGCCGAGCAAGCCTGTAGAAAAGAAGAACTCAAGCACTATCGGTCTCAAGCAGACCCGGAGGACAGAACCACATCAAAAAGGCCGAGTACTGAAGGCGAAAGAGCAAAGTCCAAGGCAGCACAAGATACTAAAATGGTAGCTTTTATCAAGGATGACTCCCCCAAACAATCCGCTATAAGAGAAGAAACGGCACGGCCGCTTACAACCAGCCACGTTATGGAAACACCTCACCCGGGTTGGCTAGTAAACCCGGTACTCATCATGAAAAAGTCAAACATGTGGAGAATGTGTATCGGTCACGTCAGCCCGGGACCGGTGCCCAAGAAGAACTAAACAATGTAACGGGAAGCAGGTTTCAGACGCGCTCTTTTCCTACCCAGGGTACCTAAGGGGACTGGAAGGTTTTTAATGAGGCGGCCTGCTGATCCAAACTTTCTCGCATCAATAAAGAGATGGTTATCAAGTCCTATCTTGTTACAGCCTTTGCTCCGATTACAAGTAAGTAGTATCCATGTGACATCAATACATCAGTATCATCAAGAATGTTGGGTATATATAGGTCTCGGGGGCTGGTTGCGCAAGTAGCGCAGCCACAAACCCAAAGACCCGGCCTTGATGCCTATAAGTTATAAGGGCCGATTATTCGCAAACGAGTACGGCTGCAATCTTATAACTGGACAAAGGAGCCAAATTTTCTTGACTTTTCTTACTTAAGCTCGATGTGACTCGCACTAAAGTGGCATGATTTGCTCGCTTACGATTACAATCAGCCATGAAGCCCAATGGGACTTGTCTGACCCTGTTTTCGTATAGATGTAACAACATGGTATCCACGCGAAAGCCGGCTTACAGTACAAGATAGTCAAAAGGGTCATCTAAACCACAAGTTATGCAGAGTACAAGGCTAATAGCTGGAAACTCAACGTTTATCAAGCATAACTTCATTATCTATATGAAACAATTCCGGGTTTCGGCTTAGCGACAACAAGTTTGTTCTCTTCGAAAAAACCACACACCACAGACTCGGAGATTCGGGCCTTGGGGACTGTGGGTTTCGAAACAGAATCAACCTGTTTCATCGCTAAGCTCGAAAGACCCCAACGTCCGAGTCGTGGGGACTTGGGGACTTAAAAGAAAAGTCCACCTGTCAAAACCCACGGTACTCGGAAATAAAGAAGGAAATAAAAAGAAAGTCGGATATCAAGAATAAGTCCAAAAATAGGCAAGTATCAAGTTCATCAAAAAGGCCTAGAAAGGCACGAGGTGTATCACAGATTTAAAGTGCGTTACAAGTTGCGACACTAGTATCAAGGGTGCACAGGCGCACCGTCAAAAGAATACTTGTTTTGAGTAAAAACATCAAATGATTGAAGTATTTTTATGACGTTTTGCTCATTCGGCTTCCTGCGTAGAGTCCACATCGTTGCCCTTACCTTCCGGGTCTTGCTCCTGGACTTGCTTTACTCCGGAATCGTCACCCGGATTCCTTGCGGCAGGACGGACTGGTGGAGGAACAGCTAGTGTAGAGGTGGCTGGCCCTGATAACTCGGCCTCTCTCTTTGCAGTTGCTTCCCTCTTCCTAGCCGAATCAGCAGCCCATTTCTCCAAAATATCAAAAGGCGGGGGTGCTTCCTCTGTAACAATTTTTCCTTCAGCGTCGTATGAACTCATAATCGTGTTCAGATCCATACTATCGGCCAACGTGGTGGCCGAATGACGCACTGCAGACTGTACGGCCTTGAAGTCCTTGGGTGTAAACTTGGAGCCATCCGCTTTAAATTCTGGAAACCCGGATATCATCTTTGCCGGGTCAAGCTTTGGAAAGTAAGCCTTGGCCAGGGTAAAGGCCCGGGTCATACCAATCCGGCATGACGAGCGTTTCCATATTTCAATCCAGCCGGGCACGGTGGAGCAGGCTTTGATGAGATTTTCTTCACCCGGGTATACTTCAGTAGGCCACTTCACGGCGTCCAATATAAATTTCGTGCCAGCAAAGAACGTCCGGAGCACAGTCTTTAAAGTTTTAGCCTTTGCAAGGGCATCCTCCTCTGGGGCTGCAAGGTTGGCACCTGCAGTTGAAGCAAAGGAAGGACGTATCAGTGATCCCGAGTATCATACAATAAAGTAAAGGCACGAAGACAGTCGGCAGCAAAAACTTACTAAGCAAGATCTGATAGGTATCGGTGACCTGGTCCGATAGTTTCTTCAGTGCGGTTTGAGCAGTATTGCACTTCTTCTGGTATTTAGAAACATCCTTCTTCAAGTTTTCCACGTCATCCTCGAGGGCTTCTCTCCGCTTTACTTCGGCAAGAAGAAGTTGTTCGGTCTTGAGCAAAATTTCATCAGACCGGGTAATCTGCGCCTGTAAGTAGCGAGGAGCACAAGTATCAGTCGGATATTATGGCAAGCTGAGTATTGCGTAAAGTACCAAGCACAACTTAAGCAAGTCATGCTCGGAACTTGGGGACTAGGCATGCACTACGAGATATCAAGTATTATTACCTGGTGCTCTGCGGCCATGCGCTCGAGAATATTGCTCTCTGAAGTCTTCATAGTGAGGAGAGTGTCCATCAGTTGATCAAAAGTGCCATTACCCGTATCAGAGGGCCCGGGGCCTTGGAAATTCCGAGAAGGAGTCTTCTTCTTAGTGGGAGGCGGCACCCGGGTCATTCGAATGTCGGAATCCGATGCTCCTTCTCCTGCACCCAAGGTTGCAGCTCTTTTCTTCTTGCTTATGTGGGAGGCGATCGGATACTCGGCTTCTTGTGTGCCCGGGTTTATTGGTGACGCTTGTTCTTCGCCGCTAGACTCGGCTGTTGTTTTATCAGCTAGGTTTCCCTTACCCGGGTTATCGGTTGCCATATCCTCTTGGTCACTGATAACGACAGTGGCCCTATGGATAGTGAGAGTGAGCAATCAGTGTGCAATCAGGAATGGGTGATGAAGATGCGATAGAACGTCAGAAAAGGAACTTTACCCGGCATTCACCGCAAAGTCTGAAGGAAATTCATTGCCAGACCCGGGCGAATCTGAAAAATATCAAGTGAGATTTCGTAAGAGAATGGTTCGGAAAGATTGTTTCCTCTGACAAAGGATAAGGTAAGTACCGGTGCGCCGAGCCGGAGACGACGGAGTACCTGGGTTAAGAGCGTCATCACCCGGGTAATTCCGAGTCGCTCTGCGCTTGGTCATAGGCGACTCCTTCAAATACGGCCGGTGGAGTAATGACAAGTTAGCTCATGTATATCATCAAAGGAATACGAATTGAATACAAGGAGGCGATATGATACCTTGAAGACGACCCCTCGGGGTTTTCTCTTAGATCCGACTTTAATTGTCGGCTCCACTTCGTCTTCATCACTGGCGGATTCCACTTTGCCGTCAGTTTCTTCTTCCTCGTCATCCTCCTCTTGTTCTGGATATCATCAAAGATAGTTATAAAATGAAGGAGTTGCGACGAACTTAAAGGAATCAAATAAAATCCGGAGAGCACCTTCGTCCGAGTTAACGGCCTCTTCTTGCTCCTCTGGACTCTCGGAGCTAGGAGAAGTGTTGATCTTCCAAAAATCATCGTCAGCCTGAAAATAAAAGTATGAGTACAAAGGTTATCAACTGTATCAAGTGGAAAAAACAAGGGTAAAGACGTCAAAATTGGATCTTCACCTTGGGGGCTGGGTTCTCGAGTGTGAAGGGCTCTAATCCGGCTATGTTCCGGATTACCTCAAGTTTTTCTGTCAGAAAACCCTTGATAGTTTTATGGGTGTCACCAGCCGCGAAGCTGTTGTCAGAGTACCGGAGCGGGTCTGTGGTTTGCCCCGAATACTCGCACATTAACTTTGTGCGGATGGAGTTGGGTTGAATCCGGAAATCGACCCAAGTTTTCACCAGGTTGAGCCCGATGAGACCTTGGGCCGTGAGAGTGGTGATTTTGGCTAGCAGAGGTTGAATTGCATCCCTGTCCGAGTCAGGGGCAAAGGCACTAAATTTCTCAGAGATGTCAAGAAGGCCCTCTGAGTAACCCGGCAGTTTCTTTTGGCCGGGTGGGGAAGTGTCTTGGCAGTAAAAGTACGAGAGCTGCCAGTGCTTGACGTGGGAGTTAAGGGTAAGGGGTGGCATCAGAGAATTCTTGCGGCGCTGGATAGAAACCCCGCCGCAAGCGAGAAGTGCTCCGTCACCGCTTTCGCGGCACGGTTTGCACTGGAAAAGCTCAACGAAAAGAGCCATACTTGGCGGAGTGCACAAGTATGACTCGGAAAGGACGATAAAGTGGGAGATATTTAACACAGAATTAGGACCTATGTCAAATATGCGAAGGCCATAGTGGCTCAGGACGTCGCGGAAGAAGGGGTGACCCGGAGGACGAAAGCCCCGAGTCACGAGCTCTACAAAGCATATTACCTCATCCTTTGCCGGTGTAGGCCGGGTCTCCTTACCCGGCACCCTCCACTGGATATCCTCTTGAGGGGGAAGAATTCCTAGCTCGACCAGTTCTTCTAACTTGGCCTTGGTGACCGTAGATCGCGCCCAGTTGGCGGATATGGAGTTGGTGGTCTTGGCCTTGGTCGGTGTTTTTCCCTGCTTCTTGGGAGCCATGTGGTTGACCTGCAAAGCACGAGGTAGAAGGATACAAGGAATAAGACACGGAAATTGTGAGCAGGCCGAGTATCGGTGGATGATATCGAGACATGGAAATTGCATACTATCCGGGTGTCACTCTGCAGAGTGAGGTTCGAATTATCCAGGTATCGAGCATCGTACTAAAAGTTACGGGGGTCTATGCATTGAAAGAGCTTTTGAGGATGATGAATGGTTGCATAGGCACTTATTGCGAATAAAAAGAACCGGAAAGGGGAGGATTTTCCGGGTGACAGAGATAAGGGCGGAAACTCTGAGTGGCCCGAGCCGAGATTGGAGATTCCGTTTTTAGATTTGCGGTAAAATTAACAAATGTGGGCGGTAGGAAAACGCAATAAAGTCCATATCTCACGTATTGGGTGAGCTAGAATGAATACAAGCGATCTAATTCGGCATGACCGGGAAAGTGACCGGCGGGTTGACCTAGATCTATGTTGAAGAAAATCAAGAAATTGCGGAGGCTAATTAACGGGTATGGGAGTCTTACTGGAGGAGATTGAAGTGAAGCTCGACGGAGGCAAATCGCGCAAGATTGATGCCCCTTTGCGATTCCCGACGGGCCGGTTGGGGGTTTGGCGGCGGATTTTGGCGGCGGTGCAGAGTGAGCTGTGGTGGAGCGCAGTCGCCGGCCAATAGGCTCCGGAGATGCGCGTGGGATTTCTGTGGCGGCGCTCTGTGAGATTGAGCACGGAGAAAGAAAGGAAGAGGAATGGGGGGAAGTGAGCCGTTGGGGTTAGGGTTACCCCTACGGGCATATTTATAACGGTTCATGTGGATAAGTTTGGTTCCGCGAGCGGGAACCGGGGATTGCGGAGTAACGGCTATTTTTTTGAATTTTACGAAATATGCTTTAAGTGTTGAACGTGATATATGGGCAGAAATAAGAAGGAGATATTCTTCATAATATCAAGGTCAATTATCGAGTAAAGTGCAGAATCTTGGCACTTTTATCAGGGTTTAGACCCGGAAAGCTAAGCCGGGTATTTGGAGAAGAACCGGGTTACCATATGGCCATCGTGGAATTGGGCCTAGCTACTTATCAAAGCATCTTAACCCGGCCTCCAAATATTTGTGAGATTGGTATTTTTGCAGGGAATAGCCAGCACTTCAAGGAAGAATCCGTGAAGCCCAAGCTATTCTGGGGACTACTGATGGAGGGATAATAACCCGGTAGGCCAACTCCAAGGCGTAATCCGGCCCCAAAGGACTCTGTGCAGGATTCGGCTAAGGATAAAGAAACTTCCGGAAGGCCCAAGTTTGTAGGCCTAGTAACCCGGAGTGTGGGTTACGGTAAAGGAAGGTTAGGGTTTGTATGCCGTGTCCGGGTAGGATCAGGGTGAGTCTTGGAGAACAAGCCGGGGGGTACGGGTGCTTTATAAACCGACCCCTAGGTCTAGTTGAGAGATCCAAGAACCCTAGCAATATCGCTTGATATCGAGCATCCCGTGTAACCCGAGAGTTGAGTTATTATATTAAGATCGGAGACTCGGCGACTTTGATTGCCGGCTACCAGATCGATTACCATCATGTTTTCCTCTGAGCTAAACCCTCTCCCAAACGCCTGTGTCGTCTTGCCCCAAGATCAGTTACCCCCGGTAACATCTGCCGTGATTATCCCACGACACCCTCCAAACCCTAGGTTTTTCCCCCTCCCCTCCTCAGCCGCCGCCAATTCCCCTCTCTTCCTCTCACCTCTCGGATTTCTTTCCCTCTGTACCATACCGAGATGGAGTGGCGGAAGCAGCCACCTTTACCGTCGAAATTCGTCGCCGTCGGTCCTCCTCGAACATGTACGGCTACCCCAGCACCACCACGGTGAGCTCTCCTTTCCATTCCACCCTTTTCCCATCTCGTTTGGCTGAGGAATCTTGCTCCCGTCGAGGTGTAGCTCCGTCAGCCATGGACGCCATGGTTGCACGTCTGCTGGAAGCGCTGCTCCTAACCGCGGCCCTCTCAGCCCGTGTTGGTACACGCCAACAGCAGCAGCGCGCCCACCGCAACCCCAGCACGCCTAGCTGCCCTTGCTGCCATCCGCGAGGTCGCCCCAACGTGCACGGATCGACGGCAGGCCGCCGGCCACCTCTGTTATCCCGATCGAGATGCAGTTGACAGAACCCGCGTTCAGTTTCAGGCTTTCCCGTCAAGACCACCTCAAAAACCCGCGCGATCATTACCTATCAGATCCGAGCGAGTACCACAGTGGTTAGGCAGTGTGTGCGCGCAAGCCCCCAAGGTCCTGGGTTTGATCCCCCCCAAACCACACCTTTTTTCTGGTTTTCCTTTTTCTGCCCAAATCTCAGCATTTCAGATCTGGCTCATTACTTCAAAAATCCATATCAATTTGAATATCACTCCATTTTGAATGATTCAAAATCCTGTGGATTCATAATTTTGTGCTCTTTCCAGTAATGTCAAATTTGCAACATGTTTCTGTAACAATTTTTGCACTAAATAATTAATTACTGAAAATGCAATAAAATTTGGAAACTTTGGAATTTCATAACTTTAGTTCTACTCATCCAAATCAAGCAAACTTGGTCTCTAAAAATTTGTCTTAACAAACTCTACACATTGGTATTTTATTTGGACACAATTGAATTAATTTTGAGCATGTTTCCCTCTGTTTACTAAAAATGGCAGAATAAGAATGATTATGGAAAATGGCATAATAAATTCATTAATAACCCAAAAAATTATGTTTGATATCTCAAAATGTTCAATGAAACCTTTGCTACATGTTTTCAACCTTTTCAATGCAATTTGTTACTGTTTTGAATATTTTAAATTGGTGCAATATTTGAATTCTTGTTTAATTCATTTAATTTTGCAAAAATCATAACTTGGGCATAAAAATTCCAAATTCCACAAACTAAATATGTTTTCCAATCAAATTTTCATGTAATTTCCAAATATAAATTTTGTTTGCTGTTTTGAATAATTTAAATTGCTGAAAACAACTGTTTCTTAATTATTGCATTTAAAATTGCCAAAATAATAACTTGCTCATTTTAAATCCAATTTCAACAAATGAAATATGTTTTCCATGCAAAATTAAACCACCTTTTCAAATATAAAATGTGTTTCATGTTTTGAATAATTAAAATTGGTTAAATGATTTAAACCTTGTTTAAATCATTTAATATTGTTAAATTCATAACTTGATCAAATTAAATTATTTTTGAACATGTAAAATATGTTTTCCAACCATAAAGTATGAACTTTTCAAATATGAATTTGCTTCAATGCTTTGAACAAATAAAAATTCAAATAAGTTCATGTTTGAATTAAATTCATTTAATTCTTGTTTAAACTTGCTTAATTCATAAGTAATCTATTTGAAATCCTTTTTCAACAAGTGAAACATGTAATCCACCCAAAATTTTGTGTTTTATTCAAATATAAACTTTGTTATCTATTTTGAACAATTAAAGTGGTGAAAACATCAAATGCTTGTGTAACACCTTTAAGTAACCAAAATTCCAAAACTTAATAAACAAATTTCCCAACTTGGTAAACCTTATTTCTACTTGTTTCTATTGTTGTTAATTTTCTGTTTTCATCATCCATGCATCATGCTAATCCACTTTCATATGATGCTTAGTTGTAAAACAATTAATTCAACCATAATTCATGGGCTTTCCATATGCAATCCAAATTGCATGTGGGTCCATTTAATCATGTTGTTATCTTGTCCACTAGTTTATTTTGATGCATCAATTAAATGGCCATGCATCATCCCATGTTTGTGCACTATGCCATGTTATTGATTGCTTATCTTTCTGCGTTGTCTGTTTGCTCCTTCCCGGATACACGACGACGTTGAGACCGACGATACTTACGACACCCCTTCTAAGGATCTAGCTCAGTACCAGGCTACTGGGTTTGCAGGCAAGTATTCACTCACATGAACCATCATGTTCTTTTCAACATTGGATACCGATACTTTTCTGTTGCCTATTCTGCTAGCCCTATGAATAGTTGCTTCTGTTACGAACCTATCACATGTATCCTTTAACCCTGATATTGCCTCACCTCCATACCTATAACCTTTTGCTTGTTGCCCGTGTCTTACTAGCATGCTTAGGGTTGTTTTGCTCGAGTCTGTTACCCGTTACTTTCTGTTACTATTTCATTAAGTTCTGGGGGCTCGATGTTTAATCAATCAATCATGCTAATGTTATTATTAATAATAAATTTGATGATAAGGCACCGGCAGGAGGCCCTGTGTGGTTTTGAGGCCTGCTAGTGTCGACCCTAATAGGAAAAGGGTCTTGTCTACTGATCCATGATGAGCGCACTACCCGCATGTGGGAAGCGAGTATGGGCGCCCCCCTCAATTTGATTCGATTCGCATCTCGTCCAAATCGCCCCATTTAGTTCGTGTTTTCCATTTGCCGCATGCATGTTTTTGCGAGCCCACGCCAGGGTGGAACTTTTGTAGTCGGCATATAGGGGGACACGTTCTTAGAGTGCTATGAGGGTCCCTTTTCTTCGGGGCTCGATTAGCCGTGCGCCCAAGGTGCTTTGGGCTTGATGCGAAGAAGAGTTGAGTTGTGTAGAGTGCCCCGCTTGGTGGGAGGCATCCCATCTGGCGGGTTATTCTTGCGTGTACGGCCAAATTGGTGCAACCCTGCAGGGATAAATCTTCTCGAGAAGTCGTGTTTTCCGCGGTTATGGACTACTTGGTGAAAGTACTGGCTAACAAGTACTCAGGACAACTTAAACCTAATGATTAACAATCTTACATCCAATGATTAACAACTTGACTAGTAATAGGCTTATTGACACAATAATCTGAACCATCATTAATCCAACTGTGTGAGTTATCCTCGGATTGCTTCTTTGGATAAGGGGCGAGATCCAGGATGGGTTTTTGGAGTTAGCTATAGTTGGTTACGATACGCGATCTTATCTCCTTTCTGTTAGCCGGAAGTGGTAGTACCTCTGTAGTTGGTTAGAGCAGCCAGTTGCAGCATCTTTTATATCCCCTTCCCTCCGTTGAACCCAAAGCATCTGTGCTTGGTGTTGACGGGTTACACTTTGGTGAATTGTGAGTCTTGCTTGCCATTACGTTTATGTACTGACCTCTTTGGGGCTGTGGTTTCCGCAGACGACGTTTCCGAGGATCTACATGGTGGCTACTACGTGAAGTATGACGAGACTGCTGACGAGTAGATAGCGGACCCGGGCAGGATCCGAGACTTCGTGGATAGGCCCCGTCTTTTCGTTTCCGGCCTCTTAGGCCTATTTGGTTCTTGTCTGTACTCAGACATGTTGAATGCTTCCGCTGTGATGTAATGATGTATTGTTGGGACATGTGTCCTCTGGATGATTGTATTTGCTATCTCTGCTCTAGGGAGAGCTATTTGCAACTTATTTCCATCTTTTGTATCGTAGAGATCTGTTGTGATATCACTTGTTCCAATGCCGTTGACGTACCATGTGTGTATGTTTTGAAGTACGTCAACGGAAGTAGCTGGATTTCTACGGGATGGTTTGCGCAGACGATGAACAGTACGAGAATGGTTGTCACACGTTTACGTGTTGGCCTGCTCATATTGAGATGCGGGTGCCGGTATGCCCCGTAAGCCATTTCTCTACTGTTTAGCGGGCTGTGAGTATCCCCTAGAAGTCCGGGTGCGACAATGGAGTCCTAGTAGGCTACTCCCCCAAAGTCGGTTTGATCCGCTATATAAGGAGGGGGCGCCTTAAAGAGAATGGTGCATCCTTGTGTTGTTTTGTTAATTAATGAAAATCCTTATTGACCAATGTTTGTAGTGAGATATTGTTGTAAGTTTGTCCATAGGAATCACTTGAACTCCGTATGTTGGACTCAAGGCTGGATTCCATCAAGACCATTGCTTATAATGAATATATTTGATATGATCAAGAATAAGAATGGTCATGGATAGTATTGGGCATATTGCAAGTATATATTGAAGAAGAAGTTTGTGTGAACATTTATATTTACCTTCAATACATCATCATTATAAAGAAAGAGGAGAAGATAGATGGTTGATCAATTCAAAGTGTAAATAATGGATTTAAGATTTATCAAAACATAGAGATAAATGGTGTAAAGAATGGGATCATGCAATCTCGTGGAACGGCAAGAATTTGTACATATAGCTTTGTAAACTAACCCATGCTACGTGTGTGTATAGTATCTTTTTAGGGTTATGTATCTTCCCATAGGCTTTCACCAAAATAGATATTTTATATAGCCCATGGAGGATGAGTGGTGATCCTCATCAAGGGAGTGATGTGCAAGATCAAGATGAGCATCAAGAAGAGTTCATATGATTTAAGCTTACCACATATATTGAAATTATGATCAAGTGGAGATGGACATGATATAAGCTCTCCATTAATTTATGGGGGAGCAATTTACAAGTCTTCACCAAGCGAAGCACAATCAGGAAATATGGTCCAACTTGACGAGGATTAATATCGTCATCATGTAGATCGACTAGAATGCGCAAGGAAAAGGTATTACCTTGATAGGGTTTATATTTTACCGGTCTCATGATATTAGTTGGGAGACTGGGTTATAAGGTAGATAAGAGTTTTATCAAGAGGGTTCTCGATCGAGTCTTGATAGTATCGTTCGCAGGGAGATAAAAACATTTGCATCCTTGACATCATATTTTTTGGTTCTTATATTGGCCTTTATGTATGTGAAGTTTTGCTTCTTGTCGTGTTCTTCATGAAAATCCCAAGTTTATCAAAAATGGATTTTGTATGGAAAACATGTTGGGTTGTGATGTTGAAGGTTTTAGCAGTTTCTCTCTTGTATAGAGGTCTAACATTTCCCCATTTGGTTTTACCTTACCTTGCTGTAATATGATGTTTCTCTACATGCTCTTCTATATCTCATTATTTTGAATCCAACGAGCTTGGTTCCGGCATTTCTGCAGTTTTAGTGGGGTCGGCAATAGCGACCATGGGGCCAAAAGTACCGAACCAAGTGTTAGGGACAGAGTTAGTTCAAATTTCGTTCACGTGCATTATATCTTTATAAGAAATTAGAATAAATTTAAAGTTTAAATTTATATTTGAGTGATTAAACTTTAATTTTTTTTTTTGGAGCCACCGCTAGGGGATCCGTACCCCGACGCTCCAAAAGGGGCCTCCCTTTGGTGATGCGAACACTTTATGGAGATTCAAACCTTCTTGAAAACTTTGTCTTTTTCTTCGAGCAACAGAGATGAGTTCTGGCTTTTCATTAAAATGAGAATTAGCCATCTCATGAGGAAAGATGGCCGAAAAATGGAGGGGTCCTTCTCCCCCTGGTCTTGTTGCTTTTCTATTCTAAGAGCCATGTTGCTGATGTTGACTTGAGGTCTACTCATGAAACAAGCCAGAAGTTGTACTCGTTTGCAGGATTGCATTCTTCCTGAATATGCACAATGAAGCATTAAAGGCTCTAAGATACCCCATGAACTCTCACAAGGAAAACACTAATAATGAGAAAATATTTTGGAAACACCTTATTCTTCTTGCGATAATTTTTTTAATGAAGGGAATATATTAATATCATAAAGATACCAATTACACCAATCCTTCGGACCAACAAGGATGCACACACAAACGAAAAAAGAGAGAAAACCAAAAACAGCGACCTCATCGCAATGATTAAACACTCGCGCCAACCACACTCTAACCACCACCAACGACATCACTCGGACCGTAAAAGAGGTTCTCCAAAGAGACGTCTCTAAGAAGGAAACAATACATAAGCGTTGTCGTTGATCGATCAATGATCTTGAGTTTTCACCCTAGAGAAATACCGGGATCCCAAAACAATGCCTTCAGCAAGGCAATTGCTAGGTACAACCAATGAAGGCCAGATTTTGGGATTTCATCCTGAAAATCGCGGCTTGGAACTCGAGATGCAACATTAGAATGTTTTCCACCTGTGTTGCCACCCCCTCTGCCAAGGCCGCTGCTGCAAGTCCTCAACACCCGACACACAGACAAATCTGTGCTGCAAGTCTTCATCGCAACTAAAACTCCTATCCGACATCATAAGTCTCTGATCGCAGCCACCATGACTTTCTTCACCACTGCAATGCCAAGGAAATCTATTTAGACATGTCCCATGACACTTGAAAGACAACGAATCTTCGTGTCTTTCCCTCATGAAGCCTCTCTGTTCGAAGATAAGGGCGTGCACGATCGAATCAATTCTGATATAGATATACATGTCATCATGCACCAAACATTAGAGATCTACGAGGGGAACACCAAAACTCTTCGGCAGCCAGATCGCGGAGGTTGGCATGAAGCATATCGACGATTTGGCACTCGAAGAACATTAGTGTCAACCACCTTTATTCAGTCCGAGCCAGTAGCCCCCACAGAACCAGCCGGCTGTAGAGGAGAAGACGAACCAGACCGATGCCGTCCCTGTTGGATCCAACGCAGATTAGGCATGTGCAGTCGTGATACGTCTCAAACGTATCCATAATTTCTGATATTCCATGTTGTTCTCATGTCATATACTACATGTTTCTTATACACTTTGTCATTTTTATGGATTTTCTGAGACTAACCTATTGACAAGATGCCACATAGCCAGTTCTAGTTTTATGTTGTTTTTAGTTCCAGAAAAGTTGTTCTGGAAATATTCTCGGAATTGGACGAAACAAAACCCAGAAGTCTTAGAAAGTCGTCACGTGCACGGAGTCCGGAGGAGACCCGGAGGGGGCCTCGGGGTCCCCACACCATGAGGCGGCGCCCCCCCCCCCTCTGGCCGCACCCAGGGGTGGTGTGGGCCCCTTGGCTGCCCACCGACGTTGCCCTCTCGCCTATTTATACCCCTCGGAGGGTTAGCCCTAAAGATACGGGCATTTTCCACCAAAAACATCTGCGGCCGCCGTCCTCGTCAACCCTAGTTCGGGAGGGTTCTCGAACTCTCCCCAGCACCCTGTCGGGAGGGAGAATCATCACCGAGGGCTCTACATCACCATGCATGCCTCCGGAGTGATGCGTGAGTAGTTCATCCCTGGACTACAGGTCCATAGCAGTAGCTAGATGGTTGTTCTCTCCTCTTTATTCCTCATGTTTAGATCTTGTGAGCTGCCCTACATGATCAAGATCATTTTATTGTAATACTACATGTTGTATTTGTTGGGATCCGATGAATATTGAATGCCATGTCTCTTGATTATCAATCAATCATGTTTTATTCATGTGTATGTTATTTATGATCTTGCATGCTCTCCGTTGTTAGTAGATGCTCTGGCCAAGTAAATGCTAGTGACTCCAAGAGGGAGTATTTATGCTCGATAGTGGGTTCATGCCTCCCTTGCATTTGTGATCGAGTGACAGAAACATGACGAATGGGGGGTGTGTTGTTGCCGTTAGGGAGAAAAGAACAATGCTTTTTCTAAGGATAATTTTATTGTTTATATTACACACTTTGCTTAATGCAATTATGTGTCGCTTGCAACTTAATACCCAAAGTTTGCTCGGATGACACTCTGAGGATAGATTATTAGTCATAGATGCAGTTGGATAATGATCTATGTATCTTGTTGTAATGTCCGCATGAATCACATAGTAACCATCATGTCATGCATATGCAGTACGGTGCAGCCTTTGTATCTGTCAATTGTCCTATAGATCAGATCGCATCTACACATAGTGTGCTCTGATACGTTGCAAAATTAAAAAAATCTACCCTACGTAACCATCAAGATCACTATGTAGATAATGACGCATGTCCATACATGCAATGATCCAGTAAGACGACTCACCGACGGCGGAAGATCGACGCAGTCGTAGTAGAATTCCGAACAATCGTAGATTCTCACAACTAGTCCTATTTGTAAGGATGTCGCTAATCTTACTTTGTCAAGGATCACATGTGTAATCTCTCTTATGGTGTGCATGTGTACGCTCATGTCAACCCGCCAGCGCTCTGCCATCTAGGACTCGGCACCGACGAAGAGAGACAATCTTTCGGCGTCGCTAATTGATAGATCTGATCAATTGTGATTAGAGCTATATTATTCTTAAAGTTATCAAAACATGAGAGAAAGGAGATATTAGAGCTCAATCTAATCGTGAGAGGACACCTCAAAACCCTGATTAGAAGAATCTTTAACTCAATTAGAGGGGATCTAATTAGATAGTCTAATTAGATGCGCTAATTCTACTACACAGAGAGAGCCTTGAGAGTCAATTAATGTGTTTTGGTTCAAGGGCATGGGGTCCTTTTACAGGTGGAGGAGGGGGAAACCTTCCTTGGGGGGAGCGAGTCTATCCCCTAATCCGCACCAAGGAGGTGTCCGCACCCCCTCGCATATATGGTTTGGTAATGTGGGTACGTAGTGGGATAACAAGAGTTCGGACTAAAATTTAGCAATAGGGCTAAGAGGTGTTGACCATAAGAGTTTTGCAGGTTGGGGATATTTAATACAAAATTTATAGTGGTATACCATGTTTAAGTGGCATCAGTGTATCTCACTTGGGCACTCAATGAAGTTGTTTCCATGTCTCGTCTTTTTTCTTCTGACCCTTTACCATTCAAAGTGTGAATGTACTATGTGCTTCAACTTGGCATCAATTTTCCGACCCTTTACCAACTTCATGTTAGAATTTCCGTTCTTAACGATATTACTTAGGTAGCTCCAATTTGTAGAGAACTTAGTTTGCAACGATAAACATGAAGGACAACTAGGAGAAAATAGAAGTTCAGATAGCAGAACCTATATTCCTTTAAATATATTACAATGAGCTTGATCTATGATATGTATGATCAGCAGAAACAATTACCGATTTATTCTATGATACATAAAGCATTAATTACTAGAGTTGTAGATACTTGGATAGTTTGACTTCAACATAGCCTAAGTTTTCGAGAATTAAACAAGCCTAAAATACAAATCATCTACAAGAATTTAACATGTAGAATTAAAATATAAGATCTCGATAAACTTTCAGCATAGTTGGCCTTTTTTGGGGTCAAGGAAGTAGGCAGTCAAATGCCACGGAGATGCACCGCCTTACGTCTTTGCCTCTTTGATTTCAGGTTGTGGAAGTTGCTTATCTAAAATTTCTTCCGGGAGAAATTTATCTCCCAGTGAAGAAAGAAAATCTTGCACTTCTTCTGGACGCTTGCCCATCAACACCTCAAGCACCACAACACCAAAGCTATATACATCACATTTCTCTGTAACTACAGATGTGTAGGAAAATTCTGCATCCACCGTAGGAATATAAGAATTAGGAGTATGCATTAGTATAGAGCTGTCCCAGTAACACAATTTACTAGGATATTAGTATGGTACTGAATAAACATACCAGGTTCTATATAGCCATAGGTCCCTAATAGCGCACTCCAATTTGATGAATCAGGCTTTAGAATTCTTGCAATACCGAAATCTGAGACAAATGCTCTGTAGTCAGCATCTAGTAAGATGTTCTTTCTTGTGATGTCTCGATGAATTATCGGCGGGTGAACATCATGATGGAGATATGTGATAGCTTGAGCAACATCTCTTATGAGAGTTGTTCTTCTTTGCCAATGGAACTAGATTGCTAGTTCTTCATTGCTTAATATAGAAGCTAGATTTCCTCTCTCTATAAACTGACATACAAGGAACCGATACCGGGGATGAGAACAATATCCATACAGCTTGATGATACTACGTTGGCGAATTTTACTCAACATTTTTATCTCATGTTGGAATCTTTCTTCATGTGCTTCTTCATCTGCTGCGTGGAGTTTCTTTACTGCAACCACTTGTTCTTCTCGAAGTTCTGCTTTATAAACACTACCAGACGATCCCTCTCCAATACAATGCTTTTCATCGAAATTGTTAGTTGCATGGATGATATCCTCAAATGCCATTCTACCATCAAAGTTCCATACAGATAATAAATCCCCTTTGCTCACAATCGCAGTGTTTTGAGACACTTTATTGCGGAAAATCATAAGTGCGATAAGACCTGCTGCTATTGATATAATAATGAGAAATGCAGAAACATTGACTGCTAATATGATTTTTTGATGATTCCACCTATGATCCGCTTGGGGCATACAAGGTGACATGTCAATAAGATCTCCACAAAGACCTTTGTTGTGGAGAAACCACTCAGTTGATGCATTGTGGATCCCTTTTGGGACAGGGCCTTCGAGGAAGTTGTATGACACATCGAATATCGACAAGCTTTGCATCCTTGACATGGAGACAGGGATGGCACCACTGAATTGATTGTGTGAGAATTTTACATACATCAGCATCTCTAGTTTGCTAAGTTCTGGTGGTATTTCTCCATTGAGACTATTCATACTAAGATCAAGAATTGTTTGCATGGAAGCTAAATGGCCCAAACTAACCAAAAGACTGCCACTAAGACTGTTGTTAGCCATGTGTATTACTTGCAGTTTCACACAATTTCCAATTGCTTGTGGTATTTTACCACTCAGCCGATTGTTTGAGAAATCAAGCATTTCAAGATTTCTAAGTTGGCCGATTTGCTTAGGAATCAGGCCAGTTAGTTGATTGTTCCGTAAATCCATCCAGTACAAGTTGACTAAATTTCCAATTTCTGGTGGTATCTCACTGGTCAACCTATTAAAACTCAGTTTGAGCATCACAAGATTTTTTAGCTCCCCAAAATCAGAAGGTATACCGCCTGCTATCATGTTGTGTGCAAAATTAATATATGTCAAGTTGTGACATGAGCCCCAGTTTGGCGAGAGCCGGCCAATGAACCGATTTGACGGTAATCTAATGCTTTTGAGATGTGGATACTCCCCAAATGCTTCATTTATGTCTCCCTCAATTTAATTATTGGAGATCCCAAGGGCTCTTAGTGAACTGCAGTCCCTCAAACCTTTTGGGATAGGACCATCCAGATTGTTTTCGGAAATTACGAGAACCTGTAGCGTTTTACTTTGGCACATGTCTGGCAAGTGTCATGTTAACTGGTTTTCTGCCAGCTCAATGTGGACCAGATTGGTAAGGTTGAAGAGTGACGAAGGCAAAGGGCCAGAGAGCTGATTGTTGAACATTTGCATTGTTTTCATGCTTGACAATTTTCCCAATTCGGTCGGTAATTCCTCGAAGAGATTATTGCTATCTATGCTTATCCAACTGAGTGAAGACATGTTCCCAATACTTGGCGGCACTTATCCAACAATGTTATTATAGGAGAGGT
This sequence comes from Alopecurus myosuroides, assembly GCA_028641055.1. Lineage (NCBI taxonomy): Eukaryota > Viridiplantae > Streptophyta > Magnoliopsida > Poales > Poaceae > Alopecurus > Alopecurus myosuroides. The sequence continues at coordinate 306,380,537 of CM054063.1, read as the reverse complement.
CAAGGACTTCTATATTCAAGAGTTCTCCAAACTCCGGAGGGATGGACCCAGTTATATGGTTATCTCAAAGATAAAAAGAGGTCAGTGAAGTAAGATTGTTGCCGAGGGAAGGCGGAAGTGTGCCAGTCAAGTTGTTTACCGCAAAGGATAATTCCTGCATGGTATGGATGTTTCCTAGCTCTTCAGGTATGGATCCTGACAGACGATTATTAGAAAGGTCCAGGGAGTTTAGGTATGTGAGGTTTGCAATGGCGGAAGGTATATCACCAAAAAGGATATTGAAGCTCAAATCCATTTTTCTCATGCTCCGAAGCTATCCAAGGTGCCATGGGATGTTACCCGAGAGCCTATTTCCAGGAAGAGAAAGAAAAGCCAGTCTGGAGAGATTACCCAAGGGATGGGGGATTTGGCCAGATATATTGTTGTTGGAGAGGTCCATGTGTGTGAGCCACCCAAGGTTGCAAATTGCTGCAGGTATGTGCCCGTTGAGCTGATCACCAGAGAAGTTGAGGCGGGAAAGCACCGAGAGAGAGCTGGTGCCAGAAGGAATGGCACCAGAGAGACCATAATTGTTGCTGAGGTCGAGGTTGAGGAGGTAAGGGAGTGACCGAAAGTTGAGGGTATGCAGTTGCCCTACAATGCCAGCACCACGGAGGGAAATCCCTCGGATTACCTTCACCGTGGTTCCTACTTGTGACCGAGTGTCACGGAAGGTGATGCCCGTCCAGTTACACGGGTACATGCCGACGTCTCTCCAGGTTCCCAGATGGTGCTTGGAGGAGTACCTGAGGGATGATTTCCAGCGGAGAAGCGTCGCGGCCTGAGCTTTCAGCGAAGTGCCTCCCTCGGCTTGCCGGGGAGTAAGGAGCAGCAGTACCAGCAGCAGGGCTAACGAGAGGACCAGGCGACACGGCAGCGCCGGGTGTAGCGCCGGATAAGCCATGATCGACCTCTCAGGCTCTCAGCTGGTACGTACGAACTAGGACTGCATGCATATAGAGAATGATCGTGTAAACTGGACCACTCTTCTTGGTTCTGGAAGCAAAATTAATACGCGCACAAAGCCAAAAATGATAATAGTTCAGTGAGACAAGGAGTAGCGTACGTCCGGCAGCTGTCGGGGAAGCAGAAAATGCGCGAGGGGTCTGTTGCTCGTTGGTTTTGCCGGCCGAGTGGTGGTATGTTCAGCTGAATAGCTGATTCAAGGTGGTGCAGCCGTGCAGGGGTTTAAAAAGACATTGACAGCGGCCTAAGTGCAAGGTGGGTACAAGACAATAAATGTTTATCGCACCTAATTAAACACGTACATCGATGATCTTGACTCTGCCCAACACTTTTGATCACTGCAAGGGTGGGTACAATACAATCAATGTTTATCGCTCTGATTGAACATCAATGTTTATGACCTTGAATAACTCGACAGTTTTTAGTACTGACAAATATCATGCACGTAGATGGGCCGTGGTTGGTTGCTTTATCACCCTAAACCACTTTGAGACGTTCTTTACTAAAGTTTCATCGGTTTTTCTCGACGGTAAGAGATAATTTATTGACCAAACAAGGTGGGCACAATCAGTGTTTCTCACATGGCTGATTTATAAAGGTGAGCCGTGTTTCTCGTTTCAGAGGGAAGTAGTCCCTCTGTTTTAAAATGTTAGCCTTTAGCTTGCTAGAAAAAACTTACATGGTGTAGCATATATACGGAATAAGTATTAATATTTATCATATGCATATGTATTTCTCTTATGCATCACGTTCTTGTAAGTAACACATAGTATAGATATGCATATTTTCTTGAAGGTGTAATATTGACCTTTGTTTTCTAGGTAACTTATTGTATTGTTAGGTGCGGAGGGTGATGACACCAACCCGACAAAGCCATGCGTGATAGATCGGTTATCGTGTGCTCCTCCACGTGGATCTGCAACTCTATTCATATTTCATATTTATCATTCTGCGCATCGAGCACGGAAAAAACATTATCAGAATGTCATATCTACATGGTGCCTACATGCTACTATTTGTACCCAATTTATCATAGGAAAAACAAATGAATCTCTTCAAATGGCGAGGTAGGATCCCACAAAACGTGTTGGCCGATTTATCATCCTAAAGCACCTTGAGACGTTCTTTAGTGAACTTTCATTGTTTTGTTTTGCACGAAAAGGGAGAACCTATTGACCAGCTAGGTGGGTACAATCAGTGTTTATTGCTTCGACGATTCCTAAACACGAGGGCATCGTGTTTATCGTGTCATAAGTAATAAGTATTTATTTTTATCATATGCATATTTCTTTCTCTTATTTATCATGTTCTTCTATGTAAAACTTAGTTGACGGCTAAGCAGAGATTTGAGAGAATGAGAGAAGGGAAATGAAACCACACGTTAATACATTCACGTAAATGTAGACAACCAGACAACGCCGCGTCCCCAATGTTCTTTCACTTGACTTAGAGGCCGCTGAGGTCTCGTCATCCTTCTTGCCGTACAACGAGGAGTACGATGCGCTCCATGAAAGTGCCACCATACAGGGTGGCCAACCGTCAATCCGGGTTTGCTTATCCTAGTGCCTTGGTGAGCATGGAGATGGTCAGGTTATTAATTTTGCACCGGTTAATTTTCGTTTTTCGCGAAAACGCAAAAACTTTGCGTTTCATTGCATTGATAGAAAATAAGAGTTTTACATGCTTAAAGAAGAGAAAACACCACACCCTACAGCACGACCAAGTAGAGTCTAACGACTACAACTCACTGCGATCAATGAGTGTAGTATGCATTCCACAACTGGCTAGTCCGAAGACCGCCACCACCGACAACAAAACTACGAAACAATAGAGCCCGTCGAAAGCTGAGTAACATCGCCGCGTCTCGACCGACGCTGGTCACCTCCAAAGATCGACAGCTCGAACTTAACTTTCCTTGTCGACGCACCCTCCACTCTTGATGCCAAAAGAGGTGGCAAGTAGATGGTGGGTCTTGGCCGGTCCCGAGAGAGGAATCTTCTTGTACTCACCGACAACAGCATGCATTGCGCCTCTGAAACTTCAACCTTGGACGACGGCGAGCACCGGAGTATAGAAACAAGGAACCTCACGCCGTGTCTCCAAACGCGATGCTCCAAATAGAGAGACAATGCCAAAACGTCGCCATCACGCCGATCCAAATGAATCTAGGTTTTCACCCAGAGACATCAACCAACTGGAGAGAGGGCGAGGGAGATGTGGACACACCTCGGCGATGCCTCCAGGGAGGGGAATGGCGCCCAAGGGCATCATCGCCGCTGGCACCGACCGAAGACGGGCAAGACTTTCGTTAGTATGGCAACCCATCTCCCACCCTTCCCGCCGGATTGGTATAGTTGCCCTTGTCTTACACACCGCCGTTGTCGCAGCTCCACGCCGTCGTAGCCAACCATGGTGGCCGAGAAGGCGCCGCCACCATTCGTGCGTCGCTGCCACCTACCACCCGCACGTGTTGGCCGAAGCTGCCACGACGGGTAAGCACCCAGGGCGCGCCAAGGTGCGGCCTTTCTTCCCCGTCTATGCAAGGACCGTTGATGCCGATTCATCTGGGAGAGGGTGAGCCCGCAGCTTGCCACCCATGGTGGCCCTGCTGCCCCGCCGCAGCGCGCGTCGAACGCCCACCGCAGCCATTGCCAACCAGAGTGGTAGTGAGGCGCGCTAGCAACGACGCCGATGTGTGCGGCTGGAAGGGGTGGGGTGGGAGGAGTGGGAAATGTCGACCGTCGCCACTAGGAGACAGCCCGAAGACATGCCTCGTCGTTAAGAGGGGTTTTAGGGTCAAACCACCACGGCGCCCCCAGAGTACACCGCACACATGGCCGAGACCAGCCGGGCCTAGATAGGGCCCTCGCTCCTCTGCCGCGCATCGAGCCATCCCTCCCCGCAGCAGTCTCGTCGAACCACCAACCACCTCCGGTCCGTCCCCGGCCGACGTCGCCGGCAGTCCACTGAGCTGGGCTCGCAATCTCGATCCAAGCAACAGCTCCCAACTTCATGCCCACCAGGAAGGGAGAGACGCCCCGCCGTCACCTTCCTTGGGGCGCGCCACGGCTTTGCTGGCGACCCCTGGCGGAGGCGCAGGGGAGGAGAGGTGGGGGGCCTGGAGGCCGGCGGCTAAGGTTTCCACATGCCCCCAGAGGAGGGCGACGCGCGGCACCAGTTGTTTTTCTTGATAAATACTCTAGATACATCCATTTCAAAGTCATCTAATATAGAACGGAGGGAGTACTATATATGAGATGCATTTGGGAGCCTTTTCTTAATGGAAAAAAAATGACTCGGGAATCCGGATCCTTGGAGAGACCCTAAAAGTCGGAAGAGATTGTTTTTGTTTTTTACGGCGGAAGTTCTTTTGTCAAATGATTTCGAAACGTGTCCGTTCCAAATATTTGGACATATCAAATCAGTAGCGAAACCCAACACGGGCATGGGGGACGGGCGCCGACGCCGCCGCCACCGCAAGAATGCTCGGAGGAGAGCCGCGCTGGCAGCCAAGATTGACGCCGTCCCAGACGAGCTTTTTGAGCTGGTGTTCCTGCGCCTCCCCTTGGCCGTAAACCTCGTCCGCGCCGCGTGCACGTGCAAGCGCTGGAGACGCATCATCGCGGCGGACGACGGACGCCTGATCCGTTCCCTCCACGGCGCGCCGTCCTCCCACTTCGTCGGCTACTACGGCGTTTGGAACCTTATCTTCATCCGCTTCAATTGCCCTTCGCCGTGGGCGGACATCATCTCCGCGAGGACCCTCGAGCTTGACTTCCTCCCTCGGCCGGAATCCAGCGATTTCTGCTGGGACCTTGCCGAAACTCGGGGCGGCCTCCTGCTACTCCTGCCCTTCGTCAAGGCGAGCGACTGTCCTATATATTGTCGACCTTCTCGATCTCGACGGTCGCTGGCGACGCCATTACATCTCGTGGTCTGCGATCCCCTGGCACGGCGCTACAAGATGATCCCGCTTCCTGCATGGTTCCACGGAGGCAGCTGCTTGGGCGCCTTCCTCCGCGATGGAGAGGACGCCGGCGCGCCAACATGCAGCCTGTCAAACTTCAGGGTGACGTGCGTGCTCTATGCCGATTGCATCGCCAGTGCCTGCGCGTTCTCGTCCGCCGGCGGCGGCCGCTGGACCTCGAGCGCGGTCACACGAGGGCAGGACTACAGGGTAGCCAACGGGGCCAACATCCTCTTTGGAGGGCGCGCCGACGACGGGTCCATCGCCTACTGGACAATGGAAGGTGTCCCCAATGTTCTTTCTCTTGACATAGAGGCCGCCGAGCTCTCGTCGTCCTTCCTGCCGGACAGGGAGGAGTACGATGCGCTCCGTGAAAAGTGCCACGTGCAGGTGCTAATGAAACCCTACCGGCTGTCGTGGCCACCTACGATCCGGGCTTGCTTATCCTAGCTGCCTTGGCGAGCATGGAGATGGCCAGGTTGTTAATTCCTTTGTGGTTTGGTGATCAGGCTAGAGCCACTCAGCCACTCATAGTTATGTGTAGGCATAAGTGGCAAACAATTTCAGTTTTAATCGTTTACTACTTCGTTTAAACATTTATCTCGTTCAAAATATAGTTCCAGGGAAGTTCACACTAGGATTGGTTGCCTTTCTGCATGTCACAAAAGCTATACAGCAGCAGGTGTCTTTTGACTCAAGTGAGTGCCATAGAAGCTCGATGGTCATTGTAGCTCTCACATGCAGAATTTCGTTGCTTTCAGCTGCAGATACAAGTCCCAGAAAAGTAGATTAAAATGACAAGAATAATGAAAAAACAACCAATGCATGATTGTGTCATGAAGGAAACCATCTTGAGAAGTTCTCTCTGAAAAATCCTGCCGATGTTCGACGCCTTCATGGCACTGAGTCTTTCTTCAGTCTGCGTTGTTGGCATGGGCAGAGTGCTAGCCGGAATTAATTGGAGATAGTGATAAATTTCTTTACCTGGACTTATTAAGGTGACCACTCTGTAACACATACAGTGCCACTAATGTTGATGATAGAATGGAGGATTTTTTTTTTCTCTTGCGACTAAATACCATGATGACAGTCTGTTCTTCTGGACTTCGCTGTGATGAGCTAAGCTATTATTTAGTCAAAATTCTGGAAATTTTACTTTTTGATTACATGGACAATATCTACTCTAGTAAAAACCTTTCAAATGATCGATTTCATCCTTTTACTCCTTTGATATCCTCTCTTTGATATCTTCAATACTAGTCTAGTTAATGAGTGAGCTTTCATCCCAAGTTCACTATATTGTGCGACTTTTAACATACAACAGTAATTCAAGAAAAGTTGTGCTGAATTTCTTCAAAGAAGGTATTCAGGCATTTGTACAGGTTTATTCACCCTAAGTGAAATATATTGTGTACCTCCGAACAAAGGATGCATACCAAAAAGAAAAAGTGTACCTTGACCCTGCAATCCTAGCCAGCGTAGCGCGAGTATTTTCAGAAAAGTGACACTATTTAGAACCCAGCAATCCCACAGTAGGGTCTCAAAGGCAAAGGAAAACAGCTATTCCTTGTCTGGAGATAACACGTCCAAATTTTGTAGTATTAATGATCAAAGTATGTGATCAGATACATGGAAGGGCAGAGAACAACCGATAATAGCAAGTTTGGCATATTAATGAATCTTCCACCGCGATATTGTAGTCAATAGTTCATCACTTTGTTTTAACCTCTGAAATGGCGTCTGAGCAGGCCTGAGGCACACATACAAGACATGTGTGCGAGTAAACAGCTTGCAAATAGTAATACAATGTCACAGAAAAGAAGACGAGAGAAAAAAGTTGCACATTTAGCATAGTACATATCTGGAAAACCACCCTACGTATTGTTTTTCTCGACATGTTTCAAGAACTTGACAAGTTAAGCAACAACGGCGCGTGTTTTAAATTAAAATCTGCTCAAATATAGTAACTCATGTATATCTAACATGAACAAATAATAGTTAAACTGGAACAAGAAGGATCCGGAGCTATTTCAGTCGGTGGTGGACTGTGCTAAGGGCATCTCCAGCCGTCCCCCCAGCCCCCCCCCCCCCCCCCCCCCCCCAAGGACGCGAATTAGCGCCGTTTTTCTACCAGCCGGCCCCCTCAGAACCCCAAATAGCGTCGTTTCGGCGGAAATTAGCGCCGTCGCATCCAGGCGGAACCCAGCCCATTGGGTTCGGCTTGGGGGGGCGGCGGCGAAAGGGAAAGCGCGCGTGGGCCAGCGCTGTCGGCGAGGCAACACCATTTCCCCCCACTTTCCCCACCCCGACTCGCCTTTTCTTCTCGCTCGACTCGCCGTCGCCACCCCGTTCGCCACCCCCACGTCGCCGCCGTCGGCCGCCATCACACGCGAGCGACGAGGCAAACCACCGCCGTCTAGCTCCACCACGCCGTCGCCGCCGTTTACTCGCGCCTCCGCCGCGGGGGAGGTTGTGCTCGGCGAAACGCGTCCACCGCCCGCCAAGTGTTCGACGTTCTGTCCGAGCCATGGACTCCGACGAGGAAGATCAGGCCGCCATCGACGACGAGGAACACTTGCTGATACTGAGCAGTCTGGCCGGCTTGCAGGCCCAGAACGCCCAGCCGCGTCGTGCTGGATCGAAACCCGGTCGCCGCAAGAGCAAGCCGAGGCAGCGGTACGAGGGCTACTGCATCCTCTACTCCAACTACTTCGCCGAGGATCCCACCAATGACGAGAAGGTGTTCCGGCGTCGTTTCAGGATGAAACGCAAGCTCTTCCTCAAGATCATGCATGCCATCCGGGAGTTCGACACCTACTTCAAGTTGAAGAAGGACTGCACCGGCACGGTAGGCTTTACCTATATTCAGAAGTGCACGATGGCCATGAGGTGCTTGCATACGACGCTCCCGCAGATGCACAAGATGACTACCTGCGCATTAGCGAGTCCATGACCCTTGAGTGCTTGAACAAGTTCTGTCGGGCAGTGGTTGCAGTTTTTGGCCCAACATACCTGCGATCACCCAATGCGCAAGACACTGCTCGTCTCCTCGCAGAGAATGAAGCAAGAGGCTTTCCTGAGATGCTTGGCAGTATCGACTGTATGCATTGGGCATGAAAGAACTGTCCATTTGACTGGCAGGGGATGTACAAGGGAAAGGAAGGAGAGTGCTCGGTGGTTCTCGAGGCCGTGGCTTCGTACGATCTATGGATTTGGCATTCATTCTTTGGTATGCCTGGAAGTCACAACGACATCAATGTATTGCAGTGCTCGAATGTCTTTGCCGAGCTTGTCGAAGGCCATGCCCCCCCCCCCCCTTGAACTATGAGATCAATGGACACCAGTATACAAAGGGGTATTATCTTGCAGATGGCATCTACCCGAAGTGGGCAACATTTGTGAAGAGCATCTCCAAGCCTATCCCAGGAAGCGCAAAAGGTTGCACAACATGATCATTGAGAGTGAGCGGGATGACCCGGTGCCTGACAGTGAGGCAAGCACACCATACTACCGGCAGGGCCCTCTTGCAACTGTTGATCACCAGGTGTCGGCATCATGGGCAGACTTCCTCACCAAGCGGCAGGAGATTCGACACGCTGGAACACACCATGCTCTATAGAATGACCTGGTGCAGCATTTGTGGGCGCGAAAGGGGAATGGCAATGTTGAGGACGATGACAATGAGTAGTGTAATTTATTTTATTTGTTTAAATTGTTGAACTATTTATTTGTGTGGCAAAACTCTATTTATTTGTGTTGCAAAACTCCAATTATGTGCGTGCCAAAACTCTATCTGCCCAAATATAGGCGAATCGTCGGCTGGGGGACGGCCTGGGTTTCACGGCTGGGAAACGCCCCCCCCCCCCCCCCCCCCCCACCACCACACACACACACCTAGTTTTCTGTTTTGCGCCGTTTCGCGCCGCGGCGGAAAAAAAAGCGCAATTTTCGCGTCGGGGGGGGGGGGGGGGGGGGCGAACGGCTGGAGATGCCCTAAGGTGGCATCTACAATAAGCTGATATGCCCCGGGAGTTTTTAGACAGTTGTTTGTATTTATTTTTCTCCGTCTTTGATGTGGTGGGAATGTGCTATTCTGCTATGTTTTGGTTCAACTGCTTGGTACTGTCCATGTAAAACGGGTATCCCTAGTCTTGTGTGACTTTTGCTTTATTAGAAAAGCAGAGCTTTATGCCTTTAATCGAAAAATATATTATAGTTTGAAGTTATAAAATCTTAGTTTATAAAAAAATATTGTCTCTCTTGGGAAGTTTGAAAAACGAGAGAATTGGTCGACGAAACAACGGTGAAATGGAACGACAGGGTGACGGTAAGCGACATGCAATTTTAGGTGTCCAGTTTGGGCAGAAGATTCTCAGGAAAACGTGGCATTGCTTTATATGTACAACAAAAATAGTTATCCAGTGATGAACTTTACAGTTGTAATAACTTGGATATAGCAGATCAGAAAAATTATTCATGGAGAGCCCACTAGTCACAGAGTTAATTTTGAATCATCAACACACTCCAATATTTCTAGTTCCATTTTCAAATAAACAAAGTAAACATGGATTTTTAATAGTCAAGCACAATGTTAAGATCTACAAAGAAGCAATATCATATTTGCATGTTTTCAAAAGTCAAATAATTTGAATAACCTTCAGTCTACAGCATCAAACTTGCCTAAATGTGTGTATTCGAATTCTGCTTGGATCCTGGCTTCATGAATCAAGAAAACTGGTTTCAAACTCCCTAAAACATAATCCTAGAAGCCAACATAGTTATTAGGTACTAAGGATAACTTACATTTTTAACACAGGACACCACAACGAAATTGGAACGCTGTAACAGAGAACAAGACTTTGTTTTATGTAAAAATTTAAAAGAATGCCCTGCTCTAAACCTTTACCAACTGAGCTACAATTAGTTTGACATCTACCAGAAAAAGAAAGCACGATCATAACAGGCTCTACCCTACAAACCTAGTCACAGATCAAAATCTGGCCACATTCGCAACGAATGTCAGGCTTATACAAAGTATATGTCTAACCGACAAACAACACAGATGATACATCTTCATACTTGGAGCAGGCATCCAAACTAACGACGACAGCTTCCGAGGGAGCTGCAGACGGCTTACGCAACGGCAGCGGCGGCGTACACCATGCCATTGGTATTGCCACCACGTCCTCTGCCCCGGGCTGGGCCTCTCCCACGGCCACGACCACGGCCTGCAGAACATAGATGCAAACGTTTAACAGGAGATGCATGCATACAACAAACTTGATAGAAGGAAGCTGCCCCTACCTCCAGCTGGCGCAGGAGGTGCCTCATCGTAATACCCGCCATCATGCTGATAATCAGGCTGGCCACCATAACCCCCTCTCCTGCCCCGGCCCCTAAAACCACGGCCCCCACCTCGGGATGGTGGGGGTGCCTCGTCATAGAAACCTCCATCTTGCTGATAATCATGCTGGCCACCGTAGCCACCTCTCCCTCCATCTTGCTGATAATCAGGCTGGCCACCGTAGCCACCTCTCCTGCCACGGCCCCTGAAACCACGTCCTCTACCACGTGCATAACCATTGCCCTCATAAGCAGGAGCATGGTCAGCATACCCATTGCCTGCATAAGCAGGAGCATGGTCGCCCTCCCACCCGCCATCAGCATACTCCATGTATCCGTTTCCTGAAAATCATTGTGTAAGGAACAGTTGCACATTTTTTATATTACAGAATGATTTACTAAGCAGAATAATTAGCCTCACCGCGTGCACCTCGACCCCTTCCCATTCCCCTTCCACGACCTCGACCACGTCCTCTTCCTCGTCCAGGAGGAGAGTGTACATCTACAATTACAGTGAAATAAGAAACCAGAAAGAATAACAAAAAATAAAAAGGACACTAATGTGAAACTAGCGATTACCTTCTTCATTATCATATTCAACAAATGGCTTCACCTTGTCTGCTGGAAGTGGAGATTGATACCTGCTCATATAATCAATTCAACCTATCATACACACGGAAGTATATCTATTGCGAATTTGCAATTTTACAACAAGCTGCTCCCACCGTTCGGTATTAGTTGACACATGCGGAGGGAGTAATATATTTTGATAGACCTAAGTTAATTGACAAATGGCCCTGCCAAAGAACTTCTCAATTAACTAGCAATTCTACAGACAACTGAAGAAGCAAGAATAAAGCTAACGGAAAAACATATTCCTTGGTAACTCACTAATCCATAGGATGATGATTCAGACAAAAAGTAGAATATATGTTCCTCTTATCAGATATACAGTTAACAGAAAGAGCATTCATACCCAACAGAGGACGTGTCCAGCTCCTTCTTTGAAAGGGTTATAGTAATCATAGACACATGCCTTGTTGTCTCAAGCCTGCAGAAAGAAAAGTTCAGACAGCATCAGAAAAGCAAGACATAGTTCTTCTAAAGAACCCATATTTCTAAGATTATCAATCAACTAGTAGCCTTCTACGCTAAGCTTTTTCTTAAAATGTCACTTACGGAAGTAGGCCTTCCTCAAGGGGCTCCCATGTATCAGTAATATCAGTAGATTCGGTGGCAGTGTTTTGATGGAGACCCACAATTCTCCTCTGTACAGCAAAAAAAAAAGAGCAATCACCAATTAGAACAAGTCAAACCTACAGTTTACAAGCAGAGCAAGAGTGAAAAAGTACCTTGATCAATTCCGCAATCATCACAGTCTTGTTTATGGCCCTTCCCATCGCTTTGAATACAACTTCGTCACAGCCCTTGTCCTTTAGGTATATATTGCAAAGCATCAGCCACAGTAAATAAATGTCAAATTCGAAAGAAAAATTGGCATGGTAAAGTATTTTAGGATGTGCCTTGTAATTTTTACAGTAGAAGTGTAGAACTAATACTAAGAAATAAGCCCAGAGCCTAGAGAACTGGCCAAGCATCGTGCATCCTTGAACAGATTTTGCAAATTCCTAAGAGGATTACTGAACACCCATAAAGCCATCAGACACTGGTGAAGAAAAAGATGGAAGCTAGAGGGGCCTAAGCTGAAACGCACAAAGCCCATCCAATGAAATCACTGAAACATTGATGTCACGCACATTCCGTCCTGGCAAAATTAGTGAAACATGGATGCGACACACAGTCATCATCAATTGGACAGTAGACCCGATTGGACATACAAAAAAGGCGGAAACTAAACCGGGTGGAAAACTCACATCCCGAAAGAGTGGGTAGCATGTATTCGACACAGTGCATTATATCAAGAAATTTAGCCTAATTTGCTGCCACGGCGAAAGTGGTTGCCTACCTTATATGACAGCATTGCTACTACCCTGTCCCTACCAAACAAAGCATCACATCTAAAAACAAATTACTCCTAGACTCGGTTAGTTTTCCTTCATTGAATCCTAGAGCTTAGCGCATTAGTACGGCAACCCGTAGGGCCAATCATTCGGCGAACTTTTCTTTCTAACAATGTCCTAAACCAAACAGCTTATCACCCGACACTCCCAGCAGGCCACCAAAAGTAGCATAGGCGCTAAACCGAGAATTCAAACCGCGCAACGGCGGGGAGCGGCGGGCGGTTACCTGGAACAAGGTGGTGGCGTAGGTGATGTAGTTGCGCATCCTGCCCTGGGTGGTGATGCGGATCTCATTCTCCTTGATGGGCACCTCCTCCCTCGGCTTCTCGACCCGCTGGTATCGATCCATCCCTGACTCCTCCCCTGTTCCACAATGGGCACACCAGGACCATCTCAGATCCACGAAAACGGCAGCGATAACAGGCGGCGGCAATGGCAACGACGCGAGGCGAGCGGGGAGAGGCCGTTACCTGAGCGGCGGTTTCCTCCGGCTGGTCGGCTGGCGGCTTGTCGAGGCGTCGATGCGGTGGAGGCGAGGTAACCGTCGGGCCGCGGTGGGAGTGAGGGCTTTTATACGGCCGCCTCCGTTTGGGCCGGGGGCGCGGGACCGGGTCGGACTCGCCTTCCCTCGCGCGCGCGTCTAGGGTTTTGCGGGTGGAAGTTACGGGACTGCCCCCTCGCGCACGTTGCGGGGTTTTGCGGCCGCGCGGGACGGGCGGATCTTCGGGGACGGTGTGGCGTGTACGGCTGGGATTTCTTCTTCGAGCAGGCGCGTAGGCCTGACTAGTTCGGTTTCGACCCGATGGGCCTTGTTTTTTTTTTTGAGTTAGTTACCTTGTTGGTATCATGTCCTCGGCCCACCAAAACGGGTAACGGGTTCCACTAAAAAAAACAGTAACGGCTCATTTTCAACTTCTTTGGATTTTTTTTCTACTTCTCGTAAAAAAAAAAAGGCTACTCCCGCCTTTTAGAAGAGAAACGCTATAGTACAGGCGGGGGATCGTGCGTTCCCATCCTTCCCTCCCGTCTCCCGCCACGTGCCCCCTGAACGTGGAGACATCTGCTTGCGGCCCTACCATAAGGCTTATCTCTTTCTGGTTTCTTCCTCTCTCAGTACCCCAACCACGCTCTCCTCCCCGAGCGCCATGGCCGTCAGTATCGACGAGCCCGGAGCAGCGTGTCTCGCTTCTCCTTTCCTTCACGGTCTCCAACTGCTCCATCCCGCCGGCGACCTCGCTCGCCGCCCCGCCATAGCCGTTAAACTCTCGAGCTTGCCGCGTCAGCCGCCACGTTCCCTGGCCTCCCCGTCGCCACCTCCACCTCGTCTCCGGCCCAAGGGCGAAGGTGCTCCCGTAGCCACGCCCCTCCTCTCTCTCTCCCAACACCACTATCTCGCCCGTGGTGCTTCCCATATCGCTGGTGCTGCAAGTGGCGCCCACGATGCTACCAGCGGTAGGGAAAATGCTACCAACAACGTGGGTGGCGGTGCTACCCGTCGTGGGCGGCCGTGCTGCCAGTCGACGAGATGTTGCAAGCGAAGGGCGGGGTTGATGCTACTGTTGCTATTGGCGGCAGTAGGTGGTGCTACAAGATCTGGGATGTGGTGCTACTCGTGGCAGGCGGTCGTGCTACCGTCGCTGAGCGGCGATGCTGCAAGAAGCTACAAGGAGGAAGTGACAGTGTTGTCGGCAAAGTTTTACAAGCGGAGCTCACTGGAGCTGCCAACGGAGGACGGAGGTTTTCCAGTCTTACGAGGACGCTAATGCTACAAGCGGCTTCAGCAGAAACTGCAAACGTCCGCCGTCGTTGCTGCATAGGAAGAGGGACGATGCTACCAGTTGTTGGCGACGGCGAGGCTGCTACCTTGCCGGAGCTATGGGCGATAGCGGCGCCGGTACTAGCTCTAGGCGGCGCGTCCGTCTGGGTTAGTGTGTGTTGTGGTGGTGTGGTGTTAAGTTGGTTTCTCGTGGGTGATCTTTTCTTTTTCTTTTTTGACGCGAGAGCATATGTGAGTTCTTTTTCATCGACAGATGTGAGAGACGGCCGTGATCAAGTTAATCAGACACGCTCAGCGTTACCCCTTTTAAAACTATGGGTCTTAAAATCCATCTTATTTTGTGAGTTCTTTTTTTCAGTTTGAGTCCGACGATTCTCCTATAGGCGCACAGAATGGTTGTCTTCAACTGTGCGATAAGAGAAAGGTAAAAGCATAAAGACCCTACCAAAAAATGCAACATCGGTTACTATTTACACGCAGTTGTTTGTGCTTGAGTTTAGCTTTTTTTTTGTGTATCTTGAGGTTTTTCCTGTAGGAATTAGAGAAAAGTGTCATGTTTTAATACGAGGAGCTACATACTATAACACAAAATATGATTGATTTATACCTTGCATGAAAAGGCATGTACTTCCTCGGTTTCAAAATACAATGCGTGTTTTTTTTGTGCTGGTCTTTGATGTTCAACTTTGACCTTGTATGGATTAAGAATGTATAAGTGGTACCATTAGCGTCTTGTAAATTATGTCATTTCATATATCCTTATACTAATTTTGTGGACATATTATAAGGTCAAATCATGGTCAAAATTGAACGTCGTTGATGCACGAAATCAAAGGGCGCATTATATGTTGGGACGAAGGCGGCAATATTCAACCAAGTGTGATTGAAACAACTCTCATGTTAAAAGGATGACACAGTTAATTATATTTTTACATGATTTTTCAAGTGCACGGGCAGTAGCACGACTCACGGAATGGTTTTGATGAGGACAACCCTAGCTCTCCACCTATTGTTACACATGATAATGTTGCTACTCAAGATAATGGTGTGAGACTTGGACTAGTGACAAGATCAAGGACCAAACTACTAGAACAACAGGTGAATCCACTCCTACTAGAATATGATGTTTATAATTGTGAGAATTTTATACTAACTAAATCTATGCATTTATGTATGATCAGGTTTATTTATAACACAAACATGCTTGGAGAGAACATAAAGAGGAGCTGGAAAACAAGGAAGAGAAGCTGAAAAGCAAGATAACACTTGGTGAAAACAACATGTACAAGTTGAAAACCAGAGGAGAGTTACTGGAAAACAAGTCCACACTTGTTGTCGGATATATGCCGATAGGGGCATTGTCCGGTATTGCCCTAAAAGCCGGATTACCAGGGTGACCCATAGGTAATGGACCATAGTCCATTGGGCGGCTCAGTAAGCTGACGCGCAGGAAGCCAGATTCTAGAAGAACCCGCACCACGGCCCAAAGTGGTGCGACTTGGAGGAGAAGACGGATTCCTTGCTTTCCAAGTTAGATACTTTCTGTAGTCTTCTAGGTTCCCTTTTTGTAAGCCCTAATCCGGCTATCTATATAAAGCCGGACGGGGGCAAGAACAGACAGACAATTAGCTAGAAGCCAACTCACTGAGAAGTTGATCCTCGCAGAGTTAGCGAAACCATACTCACATTATACTTCGTATATTTCAGGTTTCAGCCCTGATCTAGTGAGATTGCAGGAGTAGGAACGCCGCCTAGTTGCGTCGTACCGTACCTGGGTAAAACTCGGTATTCTCATTTGTTTATCACGTCCCCCCGCGGATCTACAGTAGACTCATGGCACCCCCGTCTATGAACTCTACTACGATGTCTCGACAGTTGGCGCCCACCGTGGGGCCAGCAGCGTTAGGAGTCACGTTTCGATCGGGAATACTCGGCGGAATCGGCAGCTCAATTGCTGTCGGAAGCCTGCAGTTCGACGGAAAGATCGGACGCTTCCTCGACAATGGATCATATATGCCGGCACAGAATCATCTGGTAAGTGCCTACGTTTTAGCGATTGGTTCTACTAATATTTTTATCGGTTTGACAACAGAAGCTATGGGATTCCGTGGTGGAAGTAATTTTATCCCACCCGCCCTATGCCCAATAGATGAAGGCTCCAATGCCGAATTCTGCTCAGATTTTCCCTATTCATACATAGGAGCATATCAAGAATCCATACTTGCATACCGCCAAAATACATCTGGATTTGCCGCCTCTCAGGAGATGCCTGCAACAAGATCCCACTTTATCCGTATGGTGCAGTCTGAGATCGCTGAAAACACAGAAGGAGAAAATCCAGTGGAAAAGGCAGAAAAACACGATCCCATAAAAAAAGTGGAAGATCCGACATCCGTGAACAAGGCTTTGAACTCCGAAGCCGACTCTGTATTAGCTGGTATAGAAGCAAGGTTGGAGTCGGAACCCGGATCTGAAGACATAGATTCCGTAGACAAAGACGGAGACGCTTTCGAAAGAAAGGTCAAATCTATGCAAGAGAGTTTTCATGAAGTACTTATGGCAAAATCGACTGAAAATTCAGATGCTGAGGAAGATGAAGATCCCAAAACACCTCCATCTGATGAGGAAAAAGAGGATGGTGAAGCTAGTCCAACTTACCCTGATGTCAGAGAACTGACGGAGGAAGATCCTAGCAAGAAACCTCGTTCTTCCAAGAAGAAAAAGAAGACTGCTAAGAAACTCCAATATAAATTCCAGAAGAAAAAGATGGAAACTTTGGCGGATATTGCCAACCAAAACCTAGAAGTAGGAGGAGGCAACGGAGTCAAACCTGCATATAAGAAAAAGAATGAAATCCTTGTTCCCCAAATGTCGGAACATGATGAAATTGATTTAATCCAAATCCCGGTGGCACGAGATGAGCCCCCGGAAGTGCTGGAAGCCAGGAGACAAACTCTACAGCGGCAGCAACAACATCTATTCTGCGCTCGGGAAAACCTCATCAATACCCAGGCTGACATTAAATTGCAGCAACAAGAAATAGAGGAATACGAGAGAAGAAATATATCTGGAATTAAACCTACGCGGTTACCCGGAATTTCAAAACCGGAAGAACTGCCAGCAAGAAAGATGTTTGAAAACCCTTCTTGGTAAAGGCAGGTTAACGGCACTAATGCCAAGGGCGAACGCATATACAAAACCGCAGCTGAAAACGCGGAAGCCGCGTTCGCCATCCTTAACAACGATATGTACTCCAATGACGAAAAACTTCAGGGAGTGTATGTTTTCCTAGGAAAAGTATTACAACAGCAACAGCGAGGATAGGCGCGATCAGGGAAGTTACATGACGAATCAGCCCTATGCAAAACTACCACATGCGCGCTAGAGCACCTGAACCTGGTGAACCTGGAGATTCGGCCGATTCTAAGGAAAAGAAAGGAGATCCTAAGAAGGACAAGAAAATCCCGGATAACAAGGATGCAGCGTCCAGAACAGGATCCCATCTGCCGAAAGGCGAAAATAATCCCCGTGGGTACAAGGAACGGGAGGAACAAAACCGGAAAGACGCAAAAGTAATGTCGCCTCCGAGACGCCCAGCTGATAAAGCTGGAAGATATGACAATCCTCACAGGCGTGAGAGATCCCGTACTCCTCCTAGGAACAAAGAAAGGCCAAGGAGTAGAACTCAACCTTATTCCAAAGGACACGAAAACGAAAGAAGTAGGGATAATCCCGGAAGAGCGCACTCGCGCAACAATGGGCCCGAAAGGAGCAGGTCCCCTTCTGTCCATTCAGCCGGAAGGTATTCCGCTCACGTCGATAAGGCGGAAAGAGACGATTTATACTTTGAACCTAAATGCTTCACTGACAGGATCCGAAGAATCAGTTTACACTCTGGCTTTGCCAAAGTTGGTCCAACTTATCAAAAGTATACTGGAAGCACTAACCCGAATACATGACTTTCAGATTACTATACTGCCGTCCAGATTAACAAAGGGACAAATTTAGAGGCTGTAAAATTTCTCCCCCTAATGTTATTGGATGGAGCCAGAGATTGGATAAATGGGCTACCATCAAGGACAGCGGACAGCTGGGAAGATATGGCGAGAGTATTCGCTCAGCACTTCCGGGGTACGTACAAACGCCCTAAGAGTATCAACCAGCTGAACTGTTGCGTGCAATATGAGGATGAGTCGTATGTCGACTTTATCTCAAGATGGACTGCAATGAAGAATAGTTGCTCGGGAGTAAGTGATGTCCAAGCAATGCATGGTTGGTTCGAAAGAGCACAAAGATCTCGGATTTATGCTTACCACCGCCAATGAGCACAAAGATCTCGGATCTATGCTTACCACCGCCAATGAGCATCCAGCGGCGGAAGATGATATCAGAGCGAGAGGTGGAAATATCGATGCTTTGGTCCAGGCCAAAAAAGGCGTCTCGTTCTGAAAAAAAGACTACTCGGGAAGCACAGCCAAAACCCAAGGAAGTAAGCTTAACCTTTAGAAAGGATAATGGCAGCAAATGGAAATGGAGAAACACAGAGCCAAACTCCTATTCTAAAGAATAATGGGAAAAGATAAAGTCAGCAAACTGTGTTCACCATTCGCACTTTGGGAAACCTACCCATACCAATATGCAGTGCCGCCTCAACAAACATACATGAAAGGCACTACAACATCCGGGAACAAAGGAAAGAATTCCAAAAGAAAGTTCAACAAGCAAAAGTTGGAAGCTGAAAAAGAAGAAAGTGAATTAGACACTGATGATAAAATCCATGAACAACAGTGGAAAGGCGAGACAAAATTCCCGAGAGTTCAAGGAGAATGTAACCTAACTTTCCTGGCAACTCCCTCAGTAAAACAGGCGAAAAGAACACTTCGAGAAATCAACGCGGTTGTACCTCCAACCCCAAAGTATTTGAAGTACTCAAATACGCCAATTATCTGGGATCAGCCTGATCATCCCGGTAACATCCCAGAACCCGGCACGCATGCTTTGGTCGTAAGCCCTATTGTTGAAAACACTAGGCTCAAAAGAGTGCTGATGGATGGAGGATCTAGTATCAATATCATGTACTTAAGTACATTGAAGCAGCTACACATCTCCGAGACCCAGCTCAATCACAGTAACATACAATTTCATGGTATTGTTCCTGGCAGACAAGCACGATCCCTAGGAGAAATTTCCCTAGACGTAACCTTTGGAAAGAGAGGACACTTCCGTCAGGAAAGGATCTCATTCGAGGTGGTGCCGTTCGAAAGTGTTTATCATGCAATTCTCGGACGTCCGGCTTTCGCCAAATTCATGGCAAGATCATGTTATATTTATAACAAGCTGAAGATGCCAGGGTCAAAAGGAGGAGTAATCACCATATCCGGAGACTT
Organism: Alopecurus myosuroides; assembly: GCA_028641055.1. Classification (NCBI taxonomy): domain Eukaryota; kingdom Viridiplantae; phylum Streptophyta; class Magnoliopsida; order Poales; family Poaceae; genus Alopecurus; species Alopecurus myosuroides. The sequence goes on along the minus strand of CM054063.1, from coordinate 306,361,037 downwards.
CAAATTGGCGAAGGAGCTGGAGAAAGGAAACGCCCTTTGTGCCGAACAAGTGATCCGGAAGGAAGAATTGAAGGAGCTAGCTAAAGAAGTATCGCAGACAGAAATGTCGGCGGGAAAAGAAAGCAAGAAGCCGGCAGATAGTTTCAAAGCCTCGAAGAATACAAGACAGGTCATCCTAGATCCGAAAGATCCAACAAAATTTGTTGTAGTGGGAACGGGAATGACTGACAAATTGGAAAATGATCTAAAAGAGAGGGGTTTATTGAAATTACCTATTGAGGTTGGTGATCAGGACTTCCCAGTGGTACAATATGCAGATGACACGATAATGCTTGTACAGGCAGAGGCCTCTCAGCTACTTATTCTGAAGAAAGCACTACAAGATTTCAGTATCTCAACTGGTCTACGTGTTAATTTTCATAAATCTTGCATGCTGCCCATTAACATTTCGGATGAGGAGGTAAATGATTTGGCTTTGGCTTTCGGGTGTGTGGTTGGCTCTTTCCCGTTTACTTATTTGGGTCTCCCCCTGGGTACCACTAGACCTCGAATAGTAGACCTTTTGCCTCTGGTTACTAAACTTGAACGCAGACTCACAGCGAGTTCTACTTTCTTAGCATATGGTGGCAGATTACAATTAATCAATTCATGCTTGTCCTCCATGCCAGTATACTTTCTGTGTTCTTTGGAACTTCCAGCTGGTATACTAAAACAGATTTACAGAATCATCAGGCAATGTCTTTGGAGAGGGAATCATCCTGACTCTAAGAAGCAATCTTTAGCCTCGTTGGATATGATTTGCAAGCCTAAGAGTGCTGGTGGTTTAGGTATTGTGGACTTTCAGAAACAGAATCAAGGACTGCTACTTAAACACCTACACAAGTTCTTCAATAAAGCGCAGCTACCTTGGGTGGATTTGGTGTGGAAGTATTACCCTAATGGTGTCCCGCAAGCAGCAACTCCCTGTGGTTCATTCTGGTGGAGAGACATTATCAAACTTGCCCCCCTATATTTCAAGGTCACTACAGTTTCGGTTGGAAGGGGAGACACTGCTCTTTTCTGGTCTGACAGATGGCATGGCAGTCGGTTTTGTGATATGTTTCCACGTCTCTTCTCCTTTGTCATTGATGAGAAACTCTCAGTTAGAGAAGTGGTAAATTCCATCGACAAGACTCACCTCTTTGAGTTACCTCTTTCACAGCTAGCTTATCAAGAATTTTTAAGCTGGGAGATAGCTTTGCAGCATGTGCAGTTAGATCACTCGGTTGATGATCAGTGGACTACTATATGGAAGGGGGGGCATTATTCCTCTCATCGTTTTTATCATCACTGTTTTAAGGACCAAAAGGCTGCAAAGATATATACTTGGATTTGGAAAAGTAAGGTTCTACTCCGCATCAAAGTTTTTGCGTGGCTGTTGGTCAGTGATAGACTAAACACTAGGGATATGCTGAGACGACGTCATTGGAATGTGACTGATATCTTTCATTGTGCGCTTTGTCCCACACAGCAAACAGAGGACTGGTTGCATCTTTTCTTCAACTGTAACTTTAGTGCCCGCATATGGTCTTACCTTCAGGTACATTGGGGAGATGGAGATAACTTTGATCAGATTTTCTATGAGGCTAGGAAGAGGTTTGATAGACCATTCTTTGCAGAGGTGGTCATTATTGCTCTGTGGCATATCTGGAAAGTACGCAATGAGGCTGTTTTTCAACACATCATGCCAACTTTCAGGGCTTGGAAGAGAAACTTTGTTCATGATATTACCATGCATTCACATAGGGTGAAGGACAAACATCTGCAACAGTTGCTCCACTGGATACAGCACCTTGCTTGATCTGGTCTGGGGATGTATATATTTCTGTAATACCCTTCCTTTTGTAAATACTCTTTGGTTATTTTTAATAAAATGCTATGGGGTTTAACCCCATAGTTTAGGTTTCAAAAAAAAAAAACAAATTGGAAAGCGCGTTCATCAAGTTCCTACGTGAGAATTGGGACATTTTTGCCTGGTGTCCTGGTGATATGCCAGGTGTGCCCAGGGAACTTGCTGAGCACCAACACAAAGTAATCCAGGATCAAAACTCATCAAACAAGGTCTCCGTCGTTTCGATGGAAGAAGACGGAAGGCTATAAGCAAGGAAATTATCCGGCTTTTAGCGGCTGATTTTATCCGGGAAGTCATTCATACTGATTGGTCTGCGAACCCAGTATTAGTCCCGAAGAAGGATAGTATTGTTCTTAGGATGTGTATAGATTACACCGGCTTGAACAAGTTGTGTTCAAAAGATAGGTTCGTGTTACCGCGAATCAATCAAATAATAGATGCCACTGCTGGCTCTGAGCTTTTATGCTTTTCGGATGCTTATTCCGTGTAACATCAAATACGTATGAAGGAAGAAGACCAAATAAAAACTTCCTTCATAACCCCATATGGAACATACTATTACATAACCATGCCTTTTGGCTTGAAGAATGTCGGTGCAACATATCAGCGTTGCATGCAAAGATGTTTGCATAGTCAAATTGGCAAAAACGTCCATGTTTACGTGGATGATATTGCCGTTGTTTCCAAGGAAAAAGATACACTCCTTGAAGATCTACGAGAAACTTTCGATAACTTGCGCACCTATAAAATGAAGTTGAATCCATTAAAGTGCGTACTCGGGGTTCCCTCAGGAAAGCTTCTGGGTTTTATCGTTTCTCACAGAGGAATAGAGGTAAACCCAGAAAAGATCAAGGCAATCTTGAACATCACAAGGCCTACATGCCTAAAAGATGTCTGAAGACCGCCGTTAGAAGGTTTATAAGCCGTCTTGGTGACAAGGCTCTGCCATTATACAAACTGTTGAAGAAATCCGACAAATTTGAATGGACAGAAGAGGCGGAAAAAGCATTAACTCGGCTAAAAAAACCTTGATGAAATCTCCGATTTTGGCATCCCCACAAGACGAAGAACCCATGCTACTGTACCTTACAACAACTAACAGAGTTATTAGTGTAGTGATAATCGTGGAAAGACAAAAAGATGAGCAGAGTATTCCAGATCAACATCTGGTATATTATGTCAGCGAGGTATTCTTCGAGTCAAAACAAAGATATCCATATTATTAAAAGCTGGCATATGGCGTATTTTTCGCATCTCGAAAACTCCGTCATTATTTCCAAGGACATTCCATAACTGTGGTAAGAAAAGCACCACTAGGGGATATTATAAACAATACGGACGCAACAGGTAGAGTAGCCAAATAGGGCATTGAGCTCGCCACGTTCGACATTAAGTACCAACCCCGGACGGCAATTAAATCCCAGGTATTGGCAGATTTCGTGGCTGATTGGACAGAAGTAATGGAAAACACACCAATGCCGGAATCGGAATATTGGATCATGCATTTCGATGGATCCAAAATGAAAGAAGGCGCTGGAGCTGGTGTAGTGCTTAAATCTCCAAAAGGCGACATAATGGAATATGTATTACAAATACACTTCAACGCCATCAACAATGTGGCAGAATATGAAGCTTTGCTTCATGGCTTGCATATTGCAAAGGAGATAGGCGTCAAGCGTATACTTTGTTATAGTGACCCGGACTTGGTGCAGCACCAGCTGAACCAAACATGGGATGCTAAAAGCCCCATCATGACCGAATATCGGAGAACAACCGACGAGTTTGCCATTTTCTTCCTAGGATTTGAAGTACTTCACATCAAAAGGAAAGGAAATTGGAACGCGGATGCCTTAGACCACATGGGCTCGAAAAGAGTGAAAACCCTACCACCTGGTGTGTTCGTCCAACATTTGCATGAACCATAAATAAAAGGCGGAGATGTCAATTATCCTCTAGTTTCCGAGTTAATAGAAGCTCTGGTTGTTAACCCGGATTGGACAATTCCATACTTTAAAATCTTAGTCGATCAGAAGTTTCCGGATGGCGCACACGAAGTCTTGCAAAGGCAGATACAACGCTGATGCAAAGGATACACGGTAATCAATGGTTGCCTGTATAAGCGCAGTACTATAGGAATTTTTCAGCGATGTATTTCGCCAGAAGAAGGACGAGAAATTCTGCAGGAAATCCATGCAGAAGATTGCGGACATCATGCTCAGTCAAAAAGCATAGTTAAAAAAGCATTTCGTGCAGTGTTTTTCTGGCTCACAGCCAAGACAGACGCGGAGCACATAGTAAATACATGTGTTGTATGTCAGTATTACGCTAAGCAGACGAATATGCCAGCCCAAGTACTCAAAACTATCCCCATAACATGGCTATTTGCAGTTTGGGGGCTAGATATGATGGGACCATTCAAAACTGCCATAGGCGGACTCACACATCTACTTGTTGCAGTAGATAAGTATATCAAGTGTGTGGAAGCAAAACCCATCAAAAAACTTGACGGCGTGACTGCCAGAAAATTCGCCATTGACGTAGTCATGCGATACGGAGTTCCATATAGCATAATCACGGATAACGGGACAAATTTCTCAATTGGAGAGTTGGCAAAGTATTGCCGACAAACAGGAATTTGCCTAGATCTTGCATCTGTGGCACACCCACAATCCAATGGCCAGGTCGAACGAATGAATAGTTCGATACTGCAAGGAATCCGACCAAGACTCGAATCTCCTCTTCATAGAGCAGCTAGAGCATTGGTAGAAGAATTACCTTATGTGCTTTGGAGTATTCGAACGACGCCGAATAGATCAACAGGGCAAACACCCTTTTTCCTGGTTTATGGCGAAGAAGCGGTGCTTCCTACGGACATGATCCATGATAGCCCAAGAGTGCAGGTGTACAATGACTCGGATGCCGAAAACGCACGACGGGATGTTGTTGATCTCTTAGAACAAGAACGAGAGCTTGTGCTACAAAGATCCGCCATTTATCAGCAAAGACTGCGACGTTATCATAGTCAGAAAATCAAACACCGTTCTTTCAAAGAAGGTGATTTGGTGCTAAGATTGGTACAAGATAGGAAGCACAAATTAGCCCCAGTTCAGGAGGGACCATTTGTCATTAGAAAGGCTATGAAAAATGGGTCATATTACCTTGTAGATATTCGAGACACGGAAGATGATCCGAAAAACCCCAATCGCAAGAGAAAAAGAAAGATAGATGTAGAACTAGGAGAGACAATGAGATGTTGGAGCATCCAACAGTTACGTCCCTTCTACACTTAGTTCAAATTCTATGTAAACATCATTGAGATCATGAAATAAAGTTATCGGAAATCCATGCATTTTTGTCTGTTTTACTGTTATAAGCATATTTCTGTCCTATCTATTTCTTAATGATCCTTCAATTTAGCTTAAATGTTAACCCGAATTGTGCCTGCGTGCTCGGAGTTATAAAACTGAATGCTTTTTAGCCTAAGGCTTAAGAACCCCAGATTGTGCATGTGTGCCTGAGGTTCATACTTTTCAAATTCCTTATTTTTCCTAAGTATTATCTGATTGTTTATGTGTTGGGTCACTGGAATTAGTAAGTAAAAGTGTCTAAGTATAATCCATGACTCCGAGTTTCGGCTGATAGGTCTGAACCCAGCCACTTGGCATGAAGATTACATACTTTCGATCCACTTCAACACTAAGGAAAGTTAAAACATACAAACCAGAGAACTTAGAAGGAAACGAATTAAAACTCTGAAAAACTTTGCAAAGAATTAAAAAAATTACTGCAAAAGGATAAGTACTTGTTCATACAAAATATAGAATGCATTACAATTGGTATTACATTGTGAGAATAGTAATGCTCCTATTTTCTCGGCTTGCTACGCAGGAATTAGGCGACGTCCTCATACTCCTCGTCGTCCTCCTCGTCGTTGTCGTTGGGGTTCTCCTGAGTCTTTGGAATCTCTTCCTCCGGGTAGAACGTGGAGGTAGAAACCATACGAGCAATTTTGGAGGTGTGCCCCTTCACTGACTCGGAGATTTCCGCCCCCTGTGCTTCCGTATATCCTTGAGGGATACCTGTAGCCACGCGCCAGGACTTCGAGGTGGTGTAATGCATACGCATCAGTCCAAGGACCATGCGTGCACTACCTCGGGCGGCAGATTGGAGTCACGACTGCCTCTGGTTTACCACCTCTTCAATGGCTTACGGAACTTTGCTGACTTCCGAGTAATCGCCAACTTTGTCTGGAATGCACTTAGAAATAAGTAGCATCCCAACATTCTTCAGCTCGGAGACGATTTTACCGAAAGCCCGGATTCTTTCAATCTAGGTAAGCAAAGGATTTCCTTCTAATCAAAACAACCAAGAAAGGTTAGAAAAGCACAGAAGGAGGAAAAGGAAGGCGTGATGCAAAAGTACAAGAAAAAACCTTGGTAAAGAAACAAAAAACTTACCCAGAATTTTATCCCTCTCAACGCCTTCTTCAAGGCGTTGTTGAGGGCATTCTCCAAGTCCCGGATAGTCGCCTTATCCTTCTCAGCTTGAGAAGAAGCTTGGGACTCGGCCAGGCCAACGGCCAGTTGGCTCGCCTCCAGGTCCTTTTGGAGCTTTACATTTATCTTGTAAAGTTTCAAATTTTCCTTGTGGAGGGTTTCAGCGTTGACAAGATCTTCAGCAATTTGTTTGGATTTTGCCAAAGAAGCTAAAAAAGAATGAAAATTGAAAAGTTCAAAACCCCGAAAAAAGACTTAGAAACAATTCAGTAAACAGCAGTACGAATGAAGGAAGACATTTACCTAATGTATCCTTCAGCTGTTGCTGAACTGCGGCAATTCCGAGTCTTTGTCATTAAGAATACCAACAAGAGATATAACCTCTTGGTTCTTAATGGTAAGCTTGTCGAAAACTTCCACATTTATGGATGTCGCACCCGGACTTCTAGGGGATACTCACAGTCCGTTAAACAGTAGATAAATGGCTTACGGGGCATACCGGCACCCGCATCTCAATATGAGCAGGCCAACACGTAAACGTGTGACAACCATTCTCTTACTATTCATCGTCTGCGCAAACCATCCCATAGAAATCCAGATACTTCCGTTGACGTACTTCAAACATACACACATGGTACGTCAACGACATTGGAACAAGTGATATCACAACAGATCTCTACGACACAAAAGATGAAAATAAGTTGCAATTAGCTCTCGTCAGAGCAGAGATAGCAAATACAATCATCCAGAGGACACATGTCCCAACATAACATCATTACATCACAGCGGAAGCATCCAAAATGTCTGAGTACAGACAAGATCCAAATAGGCCTAAGAGGCCGGAAACGACAAGACGGAGCCCATCCACGAAGTCTGGGATCCTGCCCGGGTCCGCTATCTACTCGTCAGCAGTCTCGTCACACTCCACGTAGCAGCCACCATGGGGATCCTCGGAGACGTAGTCTGCGGAAACCACAGCCCCAAAGGGGTCAGTACATAAACATACTGGCAAGCAAGACTCACAATTCACCAAAGTGTAACCCGTCAACACCAAGCACAGATGCTTTGGGTTCAACGGAAGGAAGGGGATACAAAAGATGCTGCAACTAGCTGCTCTAACCAACTACAGAGACATGCTACAACTTCCGGCTATCAGAAAAGGGATAAGATAGCGTATCGTAACCAACTATACTAACCACCAAACAAACCCATCCTGGATCTCTCCCCTTATCCAAAGAAGCAATCCGAGGATAACTCACACAGTTGGATTAGTGATGGTTCAGATTGTTGTGTCAATAAGCCTATTACTAGTCAAGTTATCATTAGTTAGGTGTAAGTTGTTCTGAGTACTTGTTAGCCAGTACTTTCACCAAGTAATCCATAACCGCGGAAAACACGGCTTCTCGAGAAGATTTAACCCTGCAGGGATGCACCAATTTGGCCGTACACGTAAGAATGACCCGCCAGGCGGGGAGCTAACCCACCAAGCGAGGCACTCAACACAACTCAACTCTTCTTCGCATCAAGCCCAAAGAACCCCGTGCAGTTGAGCGCATGGCTAATCAAGCCCCACGAAGAAAAGGGGACCCTCATAGCACTCTAAGAACGTGTCTCCCTAAATGCCGACTACAAAAGTTCCACCCTGGCGCCAAGGGTTCGCACCTGCATATGCATGCGGCAAATGGAAAACCCGAACTAAATGAGGCGATTTGGACGAGATGCGAATTGAATCAAATTGAGGGGGGCGCCCATACTCGCTTCCCACATGCGGTTAGTGCGCTCATCATGGATCAGTAGACAAGACCCTTTTCCTAATTAGGGTCGACACTAGCAGGCTTCAAAACCACGCCGGGCCTCCTGCCGGTGCCTTATCATCAAATTATTATTACCTCAAAATTAACAGGTTGTTGTTTAACATCGAGCCCCAGAACATAATAGAAATAGTAACAGAAAGTAACGGGTAACAGACTCGAGCAGAAACAACCCTAAGCATGATAGTAAGACACGGGCTCAAACAACGGGGTTATGGGAGTGGAGGTGAGGCAATATCAGGGTTAAAGGATACAGGTGATAGGTTCGTAACAGAAGCAGCGATTCATAGGGCTAGCAGAAATAGACAACGGAAAGTATCGGTAACCAATGTTGAAAGGAACACGATGGTTCATGTGAGTGAATACTTGCCTGCAAACTCAGCAGTCTGGTACCGAGCTAGATCCTTAGAAGGGGTGTCGTAAGTATCGCCGGTCTCAACGTCGTCGTGTATCCGAGAAGAAGCAAACAAACAACGCAGAGAACAAACAATCAATAACATGGCATAGTGCACAAACATGGGATGATGCATGACCATTTAATTGATGCATCAAAATTAAACTAGTTGACATGATAACATAACAGGATTAAATGGACCCACATGCAATTTGAGTTGCATATGAAAAGCCCATGAATTAAGGTTGGAATAATTGTTTTACAACAAACCAATAGGTGAGAGTGGATTAGCATGATGCATGGATGAGGAAAACAGCAAAATAACAACAATAGAATCAATTGGAAATAAGGTTTACCAAGTTTGGAATTTTAGTTATTAAGTTATGAAATTTTGGTTCCTTAAAGGTGTCACACAAGCATTTGTTGTTTTCACCAATTTTAATTGTTCAAATTAGATAACAAAGTTCATATTTGAAAAGAACACAGGATTTTAGTTGGAATACATGTTTCACTTGTTGAAAAAGGATTTAGAATGAATTACTTATGAATTAAACAAGTTTAAACAAGATTTAAATGAATTTAATTCAAGCATGAACTTATTTGAACTTTTATTTGTTCAAAGGATTAAACCAAATTCATATTTCAAAAGTTTATACTTTTATGGTTGGAAAACATCTTTTATATGTTCAAAAGAAATTAACTTGACCAAGGTATGAATTTAACAATTTTAAATGATTTAAACAAGGTTTAAATCATTTAACCAATTTTAATTATTCAAAACATGAAACAAATTTTATATTTGAAAAGGTGGTTTAATTTTGCATGGAAAACATATTTCATTTGTTGAAATTGGAATTAAAATGAGCAAGTTATTATTTTGGCAATTTTAAATGCAATAATTAAGAAACAGTTGTTTTCAGCAATTTAAATTATTCAAAACAGCAAACAAAGTTGATATTTGGAAAGTACATGAAAAATTGATTGGAAAACATATTTAGTTTGTGGAATTTGGAATTTTTATGCCCAAGTTATGAATTTTGCAAAATTAAATGAATTAAACAAGATTTCAAATATTTCACCAATTTAAAATATTCAAAACAGTAAACAAATTTCATTGAAGAGGTTGGAAACATGTAGCAAATGTTTCACTGAACATTTTGAACTATTAAACATAATTTTGGGGTTATTATTGAATTTATTATGCAATTTTCCATAATCATTCTTATTCTGCCATTTTTAGTAAACAGAGGGAAACATGCTCAAAATTAATTCAATTGTGACCAAATAAAATACCAATGTGTAGAGTTTGTTAAGAAAAAAATTTAGAGCCCAAGTTTGATTAAATTGGATGAGCAGAACTAAAGTTATGAAATTCCAAAGTTTCCAAATTTTATTGCATTTTCAGTAATTAATTATTTAGTTCAAAAATTGTTACAGAAACATGTTGCAAATTTGACATTAATAGAAGGAGCACAAAATTATGAAGCCACAGGATTTTGAATCATTCAATTTGGAGCAAAAATGGATTTGTTATGGATTTTAGAATTAATGGGTTAGATCTCTGTTTCTGAATTTCGGGCAGAAAAGAAAAGCAGGAATAAAAAGGTGGGGGTTAGGGGGATCGAACCCAGGACCTGGGTCTGTGCGCAAGGGGTGCTGACCAGTGGGATGTGCTGCTGCTTGTTGATAGGAAGGGGATCTCGGGGGGTTAAGGTGTGGCACGCGGGAGTTTTTCTGAACTGTAACTGAACCACGTTCAGGTCGCTGGCAGATGGTCGCCGGCAAGCGGCTGCTGCCGCGGTGCTGCGCCGCGGTGGCGCTGCTGCGGGTGGCGTGTGGTGGCCGAGGGAGAGAGGAGAGGCAGGGAGGGGACCGAGGAGAGGTCGCTCACCTCGAGGGAGAAGCAGAGGCGGAGCAGGTCGGGCAGAAGGTTGGCCGCGGCGGCGGCGCTCCGGGCAATCCCGGCCCAAGCCGAGGGGTGGAGTAGGGAGCTGGAGGCCGGGGGGTTCCATTCCCGCCCTCGCATGGCCGGAGGAGGGCCTCTCCCGGCGGCGATCACCGGAGGGAAGGTGTGTTCGGTGAGGTTCAGGTACAGAGATGGTACAGAACAGAGAGGAAGAGGGTGGGAGGAGAGGAAGAAGATTGGAGGCGGGGAAGAGGGAGAAGGAGGAAGAAGGAGGGTAGGGTTAGGGGGACTCGGGCATGAGTTATAGGGGGAGGGGGAAGCTCCCTGCCGTTGCTCTCCTTCTCTGTATACGTGTACATGCACGATGGAGTCCGTACCGAGGTTGAAGAAAGAGGTGGAAGGGGTATGGGCCTGAGGGGGAATAGGTGGGCTGGTTTGGGGTGGGCTTGCTGCCCCTCTCTCTCTCTCTCTTGCTCCCTTTTATTCTTTTTGTTCTACTTATTTTTTTTTTTGCTGAATTGAAATAGGAAGAGAAAGAAGATAGCTTTGGGGTAGCAAATTTAAGAATGACTTTTATAGATTTGGAATATTGCAACAGCAACATTGCAATCCCTTTTGTTTCCAAGATTTTTGATTTATGTTGTTGCTTGGAAAGATAATTAATTTAATTAAATATTTGAGTTAAGTGATTATTTGAACTTAAGCAATTCAAAAGCTTGTTTAAAATTCATGTTTATTTGATACAAAATGATTGGAGTGATTTGTAAGTCCCATAACTTTCAATTGGTTGCTGTTGGGAAAATGCAAAAGAATTTGAATGCAATTTGAATGAATTTTGGATATTAAGTGAAATATTGAAAGCAACAATGTAAATAGTTTGAACCTTAGTTTAATGGAAACAAAAAGGATTAGAATTTGGTTTGCAATTCTCATAATTTCAACATGGTTGTTGTTTGGAAGAATTGTAATTGAATTTGAAAAGGGTTTGATATTAAGTGACTTTTTGATAGAAACAAAACAATAGTTTTGGAATCACAACTTTTAATGGAAACAATTGATTGTTTTGATTTGAAATATCATTTTGGAAATTGTAACATCACAAGTATGAAACAAAGGTTTGAAATTTGAGTTGAAATTCAAATAGAAAACAAAGGAAAACAGTTGGAAAACAAAGCAAAACAGAGGAAAACAAATGGAAAACAAGCAAAACAAATGCAATCAACATGATGTCATGATGCAAAACATAAAATAACAGAGAGCAAACATTCTAATGGCTATTTTTTCATACTTGGGATGTTACAATGGACTCGATGGTTTGCTGAGAAATAAACAAAGGAAAATTTGCTTAGTCAAAAATAAGTGCGTAAAAGAGAAAAGCATTAAGGCGAAAACAGAAAGAATAATTTTGTCTTAATGCTTGGGGGCTAGAGGTGTTTACCTGGCTCATCCTTTGCAAGCCCGCGATATTCTCGGAGAATTCCTTAGCGTATTCTGCAAATGTAATTCCTATATGGCGGAGGCCGTCTTGCATGACCCGGTGAGGCGAGAATTATTCCTAACAATAAGGGTGTGTTTGGTTTGGAGGATATCCCTCAAGTGGCTAGGGATAGGCACTTTTTTGTGGTTTCCATTCATTTGGTTGGAAGGGTGAGAAAGGCAGGGGCAACCAGATTCCGCGGATATTCCCGCAAAACGGCGGTTCCGCTCATCCGCCAAAATGGGGCGGATGAGGCCAACCACTCCTTGGGGCCAAGGACGGACTAAGGGAGCGCGGGCAAAGTGTTTTTCGCCCACGGATGAATATACCCATGTTCTTCAAAACAATCTTCTTCCTTTACCTTGAACTTGTCGTCAAAAGTGGCGATAGGCTCTTCCTTGGGAAGATTAGAAGGCCCAGCTTCATCAGGCGCTGCCCTTTCCCTCGCATCCGTGTTGGGTGCAATGGGCTGGCTGGACTACAGAGGATATTCATCCTCTCGTGCAGCCGAGTTTTCCTCCCCAGCCGCCATTGGAGTGTTCGGGGCAGCGGCGGGAGACGGCTTTGCTCCTCTGTGGGCAGCAACTTTCTGTTTCTTCCAGCCTTTTCCCTTCAAGGTAGTAGGGGCAAGGCTAGAAAAGAAAGAAGGGAAGAAAATCCGAGATTTGAGGTTCCGAGAAACAAGAACATGCAACAAAAATCATACAAATGAAAAAACCCGGGTTTTTACCTAGAAGTGGCGACGACCACACCGTCAAGATCGATGACTTCCTGGGTGGCGGATGGCTTCTTGCGCTTTTGCCCTCCAGACTGGAAGTTGGCTCGTAGCGTAGCCAACTCGTCATCAGAGGCAATCTCACTTTCAGCAAGTTCAAGGAGCTGAAAAAGAAACAACCCGAAATTCGGATTAGTATAAACATCCGAGAAATATATGGAACTCAAGAAGTTTCCCAAATGACAAAAACGTACCTTGGGAGCAGGATTCTTCGAGTGATACATTTCCCTACTCTCCTTGTATTGATCACGAGTTGAGACGAGTATGTTCACGCGCTTTTTGAACTCCTTCTTGTTCAAAGCGCCTTTCGTTGCCCTCATCGCGTCGTCCGGGCCTGTGTATTCACACATGAGCCGTTTTCCGCGATAAGCGAGGGGCTGAATCCGCCTTCCAAACCAACATATGATTGTGTCCATGCCGGTTAGCGGGGAGTGGAAGAGACGAGTTTTGCAATTCGCCTCTTGATTCTCATAAGGTCTGGAGGCAGAACCTGGACCGCGTCCAACGCCCAATTGTCTTGGGGCGTGGCCGTGGAATTGAAAAAGGGCGGAATGCCCGTTTCCTTTCCAAGAAACGGAACATCCGCGTGAAAAAAGAACGAGCCCGTCCATAATTTGACGGACTCGGAGGTTTTGATCTTGGGGAACCAATCCTCCCTATTCCTACGGAGATTGAATGATATGGTTCCACAAGCCGGAAGCATACCTTCAGAAGTATTGCGTTTAACATTAAAGCAATACTGGAATAAGTCCAGGTGGGGCTCTATCCCTAGATAACCCGCAAAGAGGGCCTGGAATCCGGCTAAGTAAAGTATAGAATTTGGCGGAAGATTATGTGGTTGGATTTTGTAGTGGTCTAAGACCTGGCAGAAAAAGGCGGGAGGCGGAAAGCCCATACCTCTATTAATGTGGGATGCCAGAAGCATGCGTTCGCCGGGTTGCGGAGACGGCTCGACATCGTCTTCAACACCCGCAATTTGTCCTTCAGCACGAATCCGTCCTTCTCCATTGCCGGGGGAAGGGATGGAACCACATTGAAGTGGCTCCAATTGCCGGCATTCTCCTCGCTTTCTTCCTCGCCTCCGGTAGTCGCGGAAGCGGCAGCGTCCTTGCCGCCGTGAGAAGTGTTTCCCTCCTCCGTAGACTCGGGGAATGGAGGAGGAGGAGGAGTGGTCGACGACAGCGATATGTTACCAGCTGTGGGAGGCGGATCCCCGCCCGCCGTCTCGCTGGTTGCTCCTTCCGGCGCGCCGGCAGCGATGCGCAAAGGAGAATCGAAGACGGGATCGAGGTCCTTTATGATATCCTCGATGTCGTTGGTGGCGGTCGTGGAGTCTGAAGCCCGTGGAGATTCTCCGGTGACCATCTTCGGGCGGCACAGCCGGGAGTTGGATCCTCCGATAGTTTTACGAAGAGATGCTCGAGGGCTCGGGTCTCTGTGTTTTTCTGGAACTTGATCTCGAGGCGTAAGACTCTGGTGCTCTGGGTGCTCGAGGAGGAAGAAGGTGTGGAAGAGAAAACGGAGGCTCCGAGGCGGCTATTTATAGTTGAGGCGCGCGGAGATTAGCTCCAACGGCTATTTTAGCCGTTGGATGCGTGATACGTCTCCAACGTATCTATAATTTCTGATGTTCCATGATGATATTTTGCCAATTACTACATGTTTTCTCCCTTCTTTATGTCGTTTTTTTCGATTTTTCGGACTAACCTATTGACAAGATGCCACAGTGACAGATCCTTGTTTTTTGCTCTTTTAAGTTTCTGAAAAGTTGTTATGGAAATATGACTTAATGTTTAGATCTCGTGTGCTGTCTAACATGATCGAGATTGTTTTTATGTAATTCTACGTGCTGTGTTTGCTGGGATCCGATGAATATTGAATTTATGCCAAGTTGATTATAGTCTTTATTGCATATGTTATTTGTGATCTTGCATGCTTTCCGTTGCTAGTGGTTACTCTAGCCAAGTAGTTGCTAGTGACTCCAAGATGGAGTATTTATGCTCGATAGTTGGGTTCATGCCTCCTTTTTTCCTGTGCTTGAGTGACAGAAACGTGACGAGGGAGGATGTGTTGTTGCCACTAGGGAGAAAATAGCAGTGTGAGTGCGCGTGTGCACAATGATTGTTTACATTACACACATTGCTTAATGCGATTATCTATTGCTTGCAACTTAATACCTAAGGGGTTCGGATGATAACCTGAGGGTGGATTATTAGTCATAGATGCAGTTGGATTACGGTCTATTTATATTGTTGTAATGCCCGCACTAAATATCATAGTAGTCATCATGTCATGAATGTGCACTACGGTGCAACCTCTATTTGTCAATCGCCTAGCTGTAATTTGTTCACCCAGCATGCTATGTTTTATGGAGAGACATCACTAGTGAACATATGAACCCAGTCCATTTTCCTACACTGTTAAACAAACCACTACAATTCCATGTTTTCTTTACTTACTGCAAGCATACACTATTTTCCACACTATACGTCTAATTTTGTTTTCTGCAAGACCGGTGAGATTGACAACCTCACTGTACCGTTGGGACAAAGTATTTTGGTTGTGTTGTGTGCAGGTTCCGCGTTGTTGCTGACTGATACGTCTCCAACGTATCTATAATTTCTTATGCTCCATGATGATATTATGCCAATTGCTACATGTTTTCTCCATTCAATATGTCATTTTTACACGTTTTCCGGGACTAACCTATTAACAAGATGCCAAGTGTTAGTTCCCCGTTTTTCTGCTGTTTTTCTTTCAGAAAAGTTCTTCTGGAAATATTCTCGAAATTGGACCCCACAAATCCCGAAGTTCTTATTTTCGTCGGAAGCATCCAGAAGACCAAAGAGGAGTCAAAGAGGGGCACCAGGGGCCCACACCATGGGGTGGCTCCCCCTTGGCCGCGCCAGGGGGTGGTGTGGGCCCCCAGGGCTCCACCGCCTTTGCCCTTTCGCCTATTTATTCTCCCCGGATGGAAAACCCTAGATACATGATCAAATATCCCTGAAAAGTTCCACAACCGCCGTCGTCGTCAACCCTAGATCAGGGGGGTTCTGAAGCTGTCTCTCGGCACCCTGCCGGAGAGGAGATCATCACCGGAGGCATCTTCATCACCATGCCTGCCTCCGGAGTGATGCGTGAGTAGTTCATCCTTGGACTACGGGTCCATAGCAGTAGCTAGATGGTTGTGAGCCCACCATTAAGATAAAAGTAAATGATTTTGATTTCAATGCTTTGTGTGATATTGGTGCTAGTATCTCTGTTATGCCTAAAAAGCTTTATGATATGCTTGATCTACCACCGTTCGAACACTGTTATTTGGATGTTCATCTTGCTGATAATGCTAAGAAGAAACCTTTTGGTAGAATTGATGATGTTCTTATTATGGTTAACAATAACCTTGTCCCTGTTGATTTTGTTGTTATGAACATTGAATACAATGCTTCTTGTCCTATTGTTTTGGGAAGACCTTTTCTTAGAACTGTTGGTGCTATTATTGATATGAAAGAAAGGAGTATCAATTATCAATTCCCACTCAAGAAAGGTATGGAACACTTTCCTAGAAAGAGAATGAAGCTACCTTTTGACTCTATTATTAGAGCAAGTTATGATGTTGATGCTTCTTCACTTGAAAATACTTGAGTTGTTTTCTATGCCTAGCTGAAAGGCATTAAAGAAAAGCGCTACCGGGACACAACCCGTTTTATTTCTCCGTTTTCAACATGTTTTCCTTCGTTTTCTTTTGTTTTATTCGAAACTGGGTGTTTTCTATTTCCTTAGAAACCCCTCTGTATCTTTTCTTTTGTGTTTTTGTTGAGCTAAGTAAAGCCTCTATTGGAAAGTTGAGGCTATATTTCGGATTTCTGCATAGGAAACGGATTTCTTCTGTCCACTGTTAATTTCGTATAAAATCACAGAAAATTCAAAATAACCTGAGTTTTTTTGTGCGTAATTCTGCGCTATATACGCAACTTTCTAAGTTGACCACTTTTTGATTAAAGCAACACAAGATTTTCGAAAAAAATCATCTTTACCTGTTGTCCTATTTTGACATATTTCTGCCAATAATTTCATTTGCATCTTAATCTCTTTCTTTTGGTGTTCTTTTGAGAAAAATAGTTTTAAAATAAGTTGTGACAGTAGCTAATGTGTTTTTGAGTGTTAGGCTTGTGTTGAAACTGAATCATGTGAATTTATTATTTCGATTGCACTAACGTTGCTAATGAAGATTGTGAGAAGTTTGGTGTGAAGGAAGTTTTCAAGGGTCAAGAGAAAAGGATGATATGAAATGATCAAGAAGAGTGAAGAGCCTAAGCTTGGGGATGCCCCGGTGGTACATCCCAGCAAATTCCAAGAAGACTCAAGCGTCTAAGCTTGGGGATTCCCAAGGCATCCCATTCTTCATCGACAAATTATCAGGTCACTTCTAGTGAAACTATATTTTTATTCGGTCAAATCTTATGTGCTTTACTTGGAGCGTATTTTATTTTTTTGCTTTTAGTTTATTTTTATTTTTTCAATAAGCTTGGTTGGACCCCAGCATTCTTTTATTGGAGAGTGACACGCTCCGCTTTTTCATGGGAATGCTTTGTATTCTTAATCTTTGTCTGGCTGCTGCATTTATTTAGCTCATGTTTTGCATGTATCTCTTATCTAAGAGCTATTAGTTTTAGTAGTGTTAGGTGAGTACTCTCATTTTTTTTCTGTACCATGAAGAGTATTTTTGTTAAAACATATCTTGTATGGTGCTCGTTGGGAGAAGAAACTGCTGCTTAAAGTAGAATTTTTAATGGTGCAAGTAGAATCTTGTATATACTGTGGCTAGAACTTTTTCGTATCATGCTAGATGTTGTTTTAGATTTAAAGCCTTGTTGTTATTGAGTATCATGATTAGCCTCAAATAGCTGAGAGTGTTTAATGTGTCATTGAAAGATTCATGAGTTGTTCTTTTCATACCGAAGCATAATTTTATGGTATTCTCTTTCGGATGTTTTATTTGGTTGACTTGACGAATGCTCACACCATGTTTATGACTATGAACCAGTCACTAATAGCCTCTATGATCATTTAGTTTTTGAACTTGTGATGCCGCTTATGCTTTAATTAATGATGTTTATGTCGCTATGCATGATTATGGCTCTTATGCTCTCTTGATTTGTCGCTCCTAGTCTTTTGCTATCCTCCACCTGTACTGAGTATGAGCTCTACTTATGCATAAAACTCTCTAAAACCAAAGTTTTCCCATTGTGTCCATCACACCTACCTACATGTGGTATTTAACTGCCACTTAAATTGCTCATGTGTTACCTTTAAAACCTTCAAAATAACTCCTGCTTTGTGTTCCTGTTTTTTGCTCATGAGGACGTAAATAGAGAATTTTGTTCTCACTTGTTGATTGGATTTCACACCCTGGACTAGTGGCTTCATCCGCTTATCCAAATGATAGAAGAGCTGGCAGCGGGGTGCCTAGCCCCAAATTAATACACACAAAATCTCTTCACTATTTTTGCCCCTGATTTATCAGTCAAATCATACTTGTGTAAACAAAAGAGAAAGAGGGATGGCCTTCTACCCAGATGCGTCCTTTATATGGGAGCCGCTCTTGTGAATCCAGTTGGCTTGTGACGTACTGTATTTTCTGTTTACCATTCGTTGACATTAGCATACATCTCCCAAAATATAGACACTCCTCCATGTTATGTGATTGTTGGCTGGCACCCGAGGATACGGTAAGCCATGGTTTGTGAAAGATGGATGGGGGAGTGTAAACTTTTAATACCTCTGTTAATAAAATAAAAATCTCTAGCACATGAGTGATCCATGCTTCCCTCTGCGAAGGGCCTTTCTTTTACTTTTATGTTGAGTCTCCATCTTCTAACTTTATGCACAGTTGAGAGAGCATTTTTGCCATTCTAAGTTTTATGTGAATTTGTCCCAGAAACATTATTAATTGATTCATGATGTGTTATTGTTTGTTCTAAAATTATTTTTTCTAGTCTTCCTCATGAATTTTGAAGGTGTCCTGGGATTTAGGATTTTGCCCCACTCTTAAGGACTAGCGAAATATCACTTTGCCATGCTTTCTCTATACTTGAAACAAACGTATATCTGCATTGTTATTCATGACCTTTTATTTGAGAAACTTCTCATGATGCAAAGTGATTGCTATGCTTTATTATTAAAGTTCTATTTATCATGTTTGTGTTAAAAGTTCTATGATCTCAGCTTACATATGGCTTTACATTTTTATGATCAAGTTTATGTTAGTAGAATGTCACCTCAAAAATTATTGTTTTATCGTTTACCTACTCGAGGACGAGTAGGAACTAAGCTTGGGGATGCTTGACACGTCTCCAACGTATCTATAATTTCTGATGCTCCATGATGATATTATGCCAATTGCTACATGTTTTCTCCCTTCTTTATGTCATTTTTACATGTTTTCCAGGACTAACCTATTAACAAGATGCCAAGTGCCAGTTCCCTGTTTTTTGCTGTTTTTTATTTCAAAAAAGTTGTTCTGGAAATATTCTCGGAATTGGACCTCACAAATCCCGAAGTTTCTATTTTCCCCGAAAGCATCCAGAAGACCGAAGAGGAGTCGAAGAGGGGCACCAGGCGGCCCACACCATGGGGTGGCGCGCCCCCCTTGGCCGCGCCAGGGGGTGGTGTGGCCTCCCCAGGGCTCCACCGCCTTTGCCCTTTCGCCTATTTATTCCCCCCGGATGGAAAACCCTAGATACCTGATCAAATATCCCCGAAAAGTTCCACAGCCGCCGTCGTCGTCAAGCCTAGATCAGGGGGGTTCTGAAGCTGTCTCCCGACACCCTGTCGGAGGGGAGATCATCACCAGAGGCCTCTTCATCATCATGCCTGCCTCCGGAGTGATGCGTGAGTAGTTCATCCTTGGACTACGGGTCCATAGCAGTAGCTAGATGGTTGTCTTCTCCTCCTCCTATGCCTCAATGTTTAGATCTCGTGAGCTGCCTAACATGATCGAGATTGTTCTTATGTAATTATATGTGCTGTTTTTGCTGGGATCCGCTGGATATTGAACTTATGCCAAGTTGATTATAGTCCTAATTGTATATGTTATTTGTGATCTTGCATGCTTTCCGTTGCTAGTGGTTGCTCTGGCCAAGTAGTTGCTAGTGACTCCAAGAGGGAGTATTTATGCTCGATAGTGGGTTCATGCCTCCTTTTCGCCTATGCTCGAGTGACAGAAACGTGACGGGGGAGGATGTGTTGTTGCCACTAGGGAGAAAACAACAGTGTGAGTGCCCGCGTGCACAATCATTGCTTACATTACACACATTGCTTAATGCAATTATCTGTTGCTTGCAACTTAATACCTAAGGGGGTTCGGATGATAACCTGAGGGTGGATGATTAGTCATAGATGCAGTTGGATTACGGTATATGTATATTGTTGTAATGCCCACACTAAATATCATAGTAGTCATCATGTCATGAATGTGCACTACGGTGTAACCTTTATTTGTCAATTGCCTAGATGTAATTTGTTCACCGAACATGCTATCTTTTATGGAGAGACACCACTAGTGAACCTATGAACCCCGGTCCATTTACCTACATTGTTAAACAAACCACTACAATTTCCTCCTTTCTTTACTTATTGCAAGCATACACTATTTTCCACACTATACGTCTAATCTTTGTTTTCAGCAGGACCGGTGAGGCGCCATCACCACCGTCAATGGCATCAACCTTCCGAAGATCCTCTTTCTCCTACTAGATTGATAACATTGGTTCTTAACTGAGGGAAATTCTTACCGCTGCACTCATCACACCCTCCTATTGGGGTTCCCAACGCACCATCAACGTTTGCATCAAAGTATTTCTGGCACCTTGCCGGGGATTCAAAGCCATCAAGAAGCAACCACTCCCTCGTCAACTCTGTCAGCAACAAGAATTTCTGGCGCTGCTGCCGGGGAACAAAACAAACATACATAAGAAGACTTCCTCCCGCAACGGTCGCCATCCATGGCAGCAAGAATTTCTGGCTTCGTTGCCAGGGAGAAAGAAGTCTTCTGGCAAGGGGAGTCTCTCACTCTCAACCTCTTTATTTTGTTCATTGTCTTGTTTTTATTTTTTTTGTTTGCTTCCCTTTATAAAAAAACACAAAAAATTAGTTCTTATTCTAGTTGTTATTTTTGCTTTATCATGCTTGCTATAAATGTTTGATGTCTTTGAAACTAGATCTTTTAGGCAAGGTGGGTTCATGGATGAACAAAAAAACATTATAAGGAACACCGCTTGTCACAAAAAGGGATACACTTATGGGAGCAAATTAATAAATTGCATGACTATGCTAAAAACTTGTGCTCTACTTATAATGTTACTTATTGCTTTGATAAATCTTGTTGCTGTAGGAGGTATAAACACCTCCCTTTTCAATGTGAGTATAATGATAATGTTACCATATCTTCTTATGTTAAGGGAAATTATGAATTATATGATGTGGAACAAATTGAAGAATTTATGGCTTGGAAGGGTGCATTCGAAATTGCCTATTTGCTTGAAAGTATTGATGATGCACCTTATAAATATGAGATTTATGCTATACTTGAATATTGCTTTGATAATTACAAGGATTGTAATTACTATATAATGGAATATCTTAATAAATTCTCTCAACCTAAGGAAGTAACTGATGCCTTGCAGGAGCCTATGGAAGAAGAAATTGCTGAATCTGGAAGCTCATTGGATGAAAAAGAGGAGGAGAGTGATGATCAAGAGGAGGAAGAATGCCCATGTCTACCTCCCAATGATAGTAACTCTTTAGCTCATACATTATTTGATGAAATTGATACTTGCTATACTTGTGACCTTGATACTACTATGAATGAAACTTGTGAGAATGATATTGCTACTGTTATTTATGATAATCCATGCTACTTGGATAAATCTTATGATAATGCTCTTGATGATGGTCCTATGTTACTTGATGTTATAAATTATAATGCTACTAAAAATAGTATTGCTATAATGTGTCATATACCGTTTATGAGTGATAAATCATCTTTATTTTCTATTGCTAAAAGTGAAAAAAAAGACGAGCTAATTTTAAATTTTGATCCCACTGTTTTTGAGCTTGATATGAATTGTGTGATTTTAGACCATGAAAAACATGCTTTATGTGATAATTATGTTGTTGAGTTTGTTCATGATGTTACTGAAAATTATTATGAGAGAGGAAAATATGGCTGTAGGAATTTTCATGTTACTAAAACACCTCTCTTTTTGTTGAAAGTTTTGAAGTTGCTCTTGTTCTACCTTCCCATGATTTCTAGTTTGAGCTTCTTTAATTTGTTTCTTTATAAGATTCCTATGCATAGGAAGTGGGTTAGACTTAATTTTTTTTATACTTGCTTCTCGATGCTTCATTTTCCTAATTCATATTTCTTATGTGAGCATCTACTTGATTCCACTTTTCTGGGCCTAGCTGAAAGGCGTTAAAGAAAAGCGCTACCGGGACACAACCCGTTTTATTTCTCCGTTTTCAACCTGTTTTCCGTCGTTTTATTTTGTTTTCTTTGCACCTGGGTGTTTTATATTTCCTTAGAAACCCCGCTGTATCTTAACTTTTGTGTCTTTGTTGAGCTAAGTAAAGCCTCTAGTAGAAAATTGAGACTATATTTCGGATTTCTGCGCAGGAAACCGATTTCTGCTGTCGACTGTTAAATTCGTATAAGATCACAGAAAATTCAAAATGACCTGAGTTTTTTGTGCGTAATCCTGGGATATATACGCAACTTTTCTTAGTTGAATACTTTTTTATTTGAGCAACAGAAGATTTTCGAAAAAAATCAACTTTACCTGTTGTCCTGATTTGACAGATTTCTACCAATAATTGCATTTGCATCTTAATCTCTTTCTTTTGGTGTTCTTTTGAGAAAAAGTGTTTTAAAATAAGTTGTGACATTATCTAATGTGTTTATGAGTGTTAGGCTTGTGTTGAAACTGAACCATGTGAATTTATTATTTCGATTGCACTAACGTTGCTAATGAAGATTGTGAGAAGTTTGGTGTGAAGGAAGTTTCAAGGATCAAGAGAAGAGGATGATATGACGTGATCAAGAAGAGTGAAAAGCCTAAGCTTGGGGATGCCCCGGTGGTACATCCCAGCAAATTCCAACAAGACTCAAGCGTCTAAGCTTGGGGATGCCCAAGGCATCCCCTTCTTCATCGACAAATTATCACGTCACTTCTAGTGAAACTATATTTTTATTCGGTCACATCTTATGTGCTTTACTTGGAGCGTCTTTTATTTTTTGCTTTCAGTTTGTTTTTATTTTTGTAATAAGCTTGGTTGGACCCCAGCATTCTTTTATTGGAGAGTGACACGCTCCGCTTTTTCATGGGAATACTTTGTCTGGCTGCTGCATTTATTTAGCTCCTGTTTTGCATGCATCTCTTATCTAAGAGCTGTTAGTTTTAGTAGTGTTATGTGAGTTCTCTCATGTTTGCTTGCTGTATAATGTAGAGTATTTTTGTTAAAACATATCTTGTATGGTGCTTGTTGGGAAAAGAAACTGCTGCTTGAAGTAGAATTTTTATTGGTGCAAGTAGAAGCTTGTATAGAATGTGGCTAGAACTTTTTCATATCATGCTAGATGTTATTTTAGTTTTAAAGCCTTGTGGTTATTGAGTAGCATGATTAGCCTCAAATAATTGAGAGTGTTTAAGGTGCCATTGAAAGAATCATGAGTTGTTCTTGTCATATTGAAGCATAAATTTATGGTATTCTCTTTCGAATGTTTTATTTGGTTGACTTGGCGCATGCTCACACCATGTTTATGACTATGAACCAGTAAGTAATAGCCTCTATGATCATTTAGTTTTTGAACTTGTGATACCGCTTATGCTTTGATTAATGATGTTTATGTCGCTATGAACGATTATGGCTCTTATGCTCTCTTGATTTGTCGCTCCCAGTCTTTTGCTAGCCTCCACCTGTACTGAGTATGGAATTCTACTCGTGCATCGAACTCCCTAAAACCAAGTTTTCCCATTGTGTCCACCATACCTACCTACATGTGGTATTTAACTGCCACTCCAAGTAAATTTTTCATGTGTTACCTTTAAAACCATCAAAATTACTCCTACTTTGTGTTCCTGTTTTTGCTCATGAGGACGTAAATAGAGAATATTTCTCTCACTTGTTGATTAGATTTCACACCCTGGACTAGTGATTTCATCCGCTTATCCAATTGATAGAAGAGCTGGCAGCAGGGTGCTCAGCCCCAAATTAATACACACAAAATCTCTTCACTATTTTTGCCCCTGATTTATCAGTCAAAGCATAATTGTGTAAACAAAAGAGAAAGAGGGATGACCTTCTATACCAGTTGCGTCATTCATATGGGAGCCTCTGTTGTGAAATCTGGTTGGCTTGTGACGTATTGTATTTTCTGTTTACCATTTGTTGACATTAGCATACATCTTCCAAAATATAGACACTCCTCCATGATATGTGATTGTTGGCTGGCACCCGAGGATTCGATTAGCCATGGTTTGTGAAAGATGGATGGGAGGAGTGTCAAACTTTTAATACCTTGTTTAATAAAATAAAAGCTCTAGCACATGAGTGATCCCTGCTTCCCTCTGCGAAGGGCCTTTCTTTTAATTTTATGTTGAGTCTCCATCTTCTAACTTTATGCACAGTTGAGAGAGCATTTTTGCCATTCTGAGTTTTATGTGCATTTGTCCCAGAAACATTATTAATTGTTTCATGATGTGTTACTTCTTGTTCTCAAATTATTTGCCCCACTCTTAAGGACTAGCGAAATACCACTTTGTCATGCTTTCTCTATACTTGAAACAAACGTATATCTTTCTTTGCATTGTTATTCACGATCTTTTATTTGAGATACTTCTCATGATGCAAATTGATTGCTATGCTTTATTATTAAAGTTCTATTTATCATGTTTGTGTTAAAGTTCTATGATCTCAGCTTACATATGCTTTTACATTTTTATGATCAAGATTGTGTGGTAGCATGTCAACCCAAAAATTATTTTGTTTATCGTTTACCTACTCGAGGACGAGTAGAAACTAAGCTTGGGATGCTTTATACGTCTCCAACGTATCTATAAGTTATGATGTTCCATGATGATATTTTGCCAATTGCTACATGTTTTCTCCCTTCTTTATGTCATTTTTATCGATTTTCCGGACTAACCTATTGACAAGATGCCACAGAGCCAGTTCCCCGTTTTCTGCTTTTTTTAGTTTCAGAAAAGTTGTTCTGGAAATATTCTCGAAATTGGAAAATTCGAAGCCCGAAAGTCTTAGAATTCCTGAAGGTTCCACGGAGTCCCGAAGAGACCCGCATGGGGGCCTCAGGGGGCCCACACCATAGGGTGGCGCGCCCCCCTTGGCCGCGCCGGGTGGTGGTGTGGGGACCCAAGGGCTCCACCGCCTTTGCCCTTTCGCCTATTTATTCCCCTCCGAAGGAAAACCCTAGGCACCTGACCAAAAATCCCCGAAAAGTTCCGCAGCCGCCGTCGTCGTCAACCCTAGACCAGGGGGGTTCTGAAGCTGTCTCCCGGCACCCTGTCAGAGAGGAGATCCTCACCGGAGGCCTCTTCATCACCATGCATGCCTCCGGAGTGATGTGTGAGTAGTTCATCCTTGGACTACGGGTCCATAGCAGTAGCTAGATGGTTGTTTCTCCTCATATGCCTCAATGTTTAGATCTCGTGAGCTGCCTAACATGATCGAGATTGTTCTTATGTAATTATATGTGCTGTGTTTGCTGGGATCCGATGAATACTGGACTTATGCCAAGTTGATTATAGTCTTTATTGCCTATGTTATTTGTGATGTTGCATGCTTTCCGTTGCTAGTGGTTTCTCTGGCCAATTAGTTGCTAGTGACTCCAAGAGAGAGTATTTATGCTCGATAGTTGGGTTCATACCTCCTTTTCGCCTGTGCTCGAGTGACACAAATGTGACGGGGGAGGATGTGATGTTGCCACTAGGGAGAAAACTGCGGTGTGAGTGCCCGCATGCACAATCATTGCTTACATTACACACATTGCTTAATGCGGTTATCTGTTGCTTGCAACTTAATACCTAAGGGGGTTCGGATGATAACTGAGGGTGGATTATTAATCATAGATGCAGTTGGATTACGGTCTATGTATATTGTTGTAATGCCCGCACTAAATATCATAGTAGTCATCATGTCATGAATGTGCACTACGGTGCAACCTCTATTTGTCCATTGCCTAGCTATAATTTGTTCATCCAGCATGCTATCTTTTATGGAGAGACACCACTAGTGAATCTATGAACCCCGGTCCATTTTCCTACACTGTTAAACAAACCACCACAATTCCCTATTTTCTTTACTTACTGCAAGCATACACTATTTTCCACACTATACGTCTAATCTTTGTTTTCAGCAAGACCAGTGAGATTGACAACCTCACTGTACCGTTGGGACAAAGTATTTTGGTTGTGTTGTGTGCAGGTTCTGCGTTGTTGCTGACACCGGTGAGGCGCCATCACCACCATCAGTGGTATCAACCTTCCGAAGATCCTCTTTCTCCTACTGGATTGATAACCTTGGTTCTTAACTGAGGGAAATTCTTACCGCTGCACTCATCACACCCTCCTCTTGGGGTTCCCAACGCACCATCAATGTTTGCATCAAAGAATTTTTGGCGCCTTGCCGGGGATTCAAAGCCATCAAGATACAACCACTCCCTCGTCAACTCTGTCAGCAACAATGCGCGATGCGTGTAACGCCCAAATTTTTTGGGAAATGAGGGGACGAGGTGATTATTTCTATCTCCTCGTTTCCCGCGAGAGAATCTATCAGAGGATATGGTTTCAGGTTTTGACCGAACCCAAAAGTCTGTGACATCAGCAACTTTTCATCGCTGATGTCATGAGGTTCCTTCTCCGCGAAGGCTCGTGGAAGAAAGGCCGAAATTCGGTAAATTCCGAGTTTTGGGTCAGGAGATTTTTGGTGAAAGAAGAATCAAGACAAAACGCCGACATTTCTGAAAAAGAATGCCAATACACGAGGAGCGGCATAATGAAGTCTTAATCCTTCTTGGGGGCTACTGTCGGATATATGCCGATAGGGGTATGTCCGGCATTGGCCAAAAAGCCGGATTACCAGGGTGGCCCATAGGTAATGGATCATAGTCCATTGGGAGGCCCAGTAACCTGACGCGCAGGAAGCCGGATTCTTGAAGAATCCGGACCACGACCCAAAGTGGTGCGACTTGGAGGAGAAGACAGATTCCTTGCTTTCCAAGTTAGATACTTTCCGTAGTCTTCTAGGTTTCCTTTCTGTAGGAGCAAGAACAGACAGACAATTAGCTAGAAGCCAACTCGCCGAGAAGTTGATCCTCGCCGAGTTAGCGAAACCATACTCACATTGTACTTTGTATACTTCAGGCTTCAACTCTGGTTTAGTGAGATTGCAGGAGTAGGAACACCGCCTAGTTGCGTCGTAACGAACCTGGGTAAAACTCGGTGTTCTCGTTTGTCGTGTTATCACGTCCCCCGCGGATCTACCAGTAGGCTCATGGAACCCCCGTCTATGAACTCTACTACGATGTCTCGACACTTGTGGAAAACAACATGTGCATGGTGGAAAACAAGACCCCCGAGTTGAAAAATAGCATGTGCTTGAGGGAGGAGAGGGAGGCAGCACATGGAGGGTGTTATGGCGCATAACACAATGTTATTGAGCATTATAGGTGTGGACCTGCGTGTCCAAAGTGGCCAAACCCCTTTGGGGTCGGTTTGTATCCAGTTGAGTCAGTTGGCTGAGTCCAACCCGGACCAAACTAGAGTCCAACCCGAGAAGGAGTAGGGGTGCTTGCGCAAGCCCCTTGTGGCCACACCCATACCCCCTCTTATATACCTAGGATCCGGACTATTGCTCCTTAGACTACGTTAAACATAAATCCTAGACTTTTAGATTGAATTCGCTCCTTGTAAGCATTCATCTTGAAGTATTGTTACCATTGCAAAATTGCGTGTTACCTGCTGTTCCACTGGGAATAAGACGGTACAGGACCACCTCGTAGTCAGGTGACTACGTTCTGCAAGCGTGTGGAGTTGAGAATATCCATTGGGTTGCAAACTGTTGCATCAGGGATCAGCCAGAGAGTTTTCAGTGAGACACGAGTTATCAAACAAGCTATCAGAGAGTTCATCGAGAAGATTGAGGCCACCCCTTATAAGTTTTTTTTTTCATTAACTAGATAAACCCTAACTTCGAGCACACACCTTGTATTGTACGTGTATTGCCTATAGCCTAAACATAAATACTCATATTGTGAAACTAATGAGCTTTCAGGAAAAGAAATATGGTGCAAAAAATATTATAAACGATAGGCAATATAAACGACGAAGGACAACAGGGAAACACGGATTTTAACGTGAAAAACATTTCCAAGAAGGAACAGAAAAAACCACAAACACTAGTCAGCAAATCTTCATTGTAATCGGTGTTTTTTTTTTACTGAATCGGGCGACGTTGCAACACAAGAGATTTACAACTTTTGACTTAACCCAACCAGCGGCTGCCCAAGCCTCCGCTCCACTCGTCCCAAGCCTTCGGCGACAGGTCTCACTCCGCTCTAAGTTAGCCTCTTATCTTTATATAAATTTATCTCACATCAAAATAATTAAAATTAAATACCACCTTTTATACCAAAGTTAACAAAAAAATTTAAGTCTTTTTAGTTTTGAAAGAAGTGTAATAGCAGTTGACCGTTGTTTAAGGAAAATAAACCACCAGGAAATAATCTATTATTTCAAGCTCGTTACATACTCCCTGCTAAACTACCTCTTCCATTCATCTCAAAACAACAGAAAACACCTATTTTGCACCTGAATAGTACAACAAACTTTATGGAATTCATGCTTCAAATCAAGTAGAAAGTTGATTCATGTTGCCACTTTGGGCGACCCATGATTTGTAAAACTTTGAATTTGAAAACTTTGCAATAACAAGGGATGTGTGCATCGTTTCGATGCCAAGGCCCGAATCTATGCTCCTTTTTGAAAAAATGGTATATGAAAGTTGAAAGCCGGTTAAATTTTCAACTGAAGAAAACAGTAGACAGGAACACATACAAAGTATAAGGCAGTTTTGCTATTCATTTATTTGGTGGCCCACTCAATACATCCAAGAGGTCTCTACATATACATGCATATCCACCTAGTCACAAGACCGCGATTATTACAGGAGATATCACCACTAAAAAATCAATCAAAAATGGCCTACGGCTACCTACGCAACTCTTCCTGTGTTCTATCCTGTAACTCCTACGGTAACTACACAAAAAAACAATGTGTGATCCTGTATCTGTGTGTGTGTGATTAATCAGTACAAGGTAATGCCAGGAAGCTCAGCTGATCAAAGGGTGGCCAGGCACAGCAGAGCAAAGGCGGCGATGAAGGTCCCGCTCGAATGCCACTGGATAGACGAGCTTGACGAAGGCTGCGGCACATCGATCTGGGTTATGTTTGGTGTAGGGCCCTTTGCGGCTTCCGGATTGGAGCTGCTTGGCCCCATGGCGGGTTTCATGGGAGCAGCGGAAGGATTCGGGTTCATGGGAAGCTTGCTTGAGTTGTCGACGTTGTAGCCTGATGATGATAACAAGCATAGTGTGTAAGGCGCTGTTCTGGATTAGCAATGGACTGAAACCAAAGAACCGGTTTAGAGGATATGGAAGTACTCACAGTTGAATGTTTTCCAGCCCAGGACAAGCCGCTCTCGGTCGAACACAACCTTCAGCCCAGACATGAAATTCTCTGCACCAGAAGTGGGCAGGTACAGGTAAGAAGAGTGAAGCAGGTAATCGACAGTGGGGTGATTTAGTGGAGTAGTTTGGGACACATCAAGGAAAAAGCTAGAACCTTTACAGGCAATAATGCTAGAAACAAAGATGTTGCACATGGATAATTAATGCTGTAATGCATATCAAGTTTTTAGCATAAAAATGGACATAAACCTGACAAATAAGCTACCAAAGCAGGTATAAAAATGAACAAGACATCTTAAAAGTAATGATCATTCATCAATCATTGGTTCTTTGCAGCTAACATATGCTACCAACTCCATCCAGGAACCAAAATTAAGAATATATAGAGCTAGATGGGCAACCCTTTGCACACCTCAAACACACTAGTATGGTTTAGAAAGAATCTATAATATTTTAAGAGCATAAGGCATCTTTAAATAGTGTAACAGTGTAGAGTACAGAAGCTCACCCCCAATTAAGTTAACACCTTCGCTCTTCATAATAGCCAAGCAATAGCCGATTGGGTTCTGTTTCATCAGAGAGCAGCAGGATTATTAAATCACTAACTCGCTATTTTATTTGGCTGGAAGAAAACTAGTACATAGTACTAGTTCTATTTTACCGAAGAAGCATCCGTTATGGTGATTATTGGGTCATTGACAGGAAATATACTGCCACCTTTCGTCGTCAGACTTATGTTTGGAGGACTAATAGCTTCCTTCCCACTGGAGAGCATATTTGTCAGGTACGGACAGACAGTAGTTGGCGAGCATGTACATTGAAGGCAGGTCACCAGATAAGCTCACCTTATGATGTAGCAAAATTCAAACGGCAACGACGAGTCCGGCTGGTTTTTCTTCGCTTTGGCTTGTGCATCGAACTGAATAAGAATGAAAACAAATGAGGAACCGTCGCGAGAATAAAAGCACGATCAAACTCACTGCTCATACGGTTAAAAATCTACTTACGGAGCTGGTGATCTCGGTATACATCGGGTCAGAGAGCGCCGTGAAGGAGGTGCCGGAGTCGACGACAACGCTGAACTTGGCACCGTACGTTTTATTCCCGACCGTAAACCCGGTGACGCTGATGTTGTAATAAGGGCTGCGGAAAGAGAGCACGCCAGTGTGAGGATCAAAGACCCATTTCATAGTTTCTTAAAAGCGTGGGATTCGAAAAACATACAAAACATACTTTTGCTTATAAATGTTGAGCGGAGTTTCGAGCTGGTCGGAGGTTCCGGAGTCCCCGAAGCTGATCCTGCCATGGCCGTCTTCCCCGAAGCACATGGAGAAGGAGTTGGCGGCGATTCCTTTGCTCGCCAGCAGACTCGGCACCGACTTGCTGTCCATGCCGAGCCCGAGAAGGCCGTTCGGCGCGGCGCTGCCGAGGAACGAGCCTGTCTGGAGCTGCCCACAGCTAGCAATTGGCACAAACGAACTCAGCACGGCAAAGCAGGGCACCGGCTCCTGGGAATTAAGCATGTGACAATCATGGTGAAGGAAGGACATACCCAAATGTGATGGGGGCCTGGGTGATCTTGGATTGCCCGGACTCGGTGGCCAGGTAGAGGACATCCTCCACCAGTACCCCGTTGGAGGAGGTGTTGTCCGACAGGTACTCGATGCTGTAGGGGCAGCTGCTGGTGGCGGCAGTGCACTCGGTATCACAGAGGCTGCTGCTGCAGGGGACCTTCCGGCTGGTGCTCGACTTCCCAGGGCTGTACACGTCGAACGTCAAATTCTGCTCAAAATTAGCCGTGGACAGAAACCCCCAGTTACACATCAGAAATCAAGCAAGAACATATTTAAAAAATGTACATGGACAATCAGCGACAGTTGTTTCAACTTCCGACAAGAACACACATAGAAGGGCCAATTGAAGGACTCGGTTAGTAGGAGGTAGTAGTGTTGTTTAAGCTTCGTGATCAGGTCCCAGCGCACGCTGTCATGCTCCTAGAAAGGGTTTCCACAGAACGGGACGGCACGTGCCGTGCTGCTTCCGTGAAATTTTCCCTTTTCTGGCCCGAAAGATACGCTGCTGGAACAACTCCACCGCGGAAGCATGTCTACCACCAACTAATTAATCCCCTTTTCATCTTTTTTGTGCAACTAAAAATCCTATCGTGATCCGGTAATTAGTCACCGAAATATCTCGTGGCAGCAACAAACATGAGCACGAATCATAACAAACAAAACAAAAACAATGGAGAAGCTGGGGCAGAGGATGAGTTAGCAACATACGCCGTAGTTGGGGGAGGAGAGCGGTGCGCACTCGACGCAGTCGCAGGGCACCCAGAAGAGGTCGCTGCCGGTGTCGAGCGCGACGAGGAACGTCACGTTCGGCGTCCCCAGCGCCACCACCGCGTAATGCAAGCTGCGCAACCACCACCACAGTCAGTAGCTTCTTTAGCCCGAAAGCAAAGCACGATAACGACAGCGGCTTTTGGTGCTTTATCAATCAATCAATCTCTGTTCTTCCTCGGTGGCTGGGGGAAGCCATGGAGGATCGGAGACGCTGATTAGCGAGCTAGCTAGGGGCAGAGTAATAGGCGCGCTTACAATCCGAAGTCGTTGATGCGGAAGGTCTCGTTGCCGTCGGCGAAGGCGAACGGGCCCGGCCCGGCGCCTCCGGTGGCGGCGAGCGACCGGCGGCGCAGGTCGTGCCCCGCCAGCGCCGCGTAGTACTCCGCCGTCCCAACCGCCGGCGCGCGGAGTCCAGGGTGTCCCGCCGTTTCCGCCCACCCCCGCACCGTCGCCGAGTACCGGTGGTGCACGTCCAGGCTCAGCGCCTCCGCCCCAGCCGCCGCCGCCGCCGCCGCCAGCACGGCCGCGATAACAGCAAAGGGGAGCGGCAGAGCCCGCACGGCGGCGGCCATACCAGCAGCAGGAACGGACACGCAGCCTCCCAAAAC
This sequence comes from Alopecurus myosuroides, assembly GCA_028641055.1. NCBI lineage: Eukaryota > Viridiplantae > Streptophyta > Magnoliopsida > Poales > Poaceae > Alopecurus > Alopecurus myosuroides. Next base: position 306,328,572 of record CM054063.1, on the reverse strand, counting down.
GGAAAAGGCTGCAACTTTACAGGGAGGGAAGGAAATAAAGGGGAAAATATTGCTCGGCTCTCGGCCGCGGCGTGGCTATATATCTATCCTGGATTCGGCGCCGCGAAGAAAGAGATCAGCAGGGGGGGAGGGGCCGAGGGGGCAGGCGAGGTGGCCGCTCGGTTTCCGCGGGAAGGGGTGGGTGGGCCAGTGGGACGCGACGGGAGACGTCAGTGAGCTGGAAGCTTCGCTTCGCCTCGCTTGGACTGGACTGGACGTGCGGGCGCGTTTTTCTTCCTCTCCTGCCGCTGCCGTGGCGGCCTTCTCCTCTGATTTTCAAGGAGGAAAGGGGCCTGGCGGTCATGTCCGGGCTGAAGTGTCGACGCCGAATTGAGGGAAAGGTCCAGCCTGATTGAGTTCACACCGACCTGTGTTGTCTCTTTTTTTTCTCTTACTGGTGCCAGTGCGGGAGAGAGCGGGGGCGGGCGAGAGGGGGGCTGGAGGGAGGCGATAGGGGAGCGGCGGGCGGTGGCAGTGTCGCCTGGCGGTAGCGGGCGCTACCGCCCGCGCTGGCGGGGCGGGAGGGGGGCGAGAGGAGCGCGGCGCGCTGGCGGGTGGCGGGCGAGAGCGTGGGACGAGAGGGGGAGCGAGGGGGGAGGGGGGGCGGCAACGGCTAGCTGACGTGGCGCCTCCTGATTGGTCCACGTCAGCTAGCCGTTGGGGTTAGCCGTTGCTGGCTCAAAAAAAGCGAAAAAAAAACCCAAAATTTCATCTCCACTCCTATAAATACCTCCCATATCCCTTCACTCACTCCGCACTATTTCATCATCTTTCTCTCCCTCCTTCTCTCAAACCATCTCCGCCATGTCGGGTTGGACTCCAGATAAGACCTCGTACACGGATCTCTTGCAGTCCGACGGGTCACAACCTTCTCACATAGAAGATATCTCTCCCACACATCGTCGCTCCAATGTCGGTTCTTCACCGCTTCCCCGAGTGTTATACTCATCCAGCACACCACCTTCGGGGCCATATGGTCCATACGGTCCACCTCCGGGGCCATATGGTTCATACCCTGCTCCTCCGTATGCATAACCCCACCACCTCCACATGCTCCACCTACAGGTAGCGGGAGTGGGACTCTACCTCAGTACCCACCACCTCCGTACGGTTCATACGCTCCACCTCCGTATCCGTACGGTTCATACGCTTCACCTCCGAACCCCCCACCACCTCCTGAAGCCAGTGCTCCAAGCGACGGTTCCGATGCCGCGGAAACAATCGTACCAAAGCGTCCAAAGAGGCTCGAGTGGACAACTGCGGACGAGGAAAAACCGGTACTTTACTTACTCGTCACATATTTATTTCGGAGTTGGTTCTTGCTTGGATTTTTCACTAAAACAATATCTATTTCGTGGTAGGTTCATGCTTGGGTTTTTTACTCCAAGGACTCTGTCTCCGGTAATAGCAAGATCGGCGAAAGTTTTTGGGGTCAGATAGCTGCAACCTTCAACTCTACCTCCGATCCTGCCCGCCATCGGACCGGGAAGCAACTGAAGGATCATTGGAACTTCTACAACCGTGAGGTGTCCTTGTTCAATGCATACTACATCCAAGAATCAGCGGTACGTCAGAGTGGAGCAGACGATGCAATGGTCTTGAAGGCGGCACAGGCGAGGTACGCAAATGACAGTAGAGTGACTCAGCCTTTCAAACGCTTCCACTGGTGGGAAGCTGTTCGCAATGAAGCGAAGTGGAAAGGACAACATGGTCCTGGTAGTGGGACTGATTCCAGTTCCAAGAGAACCCGTCTGGGGGTTTCTGGTGAGTACAGCTCTAGCGAGGCAACGGAGGAGGAGCAGCGTTCAATGGGCCGCGGCACGTAAGGATAAGGGAAAGAGGAAGGGGAAGGAATCCTCATCAAACAGTGAGGCAGCAAGTGCAACCTTCGCGATGAAAAACATGTGGACTGGTTTAGTGAAGGCTAAGCTACTGAAGCAATGGAACAAAATGCAAGACCGATCAACCGCCGACATGAACGAAGCAGAAAAACGCAAACATACGAAGGCCATCCAGATGGTGGAAAAAGAGATAGGGCTGGAAGATGATGATGACGACGACGAGGAGGACGAGGATTAGAATTTTTTATTTATTATGTAATTTTTACAATTTATTATGCAATTTTATTAATTATTATGTAATCGGTAACAATTTTAGTTGAATAAAAAAAATTCGTTGCATTATTTTGAATGTTTTCATCTCAAAAATATATGTTGATGTGGAGGAGAGAGAAAAACTGATGTGGCGGAGAGAGAAGTGAGAGTGGGGACTATAGCCCGTGCACTGGCACCGTGCCGTGAGAGTGGCGTGATAGTGGGGTGATAGTGAGGAAAAAAACTGATGTGACGGGACTATAGCCCATGATAGCGGGTGATGCACTGGCACCGGCCTTACTGTAGCCACGCACAGGTCGACCGAATTAACCACTCGGTTTCTTCCAACTAATTAAACCCCAGAACACGGTGAGGAGTCAAGATAGTTGAAGTTAGGGCTGGAATTAAAACTCAAAACTCGCGAGTTAAACGAGTAGCTCGCAACTCGACTCGGCTCGGCTCGAACTCGTTGTCCAACGAGCCGAGTCGAGTTTTCATTTTCGACAGTAAACGAGTTCAATCTAAACGAGCCGAGTTTACGAGTACTCGTTTAGCTCGTTTAACTCGGTAAAAAGAGTTTCTAATGATATTTTTATATATGTGAATTTTTTTTTACTGATTATTGTAGTTTATTTACTACAAATTATTTTATGGTGACATATTTTCATCGATCATTGTGATGATTTTATTATACATGCCCCAAATAATAAAAATAATTATATATATAATATATAATGTCGACTTTTATAATTTTACTAAATAAAAAAAAAGTTAAACGAGTAGCTCGCGAGCTACTCGCGAGTTCACCGAGCCGAGCCGAGTTTTGATTTTGGACTCGTTTGTTAAACGAGTCGATGCGAGCTCGACTCGTCACTTGACCGAGCTTGAGCGAGTCGAGCCGAGCTGACTCGGCTCGGCTCGAATTCCAGCCCTAGTTGAAGTACACCCCTGTGGTGGTGCCCGGCCGAATTCAAAGTTCCCGCTTGGACTTGGACCCTGCCATGACCTGTACTGCTGTACAAGAATCTCAGGAGCGAGAATGGAGAATTGACAAGAAAATGATGATGATGCCTTGATTTCCAAGATCGTGATGATGTCTCATGGGATTTTATGGGGCTAGCAGTAGCAAGAACCTGGGCGAGCAATCTGTACACGCACGCACGCACGCGCCAGCACCAGAAAAGAGGTTAGCGGTGGTTAGTTGCCTGATCTGATTCGGGCCCTGGGTTCACACAGCTTGGCCTGGCCGACGTCTGTCGTCTCGTCTCGTCTCGTCTCGTCTCGTCTCGTTGCCTCGTTTATTTTCACTTAGTATTATAATCGACCAGGTGTGTGCTGAGCACCTGCACCACGAACGATCAGAGATTCAGAGGAGTTAAGTGTAGGGTCCAGTAGAGCCTGATCATGCACGAGCGGCCGCGACCCCGACCGCGTGGATCATGCGGTTAGCGCTCTTCAGGTCTAAACACAGGTGAAATTTTACATAAATAAACCATTTTTTTTTTAGTAATTTCACACTCTAACCTTGATTGCAAAAAATTCAAAAAGTAACATGTTTTTATAACGCCCATCTGTAAGCCATTATACTCTATAGCGTAACGCCCGGCCGAAGGCGTTATTAAACCGTGACCATGTAGGCGTGAAGATCCACGTGGCTACCGTCATAACGCCCTACTTAAAGCCGTTATGGTGACAAAGAGGTAAGAGGTCCATGACAGCCACGGCCCTTGGAGAATTCAGTTTTAAGTACTCGGATAAGAAGGTCCGTTAGCAATCCATATGTGAAGATCATTGTCCATGGACTGTGCAAGGCCGATGAAAAAAGGGTGGAGCTAAGAAAATACCACAGTGGAAGCTTACAGAATGTTGCCTCACACACCGATGTGACCCGAAGAATATCGACCATGCCAATTGGAAGAATGATCACCGCCAATTGAGCTCTGAGTTCATCGGGCAGAAAATGAACTCAATGGTCAAAATCCTACCAACATGTCCAATTAAATCCGTTATCAAGTAAGTGTTGGACCTATACGACTACACGGTGAAATACAGTAAGGCATTAAAGACCAAACAAACAGCATTCAGGACGTTGTATGGAGAATGGGAAAATTCGTACAACTGCATATTCATGTTGTTGGGAGGGATGGCCGCAACAAACCCGGCTATGATCTATGTGTTTAAGCCCTTTGGCTCAGAAACAATGATGCAGAAAGATAAAAGTGTACGGATATTTTGACGTGCATTCTGGAGGTATGGGCCTTGCATACAGGTTTTCAAGCACCTTAGACCCGTTTTGTCCGTGGCTGGTACATTTCTCACCGGCGGTTACAAGGGCACAATCATGGCGGCGGTAGGACATGACGGTGGCGACCAGTTGCTACCATTGGCATTCGCATCTGAGTCCGCGGAGAACAATGAGAACTAGGAGTGGTTCCTTGGCCTAGTGAGGACTAGGCTAGTTGGACATGACATAGAGGTTTGCATCATCTCGGACTGATACCAAGGGTGTAACATCCCAGTGTTTGGGAGGTTATAAGAATCTAAATTTAAATGTGCATTTGCAAAGCATGCATCTAAAAGTACGGGAAATTTTGGCGTGAAAGTTTAAACAAAGCAAAGTGACCAAAGTTTCACTTGACATGATGAAATAGGTCTAGTTCATCTAGTCAGGAGTACATTTGGAGTGATCTTTATAACGCAGTATCTCTAAAAACCAAATCATCTGATTACACAAACCATAATTGGTTTTGACCAACACAAACTCTCAGCAACCTTAATCACAAGCCTATAAGTGACTTGGGATAATTCATTAGGTATCTACAACTCAAAGAGGGGTGAGTATCCAAATCACATGTCTGATGATTATACTTCCACCAATGTGTAATGCATAATTGAACCATCTCATCAACAGAGACGTGATCTTCTATATAACAAAAACTCCCTAAGTTATCAGTTCATTTCCACAACATCTCTCCAAATCATCTCATAACTATAAGGTGAACCATCACAAGTGAAGAACAAAGTTTCAACAGAACACAAGTAATGCATACATGGGTTAACTCAAAACCCACAAGTGGAAAATGATATAATAATTGTATTAACATATTTATCGAATATGTACATATCTCATCAACCATAAAAGAAGTATCTTAAAGAAGAGATAAATCTTATTAAACCATTGTTAAACCTTGATCATTACATATGATCTTTCCAAACCTCTATGCCTGCATTATGTTTACAAATGAAGAACATAAAATAACAACATGACACCGTGAGAAAACATTTTCCAACTCTGACTTAAATCATTAAACCCCAATCATCTTCTCATGATCATTGTCTCATTCATTTTATATAAGTAAGCAATCTATAAGCATTCCCCATCTCTATTCAAATTAACATTCAAAAACTAAAGTATCTCTGGATACAAGTAATGAATAACAACAAGTTATAACCTCTATTAGGGGAATTGGATTGAAAGCTAAGTAAAACCAATCATGTATGAGACAAGTATCTATCTTATGGGAAGCAAAACAAGAAATGTATGGAAGGATAATAAAAGCATGAATTAACCCTTAATCTAGATCTTGTTATTTTGGCTAGACCATTATATCTTGTTTCCCAATCTCCTCCAAGTTATTTTGCAAGAGAAGAAACCACAAGACAGGAGGAACTACCACATGAAGATCTTCAAGGAGATTATTTAGAGTGTTCTAGAAGTGTTATTCCAATCTATCATAAGAGTACTTGGAAACTCTTATATGTTGATATGATCTTATTAAACCTCTTGAAATAGAATGATATTCCAATGTTAGTGCTATATAGAAGTAGTTTGGTGACAAGACTAATTACCTTGTTAACAGATCCTTTTGTATACTCAAACACTTGAGTGTCTTACACAAATAAACATAAGATCATATAACCTAGTACATCTCATCCAATTGTATATGAGTAGTAATTTGGAGGCAAGTCTGGCCCACTTGTTAACAAATTCTTCTTGTATGCATATGGCAACTGGATGTTACAAAATTAACTCACATTCTTTTACAATCATCTAAGTAAAATCCTTGCTTGGAGTAATTGGATGTTTTCACCACAATGGTGAGACAGTTGAGGTTGGAAACCAAGAGAGGAACCTACCTGCAATGGACAAAGGAGTATTTACAGACTAGTGGCAACTAGAGAGAAGAACATCAAGCAATAGAAGAACATGAAGCAACACTGCCTCAGTAAGGGAACATAAGAAATTATCCAGTGAATCATTAGGTATTATTAGAGAACCTATAATCTCTATTCCTTGTCAAGCTCATCTGAGATGAGGAACATATAATTATATCTTTAATGGAAACAATTATCAAGAGAGAAAATAATAACAAGCCCTTGCATCCATGTGTCTTGTGATATGCTAAGGTAGGTGGAAACAAACTAATTCCCTTGTTTTCCAGATCTTCCTCACCCATAATACAAATGGATAACAATAAGAATTCATCCATATACCCATATGTAAATGATTACATGTTCCAAAACAAACATGAGATAATATCCATATTGGAACCTATGAGGAAAACAAGCAAATAAGATTTCAAAACCACTCATGTTTTCCACCTAGTTGTCGCACCCGGACTTCTAGGGGATACTCACAGTCCGTTAAACAGTAGATAAATGGCTTACAGGGCATACCGGCACCCGCATCTCAATATGAGTAGGCCAGCACGTAAACGTGTGACAACCATTCTCTACTATTCACCGTCTGAGCAAACCATCCTATAGAAATCCAGATACTTCTATTGACGTACTTCATAACATACACACATGGTACGTCAACGGCATTTGAACAATTGATATCACAACATATCTCTAAGACACAAAAGATTGAAATAAGTTGCAAATAGCTCTCACTAGAGCAGAGATAGCAAATACAATCATCCAGAGGACACATGTCCCAACAAGTCATCATTACATCACAGCGAAAGCATCCAAAGTGCCTGAGTACAGACAAGATCCAAATAGGCCTAAGAGGCCGGAAACGAAAAGACGGAGCCCATCCACGAAGTCTCGGATCCTGCCCGGGTCCGCTATCTACTCGTCAGCAGCCTCGTCAAACTCCACGTAGTAGCCACCATGGGGATCCTCGGAAACGTAGTCTGCGGAAACCACAGCCCCAAAGGGGTCAGTACATAAACGTACTGGCAAGCAAGACTCACAATTCACCAAAGTGTACCCAACAACATCAAGCACAGATGCTTTGGGTTCAACGGAAGAAAGGGGTGATACAAAAGATGCTGCAGCGGGCTGCTCTAACCAACTACAGAAACATGCTACAACTTTCCGGCTAACAGAAAGGAGATAAGATAGCGTATCGGAACCAACTACTAACTAACTCCCAAACAAACCCATCCTGGATCGCGCCCCTTATCCAAAGAAGCAATCCGAGGATAACTCACACAGTTGGATTAGTGATGGTTCAAGTTATTGTGTCGATAAGACTATTACTAGTCAAGTTATCATTAGTTAGGTGTAAGTTGTTCTGAGTACTTGTTAGCCAGTACTTTCACCAAGTCATCCATAACCGCGGAAAACACGGCTTCTCGAGAAGATTTACCCTGCAGGGGTGCACCAATTTGGCCGTACACGTATGAATAACCCGCCAGATGGAATGGCCTTTCCACCAAGCGGGGCACTCAACACAACTCAACTCTTCTTCGCATCAAGCCCAAAGAACTCCGTGCAATTGAGTGCACGGCTAATCAAGCCCCACGAAGAAAAGGGGACCCTCATAGCACTCTAAGAACGTGTCTCCCTAAATGCCGACTACAAAAGTTCCACCCTGGCGCCAAGGGTTCGCACCTGCACATGCATGCATCAAATGGAAAGCCCGAACTAAGTGTGGCGATTTGGACGAGATGCGAATCGAATCAAATTGAGGGGGGCGCCCATACACGCTTCCCACATGCGGTTAGTGCGCTCATCATGGATCAGTAGACAAGACCCTTTTCCTAATTAGGGTCGACACTAGCAGGCCTCAAAACCACGCCGGGCCTCCTGCCGGTGCCTTATCATCAAATTATTATTACCTCAAACATTAACAGGTTGATTGTTTAAACATCGAGTCCTAGAACATAGTGATATAGTAACATAAAGTAACAGACAACAGACTCCAGCAAAAACAACCCTAAGCATGCTAGTAATACACGGGCAACAAGCAAAGGGATTATAGGTGTGGAGGTGAGGCTATATCAGGGTTAAAGGATAACATGTGATAGGATCGAACACAAGCAACGATTCATAAGGCTAGCAGAATAGACAACGGAAAGTATCGGTATCCAATGTGGAAAGGAACACAATGGTTCATGTGAGTGAATACTTGCCTGCAAACTCAGCAGCCTGGTACTGAGCTAGATCCTCAGAAGGGGTGTCGTAAGCTTCGTCTGTCTCAACGTCGTCGTCTATTCGAGAAGAAGCAAACAAACAACACAGAGAGACAAACAATCAATAACATGGCATAATGCACAAACATGGGATGATGCATGACCATTTAATTGATGCATCAAAAATAAACTGGTTGACATGGTAACATAACATAATTAAATGGACCCACATGCAATTTGGATTGCATATGGAAAGCCCATGAATTATGGTTGGATTAAATGATCTACAACTAAACAACATGTGTAAGTGAATTAGCATGATGCATGGATGAGGAAAACAAAAGGAAAACAACAATAGAAACAAATTGAAATGAAGTTTACCAAGTTTGGAATTTTATTTATTAAGTTTTGGAATTTTGGTTTCTTAAAGGTGTCACACAAGCATTTGTTGTTTTCACCAATTTTAAGTGTTCAAAATAGATAACAAAGTTCATATTTGGAAAGTACACAAAATTTTAGGTGGATTACATGTTTCACTTATTGAAAAAAGGAATTGGAATAAATTACTTATGAATTAAACAAGTTTAAACAAGATTTAAATGAATTTAATTCAAGTATGAAATTATTTGAATTTTTATTTGTTCAAATCATTAATCCAAATTCATATTTGAAAAGGTTATACTTCTCTGGTTTGAAAACATATTTTATATGTTCAAAAGAATTTAATTTGGCCAAGTTATGAATTTAGCAATTTTAAATGATTTAAACAAGGTTTAAATTATTTAACCAATTTTAATTATTCAAAACATGAAACAAAGTGTATATTTGAAAAGGTGGTTTAATTTAGCATGGAAAACATATTTTATTTGTTGAAAATGGATTTAAAATGAGCAAGTTATTAATTTGGCAATTTTAAATGCATTAATTAAGAAACAATTGTTTTCAGCAATTTAATTTATTTAAAACAGAACACAAAGTTGATATTTGCAAAGTTCATGAAAAATTGAATGGAAAACATATTTAGTTTGTTGAATTTGGAATTTTTATGCCCAAGTTATGAATTTTGCAAAATTAAATGAATTAAACAAGGATTCAAATATTTCACCAATTTAAAATATTCAAAACAGTAAACAAAATTTATATTTAGGTAGAGAATTTAATTTGGTATTGAAAACATATTTAAAATGTTGAATTTGGAGTTGGGATGAATTATTTATGCATTTTTAGAGTTTTGGTATTATTCTGCCATTTTAAATAATATCCAGGGACTTAGAAAGTATCTACAGGGCCTAAGAAAAATACTGGCAGGGACTTGTTTGTGATTCTGTCAAGTTTCTGTAACTAAACAAAAGAAATAAAAAGTGTGGTTTAATTTGCGGGGGGGGGGGGGGGGGGGGGGGACTCGAACCCAAGACCTCCTGCTCGTGCGCGCGGGCTGCTGCCAATGCGGTATTGATGTGTTGCTTGTCAGGTAAGGAGGGCTCAGGGGGTTGAGGTTCAGGTACAAGTCTATTTCTGAAACTGAACATTTTCAGTTAACTGCAGCGGACGGAGGCCACCGGCGGCAGCTGCGGTGTGCTCGCCGTGGTGGCCGTGTGCGACGGTGGGCGTGCGCGCATCGCCACGGTTGCAGAGAGTGGATAGGGGACGAGGGGAAGGTGGAGGTGATGCGCTCACCTCCTCTGAAGAAGTGGCAGTTGCTCGGCGCAGCAGACTACGGCGGCGATGTCGAGGACGGCGGCGGCGCACCAGTGGATCCCAGCCACCGGGAAAACGTCGAGGAGGAAGGCGGAGGAGAGGGGAATCCATTCCCGCAATTAGCCCGTGTGGAGGAGAGCCCTAACGTCGGCGATCGCCGGAGAGGAAGAGGGGGGTGCTCGGGTTCAGAGGCTGGGGTACAGAGAGAAAGATGGAGGTGGGAGAAAGGAGGAAATGGAGGCGGGGGAGAGAGGAGGGGGAAGAAGGTTAGGGCAGAGGGCACGTGCTCGAGCTAGGGTTTTAAGGGGGAGGGGGAGGAGCTCCCGGCCGTCTGCTGCTGCTGCTGTCAACGTGGACAGCTTCAGATTCGAGCCGTACGAAGGAGGAAGAGAAAGAGGGGGGTACGGGCCGAGGGGGAGAGGTGGTCTGGTCCAACTGGGCTGGCTTGCCCCCCCTCTCTCTCTCTTTTCTTTTATTTTTTTGTTTTTTTTTTTTTTTTTTTGCTGATTTGAAAAAGGAAGAAAAGGCTAGTTCTTTAGGGTTAGAAAATTAGGTAAAATTTTGTATAGGTTAATTATAGCAACAGCAACAATTTGTAACCTTTTGTTTTCAAAAAGTTTGAAATATGGTGCTGTTGTATTTGTAATTGAAATTTGAGTGAATTTACTATTAATTGAATAATTGAACTTAAGCGATTAAAAGTTTTTAAAATCAAGTTTATTTGGAACAAATGATAGATTTGTTTTGTAATTTCCATAAAGTTCAAAATGGTTACTGTTTTGGAAATATAATTGAATTTGAAAATGTTTTGGTATTAAATGAATTATTGATAGAAACAAATCAATAGTTTTGAAATCACAACTTTAATGGAAACAAATAATTGTTTTGATTTGAAATATTCATTGGAAAATTGTAACATCACAAGTATGAAACAAAAGGTTTGAAATTTGATTTGAAATTCAAATAGAAAACAAGGAAAACAAATGAAAACAAATGGAAAACAATTGGAAAACAAATGCCAAAACAAATGCAATGATGATGTCATGATGCAAAACATAAAATAACAGAGAGCAAACATTCTAATGGCTGTTTTTCATACTTGGGATGTTACAAAACGCCCCCCTTGAAGGAATCGCACCCCGAGATTCCTACTGAGAAGAGAAAAGGTCCGGATACTTCTTGCGAAGATCCTCTTGAGCTGTGACACGTGAAACACATCGTGCACCTTGGATAGTTTTTCTGGAAGTTCAAGACGATAGGCATTCCTGGCAACTCTTCTGGAAAGACGTCAGGGAATTCGCAAACCACCGGAACACTTTCGAGTAAAGGTAGAGGTTTTGCATCGAGGGTGTATAGTTGAATAGAACTTGATTCATTGGAGAATATACTATCTGGACAGAAGGGTGGAACAGAGTTATTGATTAGACGCCGGTAGAATAACTGAAGTGGAAATCAACAACAAGGTTTGAACGGACGAAAAGGATGTTGAGAAGAACAGGATATCGAAGCAACATTCGGGAAACACGAGACCAAAACTCCTGAGGTACTACGGAAAACCCATCCGGGCTTCTAAAGGATCAATATCTACTGCTTAAGGAATAGAGGATCTGCTTCCGGGGCTTACACGCCTCCGTTCTCAATCGTGAGTAGGCAACATGATAAATCATGTCACAACCACCTCCATTCCTATTGACTAGTAGATATAACTATCCTTGAGAAACCAGGATACGTGAAATCCTAACTTGAAAGTTTAGGTGAGAAGGGAAAACAACGTTGCACTTCCTTACCAGAAAAGGGAGGGTGGGTGGGGAAAGAAGAAAAAGAACAGAATTCCTACTCTCACGTTTCATTTTTCCTATATAGCTACAAAATAGTTTCCAGACTCAACTGCGACCAGTAAAAGGGATCCTACAGGCAGACAGGCTCTGATACCATTTGTCGCACCCGGACTTCTAGGGGATACTCACAGTCCGTTAAACAGTAGATAAATGGCTTACGGGGCATACCGGCACCCGCATCTCAATATGAGTAGGCCAGCACGTAAACGTGTGACAACCATTCTCTACTATTCACCGTCTGAGCAAACCATCCCATAGAAATCCAGATACTTCCATTGACGTACTTCATAACATACACACATGGTACGTCAACGGCATTTGAACAATTGATATCACAACATATCTCTAAGACACAAAAGATTGAAATAAGTTGCAAATAGCTCTCACTAGAGCAGAGATAGCAAATACAATCATCCAGAGGACACATGTCCCAACAAGTCATCATTACATCACAGCGGAAGCATCCAAAGTTCCTGAGTACAGACAAGATCCAAATAGGCCTAAGAGGCCGGAAACGAAAAGACGGAGCCCATCCACGAAGTCTCGGATCCTGCCCGGGTCCGCTATCTACTCGTCAGCAGCCTCGTCAAACTCCACGTAGTAGCCACCATGGGGATCCTCGGAAACGTAGTCTGCGGAAACCACAGCCCCAAAGGGGTCAGTACATAAACGTACTGGCAAGCAAGACTCACAATTCACCAAAGTGTACCCAACAACATCAAGCACATATGCTTTGGGTTCAACGGAAGAAAGGGGTGATACAAAAGATGCTGCAGCGGGCTGCTCTAACCAACTACAGAAACATGCTACAACTTCCGGCTAACAGAAAGGAGATAAGATAGCGTATCGGAACCAACTACTAACTAACTCCCAAAACAAACCCATCCTGGATCGCGCCCCTTATCCAAAGAAGCAATCCGAGGATAACTCACACAGTTGGATTAGTGATGGTTCAAGTTATTGTGTCGATAAGACTATTACTAGTCAAGTTATCATTAGTTAGGTGTAAGTTGTTCTGAGTACTTGTTAGCCAGTACTTTCACCAAGTCATCCATAACCGCGGAAAACACGGCTTCTCGAGAAGATTTACCCTGCAGGGGTGCACCAATTTGGCCGTACACGTAAGAATAACCCGCCAGATGGAATGGCCTTTCCACCAAGCGGGGCACTCAACACAACTCAACTCTTCTTCGCATCAAGCCCAAAGAACCCCGTGCAATTGAGCGCACGGCTAATCAAGCCCCACGAAGAAAAGGGGACCCTCATAGCACTCTAAGAACGTGTCTCCCTAAATGCCGACTACAAAAGTTCCACCCTGGCGCCAAGGGTTCACACCTGCACATGCATGCATCAAATGGAAAGCCCGAACTAAGTGTGGCGATTTGGACGAGATGCGAATCGAATAAAATTGAGGGGTGCGCCCATACACGCTTCCCACATGCGGTTAGTGCGCTCATCATGGATCAGTAGACAGGACCCTTTTCTAATTAGGGTCGACACTAGCAGACCTCAAAACCACGCCGGGCCTCCTGCCGGTGCCTTATCATCAAATTATTATTACCTCAAACATTAATAGGTTGATTGTTTAAACATCGAGTCCCAGAACATAATGATATAGTAACAGAAAGTAACGGACAACAGACTCGAGCAAAAACAACCCTAAGCATGCTAGTAAGACACGGGCAACAAGCAAAGGGGTTATAGGTGTGGAGGTGAGGCTATATCAGGGTTAAAGGATAACATGTGATAGGATCGAACACAAGCAACGATTCATAAGGCTAGCAGAATAGACAACGGAAAGTATCGGTATCCAATGTGGAAAGGAACACAACGGTTCATGTGAGTGAATACTTGCCTGCAAACTCAGCAGCCTGGTACTGAGTTAGATCCTCAGAAGGGGTGTCGTAAGCTTCGTCTGTCTCAACGTCGTCGTCTATTCGAGAAGAAGCAAACAAACAACGCAGAGAGACAAACAATCAATAACATGGCATAATGCACAAACATGGGATGATGCATGACCATTTAATTGATGCATCAAAAATAAACTGGTTGACATGGTAACATAACATAATTAAATGGACCCACATGCAATTTGGATTGCATATGGAAAGCCCATGAATTATGGTTGGATTAAATGATATAAAACTAAACAACATGTGTAAGTGAATTAGCATGATGCATGGATGAGGAAAACAAAAGGAAAACAACAATAGAAACAAATTGAAATGAAGTTTACCAAGTTTTGAATTTTATTTATTAAGTTTTGGAATTTTGGTTTCTTAAAGGTGTCACACAAGCATTTGTTGTTTTCACCAATTTTAAGTGTTCAAAATAGATAACAAAGTTCATATTTGGAAAGTACACAAAATGTTAGGTGGATTACATGTTTCACTTATTGAAAAAGGAATTGGAATAAATTACTTATGAATTAAACAAGTTTAAACAAGATTTAAATGAATTGAATTCAAGTATGAAATTATTTGAATTTTTATTTGTTCAAATCATTAATCCAAATTCATATTTGAAAAGGTTATACTTCTCTGGTTTGAAAACATATTTTATATGTTCAAAAGAATTTAATTTGGCCAAGTTATGAATTTAGCAATTTTAAATGATTTAAACAAGGTTTAAATTATTTAACCAATTTTAATTATTCAAAACATGAAACAAAGTGTATATTTGAAAAGGTGGTTTAATTTAGCATGGAAAACATATTTTATTTGTTGAAAATGGATTTAAAATGAGCAAGTTATTAATTTGGCAATTTTAAATGCATTAATTAAGAAACAGTTGTTTTCAGCAATTTAATTTATTTAAAACAGAACATAAAGTTGATATTTGCAAAGTTCATGAAAAATTGAATGGAAAACATATTTAGTTTGTTGAATTTGGAATTTTTATGCCCAAGTTATGAATTTTGCAAAATTAAATGAATTAAACAAGGATTCAAATATTTCACCAATTTAAAATATTCAAAACAGTAAACAAAATTTATATTTAGGTAGAGAATTTAATTTGGTATTGAAAACATATTTAAAATGTTGAATTTGGAGTTGGGATGAATTATTTATGCATTTTTAGAGTTTTGGTATTATTCTGCCATTTTAAATAATATCCAGGGACTTAGAAAGTATCTACAGGGCCTAAGAAAAATACTGGCAGGGACTTGTTTGTGATTCTGTAACTAAACAAAAGAAATAAAAAGTGTGGTTTAATTTGCGGGAGGGGGACTCGAACCCAAGACCTCCTGCTCGTGCGCGCGGGCTGCTGCCAATGCGGTATTGATGTGTTGCTTGTCAGGTAAGGAGGGCTCAGGGGGTTGAGGTTCAGGTACGGGTCTATTTCTGAAACTGAACATTTTCAGTTAACTGCAGCGGACGGAGGCCACCGGCGGCAGCTGCGGTGTGCTCGCCGTGGTGGCCGTGTGCGACGGTGGGCGTGCGCGCATCGCCACGGTTGTAGAGAGTGGATAGGGGACGAGGGGAAGGTGGAGGTGATGCGCTCACCTCCTCTGAAGAAGTGGAAGTTGCTCGGCGCAGCAGACTACGGCGGCGATGTCGAGGACGGTGGCGGCGCACCGGTGGCTCCCAGCCACCGGGAAAACGTCGAGGAGGAAGGCGGAGGAGAGGGGAATCCATTCCCGCAATTAGCCCGTGTGGAGGAGAGCCCTAACGTCGGCGATCGCCGGAGAGGAAGAGGGGGGGTGCTCGGGTTCAGAGGCTGGGGTACAGAGAGAAAGATGGAGGTGGGAGAAAGGAGGAAATGGAGGCGGGGGAGAGAGGAGGGGGAAGAAGGTTAGGGCAGAGGTGTAACATCCCAAGTCTGAAAAATAGCCATTAGAATGTTTGCTCCCTGTTATTTTATGTTTTGCATCATGGCATCATGTTGGTTGCATTTGTTTTGTTTGTTTTCCATTTGTTTTCCTCTGTTTTCAGTTGTTTTCCAACTGTTTTCCTTTGTTTTCCTTTGTTTTCTATTTGAATTCCAAACCAAAAATTCAAACCTTTTGTTTCATCCTTGTGATGTTACAATTTCCAAAATGTTATTTCAAATAAAAACAACCAAATTGTTTCCTTTTCTTCCATAATGTTCATCTATTAAATTGTTGGTTTGATTCAATCAATTAAATCCCAAATCACTTTCAATTTCAAATCAAATGCATCAAACAGAACACTTTTGAACTTATAAACTTTAACAAGCCAATCACTAATGTTTAATCAAATTAGTCATAGGGTTACCCCATTAAAATCCTTGTTTTCCATGTTAATCAATTAATTTTAAATTGTTCCAAATTCAAATCATCTTCAAACAGCACCCAAAATGAGTTACCACAACTTTATACACATTGTCAATTCAATCAACTAATGTTAATCTTTTATTTCATAGGGGCTACCCTATAAAAATGCTTCTTTTTCTTAATGGTTCATTAATATTAAAATTTCCCAATTTTGGTTTCAATACAAACATCATCTTTAAAATCTCACATTTTTGGAATCTACTCTTGGAAAATGGTTTCTAATTAACTAATTAGCCTAACCTAATTTTTCTGGAAATTTTGGTAAACAAAACATTAACTTTTTCTTCCAAAAGCTAAACTACAAAAAAAAAAAAACAAAGCAAAATAACAAAAGAGAGAGGGAGAAAACCTGCCCAGCCCATCTTCCCTTACAGCCCAACCTACCCCTCCTTGGCCCAGTACCCCTCCCTGGCGTTGTCGTCTTCCTCCCTCCGTGATGTCATCTTCGTACGACAGCAGGAGAGCCATCGATCTCCTCCACCTCCATTAGATGCTCAGCCGTACCAACTCTAGACCCTATATCTACCTCCCTCTGCCCTAGCCGCTACGTAACCCTAGCCCTAACCCTCCATCGCCGCCAGTTCTTCTTCCTCTTCCCCGATTATTTCTCTGAACTCTGAACCACCGTGAGCTCACCGAACCACCTCTGTTCCCCGTCACCGTCCCATCCCCTTGGTCACCTCGAGGGGCAGCTGATCCTTGGAATGGAACCGTGGTTGGTTCCTCTTCGACTCTCGTGAAGGAGCGGAGACGGGAGGTTGGCCGTAGCCCCGCCGCCGTCAAGGTCTTCTCCACCGCCGGCCTCCCTGCAACCGCCCCGACCTGCACTGTCCGCCCGACCGCCCCTACCTGCCTCGAGGTGAGCCGCACCCACTCGGTCCCCTTCCTCTCTCAACCGCATACCCAGCACATCCCCACAGAGCACACACGGCCGCAGCTCCCCGGCGAGCGCATCACGGCCAGGCGCCTGTTTCCATCGATCTCTGTCCGAGATGATTCAGTCACGTTCAGTTTTTTTCAGTCCAGCGCACGCAGCACAGCATATCCCCCCCGAGCCCCCCTTGCTATCACAAAAACCGCACCAGCCCCACTGGTTGGTTCCCCTGCGCCCCAACCACAGGTCCAGGGATCGAATCCCCCTCCCCACAATAAGACCAAATCTTTTTTTTCTTTTATTTTGGTACTGCACAAATCTCAGTAATCATAGATAGGCCCCTGGCACTTAAAATCAGGCCCCTGGAAATTAATTCTAGCCCTGCACAAATTATTCCTAAGTCCCTAGATCATAAAAAATGGCAGATTTGCACTATATCTTGTAAATAGCATAATAAAATCATTTTAGCTCCAAATCCAACATTTTTGATATGTTTTCAATACCAAATTAAATGTTCTATCCAAATATAAAATTTCTTTACTGTTTTGAATATTTTAAATTGGTGCAAAATTTGAAAACTTGTCAAATTCACTTAAATTTGCAAAATTCATAACTTGTTCATAAAAATTCCAAATTTCACAAACCAAATATGTTTTCCAATCAACTTTTCATGTACTTTCCAAATATAAATTTTGTTTGCTGTTTTGAATAATTTAAATTGCTGAAAACAACTGTTTCTTGTTTATTGCATTTAAAATTGCCAAAATAATAACTTGCTCATTTTAAATCCAATTTCCACAAATGAAATATGTTTTCCATGCAAAATTAAACCACCTTTTCAAATATAAAATTTGTTTCATGTTTTGAATAATTAAAAGTGGTTAAATAATTTAAACCTTATTTAATTCATTTAATATTGTTAAATTTATCACTTGATCAAAACAAATTCTTTTGGGACATATAAAATATGTTTTCCAACCCTAAAAGTATAAACTTTTCAAATATGAATTTGGTTTAATGTTTTGAGCAAATAAAAATTCAAATAAGTTCATGTTTGAATTAAATTCATTTAATTCTTGCTTAACCTTGTTTAATTCATAACTAATTTATTTGAAATCCTTTTTCAACAAGTGAAACATGTATTCCAACTAAAATCTTGTTTTCTTTTCAAATATAAACTTTGTTATTTGTTTTGAACACTTTAACTTGTTGAAAACAACAATTACTTGTGTGACATGTTTTAGGTAACCAAACTTTCCAAACTTAATCAATGATTTCCAAAACTTGTTCCAATCCTTTTTCACTTGCATCTATCATTGTTATCTGTTGTTATTTTGTTGTTATCATCATGCATGCATCATGTTTAACCACTTACACTTGTTAATCAATGTAGATCATTGCTTCCACCTTAACCATTTGCATCCATATGCAATTCACATTGCATATGGGTCCAATTAAATTGTGTTATCTTGTCAAGTAGTTTATTTTGATGCATCTATTAACATGACATGCATCATCCCATGTTTGTGCACCTATGCCATTATATTGATTGTTTATCTTTCTGCAATGTTTGTTTGCTTCTTCCCGGATAAACGACGACGTTGAGACCGACGATACTTACGACACCCCTTCTAAGGATTTAGCTCAGTACCAGGCTACTGGGTTTGCAGGCAAGTTATCACTCACATGAACCACTGTGTTCCTTTCAACATTGGTCACCGATACTTTCCGTTGTTCTTTTCTGCTAGCCTTAGTAGTAGTTGTTTCTGTTACGAACCCATCACATGAATCCCCTAACCCTGATATTGCCTCACCTCCATACCTATAACCATTGCTTGTTGCCCGTGTCTTACTAGCATGCTTAGGTTGTTTTGCTCGAGTCTGTTACCGTTATTTTCAGTTACTATATTCTTATTATGTTCTGGGGGGCTCGATGTTTAATCAAATCAATCAATCATGCTAATGATACTGTTAAATAATAACTTGATGATAAGGCACCGGCAGGAGGCCCATGAGAGGTTTTGGAGCCTGCTAGTGTCGACCCTAATAGGAAAAGGGTCTTGTCTACTGATCCATGATGAGCGCACTACCCGCATTTGGGAAGCGAGTATGGGCGCCCCCCTCAACTTGACCTGATTCGCATCTCGTCCAAATCGCCTCATTTAGTTCGTGTTTTCCATTTGCCGCATGCATGTTTTTGCGAGCCCAGCGCAGGGTGGAACTTTTGTAGTCGGCATATAGGGGGACACGTTCTTAGAGTGCTATGAGGGTCCATTTTCTTCTGGGCTCGATTAGCCGTGCGCCCAAGGTTCTTTGGGCTTGATGCGAAGAATGGTTGGTTGTGTTGAGTACCCCGCTTGGTGGAAGGGCCTTTCCATCTGGCGGGTTATTCATGAGTGTACGGCCAAATTGGTGCAACCCTGCAGGGATAATCTTCTCGAGAAGCCGTGTTTTCCGCGGTTATGGATTACTTGGTGAAAGTACTGGCTAACAAGTACTCAGGACAACTTAAACATAATTATCAAACATGTTACACCCCATGATTAATAACTTGACTAGTAATAGGCTTATTGACACAATAATCTGAACCATCATTAACTCAACTGTGTGAGTTATCCTCGGATTGCTTCTTTGGATAAGGGGCGAGATCCAGGATGGGTTTGCTTGAAGTTATCTTTCAGTTGGTTACAATCCTCGATCTTATCTCCTTTCTGTTAGCCGGAAGTGGTAGAATCTCTGTAGTTGGTTAGCGCAGCCAGTTGCAGCATCTTTTATATCCCCTCTCTTCCGTTGAACCCAAGGCATCTGTGCTTGGTGTTGACGGGTTACACTTTGGTGAACTGTGAGTCTTGCTTGCCAGTACGTTTATGTACTGACCCCTTTGGGGCTGTGGTTTACGCAGACGACGTTTCCGAGGATCTACATGGTGGCTACTACGTGGATCATGACGAGACTGCTGACGAGTAGATAGCGGACCCGGGCAGGATCCGAGACTTCGTGGATGGGCTCCGTCTGTTTGTTCCCGGCCTCTTAGGCCTATTTGGTTCTTGTCTGTACTCAGACATGTTGAATGCTTCCGCTGTATTGTAATGATGTATTGTTGGGGCAGGTGCCCTCTGAATGATTGTATTTGCTATCTCTGCTCTAATGAGAGCTATTCGCAACTTATTTCAATCTTTTGTGTCGTAGAGATCTGTTGTGATATCACTTGTTAAACGCCGTTGACGTACCATGTGTGTATGGTTTGAAGTACGTCGACGGAAGTGCCTTTGATCTCTAGTGGATAGTTTACATCGACGATGGAATAGCAGGGCTTGTGTTGTCGCGCATAAGCGCAGGCCTACCAGGAAGCTGGGACGTGGGAGCAGTTATGCCCCATAATCCAAGCATCTGCTATCCAGTTCGTACGGTGAGTATCCCCTAGAAATCAGGGTGCGACAAATGGTATCAGAGCCTGTCTGCCTGTAGGATCCCTTTTTACTGGTCGCAGTTGAGTCTAGAAACTATTTTGTAGCTATATAGGAAAAAACAAAACGTGAGAGTAGGAATTATGTTCTTTTTCTTCTTTCCCCACCCACCCTCCCTTTTCTGGTAAGGAAGTGCAACGTTGTTTTCTCTTTCTCATCTAAACTTTCAAGTTAGGATTTCACGAATCCTGGTTTCTCTAGGATGGTTATATCTACTAGACCATAGGAATGGAGGTGGTTGTGGCATGATTTATCATGTTGCCTACTCATGATTGAGAACGAGGCAAGTAGGCCCCGGAAGCAGATCCTCTATTCCTTAAGCAGTAGATATTGATCCTTTAGAAGCCCGGATGGGTTTTCCGTAGTACCTCAGGAGTTTTGGTCTCGTTTTTCCCCGGTGTTGCTTCGTTATCCTGTTCTTCTCAACATCCTTTCGTTCGTTGAAATCTTGTTGTTGTTTTCCACTTCAATTTTTCTACCGACGTCTAATCAAAACTTCCTCGTAAACTCTTATCCAGTTAAAGTGTTATTTGATACCGGAGCATCACATTCCTTTGTGTCAAAGACCTTTTTCACAACATACAACCCAATTCTGGTTCCACTAAGCAATCAAAACTCTGTTCACTCCCCGGGATCTCAAATGTTGACTTCCAAGATAAGTAAGAACAATCCAATTCTAATGGGAGGCCACATATTCCTCGTTACTCTCATGTTGATGATTCTGACATTGATGATTATTCCTGGTGTTGCATTGATGTCAATAACTCTGTTCCACCATTCTAGCCAGATAGTCTATTCTCTAAATGAGTCAAATTCTATCCAGCTATACACCCTCAATACAAAACCTCTCCCTTTACTTGAAATGTTCCGGTGGTTTGCTAATTCCCTGACGTCTATCCAATGTGCACGATGTGTTTCACGTGTCAAAGCTCAAGAAGATCTTCCCAAGAAGTTTCCGGACCTTTTCTTTTCTCAGTAGGAATCTCGGGGCGCGATTCCTTCAAGGGGGGGCGTTTTGTAACATCCCAAGTCTGAAAAATAGCCATTAGAATGTTTGCTCCCTGTTATTTTATGTTTTGCATCATGGCATCATGTTGGTTGCATTTGTTTTGTTTGTTTTCCATTTGTTTCTCTGTTTTCAGTTGTTTCCAACTGTTTTCCTTTGTTTTCCTTTGTTTTCTATTTGAATTCCAAACCAAAAATTCAAACCTTTTGTTTCATCCTTGTGATGTTACAATTTCCAAAATGTTATTTCAAATAAAAACAACCAAATTGTTTCCTTTTCTTCCATAATGTTCATCTATTAAATTGTTGGTTTTATTCAATCAATTAAATCCCAAATCACTTTCAATTTCAAATCAAATGCATCAAACAGAACACTTTTGAACTTATAAACTTTAACAAGCCAATCACTAATGTTTAATCAAATTAGTCATAGGGTTACCCCATTAAAATCCTTGTTTTCCATGTTAATCAATTAATTTTAAATTGTTCCAAATTCAAATCATCTTCAAACAGCACCCAAAATGAGTTACCACAACTTTATACACATTGTCAATTCAATCAACTAATGTTAATCTTTTATTTCATAGGGGCTACCCTATAAAAATGCTTCTTTTTCTTAATGGTTCATTAATATTAAAATTTCCCAATTTTGGTTTCAATACAAACATCATCTTTAAAATCTCACATTTTTGGAATCTACTCTTGGAAAATGGTTTCTAATTAACTAATTAGCCTAACCTAATTTTTCTGGAAATTTTGGTAAACAAAACATTAAATTTTTCTTCCAAAAGCTAAACTACAAAAAAAAAAAAACAAAGCAAAATAACAAAAGAGAGAGGGAGAAAACCTGCCCAGCCCATCTTCCCTTACAGCCCAACCTACCCCTCCTTGGCCCAGTACCCCTCCCTGGCGTTGTCGTCTTCCTCCCTCCGTGATGTCATCTTCGTACGACAGCAGGAGAGCCATCGATCTCCTCCACCTCCATTAGATGCTCAGCCGTACCAACTCTAGACCCTATATCTACCTCCCTCTGCCCTAGCCGCTACGTAACCCTAGCCCTAACCCTCCATCGCCGCCAGTTCTTCTTCCTCTTCCCCGATTATTTCTCTGAACTCTGAACCACCGTGAGCTCACCGAACCACCTCTGTTCCCCGTCACCGTCCCATCCCCTTGGTCACCTCGAGGGGCAGCTGATCCTTGGAATGGAACCGTGGTTGGTTCCTCTTCGACTCTCGTGAAGGAGCGGAGACGGGAGGTTGGCCGTAGCCCCGCCGCCGTCAAGGTCTTCTCCACCGCCGGCCTCCCTGCAACCGCCCCGACCTGCACTGTCCGCCCGACCGCCCCTACCTGCCTCGAGGTGAGCCGCACCCACTCGGTCCCCTTCCTCTCTCAACCGCATACCCAGCACATCCCCACAGAGCACACACGGCCGCAGCTCCCCGGCGAGCGCATCACGGCCAGGCGCCTGTTTCCATCGATCTCTGTCCGAGATGATTCAGTCACGTTCAGTTTTTTTCAGTCCAGCGCACGCAGCACAGCATATCCCCCCCGAGCCCCCCTTGCTATCACAAAAACCGCACCAGCCCCACTGGTTGGTTCCCCTGCGCCCCAACCACAGGTCCAGGGATCGAATCCCCCTCCCCACAATAAGACCAAATCTTTTTTTCTTTTATTTTGGTACTGCACAAATCTCAGTAATCATAGATAGGCCCCTGGCACTTAAAATCAGGCCCCTGGAAATTAATTCTAGCCCTGCACAAATTATTCCTAAGTCCCTAGATCATAAAAAATGGCAGATTTGCACTATATCTTGTAAATAGCATAATAAAATCATTTTAGCTCCAAATCCAACATTTTTGATATGTTTTCAATACCAAATTAAATGTTCTATCCAAATATAAAATTTCTTTACTGTTTTGAATATTTTAAATTGGTGCAAAATTTGAAAACTTGTCAAATTCACTTAAATTTGCAAAATTCATAACTTGTTCATAAAAATTCCAAATTTCACAAACCAAATATGTTTTCCAATCAACTTTTCATGTACTTTCCAAATATAAATTTTGTTTGCTGTTTTGAATAATTTAAATTGCTGAAAACAACTGTTTCTTGTTTATTGCATTTAAAATTGCCAAAATAATAACTTGCTCATTTTAAATCCAATTTCCACAAATGAAATATGTTTTCCATGCAAAATTAAACCACCTTTTCAAATATAAAATTTGTTTCATGTTTTGAATAATTAAAAGTGGTTAAATAATTTAAACCTTATTTAATTCATTTAATATTGTTAAATTTATCACTTGATCAAAACAAATTCTTTTGGGACATATAAAATATGTTTTCCAACCCTAAAAGTATAAACTTTTCAAATATGAATTTGGTTTAATGTTTTGAACAAATAAAAATTCAAATAAGTTCATGTTTGAATTAAATTCATTTAATTCTTGCTTAACCTTGTTTAATTCATAACTAATTTATTTGAAATCCTTTTTCAACAAGTGAAACATGTATTCCAACTAAAATCTTGTTTTCTTTTCAAATATAAACTTTGTTATTTGTTTTGAACACTTTAACTTGTTGAAAACAACAATTACTTGTGTGACATGTTTTAGGTAACCAAACTTTCCAAACTTAATCAATGATTTCCAAAACTTGTTCCAATCCTTTTTCACTTGCATCTATCATTGTTATCTGTTGTTATTTTGTTGTTATCATCATGCATGCATCATGTTTAACCACTTACACTTGTTAATCAATGTAGATCATTGCTTCCACCTTAACCATTTGCATCCATATGCAATTCACATTGCATATGGGTCCAATTAAATTGTGTTATCTTGTCAAGTAGTTTATTCTGATGCATCTATTAACATGACATGCATCATCCCATGTTTGTGCACCTATGCCATGATATTGATTGTTTATCTTTCTGCAATGTTTGTTTGCTTCTTCCCGGATATACGACGACGTTGAGACCGACGATACTTACGACATCCCTTCTAAGGATTTAGCTCAGTACCAGGCTACTGGGTTTTGCAGGCAAGTTATCACTCACATGAACCACTGTGTTCCTTTCAACATTGATTACCGATACTTTCCGTTGTTCTTTTCTGCTAGCCTTAGTAGTAGTTGATTCTGTTACGAACCTATCACATGAATCCCTTAAACCTGATATTGCCTCACCTCCCTTCCCACAACCCATTGTTTGAGCCAGTGTCCTACTAGCATGCTTAGGTTGTTTTGCTCGAGTCTGTTATCCGTTACTTTCTGTTACTATATCTATTACGTTGTGGGGGCTCGATGTTAATCAATCCATCATGCTAATGATATTGTTAAATAATAATTTGATGATAAGGCACCGGCAGGAGGCCCATGAGAGGTTTTGAAGCCTGCTAGTGTCGACCCTAATAGGAAAAGGGTCTTGTCTACCGATCCATGATGAACGCACTACCCGCATTTGGGAAGCGAGTATGGGCGCCCCCCTCAACTTGACCTGATTCGCATCTCGTCCAAATCGCCTCATTTAGTTCGTGTTTTCCATTTGCCGCATGCATGTTTTTGCGAGCCCAGGCCAGGGTGGAACTTTCGTAGTCGGCATATAGGGGGACACGTTCTTAGAGTGCTATGAGGGTCCATTTTCTTCTGGGCTCGATTAGCCGTGCGCCCAAGGTGCTTTGGGCTTGATGCGAGGAATGGTTGGTTGTGTTGAGTACCCCGCTTGGTGGAAGGGCCTTTCCATCTGGCGGGTTATTCATGAGTGTACGGCCAAATTGGTGCAACCCTGCAGGGATAATCTTCTCGAGAAGCCGTGTTTTCCGCGGTTATGGATTACTTGGTGAAAGTACTGGCTAACAAGTACTCAGGACAACTTAAACATAATGATCAAACATGCTACACCCCATGATTAATAACTTGACTAGTAATAGGCTTATTGACACAATAATTTGAACCATCATTATTTCAACTGTGTGAGTTATCCTCGGATTGCTTCTTTGGATAAGGGGCGAGATCCAGGATGGGTTTGCTTGAAGTTATCTTTCAGTTGGTTACAATCCTCGATCTCATCTCCTTTCTGTTAGCCGGAAGTAGTATAATCTCTGTAGTTGGTTAGCGCAGACAGTTGCAGCATCTTTTATATCCCCTCTCTTCCGTTGAACCCAAGGCATCTGTGCTTGGTGTTGACGGGTTACACTTTGGTGAACTGTGAGTCTTGCTTGCCCGTACGTTTATGTACTGACCCCTTTGGGGCTGTGGTTTACGCAGACGACGATTCCGAGGATCTACATGGTGGCTACTACGTGAAGTTTGACGAGACTGCTGACGAGTAGATAGCGGACCCGGGCAGGATCCGAGACTTCGTGGATGGGCTCCGTCTGTTTGTTTCCGGCCTCTTAGGCCTATTTGGTTCTTGTCTGTACTCAGACATGTTGAATGCTTCCGCTGTATTGTAACGATGTATTGTTGGGGCATGTGCCTCTGAATGATTGTATTTGCTATCTCTGCTCTAATGAGAGCCATTTGCAACTTATTTCAATCTTTTGTGTCGTAGAGATCTGTTGTGATATCAGTTGTTCAACGCCGTTGACGTACCATGTGTGTATGGTTGAAGTACGTCGACGGAAGTGCCTTTGATCTCTAGTGGATAGTTTACATCGACGATGGAATAGCAGGGCTTGTGTTGTCGCGCATAAGCGCAGGCCTACCAGGAAGCTGGGACGTGGGAGCAGTTATGCCCCATAATCCAAGCATCTGCTATCCAGTTCGTACGGTGAGTATCCCCTAGAAGTCAGGGTGCGACAAGAGGGCACGGGCTCGAGCTAGGGTTTTAAGGGGGAGGGGGAGGAGCTCCCGGCCGTCTGCTGCTGCTGGTGTCAACGTGGACAGCTTCAGTTTCGAGCCGTACGAAGGAGGAAGAGAAAGAGGGTGGTACGGGCCGAGGGGGAGAGGTGGTCTGGCCCAACTGGGCTGGCCTGCCCCCTCTCTCTCTCTTTTCTTTTATTTTTTTGTTCTGTTTGTTTTTTTTGCTGATTTGAAAAAGGAAGAAAAGGCTAGTTCTTTAGGGTTAGAAAATTAGGTAAAATTTTGTATAGGTTAATTATAGCAACATTAACAATTTGTAACCTTTTGTTTTCAAAAAGTTTGAAATATGGTGCTGTTGTATTTGTAATTGAAATTTGAGTGAATTTACTATTAATTGAATAATTGAACTTAAGCGATTAAATGTTTTTAAAATCAAGTTTATTTGGAACAAATGATAGATTTGTTTTGTAATTTCCATAAAGTTCAAAATGGTTGCTGTTTTGGAAATATAATTTAATTTGAAAATGTTTTGGTATTAAATGAATTATTGATAGAAACAAATCAATAGTTTTGAAATCACAACTTTAATGGAAACAAATAATTGTTTTGATTTGAAATATTCATTGGAAAATTGTAACATCACAAGTATGAAACAAAAGGTTTGAAATTTGATTTGAAATTCAAATAGAAAACAAGGAAAACAAATGAAAACAAATGGAAAACAATTGGAAAACAAATGCCAAAACAAATGCAATGATGATGTCATGATGCAAAACATAAAATAACAGAGAGCAAACATTCTAATGGCTGTTTTTCATACTTGGGATGTTACACTAGTCAAGTACTAAAAACAATCAACATGACTTGCACTCACCTCAGTAAAATGTCAACCAAAATTGCTAGGAATTGTAACTATGAAAATAACATAGCATTATATAAAGAAAACAAGTTCCTTCACCCATTAAAATCATTTGGTGTGACAAGGAATAAAATTCCACATTAATTGATTTTCATTATAGTGTATAAAGGCATTACCTAGTAGTGATACCAAACTATTTTCTATAAGGGATTATACCTAAAATTGTCTGTAACATCCTAGTGTTTGGGAGGTTATAAGGATCTAAATTTAATATGTGCATTTGCAAAGCATGCATCTAAAAGTACGGGAAATTTGGCGCGAAAGTTTAAACAAAGCAAAGTGACCAAAGTTTCACTTGACATGATGAAATAGGTCTAGTTCATCTAGTCAGGAGTACATTTGGAGTGATCTTTATAACATAGTATCTCTAAAAAACAAATCATCTGATTACACAAACCATAATTGGTTTTGACCAACACAAACTCTCAGCAACCTTAATCACAAGTATTTAAGTGACTTGGAATAATTCATTAGGTATCTACAACTCAAAGAGGGGTGAGTATCCAAATCACATAAGTGATAATCATACTTCCACCAATGTGTAATGCATAATTGAACCATCCCATCAACTGAGATGTGATCTTCTATATAACAACAACTCCCTAAGTTATCAGTTCATTTCCACAACATCTCTCCAAATCAACTCATAAATATAAGGTGAACCATCACAAGTGAAGAACAAAGTTTCAACAGAACACAAGTAATACATACAAGGGTTAACTCAAAACCCACAAGTGGAAAATGATATAATAATTGTATTAACATATTCATCGAATATGTACATATCTCATCAATCATAAAAGAAGTAGCAACACGAAGAAATAAATCTTCTTCAACTACTGATAAACCTTGATCATTACATATGATACTCCCAAATCTCTATATCTACATTAGGAATAACAAAGTCAATAAAGTGATGAATATAAAGTAGATCATGACACCTCGGAGAACAAATAACAACTTTGACATAAGTCAATAAACCTCAATAACTCTCACATGCTCAATCATCTTATACAAGTGAACATATGAAATCTCACACCTCAATGAACCATTTGATCCATTTAATATTAAGTCATCATTCCATAAGAATTTCACACCTCTACTCAAATCCAACAATTCTACAATTGAAGTATCTCTGGATGCAAGTAAGGATAACAACAAGTATAACCTCTATTAGAGGAATTGAATGGAAAGCTAAGTTAAACTAATCATGTATGAGACAAGTACATATCTTTTGGGAAATAAAATAAGAAGTTATGGAAGGATAATAAAAGCATGAACTAACTCTTAAATCAAGATCTTGTTACTTTGTCTAGATTATCATGTTTTCCATCTTCTCTGAATCATTCTGCAAGAGAAGAAACCACAAGAAAGGAGGAATCACCACATGAAGATCTTCAAGAAGATTATCTTGAGTGTTCTAGAAGTGTTATTCCAATCTATCATAAGAGTATTTGAAAACTCTTATATATTGATCTGATCTTATTAACACTCTTGAAACAGTGTGATACTCCAATGTTAGTGTTATATAGAAGTAGTTTGGTAACAAGTTTCTAGACCTTGTTAACAGATCACTTTTGTATACTCAAACACTTGAGTGTCTTACACAAACAAACAGAAGGTGAAATAACTTGGTACATCTCAGACTATTGTATATGAGTAGTAATTTGGAGGCAAGACTAGCTACCTTGTTAACAAATTCTTCTTATATGCACATGGCAACTTGATGTCATAAAATAAACTCACATTCTTTTACAATCATTTAATGCTCTGTTTGGATGCAGGAAAAACTGCTTGGAATTGAATTGGCCTGTGAATTCCAAATCCAAGATGGAATTGGAATTGAGCTGCAATTCCAATTCTGTTGTTTGGTTGTGCACAGAATTTGTTTGGGTGTGACCCAATTCCAATTCCTGTTTGGATGTACATACCATGGAATTCGACGCTTTTTTGAGTTTGGACAATATAAACATGTGTACATGTATCAAAAATTAGTATGTGTATATTTGAATGTTTATATAATATTTTTCACACATAAATAATATATAAAAATTCGAATAAAGTCATAATAACAACATAAGTAGGAATAATCATGGAAAACATGTTCAAGTAGCATAGCACAAAATAATCATGTCTCTAGAAAATAGCAACAACACGACATAGATAATAATTATGTCTCTAAGAAATAGCATAGGTGGATCGCTTATGTCTCGTACACATAGCATAAACGGATAGTTCGCAAACATCAAAGTACATCGAAGTTCATACATGAACCAAACATGATAGCAATCATCACTCCAAGGTCAAGAGCCATGGCTTCCTCAAGTCTTCTGGGAGTGCCATGAGCGCTTCAAACATGCGTTCATCTTTAATCAACTTCCCATAAGCTCTCAGCATATCTTTACTCTCCAAACCCTCTACTTTCTGAAGTGCAGCAAGGATTTCAGCTGGAGGAGTAAACTTTGCCATCAGAGTTGGCTCGGCTGTATTCAAAACATCATCAAAGGACATCTGCATCTTTCCCATCATTGAGATGATAGCATCCCCCGTGCGTTGCCTCTTTTTAGGCACCTCAGGAGTTACTTCAACAGCGGGCGTGTGTTCTGCTTCTTGAACACACTCATTACCTGTGCTAGCACCTACACCGGTTGCATGGTCTTTTGAATATATGGTATTGATAGACTCCCAGTTGTGCACTACCTTCGTCCTATAGGCACGTGCATCTTTGTTAGCCTACACAATAGAAACATGGTATTAGAGAGGATAGTGAGGTTGCAAAAAATAAGCACAAAAATAGCAACATAGAGTAAGGTTGAAAAAATACCTCCACATATCGAGTCCACACTTCATCACTTTCAACTAACACCATGCTCTTTTCCCAATCCCATCCAAAACCGCTCTGAGCAAGCATCTTTGAAATGATCTCATATTGCTTGTCAAATGTTTTAATTCTTCCTGTTATGTTGTCCTTCGTGATGTCAATGCCACATACATCCTTAACATGCTTAATGCAAGCATTGTACACATGTGGCTTCCAACCATTTTGAGCACGGTCACCATTGTTGTGATGCTCAACAAGGACAGACAACAATGCACTGTCCATCTGAGGAGTCCATGTTAGGTAAACCCTATTCTTCTTTCCTCCTTGTTCAGCCATGCTTCTACAAGTAGAACAGATATATGTGCATAAAAGTAAGGACAAAATAGCAACATAGAGTAAGGTAAAACGTATATATTAGTTCAACATGTACAAAATATCACAAAAGGCATCATCACCAAGCTTGCACAAAAGAAAGCACCATCATCTAGCTATCAACTCCATCACTACGTATCTACTCGATCTCAAGTTCGCCATGCGCCACAAGGTACTCAGCATACATGTCGTCCGCAAATTGTTGTCTAAAGTTAGACCATGCATTTGTTTGTTGGACACTTCTAATCAAAGTAGCATCATCTATAGGTTCAGGAGTCATAGCCGCTAGCTCAGCGTCGACCTCCTGAAGTAACAAGTCATCTCTCATATGCTGCCTATCCCTTGCATAGTTGTGCAACACACAACACGCATTAATAATTCGAATCTGCAAATATTTAGTTCATAGTCAAAGAAAGAACACAGGATAGCCCATATGAACAACCAAATGGACATGTGTTACCTGGTCCTCTATGTCAAAGAAAGAACAAGAACGCAAGATGGCAAATATTTTCTTCAACAAGCCAAAGGTTCTCTCCACGACATTTCTAGCACGAGCATGACGCAAGTTGTACAACTCCTTTTCATTTTGTGGTTGTTGTTGACTTACAACCCACTCTTTCAAGTGGTACCTAGTGGATCTGAATGGAGATAGAAATCCGGGTCCATTGGTATAGCCAGCATCAACAAGATAGTACTTTCCTATTTACAAGTACACAAGTTAGCTACCAATTTAATACGAGAAATCAAACGCAAAGAGAAAGAGCCGTACCCTATGGTACAACAAATGCATCTTCACGGTCGATTCTCATAGCATCTTTTAGCACTTTTGAGTCTGATGCCGAACCCTCCCAACCAGGTAGAACATATAAAAATTTCATGTTCCAGTCAACCACACCTAGCATGTTAGTGGTGATATCTTGGTGCATGTTCCTATACCTCCCTTTGTCAGCAGCGTTAACAAACACAGGAATATGACACCCATCTAGTGCTCCAAGTGCATTAGGAAACCACTTCCACTTGTAATCATCAGGAGGGGTGATAGAAGGATCAGGAAGCTTGATGAACTCCCCAGTTAGAGACAATATGGCTTTTAACACAGTAGAGAAGTGCCTACTGATAGTCTCTAAAGAACGTTGGTATGTGCCACCCAACATCCTCATTTTAAGTCCATGGCCAATAACTTGTAAAAACATAGCAACATTTTCTTCTACCGTCACGAACATGCTATCTTTGAGACCACACTTCTCACGCAACATAGCACAAAGATCATGAAAGTTTCTTTTAGTTAACCGTAGCTTATCATAGCAAGTTGTCTCAGACCCCTCATAAGTTTGTTTCAACATATACTTCCGATATGCTATCTTTTCCTCATCATCATCAAAGCATCCAAGGTTTCTCGGAGCTCGATGAGAACTAACACTACAAGAAATATGTTGATACATGACCCTCAATTTTTGTCACTAGAAGGTCACGTAGTTTCATTCATGACCCCTTTTTGACCAAAAATGAAAAGTCACATACCGCGCGTCTTATTTGATCGTCAATGACTAATTGAATGGATTTGTCATAGCCTCTATGACCCAATCAGAGGGGTCATAACCCTATGACCAATTGATTTAGTCATGTGATTTCCTACCATAGCCACGTCAGATCCTACGTGGCCAATCCTACGTGGCAAAATTATGACTAAAAGAGAAAGTCATGTATGAGAATCAGCCCAATCCAGATTGGTGTTTTACATGGGCCAAGCCCAATTATTCGGCCTATTTTCTTCTGACAATTTCGGTAAGAAAAATGGGCCAAGCCTAACAATTGCCTTTTTAGGTTTTTTGGGCCGTGGTCATTTTGCCTCCAGAATTAGGCCCACTTGTCTGATGGGTCCCATCTGTCAGGTTTGAGTTTAGTGGGTCCCATCTGTCAGGTTTGAGTTTAGTGGGTCCCATCTGTCAGGTTTGAGTTTAGTGGGTCCCAATTGTCAGGGACAATTTTAGATTTCGATTTTCCAGCAAATAAACAACCAATATTTATAACGGAACAGATAGAGAAAATGATAGTTTAAACATAGCAAACCACCAAACTTGCACATTACAATCAAACATTAACATATGGTTTACAATCAAACATGTTCCACATCAGGTTTACAATCTAACATGTTCCAGATCAGGTTTACGGTCTAACATGTTCCACATTACAATCAAACATCCACTCTATGCTTCTCCTGCATTCCGCGTCCTAAAGCTTGAGGGCCAACATCTGTAAGTCATAAAAAATGGTTAGGAACAAAATAAAACCAAAATAAGGCATAGATATCACAGAGAACTAGTATCTATCAACACAATATGGTTGCTTGCAGCAAATATTATGCAACCCCAGTAGTATCTTAGTGAGAAACAACAGTAAATGTTGGCAACAATGCTTGTTTTATAATTTAACTGCTTATTTATACAGTTTTACTACTTTGATATAACAACAAACCTACTCTTACTTTACTGATGTACAGCGGTTCCTTTAACTTAACAATCAAGCAGTCTCAAACTGAAGATAGTGTTGTGATAACTTTACCACGTACACAGTTCATCTGAAAGTGACTAGGTAACCAAAATGCAGGTAAGCCAATTTAACTTCGGCTTTATCCTTTCTTTCATGGTCAGTACTTGAGACTGAAGCACTGGGAGATTCAATAAAACCTAACCAATCATAATCATCGCTTCAGCAAGCTACAGAACCTAACCAATCATAAACCACACGCACAACCAATTTTCAACATACACCAAGGATAACCACTTCACTATTTCAAAACTCAAGCACTATTATTCATATCCCTGTACAATATAAAGACACCACTGAGTACCAATCAGACCGATCGTCATTCGATCAATGCATTGAGCACACAATAACGGTTATTGGCTGCCGAGGACTCACCTAAACTCACCAAGTGAAGAGGCAGGCCACCGCTGGCCGTGGCTACCTCTTGGCCAGCTCCACTTCTCCCCTGAAATACAAAAAAGAAAGTTTATTTTCTATCTCATGTTACAGGAATCAGGAACTGGCAAAGAACACTTGCAGTCAGATAATGAACTTCAGATGATAATGAACTTCACATGACCCAAAAAATTGTTCCAATTGTGTTCGCATTCTAGGCAAAAAAAAATCATCCTGACATAGAACACTTGCAGTCAGATAATGAACTTCAGATGATATACACATATGAGTACCACAGATGGCAAATATAAAATTACAGAGAGAAGATAGACCCAGTTAAGCTCATGAGCTATTCGCTTGGTCAATCAAACAAGACGACATGGAAATAGTAGATAGTCAGGCGCATTATCCAAGTTTCTTCAGACGTATACAACTTCACCCACCACCGACAGAGGGAATTTGTAGCTTGTCCCCGCAATTGGCAGCCTAAACACCATAGGCTGCACCAGCAAATTACTCAACTCAGAAATTTATTTATAAAGAACACATGTTAAAAGGAAAGAATTACAGTGTGTACAAGAAACCACTTCACTTTTGCACAACACATACACAGGAGCATGAACCTACATATAGAATAGAAGCTCTAGCAATAAAGCTACATAAACTAGATAACATAAAGAATGAATTGTAAGGTTGATTTCTGTAGCTATCTAACACGATTCAGATGGACGACAAGGTTGCAAACAGACACTTCATACTACAAACAATAGTAAGATTTTTGCACGTAAACTACAAAAAAAATTACGTTTAGAAAGAAGACGTGATTCTTGCTCTCATGGGGCAGTACCAAATCAGGTCCAAAAGTCTAAGTGGCTCGTGTACTAGTGTTATTCTGGTTAATACGCTGCCATGGACTCGAGAGATCAAACTGTATCTAATTTCTGCCTATGGTTTAAACAAAATAGAACTAACTTAAGGTCATAACTAAATGAGAACTGCCAATATATTTGCATGTCATAAATAAATACAGCATGTCCTGACCATCATCCTTTATACTATATAAAGCATACTGTTGTGTACGGTTCTTTGCAACACTTGGATTTTATTGAGAAAATCAAAAGACATGACCAGCTATATAAAGTGGAACCTACAGGTTTCTACAAGAAGTTAATGACCACGTTGGTCCACATCCAGCAACCGAAACTAAACAATTACTTCACAAATTTGCAATGCATCAATCCTGGTGGATGGCTAAAATTATATCTTCTCGCAGATAGCATTTCAAAGGTAGTTACTTAGCAGACAGAGAAAACAAGAGCTAAATATAATCCTCCTTCATAGCAATTTGACAACATGCAAATCTACACCCGCATACGGTTCCTTTGGATAAATTTCATATTTGAGCACTACAGAAAGACACGACCGTTCAACAAAGTGGAAGCTACAGGTTACTTAACAATGTGAATCAATGAAATTACATGTGGGCATACATGATCAGAAATGTTATGACTGTGAATTTAGTTTATATTTTCAAAGTGAAATTGGCTTAACTATGACATGACTTGCATGAACCACATATAGAGTAGAAGCTCCCAATTAGAAGGCACCGCAAAATCCCAGAGGTAAAACTGGTGCTCAATCACATCTTTAATAACGAGTAAAAAATATGGTCACGCTCCATCATGCAAATTGAGGTATTCAGTGCAGTCCAATCTGATATCAGAGGGGAACAGGAGGTAGCGGGCATGCGTACCAGACCTGGAGGGCAGTGGAGTCATGGGCGATCTTGTAGTCCTTGTAGAGGAAGTAGCTGTCACAGGCGTCCACGGCTGCCGCCCTTGTCGATCCGGTGACAATCTTCTCGGCCTGGCGATGGTGCAGGAGTTGGGGTCCTCCTGGCCGCCGTGGACGACGTAGTATGGTGCAGGAGCCTGGACCCGATCTGCAGCAACCTCGGAAACACCACCGACCTGACTAGTCCGCCGAGCCCGTGGTAAATCTCACAAAAACATTCAGGATGCACACGTCAAAATAGATCGAGAGAAAAGAACCAACCAAGATCTACCGAGTTGAGGTGGTTGCCTGGTTGGTTACCTCGAGGAGGGTCGCGGTTTGCGCGAGCTGAAGCCGTCGGGGCGGCGTTGAAGCGGTCCACCTCGACAGGGAATCCGCCGCCACAGGGAATCCGCGGTTTGCTCTTTGCTTGGTTCTGCCGCCCCAGGGAATCCGCCGCAGCAGCCACCTTGTCGATCTGGTGGTGCTGGGGGCGATGGCGGCTCTCTGTGGATCGGGGCTGGGGGAGGAGGGCCGCAGGAGGCTCGGTTTAGGGATCGGGGCTGGGGGAGGAGGTGCGAGATTGGATCAGGGCTGGGGCTGGAACGGGGCTGGGGAGGAGGTGCGAGATTGGATCAAAGGAGCGGCCGGCGTGGGGTGGAGCTCGGGTTGGGAGGCGGTCGGCAAGGGTGGGAACATGGGGCTGGGTGGCGGTCGATCTCTGGCTGGGAGGCGGGGTGGGGGGTGGGGGGGGTGCAGCTCGGGGTTGGAGAGGCGACCGGCGGCGGTTGAGACTCGGTGCGGGGGATGCAGCTCGGGGTTGGGAGGGCGGCCGGCGGCGGTTGACTTGGTGGCTCGTGCCCCTGCTCGATGGCCGGAGGTGGCTCCTGCGCGCAGCGGCCCGTACCCCCTGCTCGAGGTCGCTCCTGCGCGCACGTTTATTTTGGACAACACAGTCCTCTTGCCGGTGAGGTAGGGGCGGAGCGAGGGGCGGAGAGAGGGGGAGGTGGAGGAAATCCCATCGATGGGGAATCTGGATCGGGGAGAGAGGAGCGGCTGGGGGAAGAGGGGGTCGAGATCCGGTGGGCGGCGGCTCGGGGTCGGGGGATGTGAGGAGGGACTAGGGTTTCGAATAATTTCGGCGGCCTCACTCGATTATTTTTAGGTGGTTTGGGCGGGCCACCCAAAATTTCACCTAAAAACAAGAGGGAAAAAGGTTGCAGCCACCAAAATGAAAGAGGCAGCTGGCTTGTGTGTGATTTTGGCCCTAAAATGGATACATTTTCTTCTTGTGTGTTATTTTGGCCGTGTGTGCCTCTTCCTCCCCTCATCTTGCACACCGAGCGGTGTCACCATGATCGGCACCGTTCCTCCCTCGGGGTCATCTATCAGCCTAAGCAATCACGGATCCACAAGTAAGCCTTAGAACGCGGCATCGGCGTGCACCCATACCTTGGCTTTACTCTTCGCCCTCGCCGACCCGAACCCTAGCACATAGTCGCACACCCACTAGCTGCAGAGGGGAAGAGAGAGACGCAACTGCCCGCCAGCATGAGAGACGGATGTTATGAGCTATCTCGTACGAAGATTCATGGCTTTCGGGCGAAATGACGGATGTTTTGGCCATATCCATGGAATAGTTTGTTTAAATGTGACCATATTCCACACAAAGATGCATGTTGGTACAGCTAACAATGTTCACGAAGAAAGTTTTATTTTTCGTTGAATAAAAATACCATTTTTCATTTCCGGAGTGTCAAAACTGGCTTTTTTTGTGAAGCAGATACACAAAACATGTTGCAAAAATGTGCAAAGTAAAATTCTAAATATATTATGTCATATTTTATGTACAAATAACAAACTTACTACCTCCCAATAGCTCAAAATACACCTCTTTCGAAAAAGACAAGTTTCAGCCGATTCAGCTGAAACCGGGCCAAATTTGAACTACAGGTGCCTCGTAGTTTTCTCGTAATTTTTTTGCAAAAATCATTTTTAGGTACCCAAGTACCTATTTCAACATAGATACATCAAGAGTTAATCAAGATTCAACACCTAGGCACGAACGGTCATGTCCCCCGTTTTGACCGTTTCCCGAAACCGGCTTTGAAAATTCCAGAAAATTCAAAAAAACTCGAAACGATGCAAGATCTTCGCGTGGTGTTGTTATATATGTCCTAGTATCCACCAAAAATAATAAACTTGCATTACGACAGTTTGGTGGAAAATGTGTTCACAGAAATGAGCTATCTCGTACGAAGATTCATGGCTTTCGGGCGAAATGACGGATGCTTTGGCCATATCCATGGCATAGTTTGTTTAAATGTGACCATATTCCACACAAAGATGAATGTTGGTACAACTAACAATGTTCACGAAGAAAGTGTTATTTTTCGTTGAATAAAAATACCATTTTCCATTCCCGGAGTGTCAAAACTGGTCTTTTTTGTGAAGCACATACGGAAAAAATGTTGCAAAAATGTGCAAAGTAAAATTCTAAATATATTATGTCATATTTTATTTACAAATAACAAACTTACTACCTCTCAATAGCTCAAAATACACCTCTTTCAAAAAGACAAGTTTCAGCCGATTCAGCTGAAACCGGGCCAAATTTGAACTACAGGTGCCTCGTAGTTTTCTCGTGATTTTTTGCAAAAATCATTTTTAGGTACCCAAGTACCTATTTCAACATAGATACATCAAGAGTTCATCAAGATTCAACACCTAGGCACGAACGGTCATGTCCCCCGTTTTGACCGTTTCCCGAAACCGGCTTTGAAAATTCCAGAAAATTCAAAAAAACTCGAAACGATGCAAGATCTTCGCGTGGTGTTGTTATATATGTCCTAGTATCCACCAAAAATAATAAACTTGGAATACAACAATTTGGTGGAAAATGTGTTCACAGAAATGAGCTATCTCGAACGAAGATTCATGGCTTTCGGGCGAAATGACGGATGTTTTGGCCATATACATGGCATAGTTTGTTTAAATGTGACCATATTCAACACAAAGATGCATGTTTATACAACTAACAATGTTCACGAAGAAAGTTTTATTTTTTGTTGAATAAAAATACCATTTTCCATTCCCGGAGTGTCAAAACTGGCCTTTTTTGTGAAGCACATACACAAAATATGTTGCAAAAATGTGCAAAGTAAAATTCTAAATATATTATGTCATATTTTATGTACAAATAACAAACTTACTACCTCTCAATAGCTCAAAATACACCTCTTTCGAAAAAGACAAGTTTCAGCCGATTCAGTTGAAACCGGGCCAAATTTGAACTACAGGTGCCTCGTAGTTTTCTCGTGATTTTTTGAAAAAATCATTTTTAGGTACCCAAGTACCTATTTCAACATAGATACATCAAGAGTTCATCAAGATTCAACACCTAGGTACGAACGGTCATGTCCCCCGTTTTGACCGTTTCCCGAAACCGGCTTTGAAAATTCCAGAAAATTCAAAAAAACTCGAAACGATGCAAGATCTTCGCGTGGTGTTGTTATATATGTCCTAGAATCCACCAAAAATAATAAACTTGGAATACAACAATTTGGTGGAAAATGTGTTCACAGAAATGAGCTATCTCGAACGAAGATTCATGGCTTTCGGGCGAAATGACGGATGTTTTGGCCATATACATGGCATAGTTTGTTTAAATGTGACCATATTCAACACAAAGATGCATGTTGGTACAACTAACAATGTTCACGAAGAAAGTTTTATTTTTCGTTGAATAAAAATACCATTTTCCATTCCCGGAGTGTCAAAACTGGCCTTTTTTGTGAAGCACATACACAAAATATGTTGCAAAAATGTGCAAAGTAAAATTATAAATATATTATGTCATATTTTATGTACAAATAACAAACTTACTACCTCTCAATAGCTCAAAATACACCTCTTTTGAAAAAGACAAGTTTCAGCCGATTCAGTTGAAACCGGGCCAAATTTGAACTACAGGTGCCTCGTAGTTTTCTCGTAATTTTTTGCAAAAATCATTTTTAGGTACCCAAGTACCTATTTCAACATAGATACATCAAGAGTTAATCAAGATTCAACACCTAGGCACGAACGGTCATGTCCCCCGTTTTGACCGTTTCCCGAAACCGGCTTTGAAAATTCCAGAAAATTCAAAAAAACTCGAAACGATGCAAGATCTTCGCGTGGTGTTGTTATATATGTCCTAGTATCCACCAAAAATAATAAACTTGCATTACAACAGTTTGGTGGAAAATGCGTTCACAGAAATGAGCTATCTCGTACGAAGATTCATGGCTTTCGGGCGAAATGACGGATGTTTTGGCCATATCCATGGCATAGTTTGTTTAAATGTGACCATATTCCACACAAAGATGCATGTTGGTACAACTAACAATGTTCACTAAGAAAGTGTTATTTTTCGTTGAATAAAAATACCATTTTCCATTCCCGGAGTGTCAAAACTGGTCTTTTTTGTGAAGCACATACGGAAAAAATGTTGAAAAAATGTGCAAAGTAAAATTCTAAATATATTATGTCATATTTTATTTACAAATAACAAACTTACTACCTCTCAATAGCTCAAAATACACCTCTTTCGAAAAAGACAAGTTTCAGCCGATTCAGCTGAAACCGGGCCAAATTTGAACTACAGGTGCCTCGTAGTTTTCTCGTGATTTTTTGCAAAAATCATTTTTAGGTACCCAAGTACCTATTTCAACATAGATACATCAAGAGTTCATCAAGATTCAACACCTAGGTACGAACGGTCATGTCCCCCGTTTTGACCGTTTCCCGAAACCGGCTTTGAAAATTCCAGAAAATTCAAAAAAACTCGAAACGATACAAGATCTTCGCGTGGTGTTGTTATATATGTCCTAGTATCCACCAAAAATAATAAACTTGGAATACAACAATTTGGTGGAAAATGTGTTCACAGAAATGAGCTATCTCGAACGAAGATTCATGGCTTTCGGGCGAAATGACGGATGTTTTGGCCATATACATGGCATAGTTTGTTTAAATGTGACCATATTCAACACAAAGATGCATGTTGGTACAACTAACAATGTTCACGAAGAAAGTTTTATTTTTCGTTGAATAAAAATACCATTTTCCATTCCCGGAGTGTCAAAACTGGCCTTTTTTGTGAAGCACATACACAAAATATGTTGCAAAAATGTGCAAAGTAAAATTCTAAATATATTATGTCATATTTTATGTACAAATAACAAACTTACTACCTCTCAATAGCTCAAAATACACCTCTTTCGAAAAAGACAAGTTTCAGCCGATTCAGCTGAAACCGGGCCAAATTTGAACTACAGGTGCCTCGTATTTTTCTCTTTATTTTTTACAAAAATCATTTTTAGGTACCCAAGTACCTACTTCATCACAGATACACCAAGAGTTCATCAAGATTCAACACCTAGGTACGAACGGTCATGTCCCCCGTTTTGACCGTTTCCCGAAACCGGCTTTGAAAATTCCAGAAAATTCAAAAAAACTCGAAACGATGCAAGATCTTCGCGTGGTGTTGTTATATATGTCCTAGTATCCACCAAAAATAATAAACTTGGAATACAACAATTTGGTGGAAAATGTGTTCACAGAAATGAGCTATCTCGAACGAAGATTCATGGCTTTCGGGCGAAATGACGGATGTTTTGGCCATATACATGGCATAGTTTGTTTAAATGTGACCATATTCAACACAAAGATGCATGTTGGTACAACTAACAATGTTCACGAAGAAAGTTTTATTTTTCGTTGAATAAAAATACCATTTTCCATTCCCGGAGTGTCAAAACTGGCCTTTTTTGTGAAGCACATACACAAAATATGTTGCAAAAATGTGCAAAGTAAAATTCTAAATATATTATGTCATATTTTATGTACAAATAACAAACTTACTACCTCTCAATAGCTCAAAATACACCTCTTTCGAAAAAGACAAGTTTCAGCCGATTCAGCTGAAACCGGGCCAAATTTGAACTACAGGTGCCTCGTATTTTTCTCTTTATTTTTTACAAAAATCATTTTTAGGTACCCAAGTACCTACTTCATCACAGATACACCAAGATTTTTGCCAGATTCAATACCTAGGTATGAACGGTCATGACCCCAGTTTTGACCGTATTTTGAAATTTGTATAATGGTTCAATTCGTTCGTATAAGCTAATCTTAATTTAATTTTTCAAATATATATTACCTTGATACAAAACAGTAGATTATATTTTTATGAACATTTTGACATATTATTTGTATTTTTTCGAGTTACAAGGAATATTCTATGAATTTGCAAAGTTTATTTTAATTCCTGCCATTTTTTAATTTCTGGAATTTGGGAAAAAGGCTTTAATCATTTTACATGGCCCATTAGCCGCACCCAAAGGGAGCACCGGATAGCCACACAGCGCTATGGGCCGTTGGCCCACTCGGCATACCAAAACGTTAAAGAGAAAAGGAAAAATAAACGGGCCGCACGATCTTGTCAAAAGCCCATTCAAACGTTAGAGAGAAAAGGGTTCAGCGCAGTACTTAGTCACAAGTTCGGAAGTGGCCTGTTGGTAAGTGTCCAGTTCGGTTGTGCAACGGCGAGGGTGTGGGTTCAAGTCCCCCACGACGCATTATTTATGCAGTTTCTGATTTCTCTCATATCGGAGGTAGGTGTTGCTTGTCAACAAAT
Organism: Alopecurus myosuroides; assembly: GCA_028641055.1. Lineage (NCBI taxonomy): Eukaryota > Viridiplantae > Streptophyta > Magnoliopsida > Poales > Poaceae > Alopecurus > Alopecurus myosuroides. The sequence continues at coordinate 306,286,607 of CM054063.1, read as the reverse complement.
ACACCTGCGCTTCCAATTTATCACAAAAGAATCGGTGTCTTAGTGGTGATGTGGGTTTGTAGATCTCTTGGGAGGTGTAGGTTCAAGTTCCCATTTTGTCAAATTTTTTTGTTTTTAGTGGATGATTAAAATTTGACACGTGGCCATGACACATAGGCAAAAATTGACACATGGACATGACACATAGGCAAAAATTGACACATGGACATGATACATTTTTCAGTAGATGATTAAAATTTGACACGTGGCCATGACACATAGGAAAAAATTGACACGTGGACATGACACATAGGCAAAAATTGACATGTGGACATGATACATAGGCAAAAATCACTGCCAACATTTTTTTGTTTTCTATGGATGATTAAAAATTGACATGTGGACATGACACATAGGCAAAAATTGACACGTGGACATGCCACATAGGCAAAAATTGACACGTGGACATGATATATAGGCAAAAATTACTGCCAACATTTTCTTTGTTTTCTGTGGATGATTAAAAATTGACACGTGGACATAACACATAGGCAAAAATTGACACGTGGACATGACACATAGGCAAAAATTGACACGTGGACATGATACATAGGCAAAAATTACTGCCAACAAACGCATGACCAATTAATTTGGTCTTAGTTAAGCAAAAAAAGGGTCATACACCAGGTATCATGTCCTATGACCATCTTGTTAAAGAAAATCATGACTTTTTTGGCAAAAAAGTCATGTGTTTAGTCCCTCCCAAACATGTCATGACCAACAGATTAAACATGGTCATGGATCTATGACAAATTCGTCCATGGTCATTAAAAAAGGGTCATGTATCAACATATTTCTTGTAGTGTAAGATAAGCAAATGCTAGGCATGACAATTCAAAATACTTCTTTGCTAACAATATCCTCTTTCTTTTTTTTTCTTCTATTCTCCTCGGTAATATAGGCAACCAACTCTTCATTATTCATGATGAAAAAATCTACAATGCACACACCATATACATGCATGAATTATTCAAAGCCAAATACATAATGTTCCATTGCACAAAAAGTGTGTACATCATAAATAACATCATAACATGCACACATGAACTAGGACTAGACAACATACCTTGGCTAAATCCGTCTAAATTCGCAATCAAAATGGTCAATCTACCTGCCAACCTACACATTTAAAATAAATAACAAATTAAGAAGAGTACAAATTGTATACACAAGATAAATAAAATGAAAACAGAGAACTACATGTGCCCATGGCCAAAAAACAGAGAACTCCATGGGCCAAAAAATATTTTGTATAGGTCACAAAAAGGCATATGTTTAATGGAAGCATCACATGTGCATTTAGTTTATGTTCTAGGCTCTAGTTTATACATTGCTGCCAAAAAAACAGAGAACTACATGTGCCCATGGCCAAAAAAACAAAGAAGTACATGTGCCCATGGACTATGATTTGGTGCACTAGGTGATTGAGATCCAGTAGGCCTAATTACCTGTGAAATTCGAGTTCATTACACTACAGCTGACACGGAACAAAATATAAAATCTTCCCTGGCTCTAGTCCCTACCAGCTTCGGTTCCAAAGGAAGAACAACTAAAAAATGCATACGCATGCACTAGGATGCCTACATGCCCCGTTCCCATGTCCCCTATCACTGTCAGAGTATGGATGCTCCGACCTGCCTCTGTTCCTCTGTCCCATGTCACCGTCAAAGACGACTGGATCCCTACAACCGATGTTTCCCTGTCCCCTGTCACTATCGGAGAGTGGATCCTCCGACCAGGCCCTGGCCCTTGACTATGTCCGTGCCTGGGCGTACCCCGCGCCCTATTCGGAACCCTCAAAGGCCGATGCCGGGAATGGCTTCTTGCCGCCCCAAGCCGCGCACATGGCCATCTAGGGTTGGCTTCACGACCTAGTCACACGCAGAGAAAGAGAGGAGGGAGGGGACGCACGGGAGGAGAGGAGGGACGGGACAGACGGAGAGAGAGGATGGATGGGCGAACAGGAGGGGCACGCACTCACCAACGGCGGCGGCTTCCAGGAGTCGATGAGACGGAGAGAAGACGATCGAGCAAGCTCTGGCCTCCTTCATTGACGAAGCGGTACGCAGTGCGGGTGGGGGTGCGGGGGTAAACAATTTCCAAGCCCTTTCCGAGCAGGTTAGCTCGGAATTGACCTGGGAGGTACGTACGTGCGCGGGGGGATCTCCTGGAATTGGACTGAGTTTCCGCCCTCTAATTTCTTGACCACCCCAAACGGAAGAATTAAGCTCAGCAATTCCAAATCAGCAATTCCAGCCCATTTTTCCGACATCCAAACAGGGGGTAAGTAAAATCCTTGCTTGGAGTAATTGGATGTTTTCACCAAAATGGTGAGACAGATGAGGTTGGAAACCAAGAGAGGAACCTACAAGCAATGGAAAAAGGTGATAATTGAAGACTAGTGGTAACTAGAGAGAAGAATATAAAGCAACAGAAGACCACAGGAAGCAACACTGCCTTAATAAGGGAGCATAAGAATTTATCCAGTGAATCATTAGGATATAATAGGGAATCATTAACCTCTGTCAAGCTCATCAGAGATGAGGAATTCATAATAATATCTTTAATAGAAACAACTACCAAGTATGGGATAATAACAAAGCCATTACATCCACATATCTTGATATGTGGAGGTAGATGAAAAAAAGCTTAAAACCTTGTTTTCCAAATCCTTTTCACATGTAAGACTTACAGATGATAACAAAAACTCATCTATATATAACCATGTAAATTATTTCATGCCCTAAAACAACATGTAATAATATCTATACTTGAAAACAAGGTTGGAAAACAAACATATAGTATCTTGATATTGGGAATCAATGTGAGCATCCTAAGCCACTTATGTTCTCCACTTTATCAAGAACTAAAACTGAAAACATGACCTACACACACTTAAGTAAAATGTCAACCAAACTTTCTAAGAGTTTCAAATATGAACATAACAAAGTCACACAAAGGAAAGCAAGTCCATTTGATATCCAACAACATTTGGTATGTCATAGAATAACATTCCCTATTTGTTGATTTTGTTACTATGCCTAAAAATAAAGCACTATTAAAGCTTACAAAGTATTTCCAAAAAGGTTTTATACCTAAAAATTACCCAATAGAAAACATATCATTATTTCAATAGCATATTAGTGGGGTTGTTTTCATGTCATAGAATACACTAAGTGATTTTTAATCCATATGAAATTTAAATAGAGAGAAAATAACAAAAATCACTTAATCTAGCATCCTAAATAAAAAATACAAATATTGCTCCAATTCACCAAAACAAAACATGGTGAGATTGCAAATTTGATAAGCTTTCCAAAAATATTTTTTAATAATTTTTATCTTCACAAAAAGGTCCTGAAAACATAGGTTTCTTCTCAGTTTTAGTAATAAAAGGACTCGATTGTAAATTGTAGAATCTACGGGGGGTTATTGAAAAGTGGAATTATTTTCTTTCTTCTTCAACCTCTGGCCAGAAGGCCAGAGGCGTGCCACCGCCTCCGACGCCGTCGAGGCCACCTCCTGCTTGCCGCTCTCCGCGCGGATAAGAGGGAGGGGAAGTCCTCCAACTCGCTCACTCTCTCTCTCTCTCCTAACTTTCTCTCTCTCTCTGTATCCTCCAAGGGAGAATACCGAACCCTAACCCTAACCTCACAGCCGCCGGTCACCGCCGTCGCATCCGGCCACGGGGGAACGAGCCAAGACCATCATTGTGTTCGCCGTCGTCCTCTTCACATCCTCGAGCGCGCGCAGGGGTGGAGATGCCCCAGGCGTCAAGGATTTCACCGTCATTCCGAGTCCGGCCGCCGCCGAATTCTCCTCGCCGTCGGTGATTCCGGCAACGCCTCTCCTCCCCGTCACCTCCATCGCGCTAAGGGTGAGCTGGGGAACGTCAGGGTGCTTTCCATTATGCATCTAACCAACTAATCCATCGCCGCCGTGAGTCACCGCGTCGGACCGCCGCATTCTTGCTCGCCGGCAAGCCGCCGGTGACCATTTGATCACCGCGCCACCACCTAAAGGCTCCCCGTGATCTTAGCTAGCACCTAGAACCTATCAATTGCAACAATTTCCACCAAATCGATGGATTCGAACCAATCTGTGAGAGATTCCTCACTGTGATGCAGTAATGACATCAGCATGACGTCAGCACGTATTTTCCTTTTCTGTTTCTTTTATTTTTTCAGTTAAAAAGAAAAACTGACAGGTGGGTCCCACCTGTCAATTTAAATATTGGCAGAAAAATTAATAAACCCTATTAATTCAATAACTTTTAATCTAATAATCAGAAAATATAAATAAAATATAGAATTGTTTAGAAAAATATAATCTAAATGATTATCAACTTTTTAAAAGTATTTGATAAAGTTTAAAAATTAATATTTTCTTTAATTAAATTAAATCATTTAAAATTGTGAAAAATAGGAAATAATTCATAAAATCAGAAAAATATAAGTTATATACCAAAATTCTCCAAATGATAAATGCAACTCATCTATGATGTTTAAAAAGTTTTTACCAAGTTTTTATGTGTGCAATGTTTTTATGTGTGCAATGTTTTTCCTAATCATTTAAAATTAACAAATTAATAACTTATTCAAATATTTTCAGAAAAACATCACTTGATATACCAAATTAAAGAGAACAAAATTTCCAACTCAAATATGTCAATTGTAAAACATTTTACTTAACTTATAAACTTGCTTTTATAAGTATACTGAAACTCTATAAATGACTATTAAAAACCAGAGATGACTATCACATCATTATTTTCCTTATTGATAAAACTCTCATGTTTTCACACCTACTAAGCCTATCATCACAAGACACTAGCAAGTTATGTGATGATAGAATAGTTGTAATCGTTCATCATTTTCAACTAAACTCATTGTCATTAACTCTACACTTTTAGAACATAAAATCAAACATGTTTGTTACCTTTATAATAACTGATTTCCATGTGCTATTGTCTTGTTACTTAACCAAGTAATCAACACTTCTACTTAAACATGATAACAATTATTTGCCAAGTAAAAGTGAAACACATCTAACTCTAAAAGAAGTAATAACCACATCACCTCAAGTAATGAAACAATTCACCTAAAACCTGTGTGATTAAGGTATCGTATCAAACGTTGCTTACACTTGTAAGTTGGGGTGTTTTCCACGGTAATTCACAATGCATCTCATTACTATGCATGTATCATATTGCCAATGTTTTCTATAGTCCTTACCGGGACTACTTTGCTATCTTTCAGATGTCGGGATTTCCTACGAGACCCTTGAACCCGAAGACATGAATTATTATGGTTATGTCAATCTCAGGCAAGTTCATCACTTGCTCATATCCTTTGCAGTACTTAATAACAAACTAATTGCAAAAACCCTATCGTATTATCACCTACTCTCAAAAGAATGCATGATCCTATTTTTTATAATAATATGACTAATTGAATGACAACCCGAGTGGTAGTGTTCTGTTTGGTGGGCGGATGGGACCATGGTAAGATGAATAGGTCTAAGGAAGGTTCCATCTGCACGGGAACGTATTACCTAGGAATTAATCACAAATGCCGTCAGAACTCGGTGCGCCGTAAATACCGCGTTAACCATGGGTCTTCTATGGGGGGAGTAAGTCAGCTGTGATCTTTTCTCGTTCGCATGTCAACGGGCTACCAGAGACGTACGCTGTAGGTTCTGCGGGACTACATGCACATGGGTGGGAGCCCTTACGCCCCACGGACTCTGGGGTCTATGAGTGTCTGCCAGGGACGCGTAGATCTCCATCGTGAGGGGTGGAATCAGGCGTTCAACCTGCTGGCGGAAATGGTTGGGCATGCGTTGTGCGGAGAAGCACGGTTTGGCTTGGACCAACAACCGGGCCCCACACCTGAGTGGGAGTGGACAGGATCTCGAGCCTGGTTGTGCAACATGGTCTTGGTCGTCCATGGGTAAAGTAACGCACCTCTGCAGAGTGTAAAAGGATGTGGCATGTTACCCCCTGTTCCGGGAAGGAACTGCGAACACTACAGGAAAGGCAACTCCATGAAGTTCTAGCTCCTGTGATGGTCTGGCGGGCATAGTTTTCAGAATTAAAAGCAACCTCTTGGAGAAAGTTTTACAAAACCTTGCATTAGCTTAGGACTCTTTCGAGTCTAAAGCTGTAGTTAGTGCATCGAACTATTCCCTATATACCATGAACTTGCTGAGTAACGCTCGTTACTCATTCGTTCCCGTTTGATCCCCTGCTTAGAGTTGAAGCCCTATGGAAGTCGTCATCGTGAAGCATCATCATCAACAACGCTGATGGAGGAAAAGCTATCAAGGTGTATGTCGCGGGATATTCACGGCAGACGTTACCGGGGGTAACTTAGGTTGGGGCGAATCGACTCTGGTGTTTGGGAGAGGGTTTAGCTCAAAGGAAATCATGTCAATTAGCAATCTAGGGTTCCTGGCTGTAATGTCACCGAAACTCCAATCTAGGGTTACAAACTCGAATCCTCCTTTCTCTCGAAAACCTAAAGCTTGGTCTCTTTGCCCTAGAAGCCGGTTTACATAACATCCGGCTTCCTAACTTTCCATACAAGGTATTTTCCAGAACCCCACTCAGGATCCGCGCATTACCCTAAATCCCCCGCCGTGACCCCCAAGGCACGAGTTACAAGGCCTATGCTCCCTTTCAGGTCTTCTAGAACTCCCTTCTTCTTGGGCCGGGTCTCGTGCGATCTCTCCAGGCCGGGTCTTACCCAGACATGGGCCTACCGGGTTATCACCCCCCCAACAGTAGTCCCCAGAATAGCTTGGGCATCTTGGAATCAACCATGAAGCGCACGCTATTCCCTACAAAACAATAAACATTCACATCCATAATATGACGGGTTAGATTGCTTTCACTATAGCCAGGCCTGCTCTTCGGCGGTCCATATAATAACCCAGTTTTCATTCGAGCCGAGTATCGTTCCCCGAGTTAACACTTCAAGGAGACATACTATAACCCGGCCTCCACTTCTCCACCTGCTAGTCCGGATAACAACTTGCCAAGTCCGACTCTCTCAGTCAGCTTGATTGATCCGGATATCACGCACTTATTCACCAAGATCCTTATCCCCAAATTCACGGACCGGATCAAATCTTTCCGAAAAGTACTCCAGTTACCGTTTGTCCCTAGGGTTTCCCTGCGCCTATAAATAGGCCTAGGGGGAAACCCTAAAATTTCCAAACGCCATTCCCATCTTCTTCTACCTCCTGCTCATTCCTGCACCCAAAAAGCCCAAGGCCGGCCCCGCGCAAGCACCACCGAGCTCAACCGCCAGCCGCCGCCCGTATCAGCATCCGGCGCCGCCATCTCGCATCACCGTCCGGCGCCGCCATCTCGCGCTCACCGGATTTCACATCGGGGACCCGCCGCGCCATTGGAGCACTAGGTGCTGCTCGAGCCTCGAACGCCTAGGCGTACGCACCCCGCCGTCAACGAGCCGCCGCCGCGCGCCAAGCTTTGTGCCACCGCTGCTCCGGTAAGCCCCATTAATCTTAGATCTAATATTTTGCCTTTCCCCAATCTCAGATTAATGTTCATCTTAGATGTGTTTTTCCACCTTTCCTACATTTCTCTTCCATTGCTCTATAATTAGATACATTTTTCTGAATTTTGGATCTGTACTCACTCCCATTCAATTTTGTCTAGATTCATTTCATGGCTCCCAAGGCTAGCACCAAGCTCAAGGGAAAAAACCCGGCTTTGAAGCAAAAGTCGGGTCAGTCGATTTCCGCCAACTTGGCCAAATCGACTGTCACCAAGGCGAAACTCGAGGAGCTAGCCGAGTCTGGGGTTCTGCCCGCAGAGTCAGAAATCTCGTGGAGGGCGCCAGGGGAAGAAACTTTGCCTTCACCCGGTCAAGGTGAAGTAGTTGTTTTCCTCGAGCATGTGATCCGGGGTTTCCGCCCCCCGGGTCACCCTTTTTTCCGCGAACTTCTGGACCACTACAAACTCCGAATTTTTGACATAGGTCCAAACTCGATTTTAAATATTTGCCACTTCATCGTTCTTTGTGAAGCCTACCTTTGCATTTCCCCAAATCTTGCCCTGTTTCTGGAGTTATTTCAATGCAAGCCCTGTCGGGAGAGCACGGACGGGCCCCTCCTCGTCTGTGTGTGTGTGTGTGGGGGGGTATCCATTCTGAGACGCAAAAGTTCTCTGATGCCGACTCTCAGCCTTCACAGTCATGTGAAGCACTAGTAGAAGACCTTTTTCTACTGCCAAGACACCTCCATACCCGGCCAGAAGCCTTTGCCGGGTTTCTCTATTGAGACTCTCTCCCTTTCCGATAACCTTAGCTCTTTTGCACCGGAAGCCGAGAGACAGGCTATCCAACCTCTCCTCCACAAACTGGCCGTCCTAGCTGCCCATGGCCTATGCGGGCTAAACTTAGTTAAGACCTGGGTTAGCTATAGGATTCAACCGAGCAGCATCCGGCCCAAGCTTATCTGTGAATATTCCGGTCACCTAACCGACTCTCTCCGATACTCGGAGAAGTCATACCCGGCCGCAGATATCAACCGGACAATGAAGAACTTACTGGCCAAGAAAGTTGACGTTATCAAGAGCGTCTCCGGACTCGGCCCCTTCACTCGTGCAAACCCGGCTCCTCCAGTAAGATCCGGCCAACACCTTTTATCCGACTATTACTTGAAATACACTCTTACTAACTTTTAACTTAGCTGCTTTTTACCCAGGAAAACGACGCGTTCTGGAACATTGTTACCCCACCTCCTTCCGAAAATTCGGAAGAAGAAGAAGAAGAACCGAGTGATAGCAGGGAAGGTAATTCCGAGTCTCTGCTCAATAGATACTTTGTTGAACTATTACACCAAAATTCTCCTCCTTCCGACAATGCACCACCATCACCAGCACTGGCTGATAAGGACGACTCTCAATCGGAGGAGAGCGAGGCAGAGCCGGAGATCGAGGTTGGCCAGAAGAGGAAACCGAGGGGAGTCACTTTCAAGGTGTCGTACTCCTCCATGACCTCAGAGCCGTACTCCTACGCCAACATGTGTAAAATTAACAGGTATCTAACCACTACATCATCTCTGAAGGACACAACTCCAGCCAAGCGACGGGCAACCCGGACTTCTCCGGGTGACGATCCCCTCAACCCTGGGATCCCTATGTTGCCTGCTCGCTGAGCCGGTACTCCTTCAACTCATTCTTCCCACATTCCTCGAAAATATCCATCTCCAAATCATCTGTTAGCCGGAAAGCTCTGGGTCTCACTTTCCGATTCTTTATCAGTGTCCTCTGGGTCTAGCAACGATCTTCCAAGCGACTTTGTCGTAAATACCGGGTAATTCATATTCTTTATTCGCCAATGTCTTTTAATTTCCGCATTCTCCCTTTCTTGCTTACTAACTTTTCACTTTTCTTTCTTCAGAGCCAAGGTCACACTTAGTGACCAAGAGGAAACCCCTGTTGATAACCCGGCGATGGAAGACCCGGAGAGCGTCGTTAAGCCCCCATTCATGGAAGAGCAAGAGCAGGAAGACACGACCATTCCCAGGTCTGAGTCTCCTCCACCCACACATCAGTCGGCTGACCCCGACATTGAGTATGTTGGGATACAGAGGGTGGCTCCTGCTCCCAATACCCAGGCGACCAGAGTCGACCCGCTCAAACAGGAGGCGACCCTACCACCGGGTAACCAGAACCCCAGTTCTTCCAGGCCGGCTCTAAGCGGCCTTGAATTTGAAAAGATGTTAAAGGAGTACCACTCTCTGAAAGCCACAGAAACGGAGATTATCGAGCCTCTAGCGGCTGAGCACCAGGTTAGTTTAACTAATATTACTTACGTACTCATCCCAGTCCCCAAGTTTCGGGTGAATTGTTAACAGTTTATTCGGTACTTTGCAGCTATATAACCTTTCTCGTGCAATTTTATCCTATTGCTGACTGACGTTTCCTTGTCTTTTTTCAGGCTTATGTAACCCGGACGGACGAGGTGTTGGCAAAAACCAACGAACTCCTGAAGGCTGAGACCAAACTCTGTGAAGACCTAGAAGCCGAGGTGAAAGAGCTTTCCAAGAAGTGCAAAAAGTACAAGAAGAAACTCCATCACGCTGAGGAGTATTTGAACAAGCTCTCCACCTTTATTGCCGATACTTATAAATCCATCGTTGGTAAAGCACATCTATACTCCTGATTATCACTCGGATTTTTCATTTTATAGGGTCTTTTTAATCCGAGTCTCACCACCTTGCTTTTCTTTTTGAACTGCAGGTCCGGGTGAAGTTGTTGAACATGATGATCTCAAGAAATTGAAGATACTCAAGACCGTCATCCGACAATTCTCAGCGGGGACAAAGTGGACCCTCGAGGCTGTGAAGTGGACCGGCGCTTATGGCGGTATCACCCAGATGCTTGAAGCCTACTCGACAATCCCTGCGTGGATTGATATCTGGAAACGCTCGGCGTGCCGGGTTGGAGTGATACGCGGTCTTGCGTTAGCCAAAGCCTACTATCCAAAGATTGAGCCGGCCACGCTTGTGAATGGATTTCCTGAGTTTAACAATGATGGTTCGAGGTTCTCAGCAAAGGACCTCAAAGTCATCAATACTCAGATTTGTCACTCGGCCAGCCTGATTGCCGAGAAGCTTGACGTAAACAAGCTCACACCTCCATATGACGCTGAAGATAAGCCGGTGCGCTCTGATTTCCCTGCTCCCTTTGACATATTGACTCGGTACAAGGAGGAGGTTGCCAAGAAGAAAACCGGGGCCGGCTCTGCGCCAACATAATCGACTCCAGTTGTCCCTCCTCCAGCTCGCGCTGATTCCACGGTTGACCCGGATACGGAGGCAGAGAAAGCTGCAGAGGAGAACACCGAGGACCCGGCTGCCAAGACCACCCTTTACGACTCGGCTATGGACGCCGAGTGATTTTCTCGTCTTTATCAACAAACACTCATTCGGCCAATGGGCATTTGTAATATGACTGCTACACTTGTTTATTTGATAGTGCGCTTGTGCACTTTTGATACTACTTTGGTTTGTAATACGTTTAAACTTCTATGGCTTTGATGGCCCTTCTGGTCATCCATTTGTTATGCACTTTTCGATCTTATGTATGCATATTTTTGCTTTCGGTATATGTTTCTTTGCAATAGGTACCAAGTCTGGATTGCGGGATCGTAAAGATTTTCTTCTAAGTCCCCAAGACCCGGACTTTGGGTTAAGGGTTTTCTGGCTTGGGAAACTTTACTTCCAAAGTCCCCAAGACCCCGAGACCCGGACTTTGGGTCTTGGTATCCTAGGCTCAGAAATATTTTTGTTTTCTAAAGTCCCCACGTCCCTGAGACCCGGCTTTGGGGTTTGCTGGGTCTGAGAAAACCTTTTATTTTCTCCAAGTCCTCAACCGTACCACTATCCTTTATATACTTTGAAGTTTATGCTTAACGTATTATGAATTTCCGGCTATTGCCTTTATTCTGCATAACTTATGGTTTGGATGACCCTTTTGACCCTCTTCGTTGTAAGCCGGCTTTCGCGTGGATACTCAATGTTGCTATAGCTCTATGAAAACAGGGTCAGGCAAGTCCCCATGGGCATCATGACTGATTGAATTTATAGGCTAGCAAACATGCTACTTTGTTGCGAGTCACATCAAGCTTAAACAAGAAAGGACAAGAAAAGTTTGGCTCTATTGTCCAGGTTATGAGATTGCGACTGTACTTATTACAAGTAATCAGCCCTCATACCTTAATGGCATCGCGGCCGGGTCTGAGTTTGTAACTGTGCTATTCAAGCAATCAGCCCCCAAGACCTAGGTATATACTATGCAATACTAGGCTTTACAGGTAACTTTAAAAAACAAAAAGGAGTGTAAACCTGACACTATATTTCTCATAACTGGGTAATTATAACCAACTAAATGTAATATACTTACCTGATGTAAATCATGATTAGACATAGAAAAAACATGCAAAAGAAACAATAAAAATACAGGAAACGCTAGAACTATAATGATTTAACCATCTCTTTATTGATATGAAAAGGTTAGGTCAGCAGGCCGCCTCATTAAAAACCCTCTAGTCCCCTTAGGTACCCTGGATAGGAAAAGAGTGCGTCTGAAACCTGCTGCCTGTTACATCGTGCAATACAACTTGCAAAACCGAGTCTATGCTAAGTATAGTAGGGACGTAGCTGAGCCACGTTCCATGGTATTTCTCGCTCTTGCATAGATGAAGTGGTATGGGTGGTGTCATTGACAGTATCCGACTCTTCCCTTGCATCTATCAAGTAATATGATCCATTGTGCAAATTCCGGCTTATGATGAACGGGCCCTCCCATGGGGGTGATAGCTTGTGCTTTCCTTCCTTGGATTGTACTAAGCGCAACACTAGGTCTCCTTCCTGGAAGACCCGGGTTTTGACCCGGCGACTGTGATACCGTCTCAAGTCTTGCTGATAAATAGCTGATCGCTCCAAAGCTTACATCATGTGCTCTTCTAGCATATCCACAGCGTCTTGCCGGGTCTTCTCGTTTTCAACTTCCACGTAGGCCGCCACTCGTGGCGAATCATGGATGATATCACTCGGAAGAACTGCTTCTGCACCATAAACCATAAAAAATGGGGTCATTTGAGTAGATCTGTTAGGTGTGGCGTTAATTCCCCAAACCACGGAGGGTAACTCCTCAACCCATGCTCCAGCAGCTCTGAGACACGGAACTCGGAGTCGTGGTTTTAACCCGCGAAGTAACTCTTGGTTTGCTCTTTCCACTTGGCCATTAGCTTGGGGATGGGCCACTGAGGCCACATCAAGTCGAATGCCATTGTTTCCACAAAATTTCTCCATCTCACCGAAGGACATATTGGTTCCATTGTCCGTGATTATACTATGAGGATACCCAAACCGATAGATGACTTTCTTCAAGAACTTGACAGTTGTAGCCGCTTCACAATTTGTAACTGGCGTAACTTCAATCCACTTGGTAAACTTATCAATAGCCACCAAAAGATGAGTCTTTTTGCAGGGAGACATGTGAAAGGGGCCTACCATGTCCATACCCCAAACCGCAAATGGCCAAGTCAATGGGATTGTTCGTAGCTCCATAGCCGGCACATGTGTTTGACGAGCGTACCTTTGACATCCATCACATGTTGCCACCAAGCGCTCCGCATCCGCTAGGGCCGTGAGCCAGAAAAAACCATGTCGATACGCCTTAGCCACAAGGGACCTTGTGGACGCATGGTGTCCACAATCGCCTTCATGGATCTCCTTCAATATCTGACGTCCTTCTTCTGGGGTTACACGGCGTAAAAAGACACCTGTAGCACTTCTTTTGCAGAGCTCACCGTTAATGATGGAGTAACCCTTGGCCCGTCTCAGGATTTGCCGGGCTAGTACTTCCTTCCATGGTAACTCACCTCGTGATAGGAACACCAGGAACGGCTCAGTCCACTCCCGAATAGCGCGTACTACGACCACAAACTCTGAATCCGGGTCTTGATGCGCTAGTTCTTCTTCAGATTCGGTTTTGACAGAGGGCCGCCATAACTCATCCAGGAAAACATTAGGCGGAACCGGCTCTCGACGCGAACCGAGTCTCGCAAGTGCGTATGCTGCCTCATTCTTTCGCCGATCAACGTGCTCCACTTCATACCCAGAAAAAGACCCGGCTACCCTGTCCACCTCTCTGTGGTAAGCCTCCATTGTCGCATCTTTTCTGTCCCATGTACCTGATACCTGCTGTACCACGAGATCCGAGTCTCCATAGCATCTTATGCGCTTAATGTTCATCTCCTTTGCCACTCGTAATCCATGTAGCAGGGCCTTATACTCGGCCACATTGTTAGAGCAGTCAAAGTGACTTTGTAACACGTAACTCAACTTATCTCCTTTTGGCGACGTGAGCACCACACTAGCTCCTGACCCCTCGTACTGCTTGGAGCCATCAAAGTGCATCACCCAAGACTCTGAGCTTGGCATCATTATGGGCATGCTTGTGTGAGTCCAATCATTGACAAAATCTACTAGAGCCTGGGATTTGATCGTAGACCGGGGCTCGTAGTTGATGTGATAATCCCCCATCTCGACAACCCACTTGGCTATTCTTCCTGTCGCATCTGAATTTCTGATGATATCCGCCATTGGTATGGAGCTCACTACTGTTATGGGGTGCTCTTGAAAATATGGCTTCAATTTCCGGCTGGCCATAAATACCCCAAAGACTAGCTTTTGCCAATCCGGGTACCGCTGCTTTGCTTCCGATAAGACCTCGCTCACATAATAAACCGGCCTTTGTACCGGGTAATCCTTTCCATCTTCCTTACGCTCAACCACAACCACTGCGCTAACTTCCCGGGGCCCGGCCGCAACATATAACAGCATGGGCTCTTTAGGACCCGGCGCTGCTAAAATTGGTGCCTCAGATAGCTGCTTTTCCAGCGCCTCGAAGGCCTCGTCCGCCTTTTGATACCATACAAACTTATCTGTCTTCTTCAAGAGCCGGTATAAGGGTATCGCTTTTTCTCCGAGCCGAGATATGAACCGGCTCAACGCTGCCACGCACCCCGTGAGCTTTTGGACATGTTTCAACTTTCAACTGTTCCGGCTTTTTCAGATTCTGGATAGCTTTGATCTTTTTCGGGTTAGCCTCAATTCCTCGCTCAGAAACGATGAAGCCGAGTAACTTCCCCGCAGGAACCCCAAACACGAACTTGGTCGGGTTAAGCTTCATCTGGTATCTCCTCAGGTTCTTGAATGTTTCTTTTAGGTCATCAATGAATGTTTCTGCCTTCCTTGTTTTGATCACCACACCATCGACATAAACGTGGACATTGCGTCCAATCTGATCCTCGAAGCACTTCTGAATGCATCGTTGGTATGTTGCACCTGCATTTTTCAATCCAAAGGGCATAGTTTTATAGCAAAAGGCCCCAAAAGGGGTTATGAATGATGTTTTCTCCCAATCTTCCTTTTTTAGCTTTATCTGGTGATACCCGAAATAAGCGTCCAGGAAGCATAATAGGTCACTCCCTGCAACTGCATCTATGATCTGATCTATCCTTGGAAGGGCAAATGGATCCTTTGGGCAATGCTTGTTGAGACTTGTATAATCTATGCACATTCTCCACTCATTGTTCTTTTTCTGTACTAAAACCGGGTTTGCCAGCCAGTCCGGGTGAAAGACCTCCATGATAAAGCCGGCTGCTAGGAGCCGAGCTATCTCTGCCCCTATAGCCTTTCTACTTTCCTCGTTAATTTTTCTCAGGCCTTGCTTCACTGGCCGAGACTTGGGATCAACATGCAAGCTATGTTCAGCGAGCTCAGTCGGGATACCCGGCATGTCACTCGACGTCCAAGCGAACACGTCATGATTCTCTCGAATAAACTTTATGAGTGCCTCTTCCTCCTCATTACCCAGGTTAGAACCTATAGCAAACTGTTTAGAAGAGTCGCCCTCAATAAAAGCCACCATCTTCGTGTCTTGGGCTGCCTTAAACTTGGCTCTCTCATCGTCCGTGTTTGGCTTCTTCAAAGTTGTTCAATCTTCCAGGTCTACCTGAGACCGGTAATACCCGAGTTCTTCCTTCGCACAAGATTGTTCTGCAAGTGCCGCATCTCCCTCATCACACTCGGCTGCCACTGCCTTGTTCCCATGTATGGTGATAGTTTGCTTAGGACCCGGTATTTTTAGCTGTAGGTACACATAACACGGCCTGGCCATGAATTTGGCGTAAGCAAGCCTTCCGAACAACGCATGATAGGGACTGCGCAATTTCACTACCTCGAAGGTGAGCCGAATGTCCTGGCACAATTCCATGGAAAACTGTGGAACTTTTCTGCAACTGAGACTCCTTGAGCCCCATACGTAAAAAGGTTTCCCAGTATAGGATATTGATGATACTCCCACCATCCATCAAGACACTCTTTAGTTCGTAACCATTGACCTGTGGCGCTACCACCAAAGCTAGCACACCCGGATGTTCTATTGCTTCCGGGTGATCTTTCCTGCTCCATGTTACTTCTTGATCTGACCATCTCAGGCATCTTGGGACGCCCGAGGAAACCGAGTTTACCGCTCTCTTGAGCACCTTTCTCTCCCTTCTGGAGGTCCCGGTGGTGTGGACATGGTATTGCCCTAACTGTTTTGGATTAGCCTGAAAGCCACCCGCACCACCCTGGTTATTACCCGGATTACCGCCTCCTGCGTTGCCAGCGGGGGGTGGTCTGTTGCCCGGGTTTCCACCCAGACCCGGTCCTCCTCCCCGGCCTGCGCCTCGCAGGGCCTTCTGTATTTCCTCGTTTTTCCAACTATGTAAGTCCACACACTGCTCCAACGAATGATTAGCTGGCTTGCCATTCCTGCTATGACGCGGGCAAGGCATCCTGAAGGCTTCTATGTGGTTAGCCGGCCACGGTGGTCCTTGATAATTGCCTCCTCCGTTGAAGTTTCCATCTACCCTGGGCCTTGGAAATCCGGCCTCAGTATTGGCGACTAACTCAGAGTTTCCCTCATACGGACGTTTATGCTGATTATTTCCGTTACCACCTCCATTGTTACCCGGCGTAGCGCTGTTGCCGGGTTTCCCATTACTGCTCATGTTGGTCTTCCCTTTCTTTTCCACTATGTCTTCTTCCGTGGTATCAGTGGAGGCATGCTTATTGCACACGTCCATTAATTCCCCCATAGTGATTTCCGACACATGCCTACTGGATTTCATGCGCACCAATTTTTGCAACAAAGGCGTGTATCTGCATGTCTTTGCCATAGCTTGTATTGCATCTTTCGGCTGTATATCTGTGGAAGAATGAAGTATCTCCATAACCCGGCGCACCCAACTGCGTGCCGATTCTCCTTTTCTTTGGATACATCTGTCCAAGTCATCGACTGTATATAGTTTTCGGCACGTTCCATGAAAATGTTTGATGAAAGCCGATTTTAACTCACTCCACGAATTGATGGATTTTTCAGGCAGGTTGTTGAACCATAGTTTTGCTTCTCCTTCAGACATCATAAGATACATGAACTTGGCTTGGAGTTTTTCTGATGCATTGCGAATAGACATCGCCATCTCATAGCTGCTCAACCAGGTCTCAGGATCCATGGTTGACTCATAATTGACAACTTTACCCGGTTCCTTGAACTTGTCCGGGTATGGTTCCGCCCTGATGGCATCCGACATGCATTTGGGCCCGGCCAGGTTCGTCAGTACCTGTAGCGTACCTGCACTTAAAATTTGGCAAGGTACCTGTGTATAGTGCAAACCCCTGGATCGATTTCATGTGCACACACAGTTTAAGATGAATATCACAACATTGTATCATTATTACACGAATGATCCAGACTTGGTAAAATAAATTGTTCAAATACAACTTTGCATAGCACAAGGCTAGCTTGAAAGAGTACAGCAGCGGAAATTTATTCTTCAAGGAGTCTCCATCATCTTCATGTGCCACAGGCGAAACATGTTGGTTGCAGACTCAAAACCTTAATCGTAATCTCACTCGTCATCTGAACAATCTGCAACAAATAAAATTGTTGCAACGGAGTGGGTCAGAACCATTAAAAATGGATCTCGCAAGTGACACTATGTGGACACTTAATGGAATAAATCTAATAACCTATATGCATATTTGGCTGGTGGAGTTTGAGGCTAATTTGCACAAAGCCAATTTTTCCTAATTCGTTACAAAACATTTTTTTCTTTTGTCAAAGCAGGTATGGCATGAAAACCACCCTCTTTTCCACCTTTGTTCAACCTTCCAAATTTTAACTTCAGAAATTGGAATGTTGGGAAACCTCCATTGAATCCTTGATCAGCTGCTCAAATTGTCCGTAACCCGGGACACGGCTAAGTACTTAGTTTTAACTCTGCAGAGGTTGTGCACTTTCACCATGAGACCCAACAAACCCAAACTATCCTCAAGCACTCAATTTGTGCTAAGGAAAAGGAGAGAGTCGAGACGAGACCTTTGGGGAAAAGTCAAGGCAGAGCCATTATACCACATGGTTGCACGGGAAGCATCTTCACTTGGACAAAACTTTGGTCCCTTTGTACCTGGGTGGCAATCCTCAAGTGAACTCTCAGGTGAGAACCCCCACATACCATGGTCCTAAGTATAGTAAACTATCTTAGGTGAAAACCCCCATGTACATGGTCCTGAGTAGCCACTCAACATAAACCATGCAAAACCACTTCCACCCAGATTATTCATTAACTTAGTAGATTTTAACATTTCCAGAAAGCAATTTTTGCATAGCATCAATAATTCTACTAAGTTGTCATGGGTGCTAGACACAACTAGTATAAAGGAGATAGTAGTTTTAGCATAGCAATACTATCCAACTCATGCAATAAAAGAAATTCACTAAGTCATGCATAGAAAATACATAGGAAATTTATGAGGGGTGTGCCACTTGCCTTGGCAATAGGAAGAGCAGGAGTAGCGGTTGCAACAGCTTTCGTTTCTCTCCGAAAATTCTAACACAATAAAACAACCACAATAAACATACAAGCAAACCAACAAATCAATTGGAAAATATGCCATGTATGATGTGCAAAATATTCTAAGGCAAATGATATGCATGACATGCAAAAATTACTCAAGGCACATACACAATAATAACTTAAAAAAGTTAGCTAGGTCAAGGTCAAGGTTGGGAAACATGAATTTGATAAAATTGACTTAGAAAAATCTTCAACTTGTATTCTAAGGATTTAGTCATAGACACAAGGACTTGTTTTATGTCCAATGTGACAAATAGAAGAGAGAGGTTAGTCTTCAAGAACCATTTTTAGTCTTGTCATTCTTTTCTTGGTTTGAAGACTCCATTTCTTCTTGTAGACTTGAGGATTTGTAGACTTCATCATTTGGTGACGCCACTAAGTTACATAGATAAGAAAAGACAAGAAGAACAGAAAGAAAACAAGACTTAGGGAAAAGTAGGGGTTGATCATCTTGAAGCTCCTCTTGATTTTCTTCTAAGTACTTTTCTTCTTGGAGATGCTTCTGGAATTGCTAAGTCCTTCAGGAGTTTTCTATCTTCATGTTGGAAATCTTCGAGTTGATAATTGTAGCATCCTCTCCATGGATTTTCACTAATCTAGACTTAGTGGTTTTCAACTAGGAGGGTCAACTAGGAAAAATAACTTAGAAATATTCTAAGGGCTTTGGTTTTTGTCTCTCTGGTCTAAGGTTAGTCCTTAGCACAAATTAGCTAGAGAAAACATATTGAAAATAATTACAGAAAATAAACTAAGTCAAAAATAGTCACATGAGCATATAACAACCAAAACCCTTTTAACTTAGCCAAAAACTATTTTGGGCGCAAGGGACTGTTATCAAACATCATAAGGTATCCAAAAATATTTTATTTGCAATTTTTAGATGTATAGAATTTAAACTATGCCAAAAATCACCAAACAAGCCTATTTAAATTTGAACCAATATATGTTTGTCAAATTTGAATTTGGACAGTTCTAAAAGATTCTACGTGTTCCGGGATTTTCAAAAAGTCCAAGTTTGCTTAATTTGGATCTACAGTTAAAAAGTAATGATAGATCTAAGTTGCAGGGGCTAAACTGAAAAGAAAATATAATAAATCTTCGCACTGAAGTCCCTGGTCGACGTGGCATTGACTTGCTGACTGGGTGCTGACGAAGCGCTGACGCGTTGCTGACGAGGCGTTGACTGGGCATGCTGACTGGGCTTTGACTATTGATTTTGACCAAAAATAAAGTTGCTCAGATGGGAAAACAATCTAGTAAAGAATTACGTGCTCTTTCTAACTAGCACAAATATAACATCAGTAGATGAATAGTTTAGTCACAAATCACAATTTACCTTTCTGGTCCGAAACTTTGACCGTGAATAACTCGTAGCTCGATCGACCAAAAGAGGTGAGGTTTGGGGCAAACGAAAGGTCTTGATCAGGAGAACAACTTTGGTTATCAGGCCCCGAAGATTTGAGATGGTTTTCTTCTTCGAAAAACGTCAAACGCAAACTGTATTGTACATAAAATTCCGTACGTCAAAACAAAAAGTGTTTAAAAACAAAATTGTAGATCAGGGTTAAATCTAACTTCTCACCAAAAAAAATTCGATTTGAAGATCCGAGCACGAAGAGATCTAGGAATTACGAATTCAGATCTGAAAGATGGCTCTTCAAAATTCTTCCTCCACGATTGATGAAAAGAGTTGAGGCCTCTCGGGATGGAAAGATATTGGAGAGATCTTCAATATTGCTTCAGCCTCCGGTGCGATTCGAGATCGTTTTGGTGGGTAGATAAGCGAAATACTATTTTGCTGATTTGGGTTTCGGTGGGACAAAAAGGGGAAAAGAAATGCCGGCTGCTGCAAATGTTTATATAGGCTAATGGTCGGTGGAATAGATTGGGCTCGAAGTTATGAACGCGTAGCAACAAGAGGATCCGGATTTGGAGTCATATTTGTTGAGATATTCGCGTTTAACCGAAGGTAGTTTAGAAAACACGTTTTCTGGAAAATTTGGTTCGATCCTCCCTCTGCCTCTGTGTTAGCTCGTTCGCTCGCTTCATGGGCCGGCCCAGTTCGGTCGATTTTTTTTTAATGTTTTCTTTATAACTTTTGATTTATAGATCCAAATGATCTCAAACCAATTTCTATAGTTTTGTAAAAACAAACACTTTGATTTAAACTTTCAAATAAGATCTTTCCAATTTAAATAAAATTCCAAAAAGTTCAAAACGTGTTTAAATGGATTTTGACACTTAATGTCGGAAAAATATTTATGCCTCAATAAAATAATACAATTGGAAAATTAATTATTTTTCAATTTTATACAAACAATACAACCAAGCATTTGACAAACATAGCACATAATTAAAATAATGTGAAGGGCATACCTTGCCCCCTTTTATTTTCTTAAATATGTTTTCAAGTGAAATTATAAATCCACCATCTGAAAAGCTTCGAATGCAACAATGAAATATGCTCATGAATGCATGCATGATTTTATTTTTAAAGCAAAATACTTAGTAGTTTTTGAAAGTTTTAAATTTTTATGATTTTTCAACTTTTTGAAAACTTGGGATGTTACAGACTACCACCCTTAAAAATAATCTCGTCCCGAGATTCGGAAAGGCTAGCAATAGGTTGTGACTGCATGGCTACCACCCTTAAAAAGATTTTTGATGGTAGTGTAAAACTTCTAGATGCAAACTTGATTTATAATATATACCTTCCACTTCTTCCACATTGATGTGGTTCACATGTCCTTTATCAAAAGGATTTGGCTTGACAGCTGCTTCGGCCTTCTTTGCTGGGCACTCGTTGGCATAGTGGCCCTTGTTCTTGCACTTGTAACAAAGCACCTGGCTGATATCCCTGTATTCAGAGTTTGGGCGGGGTTGTCCATTGTTATGTTCGTGATTAGCTTGTCCATTTCCCTTGAGGCCTCCATTGCTTCCTTTGGATCCACCATTGTGATCCTGATGATTGTGGTGACTTCCTCCATTATGGTGTTTCCCATGTTTGTGACCATTATTCCCATCATGGGTGGAGTGCCTCTTGAATGAAGGCTCAGCATGATGCTTGTTAATACTCAGCTTCCTCTTCCTGTTTTCTGCCTTCTTGATGTTATCCTCTAGTGTGATGGCTTGGTCAAGGAGTGCCTGATAGTTTGGAGCATATGCCACAGTCAAAGGAATCTTTAGGTCATCACTTAACCCTTTGAGCAATTTTGCCTTCCTTTTTGCATCAGTATCTACATCTTCAGGAGCATAACGGGACAGTGCAAGAAAGTCATCCATATACTCTTTGAGTGATCTGTTCCCCTGTCTCAGGTTCCTGAACTCTTCTTGCTTCAAGTTCATAATGCCTGAGGAGATATGAGCATTACGAAAGCCATCCTTGAAGTCCTCCCAAGTCAAGGTGTCCAGAAGGTGAGTGATTTGGAATGTTTCCCACCATTGGGCAGCAGGTCCTTCCAGCAAATGTGCGGTGAATTTCACCTTCTCAGCGTCATCGCATTCAGTTGTCACCAGATCCTTTTGCACAGAACGCAGCCAATCATCAGCTACAATTGGTTCAGGTGCAGTTGAGAACTTGTTGGGCTTAAGCCTTAGAAATCTGGCAAGCCTGTCCACTTGGGGAGGTGGTGGTGGTGGAGGTCCTTGTTGGTTGGCCATGAATTGAGCCATCATGGTCATCAGCTGAGTTTGGGCAGCCATCATCTGCTGCATCATAGCTTCATTGTCGTCGTTGTTGTTGTTGCCCTCAGGGTCATGACGAGGAGGCATCTGTGGTTTAAGAATAGATGAGAAACAAGATAGACAGGTCTAGAAGAAGTATTCCTACCCATACAAGCAACCACAACACACAACACAAACAAACACAACTCAAACCTAAACAACTTTTCAATTGTCCTTACACGAAAATAATCATACAGATGTTCGAAAAAAAATAATGCCTAAGTACTGCCATACCACAATTTGGTAGATCAATACTTCAAGGAGCTTTTATTATTCTATTTCCTAGGAATGGGGTCTAGTCTATTTCTTTTCTAAGTGCATCAAGTTCATCTCCTATTTCTTTCATCTCATCAAAGTACTTCTGGTGTTATGGAGTCTGAAACGAAGCCTCCTTCCAAGGTTTTCGATGGCTTCCCAAGCTGCACTTCTTGCTGAATTGAAGAATGATGGGTACACTATTGGGTTTGTGTACATGCAGCAACCTTGAGTCTTACGGTCATCTCCCTTGTTCTTGTATATGTGGAGTTGCACCCACCAGTACTCTTTACCATCGTAAGCTTTCATTGGAAATCCTTTGTAACAATGTCTCCTTCATATCCCAGGTCCTTCATGATGTCCTTAAGTGCTCTTGGGAACTTAGTGTCACAATGAAGAGTCATGGTCATCTCTGGTCCTCTCCTGATTGATTCAATGAGGCTGATCATCTAAAAACCAGAGAAGAGGATTAGAAAGCAATTAGTTAAGAAAGTTACAAGAATGATGGTAGAAAAGTTTTAGACTTAGAGCAAATAATTTTTTATCCTAGTGGCTTTCTTATTTCTAATCAAACTTAGGGTTTCTAATCTACAGGCAACACAGTGCTCTGATACCATCTGTAGCGTACCTGCACTTAAAATTTGGCAAGGTACCTGTGTATAGTGCAAACCCCTGGATCGATTTCATTTGCACACACAGTTTAAGATGAATATCACAACATTGTATCATTATTACACGAATGATCCAGACTTGGTAAAATAAATTGTTCAAATACAACTTTGCATAGCACAAGGCTAGCTTGAAAGAGTACAGCAGCGGAAATTTATTCTTCAAGGAGTCTCCATCATCTTCATGTGCCATAGGCGAAACATGTTGGTTGCAGACTCGAAACCTTAATCGTAATCTCACTCGTCATCTGAACAATCTGCAACAAATAAAATTGTTGCAACGGAGTGGGTCAGAACCATTAAAAATGGATCTCGCAAGTGAAACTATGTGGACACTTAATGGAATAACTCTAATAACCTATATGCATATTTGGCTGGTGGAGTTTGAGGCTAATTTGCACAAAGCCAATTTTCCTAATTCTTTACAAAACATTTTTTTTTCTTTTGTCAAAGCAGGTATGGCATGAAAACCACCCTCTTTTCCACCTTTGTTCAACCTTCCAAATTTTATATTCAGAAATTGGAATGTTGGGAAACCTCCATTGAATCCTTGATCAGCTGCTCAAACTGTCCGTAACCGGGGCCACGGCTAAGTACTTAGTTTTAACTCTGCAGAGGTTGTGCACTTTCACCATGAGACCCAACAAACCCAAACTATCCTCAAGCACTCAATTTGTGCTAAGGAAAAGGAGAGAGTCGAGACGAGACCTTTGGGGAAAAGTCAAGGCAGAGCCATTATACCACATGGTTGCACGGGAAGCATCTTCACTTGGACAAAACTTTGGTCCCTTTGTACCTGGGTGGCAATCCTCAAGTGAACTCTCAGGTGAGAACCCCCACATACCATGGTCCTAAGTATAGTAAACTATCTTAGGTGAAAACCCCCATGTACATGGTCCTGAGTAGCCACTCAACATAAACCATGCAAAACCACTTCCACCCAGATTATTCATTAACTTAGTAGATTTTAACATTTCCAGAAAGCAATTTTTGCATAGCATCAATAATTCTACTAAGTTGTCATGGGTGCTAGACACAACTAGTATAAAGGAGATAGTAGTTTTAGCATAGCAATACTATCCAACTCATGCAATAAAAGAAATACACTAAGTCATGCATAGAAAATACATAGGAAATTTATGAGGGGTGTGCCACTTGCCTTGGCAATAGGAAGAGCAGGAGTAGCAGTTGCAACAGCTTTCGTTTCTCTCCGAAAATTCTAACACAATAAAACAACCACAATAAACATACAAGCAAACCAACAAATCAATTGGAAAATATGCCATGTATGATGTGCAAAATATTCTAAGGCAAATGATATGCATGACATGCAAAAATTACTCAAGGCACATAGACAATAATAACTTAAACAAGTTAGCTAGGTCAAGGTCAAGGTTGGGAAACATGAATTTGATAAAATTGACTTAGAAAAATCTTCAGCTTGTATTCTAAGGATTTAGTCATAGACACAAGGACTTGTTTTATGTCCAATGTGACAAATAGAAGAGAGAAGTTAGTCTTCAAGAACCATCTTCAGTCTTGTCATTCTTTTCTTGGTTTGAAGACTCCATTTCTTCTTGTAGACTTGAGGATTTGTAGACTTCATCATTTGGTGCCGCCACTAAGTTACATAGATAAGAAAAGACAAGAAGAACAGAAAGAAAACAAGACTTAGGGAAAAGTAGGGGTTGATCATCTTGAAGCTCCTCTTGATTTTCTTCTAAGTAATTTTCTTCTTGGAGATGCTTCTGAAATTGCTAAGTCCTTCAGGAGTTTTCTATCTTCATGTTGGAAATCTTAGAGTTGATAATTGTAGCATCCTCTCCATGGATTTTCACTAATCCAGACTTAGTGGTTTTCAACTAGGAGGGTCAACTAGGAAAAATAACTTAGAAATATTCTAAGGGCTTTGGTTTTTGTCTCTCTGGTCTAAGGTTAGTCCTTAGCACAAATTAGCTAGAGAAAACATATTGAAAATAATTACAGAAAATAAACTAAGTCAAAAATAGTCACATGAGCATATAACAACCAAAACCCTTTTAACTTAGCCAAAAACTATTTTGGGCGCAAGGGACTGTTAGCAAACATCATAAGGTATCCAAAAATATTTTATTTGCAATTTTTAGATGTATAGAATTTAAACTATGCCAAAAATCACCAAACAAGTCTATTTAAATTTGAACCAATTTATGTTTGTCAAATTTGAATTTGGACAGTTCTAAAAGATTCTACGTGTTCAGGGCTTTTCAAAAAGTCCTAGTTTGCTTAATTTGGATCTACGGTTAAAAAGTAATGATAGATCTAAGTTGCAGGGGCTAAACTGAAAATAAAATACAATAAATCTTCGCACTGAAGTCTCTGGTCGACGTGGAGTTGACTTGCTGACTGGGTGCTGACAAAGCGCTGACGCGTTGCTGACGAGGCGTTGACTGGGCATGCTGACTGGGCTTTGACTATTGATTTTGACCAAAAATAAAATTGCTGAGATGGGAAAACAATCTAGTAAAGAATTACGTGCTCTTTCTAACTAGCACAAATATAATATCAGTAGATGAATAATTTAGTCACAAATCACAATTTACCTTTCTGGTCCGAAACTTTGACCGTGAATAACTACTAACTCGCTCGACCAAAAGAGGTGAGGTTTGGGGCAAACAAAAGGTCTTGATCAGGAGAACAACTTTGGTTATCAGGCCCCGAAGATTTGAGATGGTTTTCTTCTTCGAAAAACGTCAAACGCAAACTGTATTGTACAGAAAATTACGTACGTCAAAACAAAAAGTGTTCAAAAACAAAATTGTAGATCAGGGTTAAATCTAACTTCTCACCAAAGGAATCTCGATTTGAAGATCCGAGCACGAAGAGATCTAGGAATTACGAATTCAGATCTGAAAGATGGCGCTTCGAAATTCTTCCTCCACGATTGATGAAAAGAGTTGAGGCCTCTCGGGATGGAAAGATATTGGAGAGATCTTCAATATTGCTTCAGGCTCCGGTGCGATTCGAGATTGTTTTGGCGGGTAGATAAGCGAAATACTATTTTGCTGATTTGGGTTTCGGTGGGACGAAAATGGGAAAAGAAATGCCGGCTGCTACAAATGTTTATATAGGATAATGGTCGGTGGAATAGATTGGGCTCGAAGTTATGAACGCGTAGCAACAAGCGGATCCGGATTTGGAGTCATATTTGTTGAGATATTCGCGTTTAACCGAAGGTAGTTTAGAAAACACGTTTTCTGGAAAATTTGGTTTGATTCTGCCTCTGCGTCTGTTAGCTCGTTCGCTCGCTTCATGGGCCGGCCCAGTTCGGTCGATTTTTTTTTACTGTTTTCTTTATAACTTTTGATTTATAGATCCAAATGATATCAAACCAATTTCTATAGTTTTGTAAAAACAAACACTTTGATTTAAACTTTCAAATAAGATCTTTTCAATTTAAATAAAATTCCAAAAAATTTAAAATGTGTTTAAATGGATTTTGTCACTTAATGTCGGAAAAATATTTATGCCTCAATAAAATAATATAATTGGAAAATTAATTATTTTTCAATTATATACAAACAATACAACCAAGCATTTGACAAACATAGCACATAATTAAAATAATATGAAGGGCATACCTTGCCCCCTTTTATTTTCTTAAATATGTTTTCAAGTGAAATTATAAATCCACCATCTGAAAATCTTCGAATGCAACAATGAAATATGCTCATGAATGCATGCATGATTTTATTTTTAAAGCAAAATACTTAGTAGTTTTTGAAAGTTTTAAATTTTTATGATTTTTCAACTTTTTGAAAACTTGGGATGTTACAGTACCGGCCTTGCACGCGAAACATGAGACTCGGCAGGCGCCGCTGGGGGCGCGCCTCCAGCTGGCCCTCGCACCGCTGACCCGGCCATACGCCTCGCACGGGAACTATCGACAATTGCCTGCGCCACAGAGACCGCAGGGGCCGCTGGCCTGTGAGGAGGAGGCGGCATTTGCTGCTGCTCTGCCCTCCGTCGTGCCGAGCTTGACTGAATATTCCTCGTGTTTCCGGGTTGCCGGCTGACATATGGTGTCCCATGCAAACCACTTCTATGGTCCGGGTAATTTGCCTGCTGAGCCACTGTGGTGCGTAGCATCTCTATGGCCTGCCGAGTTTCGATTGCTCGAGGCGATTCTCCCAATGGGATACGGTCGGGCGGTAGGGTTGCCGCGTACATGTTATCCATAGGGTTATTGAAGTGACCCGGAGGGGTATGAAATCGTGACGGTGGTGGCGCCGCATTGCCTCCCAGGGTCCCGACGGGTAACGCGGGTAACCCGGCTGGTACGTTGGACGGCTGTCCCCCGAGCGTCGCTCCTTGAAACCCAGTTCCTTGATTCACAGTCGGGATTGGCTGATCTTGGGGTGTAATAAACAGCGTGGCCGGCTGTAGATTTCCACCTGCCGCCGGTAACCTCGTCTGATGCCTATGATTATATATCCTCGTTGTTTGAGTCTGAATTCGATCCTCTAATTCTTCCAACTCACGCTGGCGCGCGGCCATCCCTTGCCTCTCAGCTTCTACTTCCCTTCTTGTTGTTCCAACGCCCGGCGGGCTACATCTAGATCTCGGGCACGCGCTGCTGCGTTCTTTGGGGTTATCACTGTTGCCAATACAGTGGGATCCAAGATCAGATTATTGCTGAACAGAGCCGGGTTTTGCGGACGTGAAGTTCCTGCTCCCGTTGCCCTGTTTGCCATGAACCCAAACATGTTCCTGAGATGGGCATTTCCCCTGTCTCGCTGGTAACTGATGCCGGCTCACCATCAACCCGCGCTACAGCCGGGTTTCCGTTAGCCGGTGTTCGTTGTTGGGCCAGAGCTTGCGCCGCACCAGTCGCGGCTGCCGTCACATCACCCTGATTAAGATTTATTGCAGGGGCTGTGTAGACCGCGACCCAACGCACAATGCCTGGTGAAGACTCACATTCTTCCTCTTCGTCGCTATCTTCTTCGTACCGATCTTCGAGCAGATGCAAGATAGATTCGGTGTCATCTTCTCCAATAAACCGGCCACGCGGGGTCCATACCGACTCCTCCGGTTGTTCCCTCTTCGTGGTGGGCTCCTTCTCCGGCTCTGCTGTCCGGACCGACTCTTCTCCGTCCGATTGAACACAGGTATCGTCCCCTGACACAGAATCACACTCATTATGGTCAGAAACAAAACGAGATGCACGTACCATGCCGACGAAGACGTTGACCCGGCCGATCGTGATAACAAATCTGGTTTCCAGCTCATCCGACTCTGGCCCCCAGCCAAAGTAGTCTACAATCTTCTTTCCTTCGGGGTTGGTGACGATCTCGCCGATGACGAGGTTCTTCATGCTTTCCCGAGCTTCTCCCATGACGTAAACACCTTTGGACGTAGGCCCCACGGTGGACGCCAACTGTCGCGGGATATTCACGGCAGACGTTACCGGGGGTAACTTAGGTTGGGGAGAATCGACTCTGGTGTTTGGGAGAGGGTTTAGCTCAGAGGAAATCATGTCAATTAGCAATCTAGGGTTCCTGGCTGTAATGTCGCCGAAACTCCAATCTAGGGTTACAAACTCGAATCCTCCTTTCTCTCGAAAACCTAAAGCTTGGTCTCTTTGCCCTAGAAGCCGGTTTATATAACACCCGGCTTCCTAACTTTCCATATAAGGTATTTTCCAGAACCCCACTCGGGATCCGCGCATTACCCTAAATCCCCCGCCGTGACCCGCAAGGCACGAGTTACAAGGCCTATGCTCCCTTTCAGGTCTTCTAGAACTCCCTTCTTCTTGGGTCTGGTCTCGTGCGATCTCTCCAGGCCGGGTCTTACCCAGACATGGGCCTACCAGGTTATCATCCCCCCAACAGTATAGGTGGAGTCCAATCTTGGAGTTAGTTGTTATAAGCCATAGAATAGGGCTGGCATCAGTCGTAGTAGATTAGGTTCTGAGCTAGAGTTATTCTCCAGCTTGGAACTTCGAATTGCTTCTTCTGATGTTTCATTTGTTTGAGATCTTGTTTGATTCTTCAAAGAGAATCTCGAGATTTTGTAATGAAGTTTGTACCATATAGTTTTGCATGGACCCGCTGTGTTTCTGTTGTACTACTCTGAGGGATGTAATATTCACAAGTAAGTCCTTCTGTGAGTATTATGTCACAGACTTGCGCGCTACACATGCAGTGGTGTGCTGGGTCACCACATTGTCCAAGTATGATACACCACCTTGGTATCCACAAGATGGGAGTGTGTACTTTTATTAAACATGCTTTAACATAATTTTAAAGCCATTAAATATATAAAATAAAGAGAAAACCATAAAACCACTTAATCTAGCACCCTAAATATAAAATTCAAATCTTGATCAAAATTGAAAAATAAAAACATGGTGAGCTTGGAAATTTGATAAGGATTTCAAAAATGATTTTTTTTCTGTTAACAGAAAAGTCCTAAAAACATTAATTTACTCACAGTTTTAAGTAACAGAAGGACCAAATTGTAATTGTTGGAAATTGTAGGGGGTTATCGAAATGTGGCTTTTCTTTTTCTTTCTTCAACCTCTGGCCAGAAGGCCAAAGGCGTGCCACCGCCTCCGACGCCTCCGTTGCCACCTCATGCCGCCGCCGTTCCGTGGGGATAAGACCACCCGAGTGGCGTCTGCATCTCTCTCTGCTCACTCTCTCCTCTCTCCCGTGCTCGCTCTCTGTATCTCTCTGTGAAGTGCCCGAAACCAAACCATAACCCTAAACTTCGGCCTCTGCTCGTCGACGTCGTCTCTGTCCACGGCAAGCCTCCCCGAGACCACCATTGGATGCGCCTGGACTTTCTCTTCGTCCTCGAGAAGCCACGGAAGCAGGGAGGGACAAACAACGACGAATTTCGCGGTTCCTTTTCCTCCCTGTTCCGGCCGCCGTGGAAGCTCACCGTCGACACGGACCACCTCGTCCTTCACCGAGCGTCTACACACGCTTAGGGTGAGCTCCCGCTTCTCACCATGCGTTCAATTTAAAGTTTGATGGAAAATTCAGCACTGTCGCCGCGCGCCGCCATCTGCCGCCGCGCCGGTGGTCGCCGGAGCCACTCCGGTGACCATTTAGTCACTCGACAACCAACCTAGCACTCGCCGTGAGCCCCTGAAGCCAACAGAGCCAATGGTTTGTACCAATTTGCAACGAATTGCGGGATTGCATCGATCAGAGGAGAATTCCTCCACTGCTCATGCAGTCGTGACGCCAGCGTGACGTCGGGAAGATTTTCCTTTTTATTTTTATTTTATTTTTTGACTTAAAATCGAATATGACAGGTGGGCCCCACCTGTCAATTCAAATAATAGCAGAAAATAATTAAACTTAATAAATCAATAACTTTAATTCTATTAATCAGAAAAATAAAACTAATATACCAAATTAATCAGAAAAATGTAAATTAAATGATTATGAACTTTTAAAAAATGTTTGATAAACTTAAAAAGTAAATATTTTTAATTTAAATTAAATCATTTAAAATTGTGAAAAAAAAATTCATAAAATCAGAAAAATACAAGTTATATGCTAAAATGCTCTAAATGACAAATGCAACTCATCTATGATGTTTACAAAGCCATTTGCTCAAGTTTTCATGTGTGTAATATTTTGCCTAATCATTTAATTCATTTAAAATTAATAAACTAATATCTTATTCAAACATTTTCAGAATACTTTAAATGAGATACCAAATTAAAGAGAAAAACATTTTCAACTCAAATATGTCAAACACAAAAAATTTTGTTTAATTTATAAACTTGTTTCTAATGGTATAATGGAACTCTATAATATTCCATTATAACCGGCGAAAACTACCTTAATATCATTTTCCTTATTAATAAAACCCGCATATTTTCAAACCTACAAAACCTATCATCACAAGTAATTAGAAAGTATTGTGATGATAGAGTTTACTGTACAAGTTCATTATTTTCAACTAAACTCATTGTCATTAGCTCTGCACTTTTGGAAAATAAAATCAAACATGTTTGTTACCTTTTCAATAATTGTTTTCCATGTGCTATTGTCTTGATTACCTCACCAAGTAATCAACATTTCTACTTAAACATGATAACAATTGTGTGTTAAGTAAAAGTGAAACACATGTAAGATCAATAGAAGTAATCACCACATCACCCCAAGTAATGAAATATTTCACCTAAAACCTGTGTGAGAAAGTTATCGTGTCAAACGTGGCTTACACTTGTAAGCTGGGGTATTTCATGATGCATCTCATTACTATGCATGTATCATCTTGCCAGTGTTTTCTGTAGTCCTTACCGGGACTACTTTTGCTATCTTTCAGATGTCGGGAATTTCTACGAGATCCTTGAACCTGAAGACATGGATTATTACTGTTGTTTTAACCTCAGGCAAGTTCATCACTTGCTCATATCCTTTGCAGTACTTCATAACAAACTAATTGCAAAAACTCTAACTTATTACCACCTAGTCTCAAAAGAATGCATGATCCTATTTTTATAATAATATGACTAATTGAATGTGTCGGGGGGTTACCCCCGAGTAGGGGTAAGGCAAGTGCTAAAAGCAAGATCAGAAGGGCAGTTTTGACCAAGTTGGCTGGCTACCCGGAACCCGCTACCCGGTGGACAGCTATCCGGCCGTACCTACCAATGACCATGAGGAAGAATCAAGGAAGTTGTATTCTCCCGAGTAGAGGAAGTGGTCCGGGTAGAGGGAGTGGATTCCTACTCGGACCAGAAGTCAATGGAGCCGTTCTGACACAGGATCCCGCGTATCCTGTGTCCGTACGGCGTGCGGTTCAACTTACGGAGTACGTGACTATCCGCACCACGGCGTGGCTATAATGCGGTAGGCGCCTGTCTAGTCCTGTCACCGACAGAGGGGACAGGACAGGGCTAGGGGCCTACCCTATCTCACTGACAAGGGTGGACAGGTCCCATCTCCGAACGGCGCAACGACTTACGGGGCGAGTGTCAGCGGGAACCCGGAGGCGTGCGCGGTTCTGCAGGGCTCCTGTCACATCCCGTTGTACTTTACGCTCGTTTTCTATTCGGCTGGGCACCAGTATATAAGGTGCCATGCCTTCTCCTGTGAGAGGTTCGCTGCGGTCGATGCGTTGGCTAAGACATTGAGCATTGGCTTCACGTAGAAAGAACTAGAGAGAAGAGTGGCTACTCGGCTGAAGGCATGATTGTACTGTGGCTACTCGGTAATACACATAAAAAGAGAGAGGCAGGAGTAGGGGTGTTACCTCCACACGAGGGCCCTGAACCTGGGTAAGATCTTGGTGTTTGCAGTGTTTGTGATCTACCCCACGCGGCTACTCACCGTATGATCCCTCCCCGAGCACCTCCAGCGTCCATCGGCCCCAACTTTAGCCATCCCATGGCATCTGCCGTGATACCACCACGATAGTTGGCGCCCACCGTGGGGCAGACAGAGCCGCTGGCTGGAGTCCATGTTCGGACGGGACTCATTTCTGCTACTGGGGAGCGCGTGGTCTGTGGCCTTGTCCACAGATTCGGCTCCTTCGACTTCGTCACCGACAACGCCGGAGATTTCGGCGGGAGGCCCATGCCGGCAGGCGGCTCGGTGCTCTCCTTCGGCTCGCACCTCGTCTACATCGCCACCGCCATCGTCCGCGAGTTCCCGGAGGAAGTGCTGGTCGCGGACGATCCTCCTGCTGTGATCGCTGCCCGCGGAAGGCCAATTGGCTGTTCTGCGGACAGCGTGGAGGTGATGGTGGCCGGCCTGGCTGCTGATGCCGGGAAGGGCGCGGCTGCTACCGCGGGCGTCATCGAGGATCTCGCTGGCTCAAGTGCTGGCGGGAAGACCCACAAGCCCTACGAGAAGGACTGCAACATCCCCCTCTCCACTACACCGACGATACCGGCATCCGCCGTGCGGATGGGCATGCCGCCTCCCACCGAGCTCGAGCTCTTGACCATGAGGGCGCAGCTCGACCGGCAGCGTCAGGAGTTGTTCTCCGAGCAGCTGGAGCTGGAAAAGGTTAGGCTCGAGCTTAGCCTAGATCAGAACGAGTACAACAAGGCCCACGGCTCTACTCCTGTTGTTAGGAAGCATAGCAAGGCAGGCGCTACTCGTCGCAACCTAGGCGCCGATTTGGCGGTAGTATATGTGGCTCCTAGTCAAACCGCTAGCCAAAACACTGCTACCAGGCCCAGATACAGCACCCCCGCCAAAACCCTTAGAGCTGCAGAGGCTGTAGCCGCAGAGTTGCCAAACCTAGCTGGCGACGCGCGCGCTAGACAGCAGGAGCGGCTCAACGAGCTGGTGTTAGAGGCTGCTAGGCAGAATGAGGAGTTCCGGAAAGCCAATCCGGGTCCTGACGCTTCTCAGATTGTGCACTCGCGTGCTGCGAGGTCCCATGACCAAGCGTCATCCCCGCATCCCAGTCGCGAGAGGGACCAGAGTGTGCACTCTGGGAAAGGTAGAGAGATGCAGGTGTACGACCCGGTTCTCGCTGCGAAACATCGCGCTGTGCCGCGAGAATCCAGTCAGAAACACAATACTGCAGGAGCAGGCTATCAAGCCCATAAAGCTCAGAGTAAGGGACATAGCGGAGACAAAGCGGGGCCTTCTCGGCGTCTTGCTGCTCAGCCTACTCGGCAGAGGACGCAGCATCCAGCTGCAGTACAATCGCGTGCGGCTGCGCCAGCAGCCAACCCTGTGGCGCAACCCGTAGTCGTGCGGGAAAACAGATATGATGATGGCTACTCGGCGATGGGGCTCGCCGGTTATGCTGACCCCAGGAACGTTGCTGACCGCCTTGGTGAGCGCATGTTGGAGCCCAGGGATGCCAGGTTCAAGATGGACAGGATCAATCTGTCCGTGCAACTCGAGAACAAGGGGCCGCCTGGCCCAGAATGCTTTGGCGCTCGTATCATGAACGAGCCATCTGTGAATCACTTCCATCTGGCCAGGGGGACCAAGTGCTACAATGGCAGCACCAAGCCAGAAGACTGATTGAGTGACTATGTCATAGCCGTGCAAATTGCAGGCGGGAACCGGAGATGGGCTGTGCGGTATGTTCTGCAAATGCTTGAGGGTCCAGCTCGGACGTGGCTCAACAACCTGCCCAGGGACAGTATCAATTGCTGGCTGGACTTCTCGGAGGGCTTCATCAGCAACTTCACCAGCACGTACAAGAGGCCGATTAGGCCGCAGCATTTGTCCGCTTGCAAGCAGCGGGAAGACGAGACCGACCGCGAGTACCTTACTCGGTGGAGCACCTTGAGGACCACCTGTGAAGGTGTGAATGAGGCCCAGGCCATCACTTGGTTTGCGCAGGGCTGCAGGCATGGCAGCATGTTGTGGCAGAAGCTGCAGCGCGAGATGCCGAGTACACTCGCGGAGAACATCAAGATTGCTGACATGTATGCACTCGGCGATCCAACTCAGCCTCTGATGGACTCCCCTGAGCCGAGAAGGAACTACAACAACAACAGCAGCAAGCGCAATGATTTCCGCAACAAGCGTAGGGGTGACCGGATTGATACTCGGTATGATCCCGAGGAGGTGAATGTTGTGACCACGGCTGCTGGGAGTAGCCAGAGGCAAAAAACTGCTGGAGCCCAGTACGGGCAAAACCAGAATCAGGGCCAAGGCATCAAGAAACCATACAGTGCTTCCCAGCAGGGTAGCGGCAACTCGGGTCCTGCCCCAAACTTCATCTTCACGGAGATGAAGGATGGTCCGTGCAGCTTCCACACTCGGCATCCGGCCAGGCCTGCCAACCACACTACTCGGCAATGCAGCTGGTGGGAACAGATCAAGAACGAGGGCCTGCCTCCTCCTCCTCCTCTGCCAGCTGTGAATGCCATTGTGCAGCCAGCTCGGGCACCTGCTCCCAGGCGGCCGCGTTCCCGAGAAGAGAGAATGTCAACCAGGTGGCTTTAGGAGCCAACCGCAACTTCAACAACGACCGCTACCGCTACAACAACAACGACCGCAACCGCAACTTCTACACCGGCAACAACAATAGAGGCAACAACAACAACAACAGCAACCAAGGTAACAACAACAATGGCAACACTGATGGAGGAGACCGCAACCAGTACCAGGAGCACCACGAGAGCTACATGATCTTTGTCACCGAGCCAGTCGACAAGCAGTCGCAGCACAGGCGTGCGATGGAGGTAAACGCCGTCATCCCGGCAGTGCCTAACTATCTGCGCTGGTGCGACCAGGAGGTGACTTGGTCCAAGGCTGATCACCCCAAGGTGATGCCCAACCCGGGTAGCTATGCTTTGGTGCTGGATCCCACTTTTCTGGGACCCGAGAAGAACGTCCGTTTCAGTAAGGTGCTGATTGACAACGGCAGCAGCATCAACATCATGTATCTGGATACATTGAAGAAGCTCGGCCTTGGCGAGAACATGTTGCTGCCCAGCAAGACCACATTCCATGGAATTGTGCCGGGGGTATCTTGTGCTCCAATCGGCCGCATCTGGATGGATGTCCTATTCGGCACCAGGGAAAACTGCCGCACCGAGTACGTCCGGTTCGAGGTGGTTGATCTTCAGAGCCCCTACCACGCCCTTCTCGGTAGGCCCGCACTCACCAAGTTCATGGCTTCTACCCATGCTGCCTATCTGAAGATGAAGATCCCTGGTCCTAATGGAGTGATCACCATCTCGGGTGATTACAAGAGGTCTTTGGAGTGTGCCTCTGTCGGTTCCCAGCTGGCGGAGTCCATGGTCATTGCTGCCGAGAAGAAGAAGATGTACGAGGTGGTGGCGATGGCGCAAGCAGCACAAGGTGGTGCGCTCGGCATGCCGAGTTCCCAGTACGGGACTGCATTCCAGGCATCCCAGGAGACAAAGAAAGTCCAGGTTGATCCTGAGTTCCCAGACCGTGTCGCCATCATTGGCACCGGGTTGGGAGAGAAATAGGAAAGCGAGCTCATCCACTTCCTCCGTGAGAATCGGGACGTGTTCGCCTGGTCCAATGAGGATTTACCAGGTGTCCCGAGGGAGTTGGTTGAGCACTCGCTACATGTGCGGCATGACGCCAAGCCAGTGAAGCAGGCGATGCGCCGCTTTGGCGATGAGAGAAGGAAGGCCATTGGTGACCAGATCACCAAGTTGCTGATAAGCAACTTTATCATGGAGGTTTTGCATCCTGACTGGCTAGCCAACCCGGTGGTGGTTGAGAAGAAGAAGGAGGACCCCAAGGCGGATACCGCATGGCGCATGTGCGTGGACTACACCGACCTGAACAAGGCTTGCCCCAAAGATCCCTTTCCGCTACCCCGCATAGATCAGGTGATCGATTCCACTGCTGGTTGTGAGCTTTTGTCTTTCATAGATGCCTACTATGGTTTCCATCAGATAGCTCTCAACCCTGTTGATCAAATAAAGACTGCTTTCATTACCCCGTACGGGGCTTATTGCTATCGTATCATGTGCTTTGGGTTGCGGAATGCGGGGGCTACCTATCATAGATGCATGCAGAAATGCTTGCATGATCAAATCGGCAAAAATGTGCAGGTGTACGTAGATGACATTGTCATCAAAACGAATAAAACACATACTCTGCTTAATGACATTGAGGAAACATTTGCCAACTTGCGCAAGTACAAGATGAAGCTGAATCCGACTAAATGCACCTTTGGCGTCCCGGCTGGCAAGCTACTCGGCTTCTTGGTATCCAGTTGGGGCATTGAAGCCAATCCTTCAAAGATACAATCTATAGAGAGCATGTCTTTGCCGAGATCCCTGAAGGATGTGCAAAACTTCACTGGTTGCTTGGCTTCTCTGAGCCGCTTCCTGGGCAGAATGGGTGAGAAGGCCTTGCCTCTGTATCAGTTGATGAAGAAAAATGACAAATTTGTCTGGACACCGCAAGCTGATGTAGCATTCAAGGAGCTGAAGGACATGCTGGGTAGCGCTCCAATCTTGGCTAGCCCGCTACCCAAAGAGCCAATGCTGCTGTACATTGCTGCGACTAACCGAGTGGTCAGTGTGGTGATTGTGGTGGAGCGAGAAGAGGAAGGCAAGACTGTGCAGCGGCCTGTATACTATCTGAGTGAGGTGATGTCCAGCTCCAAGTAGAACTACCCGCACTACCAGAAGATGACTTACGGCGTGTACCTGGGCGCCAAGAAGTTGAAGCACTATTTCCAAGAGCATCCCATCACTGTGGTGAGTTCTGCTCCCATCTCGGACATCATGGGTAACAAGGAAGCAAGTGGCAGAGTAGCCAAGTGGGCGATTGAGCGCCGCGTACGCTCCTGCGTATGCGAGAAGAGAAGCCATCAAGTCTCAAATTCTTGCGGATTTCCTGGTGGACTGAGCTGAGGTGCAGTATGAACCTCCTACTCCGGTAGCCAACTACTGGAAGATGCATTTTGATGGCTCCAAGGTGAAGGAAGGCTTGGGTGCTGGCGTGGTGCTCACGTCACCCAAGCGAGATCAACTCAAGTATGTGCTGCAAATCCACTTCAAGGCATCCAACAATGTAGCAGAGTACGAGGCCGTGGTACACGGCTTGAAGGTGGCCAAGGAGGTTCACGTGCAGCGCATCATATGCTATGGTGACTCGGATCTAGTGGTGCAGCAAGTTTCAGGCACTTGGGATGCTCTGGATGCCAACATGGCTTCATATCGGTTCCTGGTGCAAACCATGACTGGATTCTTTGAAGGATGCGAGTTCCAGCACATACACCGAGCAGAGAATGAAGTAGCTGATGAGCTGTCCAAGTTGGGGTCTTCTCGGCAATACATCCCGGCTGGGGTTGCCTTGGAGCATTTGAGGAAGCCATCTATCAAGCCATCCCCCAACTCAGAATCCATATTTGTTCCTTCTCTGCCTGGTGAGGAAGTTGTTCCCATGGAGATTGACTGGGAGGCTGCAAAAGAGAACCTGGGGACTGCCGTCACCATCCCGGGGACTGGCGCCTGCAACCCGGGGACTGTCCCTTCTTACTCGGGGACTGCCCCTCCTAACTCGGGGACTGTCGCATTCATTGAGGGAGTTCTCGCTGCGTGCACGAGATCTCGGGGACTCGTCCCCGCCCCAGAAGAAGAACAAGTGGTGGCTGATCCAATGGAAGTGGACGAACCAGTGTTTCCCATCCGAGAGATACCGAGTTGGGCTCTGCCCATATTATCCTTTCTAAAAAACGGCACCTTGCCGAGTGATGAGGTTACCTCGAGGCAAATTCAGAGAAGATCTAAGGGCTATACAATCTTCAGAGATGTGTTGCATAGAAGAAGTCCTACTGGTGTGCTGCAGCGCTGTGTAGAGCCAGAAGAGGGAGAAGAAATATTGGTGGAGATACACCAAGGAGAATGCGGGCATAACGCCTCTTCTCGGGCTTTGGTCAACAAAGCTTTTCGGCATGGTTTCTTTTGGCTCACTGCCTTGAAGCAAGCTGAAGATATCGTGAGAAAGTGCAATGGCTGCCAGAGGTTTGCAAGTAAGATTCATATGCCAGCTTCCGAGTTAAAGACCATTCCCATTACTTGGCCATTTGATGTTTGGTGCTTGGATATGGTGGGTCCTTTCAAGCCGGCTAGAGGCAACATGACTCACATTCTGGTCATGGTGGACAAGTTCACGAAGTGGATCGAGGTGAAGCCTATTCGGAAGTGTGATGGAACCACTGCTGTGAGTTTCCTAAAGGATGTGATCCTAAGGTATGGCTACCCGCACAGCATTATCACGGATAATGGCACAAACTTTGCTGAAGGCAGGTTTGCGAGGTTCTGCAGAGATAAGCGCATTCGGCTAGATGTTGCTTTTGTTGCGCATCCCGCCTCCAATGGGCAGGTTGAAAGAGCAAATGGCATGGTGCTATCAGGCATAAAGCCAAGGTTGATTGAGCCGCTGCTGAAAACACCTGGGTGTTGGCTAGACGAGTTGCCAGCGGTGTTGTGGAGTCTAAGGACTACCCCTAACCGGTCAACTGGCTACACGCCATTCTTTCTGGTTTATGGAGCTGAGGCTGTGTTGCCCACTGACCTAGAGCATGACTCGCCCCGTGTAACGCTCTACACGGAGGCAGAGGCTAGAGAAGCTCGAGAAAATGACGTTGACCTGCTGGAAGAAGCAAGAGAGCTAACTCTGTCACGTTCAGCTGTTTATCAGCAAAACTTGAGGCGTTATCATAGCCGGAAAGTGAACCCAAGGGTTTTCCGAGAAGGAGACATGGTGCTTAGGCTTGTGCAACGCACTGCCGGGATGCACAAGCTATCTCCTCCGTGGGAAGGGCCTTTCATTGTGAGCAAGGCTCTACACAATGATGCCTATTACCTTGTTGACGCACAGCCATCCCAGAAGAACAGGCCGGATAGAGCAGGAGAAGAATCCAAGCGCCCTTGGAATGTAGCTCTACTCCGCCGTTTTCATTCATGAGCAAATTATGTATGTACTCTCTTATCCGAGTTAAACTTCTATTTGGCAATCTGAAATTGAACTCGGGGACTGCCCTCGTCCAAACTGTTCCTTGTGTTTACTCTGCTTTACTTTGTCTATTCGGTTGAATCACTTAGAATTTCAAAAGCATAACAAAGTAGTGTGTTTAAACTCACCGGACACTCTGCGACTCTGCTGCTGTCCGCAACCCGGCTTCATGGCAAGCCAGAGAACAAGCCAAAGAGTCAATGAACACATGAAAAATTGCAAAGGAAAGGAAGCGTGTGGCAACCGAGTAGAGTGTTTTTTCCTGTTTTTTCTTTCTGGCTAAGTGGTGGGCAGCGTTACTATGAATTTTTCTAAGTGGCTAAGTATTTGAAACTCCTACTTTGAACTCTTGTGACTCGACTACCAACAAAGCAACAAGTTGCAGATAAGAGCTGAGATAAAAAGGAAAGAGCGGATAAAAAATGCAACTCGGGGACTTGCATACTAACGCAACCCGGCATTGAGCCAGAATCGCTCAAATATCAAGTAGCAAATTTCAAACTGGAATAAAAAAGGAGTAGCAACAAAGACTTAATTGTTTAGATACATCTGCACCCGGCATCCCGGGGATCTAATGAAAGTTTTAAGATAAAGTTTCAGGCAGCAGCATCGTGAGTAGTGGCGGTGCCGTCCGCAGCGGTCTTCTCGGAGTTGGCCTTCTCGGCGTCAGCTTCAGCATCAACGTCCATGGCGGCGGCTTGCTCAGAGGTGGCAGTGGCCACCGAGATGGGATCGGTGGCCGAAGTGGAAGCAGCGGACTGGGTGCGGAGTAGCGCTGCATCGGCAAGTGTCGCGCCAGACAAGGAGCCCAACTCGGGAGCAGCTTGCTGGATCACCATCTCGGTGGTGATGTTGGCATCCTGGCCCTCGTCTTCCGGCTCCTCGTCGCTGTCTGCAGCAACCTTGCCCTTCCCTTTCCCGGATCCCTCCTCGTCAGCATCCTCGAAGGCACTCAATCCCTCCGACTCGGTATCCTCGTCTTCATCTTCATCTTCACCCTCGCTCTCCGCCTCGGTGTCAGGCTCGGTGGGGCCGTCGAGGAAGAGGGCGGTGTCTGCGTGGGACGCGATCTCGTACGCAACTGCCTTGCGGCGTGTGTAACACCTGGGGTGTTCCCCCTTAGTAGAATTGGTTGCTTTCTTTTTCTTTTTGCATCACATGCATCATATGCATTGCACCATGTTTTCCTAATTAACTCAAAAACTCAAACCAAATTAAACTTTCAAACATTGCTCAAAATTTCCAATTTAAAAATTGCCAACTAAAACAACTCAATTGTTTTCAAATAGTTTGAAGATGATTTATTCAAATTGCTTGTTAAATAGAACCTCCCTTTAATAAACACCCCAAATGACAAATTCCAATACACTTCAAATTCAATCATAATGGGCATGATCAAATTGTGGGTTTAAAAAAATCAAATTCTTGCAAACAATTAATTTAATAAGGCCTCATAAATTGTTTGGGGTTATTGACTAAATTGTTTAAAAATCAATCTTTATGGAAAACTAATGGAATTTCAATTATCAACTTAAAACTCCAATTAATATTTCAATATTTGGATCTAATATTCACAATTGCTTTGAATTGCTATTTGCTAATTAATAAAAATTATTTATAAAATTTAAAACCCCAAACCCCAACCTATCCTTTCTCTCTCTCCCTCTTTTATCTCTTGCAAAAAAAAAATGAAAAAAAATCCAAGGAAGGGAGGCAGGCCCAACCTCACCACCCAGCCCACCTCCCTCAGCCCACTACCCCGTCTTCAACCTCTGTCCGTACAGAGAGTTGGAGAGGTTGCTGTCACCGAGCGCCTCCCCCCCATGTGCACCTGCCCCTTATCTACCCCTCCCCTCTAGAAACCCTAGGCCGCCCCCCTTCTCCCTCTTCCTCCCTAGCGCCGCCACCTCCCTCTATTCCCCACGATCCCCTCTCTCTTCTCGTTCTGTCCTGAAACTTTTTCTCTGAACCCCTTCCATGGCCGCACCTTGGCGACCATGGCGCCGCCTCGCTGCTTGATGCCGGCCCTCGCTTTCAACGGGAATGGAACCGGGAGGGTTCCATCCCCGTTTCTCCCGAAGAGGCCCCGGCCGGAGGACGCCTGCATAGGCCGCGCCGTCGCCGGGAAGTTGCCGCCGCGGCTGTGCCATGGTCGACTACAGCGACCTCCTCCCTTCCCCTCCATCGCCTACACCCCAAGGTGAGGGCCCCCTCCCAGCCCTAGGGCTTCCTCCTCCTCCCCTCTTGCTCTGTGAGCCGCAATCGCACGGAGGACCCCCGCCATCGTGCAGCAGGCCGCCGGCCGTCTCCGTTTCCTTCCGATCGAGGTACAGGCGATCGAGGTACAGGATAACAGTTCAGTTTCGCGATCAGGAGCACCTCAAAACCCAACCACAGCTGCACCTTTCAACAACCGCAGCAGTAGCGCACTGGTTAGGCCCCTTTGCGCGCATGCCCAGGTCCTGGGTTTGATCCTCCCAAGCCACACCTTTTTTTCAAGCCTTTTTCTTTTTTTCTGCCCGAATTTCAGAAACATACATCTGAGGCATTAACTCTAAAATCAATATCAAATCGAATATTACTCCAATTTGAATGATTCAAAATCCTGTGGATTCATAATCTTGAGCCCTTTCTGTTAATGTCAAGTTTGCAATATGTTGCTGTAACAATTTCTGCACTAAATAATTAATTACTGAAAATGCAATAAAAAGTGGAAACTTTGGAATTTCATAACTTTAGTTCTACTCATCCAATTTAATCAAATTTGGGCTCTAAAAAATTTGTCTTAACAAACTCTACACATTGGTATTTTATTTGGACACAATTGAATTAAATTTGAACATGTTTTCCTCGGTGTACTAAAAAGGGCAGAATAAGAATGATTATAAAAACTTGCATAATAAATTCATTAATAACCCAAAAATT
Source organism: Alopecurus myosuroides (assembly GCA_028641055.1). Classification (NCBI taxonomy): domain Eukaryota; kingdom Viridiplantae; phylum Streptophyta; class Magnoliopsida; order Poales; family Poaceae; genus Alopecurus; species Alopecurus myosuroides. The sequence continues at coordinate 306,244,049 of CM054063.1, read as the reverse complement.
ATGTTTAATAGCTCTAAATGTTCAGTGAAACATTTGCTACATGTTTTCAACCTTTTCCATTAATTTGTTTACTGTTTTTCCTAATTAAAGTTGGTGCAATAATGCAATGCTTTAATTAAATCTTTTAAATTGCAAAATTCATAACTTGCTCAATTAAATTCCAAATTTCAACAAACAAAATATGTTTTCCACTCAAAATGAAACCACCTTTCTGTTTATCAACTTTGTTTTGAAATTTGGGCAATTAAAAATTAAGGTTATTTAATAATCCTTAAATTGGTTAACTAAATGGCATAATTAATAACTTTCAAATGGTTTCTCCAAATTAAATACTCAAAACATGTTTTTCATCCAAAATTACATGCCACACTTGAATATCAACTTTGTTTTCTGGTTTGCAACAATTAAATTGAATAATTGTTCCACCTCTTACTTAATGCATTTTAAATTGGTAATCTGCTTAACTAAATCATTTAAAATTGTTTCTCAACCAATAAAGTATGTTTTCCAATCAGATTCATGTCATTAACATGTTCATGCCATTCATATCTCTGTTTGCATCTTATCTTGTGCATTTTAGGTTTTGTTATGCATGTTCATCTATATGACAACATATGGAATGTGTGGGCTAATTAATTCCAACTGTTGCCCCATTCCATTTAAATTGCCTAACTCATCTACCTTATTGTTTTCCATGCTAAACAACATTTAACTTGATGGTTAGATAAACAACTTGAACCAATTTCTATTTCTCCGGACTCCGGTTCCGATTAAATTGCTTAAGTTGTTTCCCCTGTTGCATCTTACCATGCCATGCATATAAAATAGGATCATGCTGGATCTTTTGCCGTAGTAGTAATTGTTGCATCCGGTGTTTGTTCGAGGTTCGTTGCTTCTTCGCGGATAGGACGTTGAGATGATGTGAGCAACGACAAGTTCTGTGGATGTACCTCTACTTGCTGGATCTCAGGCAAGTATACTCACTTGCTGCCAATAGGCTGCCTTTCATCACTTGTTACCGATTCTTTCCGTTGTTCTTATTCTAGCCTTATGTTCGATGCTTGTGTCCCGATCCTATCATATGTTTACCTTGCAGCCCTGATATAGCCTTCCTTCCACTTCCTATTAACTGTTGTTTGTTTACCTTGTTGGCCCTCGTGTCGTAGTTGCATGCTTAGATTTGTGTGTGCTCGAGTCTTGTTATCCTTTGTCGTATCACCTGTTTAGTTGATAGCTGGGTTTCAATTCAATCAACTACATGTTAATGTTTGGGGTAACAATAATAATTTGATGATAAGGCACCGGCAGGAGGCCCGGGTTAGGGTTTTGGAGCCGACTGGTGTCGAAACTAGGAAAAGAGTCTTGTCTACTGATCCATGATGAGCGTGCTCACCGCATCCGGGTGGTGGTATGGAACCCCCCTCGACTTAGACCTGATCTGCAGCTTGTCCGAAGAGCCACACTTATTTCGGGTGTTCCATTTGCTCCTTGCATAATGGGTTGGCCCCCCTTGGTTACCGATGATGATGATGATGATGATGCATATAGGGCGAGGCCTCTAGTGCCGGGGTGTTGTGTCCTGCGGGAGTTTTGCACACCTGCGCTGAGTATTCGGCTGCGTGGCTGGGACCTTATAGCTCTGTGGCTCCTAGGATGGGTTGTAGAGACGGTTTGGGTCGTGTCAAGCCAACCTGAGTTTTAGTTGGTGGCTTGAGTGTGTACGGGTACTGGAGCACACCCTGCAGGGATGAATCTTCTCGAGAAGCCGTGTTGTCCGCGGTTATGTGACGACTTGGTGAAAGTACTGGCTAACAAGTACTCAGACAACTTACACCTAATGATAATAACTTGACTAGTAATAGTCTTATTGACACAACAAGTTGAACATCATTAATCCAACAGTGTGAGTTATCCTTGGGTTGCTTCCTTAGTAGGGGGTGACATTGGATGGGTATTGTTTGGTGAGTAGTTGTAGTTGGTTACGATACGCTATCTTATCTTTTTTCTGTTAGCCGGAAGTTGTAGCGTGTTTCTGTAGTTGGTTAGTGCAGCCCGCTGCCGCCTCTTTGCAATAATCCTTTCCTTTCCGTTGAACCCAAAGTATTTGTATCTTGTGATGACTGGTTACGCCGGTATCTTGTGAGTATGGTTTATCCACTTGCCAGTACTTAACCGTACTGACCCACAAATCCTTTTTCGTGGCTGCATATTCAACATTGCAGTCAACAGGTTTGAAGTCTGACGACGTTAGCTTGGGAATCCCTCCGGCTTGGCCTGGGCAGGGATTGGACGCTCTCGGTTATCTTCAGGACTCTTAGTCCCATTTGGATCTTGTCCGTAGTCGGACGCTATGTTGTTTCTTCCGCTGTTATTTGGATCTTTGTATTGTATCAGTTGTATCCCTGGCTCGTTGAGTCCTCTTGTATATATCTTTTCTGTTGTTGTTGTGGGTTATTCGTGAACTGTTGTAATGTTATCAGACGTGGCAACCTGGAATCGGTTATTATGTGGATTTTGGCGGGAATGCTGAAATCTGCATAGTGCCCGATCTCGGGGCGTCACAAATGGTATCAGAGCCTTGGTTCCGATTCCCGAGATTGTTTCGATACGAATGGTTATCGAAGCAACGGGTCCGCAAAGCCTGTAGGATAACCTCGCTAACGGTCGTTGTTTCTAGAGTGTCAAAAACTATTTCTGCTAAGCTATTTTGGGAAAACATCTCAATAGGATTCTTGTTTTCTCCTTATCTCTATTCTGTTTCCCCTCCCATCTTATTTGTTTTGGAGTCTCCCCCCTTGTCTATCTTTCAAAAGTGTTAAGATTCTACGTGGGTGGACGTTTTCTGAGCCCTTAACCTAATAGGTTCGATCATCGGAAGATTCCTGGTGGAAGAACATCGTCATCACTCCGAGCAAGAATCCCTTGTTAGTGGTGTCGAGGAGAATCAACTGGAAGCATGAAGAATCGATAGTCGAACTTCTTTCCCCTCCCGGGTTGGCAGGTGGATTGCGAGAGCGCAATCCCTTGTTAGTGGTGTCGTCTGTAACACCTGGGGTGTTCCCCCGTAGTAGAATTGGTTGCTTTCTTTTTCTTTTTGCATCACATGCATCATATGCATTGCACCATGTTTTCCTAATTAACTCAAAAACTCAAACCAAATTAAACTTTCAAACATTGCTTAAAATTTCCAATTTAAAAATTGCCAACTAAAACAACTCAATTGTTTTCAAATAGTTTGAAGATGATTTATTCAAATTGCTTGTTAAATAGAACCTCCCTTTAATCAACACCCCAAATGACAAATTCAAATACACTTCAAATTCAATCATAATGGGCATGATCAAATTGTGGGTTTAAAAAAATCAAATTCTTGCAAACAATTAATTTAATAAGGCCTCATAAATTGTTTGGGGTTATTGACTAAATTGTTTAAAAATCAATCTTTATGGAAAACTAATGGAATTTCAATTATCAACTTAAAACTCCAATTAATATTTCAATATTTGGACCTAATATTCACAATTGCTTTGAATTGCTATTTGCCAATTAATAAAAATTATTTATAAAATTTAAAACCCCAAACCCCAACCTATCCTTTCTCTCTCTCCCTCTTTTATCTCTTGCAAAAAAAAAGAAGAAAAGGAAAAAAATCCAAGGAAGGGAGGCAGGCCCAACCTCACCACCCAGCCCACCTCCCTCAGCCCACTACCCCGTCTTCAACCTCTGTCCGTACAGAGAGTTGGAGAGGTCGCTGTCACCGAGCGCCTCCCCCCCATGTGCACCTGCCCCTTATCTACCCCTCTCCTCTAGCAACCCTAGGCCGCCCCCCTTCTCCCTCTTCCTCCCTAGCGCCGCCACCTCCCTCTATTCCCCACGATCCCCTCTCTCTTCTCGTTCTGTCCTGAAACTTTTTCTCTGAACCCCTTCCATGGCCGCACCTTGGCGACCATGGCGCCGCCTCGCTGCTTGATGCCGGCCCTCGCTTTCAACGGGAATGGAACCGGGAGGGTTCCATCCCCGTTTCTCCCGAAGAGGCCCCGGCCGGAGGACGCCTGCATAGGCCGCGCCGTCGCCGGGAAGTTGCCGCCGCGGCTGTGCCATGGTCGACTACAGCGACCTCCTCCCTTCCCCTCCATCGCCTACACCCCAAGGTGAGGGCCCCCTCCCAGCCCTAGGGCTTCCTCCTCCTTCCCTCTTGCTCTGTGAGCCGCCATCGCGCGGAGGACCCCCGCCATCGTGCAGCAGGCCGCCGGCCGTCTCCGTTTCCTTCCGATCGAGGTACAGGCGATCGAGGTACAGGATAACAGTTCAGTTTCGCGATCAGGAGCACCTCAAAACCCAACCACAGCTGCACCTTTCAACAACCGCAGTAGTAGCGCACTGGTTAGGCCCCTTTGCGCGCATGCCCAGGTCCTGGGTTCGATCCCCCCAAGCCACACCTTTTTTTCAAGCCTTTTTCTTTTTTCTGCCCGAATTTCAGAAACATAGATCTGAGGAATTAACTCTAAAATCAATATCAAATCGAATATTACTCCAATTTGAATGATTCAAAATCCTGTGGATTCATAATCTTGAGCCCTTTCTGTTAATGTCAAGTTTGCAATATGTTGCTGTAACAATTTCTGCACTAAATAATTAATTACTGAAAATGCAATAAAAAGTGGAAACTTTGGAATTTCATAACTTTAGTTCTACTCATCCAATTTAATCAAAATTGGGCTCTAAAAAATTTGTCTTAACAAACTCTACACATTGGTATTTTATTTGGACACAATTGAATTAAATTTGAACATGTTTTCCTCGGTTTACTAAAAAGGGCAGAATAAGAATGATTATAAAAACTTGCATAATAAATTCATTAATAACCCAAAAATTATGTTTAATAGCTCTAAATGTTCAGTGAAACATTTGCTACATGTTTTCAACCTTTTCCATAAAATTTGTTTACTGTTTTTCCTAATTAAAGTTGGTGCAATAATGCAATGCTTTAATTAAATATTTTAAATTGCAAAATTCATAACTTGCTCAATTAAATTCCAAATTTCAACAAACAAAATATGTTTTCCACTCAAAATGAAACCACCTTTCTGTTTATCAACTTTGTTTTGCAATTTGGGCAATTAAAAATTAAGGTTATTTAATAATCCTTAAATTGGTTAACTAAATGGCATAATTAATAACTTTCAAATGGTTGCTCCAAATTAAATACTCAAAACATGTTTTTCATCCAAAATTACATGCCACACTTGAATATCAACTTTGTTTTCTGGTTTGCAACAATTAAATTGAATAATTGTTCCACCTCTTACTTAATGCATTTTAAATTGGTAATCTGCTTAACTAAATCATTTAAAATTGTTTCTCAACCAATAAAATATGTTTTCCAATCAGATTCATGTCATTAACATGTTCATGCCATTCATATCTCTGTTTGCATCTTATCTTGTGGATTTTAGGTTTTGTTATGCATGTTCATCTATATGACAACATATGGAATGTGTGGGCTAATTAATTCCAACTGTTGCCCCATTCCATTTAAATTGCCTAACTCATCTACCTTATTGTTTTCCATGCTAAACAACATTTAACTTGATGGTTAGATAAACAACTTGAACCAATTTCTATTTCTCCGGACTCCGGTTCCGATTAAATTGCTTAAGTTGTTTCCCCTGTTGCATCTTACCATGCCATGCATATAAAATAGGATCATGCTGGATCTTTTGCCGTAGTAGTAATTGTTGCATCCGGTGTTTGTTCGAGGTTCGTTGCTTCTTCGCGGATAGGACGTTGAGATGATGTGAGCAACGACAATTTCTGTGGATGTACCTCTACTTGCTGGATCTCAGGCAAGTATACTCACTTGCTGCCAATAGGCTGCCTTCCATCACTTGTTACCGATTCTTTCCGTTGTTCTTATTCTAGCCTTATGTTTGATGCTTGTGTCCCGATCCTATCATATGTTTACCTTGCAGCCCTGATATAGCCTTCCTTCCACTTCCTATTAACTGTTGTTTGTTTACCTTGTTGGCCCTCGTGTCGTAGTTGCATGCTTAGATTTGTGTGTGCTCGAGTCTTGTTATCCTTTGTCGTATCACCTGTTTAGTTGATAGCTGGGTTTCAATTCAATCAACTACATGTTAATGTTTGGGGTAACAATAATAATTTGATGATAAGGCACCGGCAGGAGGCCCGGGTTAGGGTTTTGGAGCCGACTGGTGTCGAAACTAGGAAAAGAGTCTTGTCTACTGATCCATGATGAGCGTGCTCACCGCATCCGGGTGGTGGTATGGAACCCCCCTCGACTTAGACCTGATCTGCAGCTTGTCCGAAGAGCCACACTTATTTCGGGTGTTCCATTTGCTCCTTGCATAATGGGTTGGCCCCCCTTGGTTACCGATGATGATGATGATGATGCATATAGGGCGAGGCCTCTAGTGCCGGGGTGTTGTGTCCTGCGGGAGTTTTGCACACCTGCGCTGAGTATTCGGCTGCGTGGCTGGGACCTTATAGCTCTGTGGCTCCTAGGATGGGTTGTAGAGACGGTTTGGGTCGTGTCAAGCCAACCTGAGTTTTAGTTGGTGGCTTGAGTGTGTACGGGTACTGGAGCACACCCTGCAGGGATGAATCTTCTCGAGAAGCCGTGTTGTCCGCGGTTGTGTGACGACTTGGTGAAAGTACTGGCTAACAAGTACTCAGACAACTTACACCTAATGATAATAACTTGACTAGTAATAGTTTTATTGACACAACAAGTTGAACATCATTAATCCAACAGTGTGAGTTATCCTTGGGTTGCTTCCTTAGTAGGGGGTGACATTGGATGGGTATTGTTTGGTGAGTAGTTGTAGTTGGTTACGATACGCTATCTTATCTTCTTTCTGTTAGCCGGAAGTTGTAGCGTGTTTCTGTAGTTGGTTAGTGCAGCCCGCTGCCGCCTCTTTGCAATAATCCTTTCCTTTCCGTTGAACCCAAAGTATTTGTATCTTGTGATGACTGGTTACGCCGGTATCTTGTGAGTATGGTTTATCCACTTGCCAGTACTTACGTACTGACCCACGAATCCTTTTTCGTGGCTGCATATTCAACATTGAAGTCAACAGGTTTGAAGTCTGACGACGTTAGCTTGGGAATCCCTCCGGCTTGGCCTAGGCGGGGATTGGACGCTCTCGGTTATCTTCAGGACTCTTAGTCCCATTTGGATCTTGTCCGTAGTCGGACGCTATGTTGTTTCTTCCGCTGTTATTTGGATCTTTGTATTGTATCAGTTGTATCCCTGGCTCGTTGAGTCCTCTTGTATATATCTTTTCTGTTGTTGTTGTGGGTTATTCGTGAACTGTTGTAATGTTATCAGACGTGGCAACCTGGAATCGGTTATTATGTTGATTTTGGCGGGAATGCTGAAATCTGCATAGTGCCCGATCTCGGGGCGTCACAGCGTGCAACGCAGTCGGCATCATCTGACCACTTGGAGCCTTGGCGCAACTCGAGAATGGTGTCGAGGTTCAGGTTCTCGTACGAGCTTCATATGAAACGAAGCAGCAGATCGGCCCCTGCACGAGCTGCGGACGCACGCCATTTCTTCAGCTCGGCCTTTGCGCCATTCAGCTTCTCGGAGAGCGCGCGAAGAGTTTTGGGCGCAGATTCACGAGGCCAGAATAGATCGTGAAGCTTGAAGGTTGTGGACACCAGGTTGGAGCCAAAGCCCTTAAGCTGGCGGAGCTGCAACTTGATACTCGTGAGGTCGTCGTCGATTGAAGATTTGGTGTTCATGGGCAATCCTTTTTCAGCTCGGATTTCTTGCGCCTTAGCCAAAGCAGGCGTGCTAGCCGCGCAGAGATCAAGAAAGATATCTGAGAGTGCTATCAGAAAGAGTTAGATATGGAAGCAAAGAGGAGAAGCAAACCAAGCCAAACAGAAAAAGAAGAAGGGAACAACTAGGTACAGAGAAGCGCAGACTTACTGTTAAGGTCAATGAGTAGCACGTGCAGCTTGTTCTTCCAGGCCTCCTCATCGGCAATATGCCTATCCTCGACTTGGCGTGCGGTGCCAAGCTGGAGCATGAGATCCTCATTGCACTTCTTCAGCACTTTGATTTCCGCCTCGAGGGCCCTCTCCTTGGCCTTGGCTGCTGCCTTGACTTCGTCCTTCTCGGCGCCTTGGTCTATAGCGTCCTGGAGAGCAGTCTTCAACTGGACTTGCATCTGTTCGAACTCGGCGCGCTCGACGTCGCGTTCGTTCTTAAGCTCTGCTTCCTGGCTCTCCAGTTGATGCTTCACCTCCGCGGGCTTCAAGCAATCGAGATGCTCCTCACGGAACTTCTTATACTCTTCTGCGGAAAGAAACAGCACGATGAGCAGAATAACCAAGAAAAAGGAGAAAAACAAGCGCAGAAGGATCAACAACTCACCTTCCAGCTCCTTGATCTTGCTCTCGGCGGAGGCGGTGAAGACGTGGCAGTGCTCTTGCTGCTCTTGCAATTCTTTGAATTTGCCTGCAGAGTAAACGGAGTTAGAGCAAAAAAGCAAACGCGGGCGTAAACACAAAACGCATTAACCGAATAGCTAGAAGCTTACTCTCAATTTCAGAAATTTGGAGGGCACGGTCCAGCGCCGCCTTCTCCGTCGCAGCATCGTCCTTGCGTTAGGCCTCAAGGGCCGCGATGCGTCTCCTCGCGATGCTGTGATTCCAGAGCAGCCGCCGGAACAAGTTCGTCCTCTTCAAAAGGCTATTCTGCGAAGGAGAAAGGAAGGAAGTTAGAGAAAGTTTTGGAAGATTGGGCCCGAGAAGACGGCAACTCGGTTGAGCACTCGTCTACTCGGACCGAATCTCGGGGACTGGGTAATGGCTAAGGAGAAAGAAGAAGAACAGAGGAGAAAAGAAACCGCAACTCGGAACAAGCAAAAGAAACTTACAGCATATGTCTGCTCCACGTCCTCGGCGGCTTTGCGGAGGACGTACAGCTTGGCGGCCAGCATGCTGGTGTCGGATGCGATGGTCATTGGATTGGCGCCGAGATCGGCTTTGTTCCAATAAAGGCGGTAGTGGTCAAGATCCTGGCCCAGCATGTTGCCGTCCCACTGCTTGATGCCATGGGAAGCACTCTCCCAGACCTTGTCGATGAAACCCACTCGGTCCACAACCTGCATCAGCCCTTCAGATATGATACCATCCTCACCCGCTTCGCGCGAGTAGATCTCGATGGGCTTCTTGACCTTCAGCTTGGAGTCCACTGCCTGGGCTGGGCCGGCCTTTAGGGCAGAGATCCGCTGATCGCCTTTGGTCAAGGTGATGCCGTATTGCCTGGACGAAGATGGTATGTATGATGGCCAGACGCCTGGTGCCCGAGCAGCACTTGACGCTTCGCCAGCCGATCCACCAGCGGCGCCAATGGTGAGTTGCGTGCTCTTCATAGCTGCCTTACCGGTTGGCTTGGGCGGAGGCATCAGAGCAAAGTCCTGCGCAGCGTGGCGCAGTGGGTTCGTGCGAACAGTTGTGGCTTTAGATTTGACAACTTTCTTGCCGGCAGTGTCCGTCCGAGAAGCGGACGGAAGCACTTGGCATGAGGTAGGAGGCTGCTGCTGCGGGTATGCAGTCTTCTTGGCGCTTGGCTTAGGCGGAAGGTTTCGCGCAGTCTTGGTGGTACTTTTAGTCGATGGAGGGCTCGGCGCAGTTGACGGAGTAACCTGCTGGGTAGGCGGCACAACGGGCCGGCTACCCGGCGCAACATCTGGCTGCGCCTGGTCCTGCAGGACTGGCTCCGCTGCAGTCTTCTCAACCCGCTGCTCGACAGCAGGATCGAATCTTACGTCTTTTGTTTCTTCTACCCGCGGCGTGGCCGTGGGGTCATCTTGAACGGCAGCTTCATCTGCCTGCTGCTCGGGGTTCGCATCTTGCCGCTCAAGGGCGGCAAGGTCTTGGTGCTCGGCTTGTTGCTCGATATTCTCCCCAGCTGAGGCAGCTGGGGGAGAAGGTGGTGTTTCATCATGAGCAGCATCCTGCGCGCCCTGGTCCGTGTAGGCATGCTGCTCCATGTTCTCGTCTTGATCACCAGCGCCCGTGTTCTCGGCGCCGGCGTCTTCTTCAATCTTCACAGGAGAGGGCGCACGCGTCCTATCCCGTGGTGCTGGCTCTTCCTCATCCTCGGAGAGCTCAACAAGCTCATCGATATCGATAACTGATTTCCTCTTGGAGCTTGTGCGGGCTGCGGCAGCGTCAGCATCCAGAGGGTCGCTGGAAGAAAAAGGAGGTTCAGAAACAGAAAAGGGGAAGAGAACATCAAGAAGCAACAGCAGAATGCAACTAGGATGCAAGTTACTTACCTCTTGCAGGTGGGGAGTTGCCTTCTGGCGGTGGTGACCTTCTTCTTCTTCTCAGTCCTTTTGGGTTTCTTGGCGGCAGGCTCTTGGGCACCGCTGCCTGTCCTTTTCCGGATGTTAGGAGCAGCCACCAAGAGAGGGTCAACGTCAATGACATCCGCATCCTCCTCGGCTACCTCAGGATCGTCTGCAGAGTAGGAAAGAAGAAAGAAATGAGAAATGGAAAAGGGAATTGGATTGCGCTATTCGCGCTCAGAGAGGCGAACTTGGTCACCTTTGTCATCCTCGGACCAGTCCCGAATGGACGCGTCAACTTGATGCTTACCCGGCTGCTCGGCGTGGGGGATGCATAGGGTGTCCTGGGTATCGTAGGCGGTCTCGTCGTCCTCTTCTCTGTCCCTGCTCCAATTGGCCTCGAAGCTCTCTTCATCTTCCTCTGCCTGGCGATCGAGATGCTGAAAAGACAAGCAGATGGCACGAATGAGTTGAGTTCTGAACTAAGGAGTTCTACCTGGTGAGGCATGCAAACACAAAGCATATAAGCCTAAGGATTTCTACCCGGTGAGGCATGCAAACACAAAGCATATAAGCCTAAGGAGTTCTACCCGGTGAGGCATGCAAACACAAAGCATATAAGCCTAAGGAGTTTTACCCGGGGAGGCATGCAAACACAAAGCATATAAGGCTAAGGAGTTCTACCCGGAAAGACATGCAAACACAAAGCATATTCGTTTCAGTTATTCTACTCGGAATAGCATGCAAGCATAAAGCATATTCAGCTAAGAGTTTTTACTCGACAGGGCATGCAAACACAAAGCATATGAAGCCTACCGGAGTATCTAGGACGCTCTACTCGGTATCATAGTGCAAAGATAAAGCACAGAAGACTAACCTGTTCAATTGGCTTGGCGCGGCTATACGGCACGAAGCCGTACTGCCAAGTGTCGGAGAGGGACGTCTGCGCGATGGATCTCGCTCAGATGGCGACGTCTGCGGTGCTCAACTCGAAAGTGGTGGTCCTCGTGCAGTCCCGGGGCCCTCCCATGTAGCACATTTTGTGGGAGCGGCGCTGAAGCGGGAGCACCCGGCGCGAGATCCAGCACGCGAGGGGATCATCACGGCGGAATCCCTCTTCCTTCAACTCGGCGAGGCGCGACTCGAGTTGAACAAGGTCTTCGATCTTGTTCTTCGGGTTGTAGCCCCAGTTCTGCTGGGTCGGCCTCGCATTCTTCCACCTAGGGAGCCTTATCCGGTCCTGGATTGGCTTCCCATCTTCGGTGGGGACGTTCTTGACGTAGAGGAAGGAGCGCTGCCACTTGCGCACCGTCTCCAACCCCTTGACGCGCGGGTGGCTATCCGTGGAGCGCTGGAGCATCATGGCGCTCCCCGTCATCGTCATTGCGCGAGCGCTCTCTGTGTTCCCCGGGTTGGGGATGCTCTGCTTCCGGAAGAAGAAGTAGCGCGCCCAACTATGAATAGTTGGGTACACGCCGAGGAACGCCTCGCAAACCACGGCGTGGAAGGCGAGCATCACCATGGCGTTGGGGGGGAGATGGTGTGGCTGCAACCCGAAGTTGTTAAGGAACTCCTTGAAGAAGTCGGAGACGGGGAGGCCGAATCCGCGCTTGAAGTGTGCGAGGAAGACGACGAACTCGTCCTTCTGCGGCGTAGGGACGATCTCGTTGTCCGGCTGCCTGCACTGCACGCCGAGAGGGACACGGCGGGTATTGAATAGCCATTGGCAGTCCTCCGCCGTGACATCAGAGCCCTCCGCGTGGAAGGCGAGCATCACCATGGCGTTGGGGGGAGATGGTGTGGCTGCAACCCGAAGTTGTTAAGGAACTCCTTGAAGAAGTCGGAGACGGGGAGGCCGAATCCGCGCTTGAAGTGTGCGAGGAAGACGACGAACTCGTCCTTCTGCGGCGTAGGGACGATCTTGTTGTCCGGCTGCCTGCACTGCACGCCGAGAGGGACACGGCGGGTATTGAATAGCCATTGGCAGTCCTCCGCCGTGACATCAGAGCCCTCCCACCCGGCGCGGGCGGCAGCCTCATCCTCTCCGCGAGCCATGAAAGCGAGGAGATTGGTGGGAGATGTGAATCGAGATCTGGATTTCTATGTCTCTCTCTCCGGCGGCGCGTGGAGCGGCGGCGCTGCAAGCGGTTGCGTGGGCGGAGCGCTCGGTGGCGGCGGAGAAACGAAGAGGCGGGGGGTTGAAATGAGCAGGAAAGAGAAGAAGAGGGAATCGAGGGGGTATTTATCTCTCCCCTCGAGTTGCCGTTACCAGCGGAGTTAGTGGGATCAATCCTGCAGAGAGATCGTGCGACGTGGGAAGCGAACCGGTTAGAAGCGCACACAGCGCGTGTTGCCGCGCGTAACAGGCGCAGTTAATCCCACGTCGAGATCGTGGGCGATTTACTGCGGTTGAAGTGACATAACGGGCTGGTGGGACCTGGCCGCAGTTATGGGCACCGAGGCGTCGGAGTGACAGGGGTGCGACACTTGCCCCGTTGCGACACGCAGAGGTGGATTCCCACCGATTGAGGCGGGATTATGTTTCGAGGATTTCGCTAAGTCTTTTTACTCGGCATCAGAGAAGAGAAATGGTGCTACTCGGAGAAGAAGAGATTCAAGCCAAGGATAAGGGCTACCCGGAGGTACTACTCGGCATCTTACAATTCGATGACAAGATTTGTTCTTAAGCTGGAAGGGCCCAGTGAACAAGTTCGCAGGACTCTACCAGCTTCGGGGACTAATGTCGGGGGGGTTACCCCCGAGTAGGGGTAAGGCAAGTGCTAAAAGCAAGATCAGAAGGGAAGTTTTGACCAAGTTGACTGGCTACCCGGAACCCGCTACCCGGTGGAGCTATCCGGCCGTACCTACCAATGACCATGAGGAAGAATCAAGGAAGTTGTATTCTCCCGAGTAGAGGAAGTGGTCCGGGTAGAGGGAGTGGATTCCTACTCGGACCAGAAGTCAATGGAGCCGTTCTGACACAGGATCCCGCGTATCCTGTGTCCGTACGGCGTGCGGTTCAACTTACAGAGTACGTGACTATCCGCACCACGGCGTGGCTATAGTGCGGTAGGCGCCTGTCTAGTCCTGTCACTGACAGAGGGGACAGGACAGGGCTAGGGGCCTACCCTATCTCACTGACAAGGGTGGACAGGTCCCATCTCCGAACGGCGCAATGACTTACTGGGCGAGTGTCAGCGGGAACCCGGAGGCGTGCGCGGTTCTGCAGGGCTCCTGTCACATCCCGTTGTACTTTACGCTCGTTTTCTATTCGGCTGGGCACTAGTATATAAGGTGCCCTGCCTTCTCCTGTGAGAGGTTCGCTACGGTCGCTGCGTTGGCTAAGACATTGAGCATTGGCTTCACGTAGAAAGAACTAGAGATAAGAGTGGCTACTCGGCTGAAGGCCTGATTGTACTGTGGCTACTCGGTAATACACATAAAAAGAGAGAGGCAGGAGTAGGGGTGTTACCTCCACACGAGGGCCCTGAACCTGGGTAAGATCTTGGTGCTTGCAGTGTTTGTGATCTACCCCACGCGGCTACTCATCGTGTGATCCCTCCCCGAGCACCTCCAGCGTCCATCGGCCCCAACTTTAGCCATCCCATGGCATCTGCCGTGATACCACCACGACAGAATGACTACCCGAGAGGTAGTGTTCTGTTTGGTGGGCGGATGGGACCATGGTAAGATGAATAGGTCAAAGGAAGGTTTCATCTGCATGGGAAAGTATTACCTAGGATTTAACAACAACTGCCGTCGGGATTCTTGCGCCGTAAATACCGCGTTGACCATGGGTCTTCTATGGGGGGAGTAAGTCAGCTGTGATCTTCTCTCGTTCGCATGTCAACGGGCTGCCAGAGACGTACGCTGTAGGTCTTGCGAGACTACATGCACATGGGTGGGATCTCTTAATTCCCACGGACTCTGGGGTCTACGATGGTCTGCCAGGGGCGCGTAGATATCCATCGTGAGGGGTGGAATAAGGCGTTCAACCTGCTGGCAGAAATGGGTGGGCATGCGTTGTGCGGAGAAGCACAGTTTGTCTTGGACCAACAACCGGCCCCCACACCTGAGTGGGAGTGGACATGATCTCGATCCTGGTTGTGCAATATGATCTTGGTCGCCCATGGGTAAAGTAACGCACCTCTGCAGAGTGTAAAAGGATGTGGCATGTTATCCCCTGTTCCGGGAAGGAGCTGCGAACGCCGCAGGAAAGGCAACTCCATGAAGTTGGGCATAGTTTTCAGAATAAAAAACAACCTCTTGAAGAAATTTTTACAAAACCTTGCATTAGCTTATGAGTCTTTCGAGTCTAAAGCTGTAGTTAGTGCATCAAACCACCCACTATATATCATAAACTTGCTGAGTAACGCTCGTTACTCATTCGTTTCCGTTTGACCCCCTGCTTAGAGTTGAAGCCTATGGAAGTCTTCATCGTGAAGCCATCGTTACCTTATGAAGCTAGGTGGAGTCTTATACTACTTAGCCAGTACATCATCGTCATCAACAACGCTGGTGGGGGAGAAGCTATCAAAGTGTAGGTAAAGACCATTCGTGGACTTAGCTGTTACAAGCCGTAGTTTAGGGCTGACATCAGCCATAGTAGATTTAGTTCTGAGCTAGAGTTCTTCTCCAGCTTGGATCTTCGAATTGCTTCTTCTGATGTTTCATTTGCAGGAAATCTTCTTGATACATTAAAGAGATTCTCAAGATTTTGTAATGAAGTATGTAATCTATAGCTTTGCCTGGTTCCGCTATGTTTCTGTTGTACCACTCTGAGAGATGTAATATTCACGGATAAGTCCTTCTGTGAGTATTACATCACCGACTTGCGCACTACACATGCAGTGGTGTGCTGAGTCACCACAAAGGGATACTAAACACCGTGGAAGTTAAAATTCCAAGTTACCCCGTGTGCACCATCGGTGGTGCATGAGACATTTTGTCTCGAACTTCTACGGGACATGTAAAAGCAAGGAGCTAGCAGATTTGCTCCAAAATTGTTGACTCGCCGCTCGTCATTTCGCGAAAGATATTTGACGAAATATTCATAGCTGCCGAACCGAGGGGCAAAGAATTCCTGACAAGTAACATGCTAGACAGGACAAAATGGTCGCGGGCATATGACCACCTCGACATGAGGTACGGTCACATGACAAGCAACATGGCCAAATGTTTCAACAATGTGATTAAGGGTGTGCATACATTCCCCGTGTCAACAATAGTGGAATATACGTTTTTGAAGATGAATGAATACTTTCTGAAATATAGCGAGAACACAGAGAATCTAATTGTCGGGAACAACAAGGCAAAAAAACATGTACAAGGACCCCCAAAAAGATTGACAGTTGTATGGCGTACCAGACCTACAAGGCGGACATGGTGGAGGTAGAAGAATTCGACAACACAAATTTGATTTATCAAGTCGTCGAGCAAGGTGAGATCACACAAAGTGGTGTCCAGTATGGAGGCGGGGCCTTCAAGGTTAATCTGACAACCGACAAGTGTTCATGCTGTAGACCAACCATATATGATCTCTCATGCACACACTTGATCGCAGCGGGTCGAAAGAGACATGTCGATTACGAGTCTTCAAGTAATATAAGGATGAGATATTAGGTTCAAGCCTTTCGTAGACCCATCGGTTTGGCCAGATTACGACAAACTCTCGCTATACCCTGATCCTGCTATGAAGGTCAAGAAAGTTGGAAGACGCCAAATAGAGCAGTTTAAGAATAACATGGATGATTGGGTGGTGGTGGTTGATGGTACACAATTTATGGCATCCTAGAAAACCCAATATTACCGACTTAAATTTAAATATAATCGACTATAGCACTGAATTTGTAGGTAAGAAAATATTTGCATGTACTAGTTGGAATAAAAACCTACAAATTGTGATTTACATTCCTCACAGAACATCCATAGAAATGACGACCTGAGTTCGTCCCTTGAAAAGAAACGAAACTCTTTGGCACCACGTTGTGAAGGCGGCAAGTCTTGGTGCAATCGAATGCTATCCCACACTAGAAGGGGTTGCAATGGTTTCAGAGACATAGTCTACCTCATGGAGCTACAAAGTACATACATTTTTCATTAAATCGACGAAAACAAACACATACCTAACCCTATAGATCACATTGCACAAACTCTAACGCTAGAAATCATATTGTGCATAGTACTTACTAGGCCTACACACGAGTCGTTGGAGCTCCCGCTGTTGGGCAAGCTTGGCATTGCGCCACCGGCTCTAGGATACAGACACCACCGGATGGGGAGAAGAAGCTCAGACGGAGGAACGGGTAAATGAGAAGGAGGAAGATGGAGGAAAGGGGGAGTGGGGAGATGGGTCGCCGGGACAGTCGGAGGAGCTCTATGGGAGGGGATGGAGCTCTGCCGCTGGTGGTGGCGGGGTTGGGAGCTTTTGGAGTTCGGGAGGAATGAGGAATAAGAAAACACGAGCCAACTTATGTGCAGGGGCATAACGCCTTCAGTCGGGCCATTATGCAGTCAAGGCATAACGCTTTTGCCCAGGACGTTATGGTGGCAGCCACATGGATCTTCATGCCTACGTGGTCATGGTTTAATAACGCCTTTGGCCCGGCGTTACGATATATAGTATAACGCCTTATAGGCGGGCGTTATAAAAATACGTTATTTTTTTATATTCTTTCAATTGGGGGTTAGAGCGTGAAATTGGTACGTCAAAAGGATATTTATGCAAAATTCCACTCCACGCAGCGGCTCATGTCTAGTTTAGCTCCATAGCACGGTCAGGGTTAGGAGTTTTTTGTTTTGTTTTTGAGCTGATGGTTAGGAGTCGAGATACAAGTAGAACACGATCGCGTGTGGTGCACTGATGCCTCCCCGATTAGGGGCTCTTTGATTTGAGCGAAACTGTGTAGAATTCTTGAATTATTTGGATACTTAGGATTTTTTTTCTTAGAAAGGTCCGTTTGATTCACATGATTATGATCTTTTGGAATTTTCTACAAGAGATTTCTTTGCACTCTATTTTAGAGGAAAAATTTCGTCTACTTGAACCTTTTTTTACATTTCCTTTGGATTTTGTGTGGACTCAAACCTTTACCCATGTGATCCAAAATCCCGTACTTTCCTAATCGTGTAGGATCCTACGTTTTTGTTTCTATCCCCCTGGTTCTGAAAATCCTGCGAATCAAAGGATGCCTAAATGTTCTAGCTTTGGATTTGATTTCTGTCATTCAAAAGATCTTGACATCGGATAGGGAAGTCTAGTACAATACTCTCTTCGTCCGCAAATAAATAAGTGCATTGTCAAAAAAGAATTAAGTTTGACAAAAAAAATATAAAAAGTAGTATTTATAAAATCAATGTGGGGTGTTTGGGCTGATTTTGGCTTCCGTTGCATGATGGCATAAACCAAGAGGACATGTTTAGGTGCCTTTTTTGGCTTATATAAGTTAATGTCCAAAAGCCAATAGTAAGCCTAACCACACATCCTCTAAATTCATCTTTGAATATAGTTTTATAACAAAACTCCATTTTTTTTTGAACAGAGAGATTACTAGCAGACTAAAAACAATTGTAAATCTTGAACTCGTAATGGTTGGTTAAATCAGAATCTAAAATTTAAATCTTGACATTGCAACTATAAATTACTCCATTCATTCATAATTATCTTAGGTTCTGGGTTTAGTCAAATTCGATGGATAATACCCTCCTGGTGGCATGGCGAGCTTGGCATCCGAGGAATGAAGTTACACATGACAAACCTCTACCGAGTATCGAGGGATCGAAGCGCTTCCTCTGCAGCTACCTGAAGATCTTACGAAATACTAGAGGCCTGCCACCTGAGGCGTTTTTGAAAGGGAAAGCTTGGCAATGTCGTTACCTATCTTGGCTACAACACAACCACACCGGAAGAATCCACCAGATAAACCTTAGAGACCCCCTGCTCCGAACTGGGTGAAACTCACCGTTGACGGCTCTTTTCAACCAAGAGACCGTTCGGTGGGCACCGGAATGATCTTGTGGGATGAGCATGGGCATGTCATATTTTTGGCCCGCCGTTCTTTAGCATGTGTCGATGCCCTAGAAGCTGAAACTCGAACTTGTTTTGAAGGATTGGAGCTTGCCTTACTCCACAGCCAGCTCATGTTTATCACAGATACATATAGCTTTTAGTTTGCGCTAACGATCTCTCAACCCTCTCTAGGTTAGTCCCACCTTGTGCAACTAGTTCCAGAAATTAAAAAAATTGTCTATTTCTGATCGTACTTGTAAGTTTGTAAAAGTGCATCGTCCACATGTTAGTATTAGTCACTGTCTTGCATGTTAGGATAAGTCAAAACTTGTAAACCGATCATCAATCTATAAGGTGGTTCGGCTAGATAAGGATCTCGCCCTTGATCTCCTCTGTAAGTTGGCATGTGCTGCCCCCTATTTAACACGTACACGATACCGAGAACAAGGTATCGCTTCTGCCAAAACTTACGATATGGTATCAGAGCCTATCGCCTCTTCCCTGGCATCGTAGAGAAAACCCTACCGAGAAAACCCATCTACCGAAACACCTCAACACCCAAACCCCAAACCGATCTACTGATCATCCCAATACCCCAAACACCAGATCAATCTACCCAAACACCCGAACACCAAACATACCGAAAACCCTAGATCCAATCACCCATCATCATGGCCTCATCCAGTACCCCTCCTCAGCCGCTAGGAAATCCACCTGCCGAAAAACTCAAGAGATCGAACCATCTACTGTGGCGCGCCCAGGTCATGCCTACCCTGCGAGGTGCGCGGGTGCTTGGGCTGCTTGAAGGAAAGGAACCAGCACCACCGGAGTTCATCACCGCCAAGGAGAATGACAAGGAGATCAGCGTCCCGAATCCTGCCTACGACGCCTGGATCCTCAAGGACCAACAGGTGCTGAGTTATCTTCTTAACTCCCTGTCGGTCGAGATCCTGGCGCAGACCGTCGGCCTCGAGCACGCGGAGGAAGTATGGACGCTGATCACGTCCCTCTTCTCCTCCCGATCGAAGGCTAACGTCACACATCTGCGTGGTGAGCTCGCCAACACCAAGAAGGAGTCAATGACCGCAGACCAGTACATTGGAAAAATGAAGGGCTTTGCCACCGAGCTCGTGGCTGCTGGGCGCACCGTGGACGAGGATGAGCTCGTCGAGTTCATCCTAAACGGGCTTGATGATGACTACACCGCCCTCGTCTCTTCGGTCAGCGTGATGCCAAGTTGCTCGGTAAGCGAATTGCACTCAATGATCTCGGCTTTTGATATGCGACAATCGAGGCTTTCAGGCGGCAGGAACAGGAGCTTCGAAACCTCGGCCAATGTAGCGCGCCGGGGTGGCTACACCAAGAACTTCACCAACATCAACGGTCGGTACACCGACCGTGATCGAGACGGACGTGAGCGCGAGGAATCCCGCGGTCGCTACTATGACCGCGGTGATGATCGCGAACGACGCGGTCAGTATGATCGCGATGGAGGCGCACGCGGGGATGGTCACCGCGGTCCTGGAGGTGGTCACCGCGGCGGGCGCGGGCGTGGTCCTGGTGGTCGCGCTCCAACTCCGTACATCGACATCGACTGCCAGATCTGCAAAAAACACGGGCATCCCGCCGGTGATTGCTGGTGGCGATACGAGGAGAGTCGCGACAGCGGCAATCGTGACCGCGACTACGACAACTACCACCGCGACAACCCTGATCGTGACTACGGCAAAAACACTCGAGACAAGGGTGCTAATGCAGCCTACGGGGTGGATACCAACTGGTACCCCGACTCGGGTGCAACGGACCACATCACCGGCAACTTGGAGAAACTCATGCTTCGTGACAAATACCGCGGCAACGACAAAATTCACACCGCTAATGGTGAAGGTATGGAAATTAGTCATATTGGCAATTCATCAATTCAAACCCCATTCCATGATCTCAAACTCAACAACATCCTTCATGTTCCTAGTGCCAAGAAAAATTTGCTCTCAGTTCATAGACTTGCTGTTGACAATGATGTCTTTATTGAATTTCACCCTTGGCATTTTTTCATTAAGGATCGGGAAACGAGGGAAATTCTTCTTAGAGGAAGGTGTGAAGGTGGCCTATATCCGATCATCTCTTCATCATCATCTCCGATCAAGCAAGTCAACACCGTCTCAAAACCCACTACCTCAAAGTGGCATAGTCGCCTAGGCCATCCAAATAAAGTAGTTGTTCAATTTATTCTGAATAAATTTAGTATCCCTCATTCCAAGGATTCTAGTCTTCAAACTATTTGTGATTCATGTCAGAGAGCAAAAAGCCATCAATTACCATACCCTGTTTCTGTTAGTGTATCCACTTTTCCTTTGCAACAAATCTTTTCTGATGTTTGGGGTCCTGCAAATACTTCTGTAGGCCGTCATAACTATTATGTTAGCTTCATTGATGATTTTAGCAAATTCACGTGGATATACTTGCTCAAAAAGAAATCTGATGTTTTTGATGTCTTTCATAATTTCATGAATCTTGTTGAACGCAAATTTGGAAGGAAAATTGTTACAATGCAAACAGATTGGGGGGGAGAATATGAGAAATTAAACCCTTTCTTTCAAAAGCTTGGCATATCCCATCATGTCTCATGTCCCTATGCACACCAACAAAATGGTTCTGCAGAAAGAAAACACCGTCATATAGTTGAGATTGGGCTTGCCCTTCTAGCCAATGCATCTATGCCTCTCAAATTTTGGGATGAAGCATTCCTTACTGCCACATATCTCATTAATCTTATGCCAAGCAAAGTCATTGATAACATTAGTCCTTCTGAAAAACTCCTAGGAACCACACCAAACTACATGTCTCTTCGAGTTTTTGGGTGTGCCTGTTGGCCCAATTTGCGTCCTTACAATAACAAAAAATTATCCTATAGATCCAAGCAATGTGTGTTTATTGGTTATAGCCCCAAACACAAAGGAGTAAAATGTCTAGATATACCCACGGGACGTGTCTATATATCTAGAGATGTTATCTTTGATGAAGAAATTTTTCCATTTGCTTCTCTTCATCCAAATGCAGGTGCACTCCTCAAACAAGAAATTTTACTCCTCCCAAACCACTTGTTTCCAAACACTTGGGGTACGAATGATGATGAGCCTTTGACTAACCATACCTCACAATTACCTTGCTTTAGTCCTGTACAGGTTACTGCCGAAAATCTGGATGAAAATGGTGAAAATTCCAGCTCAAACGGAGGCGAAACAGCCTCTGATTTCATGTCACAAGAAGACAACGGAGACAGCACGCACTCTGGTGCTGATTCTGTGTCAGACACAGATCCCGGCGCTGATCCTGGGGGCGATCCCGGGGCAGATTCCCCTGGCTCCAATCATTGGGAGTCCTCTGCAGCCTCGGAAAACGCCGTGCCATCGCCCCCCGCGTCTCCGTCACCTACCCCGACAAACGCCTCGGCTGACGCGCCCCCGACCGCGTCTCCGCCAGCGAGCCAGGACTCCACCGACGCGCACCAATCCGAAGCTGACACGCGGGCAGCTGCGACATCCCCAGGTCGCCCCGCCCCCGCTACACGACAGCAGCAACCAGGCGCGCGCGCGGGCGTGCACCGCACCAGACGCCACGCGTCGCTCCAGCAGCCTCAGTTCCAGGGGGCCGGATCCTCTGCGGAAACTGATCCTGCTGCCCCTCCTGCAAAGAGTACTAGGCTCCAAAAGGGTATAACAAATCCGCGAAAATGGAAAGATGGGTGCATTCGATATAATTTCTTGTGTGTTTCAGGTGAACCAAATTCATTGCGTGAAGCACTTGATCATCCTGAATGGCGCAAGGCTATGGACGAGGAATATACTGCTCTTCAGAAAAATCATACCTGGCACTTAGTGCCCTCACATCATGGTAAAAGTAATATTATTGACTGCAAGTGGGTTTATAGAATTAAGAAACATGCTGATGGCTCAATTGATCGTTATAAGGCTCGGTTAGTAGCAAAACGTTTTAAACAGCGCTATGGTATTGATTATGAAGACACATTCAGTCCTGTTGTAAAAGCTGCCACTATTCGCCTTGTTCTTGATATATCTGTCTCCAGGAACTGGGCTATTAGGCAACTCGATGTCAAGAATGCGTTTTTGCATGGCGTTCTGGAAGAGGAAGTGTATATGAGGCAACCTCCTGGATATGAGGATGCTCATCATCCCCACCACATCTGCAAACTTGACAAAGCCTTGTATGGTCTCAAACAAGCACCAAGAGCATGGTATTCTCGTCTGAGCACTAAACTTCAGCATTTGGGATTTAAACCATCACAGGGAGACACTTCTCTTTTTATATACAATCAAGCAAATATAACAGTTTTTGTGCTGGTTTATGTGGATGATATCATAGTCACTAGTACCTCAGATTCAGCAATATCCACTTTGGTAGATGATTTAAACAAACACTTTGCTATTAAGGATCTTGGAGAACTCAGTTATTTCTTGGGTATTGAAGTAAAGAAAATTAATGATGGGCTAGTTCTTACTCAAGAAAAATATGCTTTGGAATTACTTGCAAAAGTTGGTATGAAAGATTGTAAACCCTCCAACACACCACTGTCTGTTTCAGAAAAATTATCAGCTTATGATGGAGATCCTCTTGGAATTGATGATATAACTAGATACAGAAGTATAGTTGGTGGGTTGCAATACTTGACACTAACACGGCCAGACATTTCTTTCTCAGTTAATAAAGTTTGTCAGTATCTCCATGCCCCCACAACAGTACATTGGACTGCAGTTAAAAGAATATTGCGTTATGTACAGAGTTCTCTTGGTCTTGGACTTACTTTTCAGAGATCCAATTCTACTCTCATCAGTGCTTTCTCAGATGCTGATTGGGCAGGTTGTGTTGATGACAGAAGATCAACTGGTGGCTTTGCTATATTTCTTGGCCCAAATCTGATATCATGGAGTGCTAGAAAACAAGCAACTGTATCAAGATCAAGTACTGAAGCTGAGTACAAATCACTAGCAAATGCCACAGCTGAAGTCATATGGGTTGAAACTCTTCTTAAGGAATTGGGTATTATACTTCATGAAAAACCATGCTTATGGTGTGACAACATGGGAGCCACTTATTTATCTGCTAATCCAGTTTTTCATGCACGAACAAAACATATTGAGATTGACTTCCATTTTGTGCGAGAGAGAGTTGCACAAAATCTACTTGATATTCGTTTCATATCTACCAAAGATCAGGTTGCAGATGGCTTCACCAAACCTCTAGCTTATAGAGATTTAGAAGAGTTTAAGCGTCATTTAAACTTGTACAAGTTTTGATCAAGGGGGGATGTTAGGATAAGTCAAAACTTGTAAACCGATCATCAATCTATAAGGTGGTTCGGCTAGATAAGGATCTCGCCCTTGATCTCCTCTGTAAGTTGGCATGTGCTGCCCCCTATTTAACACGTACACGATACCGAGAACAAGGTATCGCTTCTGCCAAAACTTACGATATTGCATCCTTTGCGAGAACATAGCGCCAAAGTCGTGTATGGCTAGTTCCTTTTAGTCATGTGTCACTACCATGTTCGGAAGCTGGTTTCAACGGGGTGGAAAAGCATACTAAGGCAGGGATATGTATAGGCGCTTATCTTCTTATGGGTAGTTTGAAATTGCCGGAATGACATTGTATTTAACAAAATTAGAAATCCCTCATTTTTTGCGGGTTGTCAACCGAGCTACAGAATGGATTCAAATGTGGTATGTCCTCCTTTCAGCCGAATAGCGGGATCGTATGGATTCCGTAAGTCCTCAAATGATGGCGGATGTTCGAACTATCTTCACCCAGGATGGTTGTCATCGTTTAAAGGAGTAGACGGATATGTCTCTTATATTTCACTTTATTATGAAAACTAGAAGGATACCCCGCGCGTTGGTGCGGGGAGCTCTTTAGAAACTATAGTACATCGTAAATAAAAGGTTATGAGAGACGTGATAAATTATATTTTTAAGTGAATATGCAAAATTCAATTGATCATAGATATATTTTAAATTGTTAATATGAATAATTGGATGATTTAAGAAATGTGTGATGTGTAACTTGCATGTAATGATTAATAAATATGAGTGGAGATGACATGGGCAATTCATTGGCTAAAAGAATAGATGATGTGAATAGCTTGCATGTTGAGATAAAAAAAATCATTAATGCATGTTAGTGGGGTTTTGCTTTATAAGAAGTATAGATAGATAGATAAGACTGTGTGCATCGGTTTGATGCAGTTGTCGGGGCTGTGCTCCCATTGTGGAAAAGAAAAAAGTGTGACCAACATATCCTTGATAAATAGCGTCGGCCATTGTTGGAGGGAACAAACCCGCGAAAAATGTAGATGCGATACGTCATGCATGGATCGATGCAGGAGGAAGATCAGTCTCGTAAAGATCAGTTTCTCATTGTTGCCGATGGACTTAAGAGAAAATCTAGCAGAGATCCTATTCCTATCCCGCGGAACGTGTTTTCCAGAGCGAAAATGGCTGGGGCAGAACAACACCCATAAACCCGACCGCTAAAATAGAATATTCTATGCACATATGCATCATTTGACATATAAATAACATTCCAGTACAAACTCAAATAGAAATATCAAGAATAATGCAATTTTTACATCAAATAATGTTTCAACTTACACCTGGATAAGATCAAATGGTTCAATTATTACAACAAATACGACGAGCAAATAATGTTTCAAATCACGCATGAATGAGATCAAATGAATAAGAAATAAAAAAATTACGGCCCACGTAAACTTCATGCGTGATTAATGAGACCTCTCTAGAGCTGGGTGTGGGTCGCGGCATCCTCAATATCCCGGTATGTCTGAAGGAAGGCCTAGATACGATTTGAGTCCCTATCAGGTTTCACTCGGCTACCAACATTGTCGTACGATAACTCCAAGTTCAATTCTCTTTCATTTTCGATGATTATGTTGTGTAGAATGACACAACATGTCATTATGTTGTTCAGAGTTTTGTCTCAGCAATGAGCTGGAGTTTAAACAATGGCAAACCTAAATTGCAAACCACCAAATCCTCTCTCAATGTCCTTTCGGCATGGCTCTTGTGACTCGACAAACTCAGATTATTTTCTATTGCTAGGGTTTGATATGGTTTTCACAAAAGTTGACCAAGACGAATAAATATAATCCGCAAGATAGTAACTTTTTGTGAGAAAATACTAGGATGAACGTGGGTACATATGCTCCTACCTACGAAATACATTTTTCCAAAGGTTCAAAAAATCCGAGAAAAAATATGGGTACACCTACACATATATTATGTAATAGTACAAAATTTCGTAAATAAACGACTATCCATTGGGACTGTGTAAAAAACGAATTTATGACACATTTATACTGCTATATAGCACCGGAAAATTTGTCCTTTTTTTTTTGCTTAGCCAACGTAAATACAATTTCGTTGCGAAACTCACTGGTCATGCATTGGAATTGCATTACCTATGCATCTGTTTTTTTCCAAAAAATTTAGCTTTTAAAAAGTGGTTTAAATCAATATTTAAAAAAATAGCCAAGAGCATGTGCCCGCGGGTTCATTTTAGCTGCACTCCCCTTTTGTGTAAGGATTCCCATTGAGTGTGTAGTTGCAAGCCGCATCACTACTAGCAAGTCTAGCAAATAGATGAGAGTGGTGCAGTACATTGATATCATTGAGTGCACCGGGCAAACCAAAAAAGCAATTCCATATCGACAAGTCTTGTGATGTAACTGCCTCAAGTACAATTTTTGTATCACCACCTTTGCCACAGTAATATCCGTGCCATGCCTCGGAACAGTTATTCCAAGTCCAGTGCATACAACCAACACTACCAAGCATACCCAGAAAATCTCGCCTCTCATTCGTTGTCATTAATCGAACTATATCTTCCTCATTTGGTGCTCTTAGATAAACTGAGCCGAAGACACATATCATCATTTTAGCGAAACAAGGATTCAATGGTAGTATCCTCGCCAATATGAAAATACTCGTCGACATAGTCAGTCGGAATACCAGAGACAATCACCCTCATCGCTGCCAAGATATTTTGATACGGGCTAAACCCCAATAAGCCGGCGACATTCCTCTGGTGGGTAAAATAGCGACAATTCGCCTCACAAGGTTCCACTATCTTCATCAAAAGTGAGCGACATATTCTGTACCTTCTACGGAAGATGTGCGGCGGGTAGGTGTGGGCACCTCGGCGAAGAAGTCTCGCATCAGTAGCTCGTTGTCGTAAACTCAATTCCGGGGATGCATAGGTGGCTGACGGTGGATCCCAGGCGCCTCTTTCTCTTGCTCTCGTCGAACTCCTTTGCAGCAAGGACCACAAAAAATCATCTGGCTGCCGTTGCGTCGCGAGCAACATCTCCACATCAGAGTCGTCGGAGGAGGACAAATCCTCCAAAAGAAACTCCTCACACGGGTTCAAATCCATCTACGGAAATGCAAACAACTCCTACTCAACTACAAATTGACGGAAATAAAGACACTTCTGCGCCGCAGAGACGAAATCACCAACGGGTTATAGGGCGGCGGGTCTCGGCGAGGGTAGGCAGCAAACAACTTTTGCGCCGCCGGATCTAGGGCTTCGGCGGCTAGGAGACTTCTTCTCGATGGCAGGCGAGCGGGCTTGAGGGCGGGAGCGAGCGCGGCGGGCTGGCGGTGGCGGTGGTGTGACACGGGTGAAGCGGAAGTGGGGAAAATGAGGAGGGAACTTAGCGACGCTGAAATATCCCTTCTGCCATCCGCTTTTGCCCTATCGGGGACACCGTCGGGTCGGTGATGAAAATTACGGATTCAGACCGAGTTTCGAGGACAAAATTCCCGGTCGCTCGAGAAAGTCGGCCTGCTTTTTTCGCCCGCGAACTGTAAGCGGCCGTTATCACGCGGGATACTGGAGTTGCTGTTACATGCAACAAAAGTAAGGCGACGATGATGATGACAGGATAAAAAACGGAGGCGACGAGGGGATTTTGACCCGAGAACTACCGAAAACTGATCCCTCCTACACGCTTGGACCCCAGCGCGACACGGCGAAACGATGGTTTTGCCTGTTCCTCGCGTCGTGTGTGGAGATCCTGTACATTGCTTAACGCCACATGCCAGCCACGGCCGCAGTATGTCACGGTCACGCGCTCACGGCAGAAAGGAGAAACCGTTCCGCACGGTTAGGCCGAGGTCCAATCAGGCAGGCAAAACCTTCACGGGGAGGGACGCGCCACTCTGCAGGGAACATCGTCACATTTGTCGGCAGATATGTACCCACGTACTCCCTCCGTTCACAAATAGATGACTTTTATTTGTCCAAATATGAATGTATCTGGATAAAAACATGTCTACATACGTTCATATATAGACAAATGGAAGTCATCTGTTTGTACGGAGGGAGTACATAGATAGGCACGGGCGAAACACGTTCAATCGCCTAACCGCGAGCGTTAGCCAATCCTGAAAATTTGGTGCTCTGCTCCGGCCGTCTTAATTTTTTAAAAAATATATAGTTACGAGTTTCGAAAATTCTGAAAAACAAATCTGGAGGTAGCCAAACGTGTATCCTCCAAACGCGCAAATTTTCAATTCCAAAAACTTCGTATTCTTGACTATACAAAAATCACAAACGTGTAGATGACTATTTCAAATTTCTAAATTTATCAAGTTTTGTCTTTTTTTGTAGTCCATAATATTTTGTATTTGAAACTAAAAATTTGCACGCTTGTGGGATACATCATTGGCTACATCCGGGTTTTTTTTTCAGATTTTTTAAACCGCGGGAGCACCGGTGCTCGGGAGCATAAACCAGTTTCCATGAATCAACTTCCTTTTAATCAGTACTCCCTCCGTTCCTAAATATAAAGATGTTCTATCTATTATTTATGTTGACTAGATACAAATATATGAGTGAACATATACGCTAAAAGTTGTCTAGGTATGTACATATGCGTGAATGTGGAAAATGGCTATAACATACTCCACGTATTTCTTTCACTAGCTACGCAGAACAGAGTGTTCCATCTTCCTGACGGGGTGTATCATTGTTACAAGAACAACACAGAAGCCACAACACAGGATCAAAAACCAGTATTGACCAGCGCTGAGCTTACACAGTACACACATACCGGTTGTCTGTACAATAGTAGTAACAGGAAAATGCATAGATGAACATAGGGGCGTCCTTCATCTCAGATAAAGACACTAGGAATGCCTCTACATAGAAGTGAACATCTCGACCGTCCGACCACGTTGCGAAGCGACCAGGGGCTCCAGGATGCTGGTCCACGTGTCGTATGCGATGGGCGATCCGCCTCCAGGCAGGACGAAGCCGTTCACGAAGAAGAAGGGCGCGCCGGCCACTCCCCTCGTGCACCCATACTGAAGAAGAATGTACGAATGCACAGTTTAGATAACATTTTGTCAATGGTTGTCCGGGACGAATGATGCTTCAAACTTGTGGCAAATGTACTGTCTCCGGCAAGTAAAAGCTGACCTTGAAGGAAACCCTCGCTGCCGAGTCGGACCTCGAGTCGCTGAAGCCTGACTGGAACTCGGACACTGAGTTGCCAACCGCCTGGGCCGCCATCTCCGATATCGCGCCAGTTACAGCGGTGCTCGACACTGACGATGTCGCGCTGTTGGAGAATTTTCCCTGCTTGCATCAATATCAAAAACATATATATTAGCAAAAGTGTATGAGCCGAGAGCGAGGATGGGGAAGGTGTGTGCAACTCTAGTACTCCTGGGGTGGTTTCTGTTTCGCTTGGCCTGCCGTTTGTCATAACGGGCAGCCAACGTTGGCTTGTGATTGCTTTTTGCAGTTTGGCTTAAACCTTGATGTTGTAAGGCTGCTTCTTGTAGTAGATAATGTGATTTCTGTTTCTATTAATACAAATCAGAGGGTGGTACCCTCTTGCTCGAAAAGAAAAAGCTAAATGAGTGAGCACGAGGAAGAAGGCTGCAAGTAGATGAATTAGAGAAGCCACGATGTAGCTACAACTCATTTGCGCAGCAACAGTGATGATTTGAGGTGATATTTGAATCTTCACAAGGGGGATTGGTTCGACTTCCAGCAGAATCGGCCAATCAGCCATGCCAATGCTACTGAACGAACCATCGCGTTAGCGCTCCGGACATTAACAAACAGAGCAAAAGTTTTGAAGGTTTTCATGTATGTTCTGCATACAGATTGAGAAATCCTGCAGCGCTCTGGATGTGCAAGACCATGTCGAGCATGCGCTTATATACTGACGCGGTGTATCATTGTTACAAGAACAACACAGAAGGCACAACACAGGATGAAAAACCAGTATTGACCAGCGCTGAGCTTACACAGTACACACATACTGGTTGTCTGTACAATAGTAGTAACAGGAAAATGCATAGATGAACATAGGGGCATCCTTCATCTCAGATAAAGACACTAGGAATGCCTCTACATAGAAGTGAACATCTCGACCGTCTGACCACGCTGCGCGGATGCGACGAGGGGCTCCAGGATGCTGGTCCACGTGTCGTATGCGATGGGCGATCCGCCTCCAGGCAGGACGAAGCCGTTCACGAAGAAGAAGGGCGCGCCGGCTACTCCCCTCGTGCACCCATACTGAAGAAGAATGTACGAATGCACAGTTTAGATAACATTTTGTCAATGGTTGTCCAGGACGAATGATGCTTCAAACTTGTGGCAAATGTACTGTCTCCGGCAAGTAAAAGCTGACCTTGAAGGAAACCCTCGCTGCCGAGTCGGACCTCGAGTCGCTGAAGCCTGACTGGAACTCGGACACTGAGTTGCCAACCGCCTGGGCCGCCATCTCCGATATCGCGCCAGTTACAGCGGTGCTCGACACTGACGATGTCGCTCTGTTGGAGAATTTGCCCTGCTTGCATCGATATAAAAAACATATATTAGCAAAAGTGTATGAGCAAAGAGGGAGGATGGGGTGTGTGTGCAACTCTAGATGAATTAGAGAAGCCACGATGTAGCTACAACTCATTTGCACAGAAACAGTGATATTTGAACCTTCACAAGGGGGATTGGTTCCATTTCCAGCAGAATCGGCCAATCAGCCATGCCAATGCTACTGAACGAACCATCGCTTTAGCGCTCCGGACATTAACAAACAGAGCAAAAGCTTTGAAGGTTTCATGTATGCTCTATTGCTCTGCATACAGATTGAGAAATCCTGCAGCGCTCTGGATGTGCAAGACCATGTCGAGCATGCGCTTATATACTGAATTATAACTTGAATATGATTCATTAGTGAAATGAAGTATGGCATGTTATGTTTAAACGCTCTGCTTTGTTGTTATTGTAAAAGTTCAGGCTGGCAGTTCGTCCGCCACAGTTCGGGTTAAAAAAAATGTCACGTTATAAATAAAAATAACACATGAATACCAAAAGGTATAAAAGGAAAATCCTGCAATTTTGTTGTATAGCTATTAAATTCGAAATCCTGAGGTATTTGATGACACGCCCCTAGAGCAGCACTATCCAAATGGATTGCATAACTTGC
This sequence comes from Alopecurus myosuroides, assembly GCA_028641055.1. Taxonomy (NCBI): domain Eukaryota; kingdom Viridiplantae; phylum Streptophyta; class Magnoliopsida; order Poales; family Poaceae; genus Alopecurus; species Alopecurus myosuroides. The sequence continues at coordinate 306,213,175 of CM054063.1, read as the reverse complement.
ATCTGTATTTTTTGCATAGGTAACTGATAAACCAACATATGAGTTGCAATGATGGAACTAACAAAGGAATAAAAGGCAAGGGTTAAACAAAAAAATGCATCGGACCTGGTTCTTGAAGAATAGCTCCAGCAATGGATAGGTTGACGATGTATTCAACTTGTTGGCTATGTGAAGAGCACGGCAGGCCATGAAAGAATAGGTGTGGTACCTGCAGTTTTGCAGTACAGTAAAATGGCGTTAGGATGAGCTGTATGGTACCTTCTGCTATAAGAATCACATCTAGTACCAGATTTTAGGCAACTGAAATGCAAAGCCAGGTGGACAAGTAGAGAGCCCCCAAAACAATCATTTCTTGTGCCAGCCAATGAAACATTATATGTTCAAATTTAGTATAGATCTCACAAGACCAAACAGGACCAACATCTGAACCAAATAACACAGGTCTAAATCAATATAGGGCAGGTACTAGGGAAGACCCACTCTAATTCAAATTCTCGAGTGTCAATGCCAGGAGCCCGGAGCCCGGAGCTATTGGCTATCTATCAGCTCCAGCAAAATCTGACCATTCACAACCCCTACTACCACGTCTTTTTTTTTATGGAATCCCCTACTACCACATCTAATCAGCGGCACTACACCTCTCTGTAATTTGAATGGAACTCTAGCCTTTCCCCATTGATCAATCGCAATACCCAGAGTACACATCCCTTGAAGGCTGTCCCAAAGAATCTCCATTCCCAAAAGTTGCCAGGTTAATTAATGCAATCACTTGCTGAGCCACTCAGGCTACTGAAACTTACCAAGTTGAGACTACCTAGAAGTCTAGACTTGCGAAAACTACACTTGCACAAGACGTCAGTCGCCTGAATTCGCAGTCTCAGACTCTCAGAACATACTCCCATGTAACCGTGCAGTGGTATACTGTTCCAAATGCGTGATTTTTTTACATTTTCGTATCAAACATTGCCGGAGTTCAGCACTAGGAGTGCGATCTAGCAATCCCGATATGTTGGAGCACACATCACCGTAGCCAGAATTAGAGGAGCAGAGACAATTGAGAAGGAGCGGCGTGGTCTTACGGGAGCGGGAAGGGGTGGACGATGAGTGAGACCCGAGGGGAGTATCGCTCGACGGCGAGCCTGAGCGCGGGCCACGCGTCGCGGCTGTCGGAGCAGAGCGGGTCCAGGAAGGCCTCGACGAGCACGGCGTCCTTCCAGGCGACGGCGCCGGTTCCATAGGCGAAGCCGTCGTACCGCGGAGGCACCGAGGCCTGCGCCTGGAGGACGAGGAAGAAGTAGGAGCAGGATGCGGCGAGCGCGCCCGCCAGGAGGAGCCGTCGCAGTAGCGGCGCGCGCGGCAGCAGCAGAGGAGACCTCGCCATGGCGATGTGTAGCGGTCGACGTGTGGCGGTGCCGGGCTCGCTGGCGGTGGCGTGGCTGGCTCTGCTCCCGTGTGCAGAAGTCAATCGCGCTCCGGTGGTGACGATGCGAATGGGGAGAGCGGAAGGGGGACACGATGCGGTCGTCGCCATCGCTGAAATTAAAACGATAACTACCGGCACAGCCGCACAGGTAGATATTTTTCATCTGGGAGCGTTTAACTCGCAATGACAGGTGGACCCTATTTCTGGTTTTCCCAAAAAGGTTAAGTCCTTCTTTTTGATTCATAAGATTTCAAAACGTAGGAATACGAACAGGAATTAGATAGGAATGCAAGTGGAAAACTGTGACTACGGAAATGTTTCCTTTGTGTCGTTTGAAACATAGGAAAATGACAGTGCAGGAACTCAACAAGGTTTCTTAATGAACCTGATTATCTGAATACTAAAGTGTCAATGCGTTAATTGTTGTCAACTGGCTGTACACCAGCAGCATTTGCCTCGTTCCTTTGCAAAGGAATGGAAGAATGAGGTATGAGTGAATTTTTTATTTCCTGTGTTTTCCATAGGAACCTGGTTGCAAGGAAAAACTTCCTTTAACTTTTCTTTGTTTGTATTCCTTTGAATCAAACACTGTATGGTACAAATTCCTACGGGAAACCGAATTCTCCGATTTTCCTATAAAAATCCTTTGAATCAAAGGAGGCCCGAAGGGTTTTAGGCTCATGTCCTTTGCTTCTTTCACCCCTAGCCCTAGCCTTTAGCTCTACCTTTCCCTTTTCCTTTCCAACTCTACCTACATGTTGCACTTCAAAAAAACTCTACCTACTCAGAAAAAATATTGTACCTGCATAATCGAGACTTGGGATATTTCTCACTCTATGCCATTATTCGCTCATCCATTCAGCCCGCCCGTCCACTCTAGAGAATTTCGAAACCAGGCCGAGCGTCTTAATACAGATGGAAGAAAAATCATTATTGGCCATAGGATATGGATAGTCTTTTCCAAAGCGATAAAATAAAACGACATGTGGAGTGAGTGCACCAACGAGCTTGTTTCATGCTTTTTCTCGGCGTCGTCGTCTTTGCCCATATCCAATGGCACAACCTTAGTGATCGGCACCAAAATAGTATGTAGAGTCAATGGAAGGATCATTTGAGGTAGCAACTTGTTTTGCGGACATTCTAATTGGCATTGTCTTTCTCAATGACGTCTCAGTTCGTCCCAAATACCCCCACCCCGTTTATAACAACCTCAATGGGCTAGGGCTCCGAACAAGGACCATCCTCGCCGGCGACTAGATGGAGATGTCCGGCGAACGCGGCTGTGCAGCCTCAGCACCCGCGGGCGATCCCTCGCCGCCGCCGCCGGCCCCCTCCTCCGCGTGTGCCTCCCTGGGCTCCCTACCCTCCGTCCTCCTCCAGCTCGCGGATGGCCCCCTGCCTCTTCCATGGCGCTTCGCCCGCGCTCCGTTGCCGAGCTCCGGCGCGGTTGAGTCGCACCCATCGGGCGCTGCTGCGGACCCGGCTGCCACGGGCCGCCCCCTGCGCCATTCTCGGGCCTCTGTCCGAGGTCATGCAGGCGCGCGTCGCGCCCGCCGCCGCCATCTGCGGCGTCTCCGAGCCTCGTCCTCGACAAAAGGTACGCCGCCGCTCCCCCTTTCTCTCCTTGCCCTCCGTGAGGCAGCAGCTGCGACCCCATCCTCTCCTGACGACGTCCCTCAGCTTGTTTGGCTGTCTGTCGACCAAATTGACCTGTCAATTTCGCCAAATTGGGTGAAGAACTGCTTCAATTTTGCCCTCAATTTCCCCCAGCCCGCCATCGTCGTCCACCGTATAGAGCTCCTCGTGTTCTCCGCCTTGGTCCCTTCCACCACCCTTGCTCTCTCCATCCTCGACCTGCGCTTTGTCCGGCTTGGCCGGAAGGATCTTTTCTTCCACGCAACCCTCGACGACGCCCGTTCCGCCGCCGCCAAGGTCTGGTCGGCCCCCCGCGCGGACGAGACCACAGTCAACGCTGACTCGACGCCTGTTCCGCGGGAAGACAACCCCATCTCCTCGACGGGCCCACCACCGCACGCTGGTTCTGGGCCACAGCTCGGTGGACCCCCCCGCCGCTCCAACGTCCCCTCCGCCCCGTCCTTCTCCTCCCCCCAATCCCGCAGATTTCTCGCCGCCCCCATCTCGCCCCCTGTCAGCGCCGCTCGCGATGCGACAGAGCCCCTCACACCATCATCACCTGCCACCCCGCGCCGAACGGTGGTCTCCTCGCCCCCTCTCCCTGACGCCGCGCCATCCCCTCCCTCTGCCCCGCTCGACTGCCCCCCACCCCCCTTACCCGTTTTTCCCGCCGGCCTCGCCGCTCACTCTGCAGACCTCGAGCCACTCAACGCCCCATCCAGCCCCAGCCCCGCCGCGCCCCCTCCCTCCTATTTAGAGGTGCTCCTTTCCCCTGCCCTTCCCACACCTCCAAGACGCCGCCCTCGCCTTATCACCCGCCGCTCTCGCATAGAGCTCTGTTTTCGGTGCCTTGCTTCAGACCACCGCGTCCGTGCTTGCCGGGACCCGATCAAGTGCCTCTCCTGCGGCCGTTCCGGTCACCGCCGGCGAACATGTAAGAGACCACCCCCCGCTCCCTACTGCTCAACCCCGTCAAGCTCTTGCCCTGACGCCGTCTCCTCTTCCTCTCCCGACAGGCAGCCTCTGCTCCGCGCTTCCGATAGGTCCCGGAGCCCTCCGCCGAGCCTCCCCGCCGCCACGGAAGGCCTCGCCCCTCGCAGCGCCGCCAGCTCCTTCGTTTTCGGCGGCGAGCAGCGGAGGCGGACTGCTTTCCACCGTCCTGCCACGCCCTTCCCGCGCGGCGCCCCGGCCTCCTCCACGCCATCCCCCGTCGTCCCTCCCTTCCACCCGCCATGGATGCGCGGGAGCAACCCCTTCGCCGCCATTGGTTCCACTCCTGTGCCACCCCCGCCCGTTGAGGCCCATGGTCGCCCCGACTCCCTGCAGGTCTTCATGCCGGCCGCGGGAGACACGGTCGGCTCTTGCCGCTACGCCTTCGCTCTCATCGACCCGCCGGCGGATGCCCCCGGCCACACCATCCGCCTTGCGCTCGAGCTCCGCGGCGGCAACCCCGACTTTGCGCTTGCAGCCTCGGAGTATGGAGCTATGCTCATTCGGTTCCCCTCCGAGGCTGTCCGCGATGCAACTTTGGACCTCTTCCCGCGCTCCGTTGATGGCCACCTCATCATCCTCGAGAAGCCGGAGGAGAGGGACAACCGCTCTTCCTGGAAGTTCGGCTACCTCGCGCAGCTCTCTGCCACGGGGTTCCCGCTCGAACACTGGCACGAGGAGGGCATCAGGACGGCCTTCCGCGGCGTCGGTGCCGTGTGCTGCATCGACCCCTACTGCCTCCTCGACCTCGACTTCTCTTCCCTCCGTCTTATCATTCGCCTCGAGAAGGAGCACGACGTGCCACACTCCCTCCTTGTGCGCGACTTCGCGGGCGAGACGGTCACTGAGGTGTCCATCCGTGTGGTCGCCTGCTGGACGGAGGGCACTGACGCCGCGCGTGCTCGCAGCCACTTCGGCGGGTTTGATGGCGCCCCGCCCTCGCCCCCTGGAGGCCTCGACGACATCGACCACGACTCCCTCTCCCCCGCCTCCGCCCGCTCCCCGGTCCGTTCTGCCAGAGCCCCTAGCCTTTTTTCGGCTCGCGCGCCCTCCGACGGCGGCGCGGTCGACGCCGCGGCCGGGGTGGCTCTCCTGCGACGCATGGTGGCTCGCCGCCCCGCGGCCTTGGCCGCTGCTCCCGGGACCGAAGCCTTCCACTCCGTTCTCGCTGCGCGGCTGGCGGCGCAGTTCCCCGGGGCCCCGGCGATGCAGGTGAGGGTCCAGGCGCTTTTCCGGACTCAGTTCGCCTTCTCAGTTTCGTTCCTTTCTGACGACTCCTTCTCCCGCGTTCAGTGGCTCGATGCGCTTACAGCCCCTGCGACTCCGTCCGCTGGCCCTCTCGTCACGGCCTCACCTGAGGTTGGCTCGGGCATCCTCGACACCCCGGCCGCTTCGGAGCTGCTCCCACCGGCGGAGGCAGAGGCGGATGTCATTGACCTGACCGCGTCTCCCGAAGTGATCGACCTGACAGCTTCGCCCCCGCCAGCTTTCATCCTCCCCTCGGTTGACCACGAGGTGGTCGTTCGCCGCCGCCGTGCCCAGGAGAAGCGCGCGGCCGATGACGCTTTCAAGGCGCGCCGGAGCGCGCGTCTTGCTGCCAAGGAGCCCTCGCTCCACTCCACCGTCCTGGGACGCGCCAAGGCCTCCAAGGCCAGCGGTTTTGAGAACCGCAAGGGCTCCCCGCGCCTCCAGAGGGCCATCCGGGACGCTGGCCTCGAGGATGGGTTCCCGGACTTCATCCCGCTGCCGCGTATCCAGGAGCTTGGTGCCGCTTGCGGCATCGAGCCAGCGGCTCTCGTCGACCTTGAGTCCGCATGATCGTCGTCCGCGGTGGCGTCGTTGTGGCTCCCGTCCCTGTGTTGTGCGGAATAGCCGTACTCACCGGAGCCTTCTTACTATTAGTTCCGATCGTGCGGAACACTCCCGTCCGTGTGCAGAATGTTCTGCTGGAGTGTTCGCTTTTGCTCTATCCCCTTAGCCTCCTGCTATTTCTCGCCCCTGTTGTACGCATGATCGAGGTTTGCTCCACTGGTGACGCCAAGTGGCTTTATGAATTCATTTAAATTCTCTGTCGGCTCCTGGAACATTCGTGGTCTTGGGGATCCTGCTAAGTGCTCTGTTGTGTTCGACGATATCTCCTGTATCAAACCTCACTTGCTTGCGCTCCAAGAAACAAAAATCGCCTCCATCACCTGCGCCAAAGCTCACTCTTTCCTCCCTCCCAATCTTCGCTCTTTCGAAGTTATCGCTGCCACAGGTTCCTCTGGCGGAATTCTCTCGGCTTGGGACGAAAACTTGTTCTCTCTCGCCGGGACCTTCCGCTCCACCTATGTCCTCTCGACGGACTTTATCTGCACGCTCGATAATTCCCCCCTCCGTCTCTCTAACGTCTACGCCCCCTGCGCTCACAACGACAAAAAATCCTTCCTTGACAGCCTTGACTCCCACGCCCCTGGGGACGGGACGCCATGGATTATCGTGGGTGACTTCAATCTCACCCGCTCGCCGGATGACAGGAATAACAGCAATTTCTCTATCTCTGACGCTAGCCTGTTCAATGACTGTATCCATAGGCTCGGGATCATCGACCTCCCTCTCTCTGACCGCCGCTTTACCTGGTCCAATGGGCGCGCTTCCCCTACGCTTCTCCGCCTCGACAGGGTCTTTATCAACAACCCTTGGAACCTTAGATTCCCGGCCTCGACTCTTCTTTCCTCCACCCGAGACACCTCCGATCATGTTCCCCTCGTCGCTCACATCTCCTCCTCTATCCCCCGATCAAAAATCTTTCGCTACGAGCGATCCTGGGCCTGGCACGCGGCCTTCCGTGCCGCAATCTGTCGCGCCTGGCAGGCTGCACCCCGCCCCGACGCCACTGCCCGTATTGTCGCACGGTTGCGTCGCTGCCGTGCGAGCTGCAAAATGTGGAATAAGCACGCCCCTCCTTCAAAACAACGGGCCTCCGACTCTCGCATTCTCATCGACATCCTCGATCAGCTCGAAGAGCACCGCGTTCTCTCCCCCCCCCCCGAGAGCCGCCTCCGTGCTCTTGCTATCGACGCTCGACACTCCGCCATTAAAGAAGAATCGGTCTTCTGGCGGTGCCGAGCTAAAATCAGATTCGCGGTTGATGGTGACGAGAACACCAAATTCTTCCACGCCTCCGCCACATGTAGGAAGCGCCGCAACGCTATCCCCTCTCTTGTCGTGGATGGTATTGCTATTTCTCGCCACGAAGACAAGGCTAAGGCCCTCAAAAGTTTCTACCAGAATCTTCTGGGCTCGGCCTCTGTCTGCTCCTGGCGTTTCGACCTCCGCTCCCTCTACCCGGACGACACCACCCTTTCTCCGGACCTCACCGCGCCGTTCTCTCCGACGGAAGTTAGGCAGGCCTTCCTGGATATGCGGGCCGACTCCAGCCCGGGGCCGGACGGATTTGGTCCTGCTTTCTATAACTCGTTCTGGCCCACTGTCGCCCGGGACGTTGAGCTGGTTTTCAATGATTTTCATGCGGGCGCCTCCGACCTCTCCCGCATCAACCGGGCCTTCCTCGTCCTCCTCCCCAAAACTGCCGGTGCCCCCTCTCCTGCGGACTTCCGCCCTATCTCGCTCCAGAACTGCATCCTCAAAGCTATCTCTAAAACTCTTACCTCTAGGCTCCAAAAATCTATCCACTCCCTAGTCGACGGCGATCAAACGGGTTTCCTTTCGGGCCGCCGTATCTCCGAAAACATTATCTACGCCGCTGACCTTGTTCGTTGTTGCCACTCTAGGCGCACCCCCTCGCTCGTCTTCAAGCTTGATTTTCGCAAGGCCTTCGACTCCGTCAACTGGGAGAGTCTGCTTCGGATCTTGGCTGTTCGGGGCTTCAATGATACCTGGTGCGGGTGGATCCGCTCCCTCCTCGCCACCGGCCTCACGGCGGTTGTCCTCAACGGGGTCCCGGGGGACTGGATTAAATGTAGAAACGGTCTTAGGCAGGGGGACGCCCTCTCCCCATACCTCTTTATTATTGTGGCCGACGTTCTCCAGCGGCTCATCCGGCGGGCTTTCCATCTCGGACAGCTTCGCCATCCCATTGACCCGTTGCTCCCTCCCCCGGTGCTCCAGTACGCCGACGACACTCTCATTTTGTGCAAGGCGTCTCCTGACGCAGCCTCCCATCTCAAATCTATCCTCGATGACTTCGCCCTTGCCACCGGTCTCCACATTAACTTCCATAAGTCTTGCCTTATCCCCATGAATGTCGACCCTGTGGTTTCCGCCGACATCGCGAACAGGCTCCACTGCCCTCTCTCCTCTTTCCCGCAACCCTACCTCGGTCTTCCCCTTTCCCCCCTTAAGCTTCCCATTGCATCCTACGCCCCCCTGCTCGCTTCTTTCGACCGGCGACTCTCGGGGTGGAAAGCCCTCCTTCTCTCCTCCGGAGGTCGCCGCACCCTTTGCAATGTCGTCCTAAACAACCTTCCCACCTACTTCATGAGTTCGTTCCTGCTGCCACCGGGGGTTATTGAGAGTTTGGATAAACGGCGCCGTGCCTTTTTCTGGACTGGTAAAGATTCTTGCTCGGGCGCGCGCTGTCTAATTGCCTGGGACAAGGCTTGTTTATGTGTGCAGGAAGGCGGCTTCGGGCTTCGGGATCTCCGTCTGCAAAACTCGGTGCTGCTTCTCAACTTCGTCCACAAGCTCCATCAGCGGGAGACCCTGCCATGGAAGACGTGGTTCAGGAACCACTCTGCGAGAGACCTCGGGGTGGTCTCTTCATGCCCCTCTTTTATCGAGCGTATTGTCGCTCACTGCATCCAGGTTTACAGGTCCATCACCCGCTGCTCCGTTGGGGACGGTAAGCTCACGTCGTTTTGGTTCGACAACTGGCTCCCCGACGGACCCCTATGCGGGCGTTTCCAGGCGCTCTTCTCCCACTCCACCAGGCCTCATGCCTCCGTTGAAGCAGTGCTGACCGAGGGGCTTCACCTACAACCCCGGCTTTCCACTGCTGCAGCCAGGGAGCGCACCGAGGTCCTCGCGCTCTACTCCGACTTCGCGCTCTCCTCCGACCCCGACACCCGCGCCCTGGCCTGGGGTGCCGACACACGTTTCAGCTCGCGCGCCGCGTACCGGATGCTCTCCTATCATGGGAGGCTCAGCTCATCCGCGTCCTCGGCTTGGAAACTTCGGCTCCCCACGAAGCTGAAGATTTTCTCCTACCTCGCCGACATCGACCGCCTCAGCACTCGAGCGAACCTGTTCGCAAAGCACTGCGCTCCATCCGCAGCTTGCGAACGGTGTGGTCTCGAGGAGGACAGCCGCCACCTCTTCTTCGACTGCCACTTCGCCTCCACGATTTGGAGTAGCCTTGGTACCCACACCTCCGGCCTCTCCTCGATCTGGGACATCGCTGCGCCGGGTCCCGTCACCGACGCTTGGCACTCCGCCATTGCGGTCATCATGTGGCACATTTGGAAGGCGAGAAACGACCTTGTCTTCAACCACCTTTCCTGCTCTCCGGACGAGGTCCTGCGGCGTGCGGCCGAGGATCTCCTCTCCTGGCGGTTCCGTTTCCGCCTTCCTGACCGAGACGCTATTGACCGTCTTCGGTCCTTTCTCCTTACTTGTTGTAGCTAATTTTCTCTCCTCCCTGTCCCCCCTGTAACTTTCTCGTCCGCTTCGGATGTGCCATGCCTGTAACACCCGTCGAGTAATATAATAAGCGGTGGGGAGCATTTCCCCCCCGTAATTCTCGAAAAAAAATAACAACCTCAATGTTTGATCTTGAGTAGACCTTTTCATTGCTTATTTTTCTTTCGACCGAATTTTTAGGGTGGCATCCACGTCCCAGATGGCCCTCTTGGTATGGTGGCTGGTACGTTGACTTATCCCTATACCACAACTCGTTAAGTGGTACCGGCTCCGCCGAGATACAGATGGTGTTGCGATACAGTGGCTAGTATGGTGATTTACCACCATACCGCCACTCGTTATATCGCCCGCAAAAAGTTACGCTTCAGAAGTTTTTGAATTGAAGCTTGGTACGGTGGTTGGTACGGTCATATGCGACCGTACCACCACTCGTTAAAGTTTATGTGAAGGGTACGTTGCATAGAAAACAAAAAATTTCCTACACGCGATAAAACCCGAATGGCCAAGATCTAATCTAGGAGATGAAAGGCAACAAGGAGAAAGAGAGTCTTGATATAACATACCCTCGAAGACTCAAAGTGGCACGAGATAAACTCTCGTTGTTGGTGTAGTCGTACTCACGCCGATCCCGAGCGAGAAGAAGTGCACCGCAATCCGGCGGTGCCTCCGTAATCGGTCACACGTTCAGCTCGATGAAGACTTCCGTTCCCTCGAGCCAGCGGGTAGCGGAAGTAGAGGATCCCCGCGAAACTCTAACAGCACGACGGCGTGGTGGTGGTGAAGAATCTCACGGTCAGGGCTTCGCCAAGCCGGAGACCATTGAATGGAGCAGCGGGTGGAGGGAAAAGGGAGTGGCCAAGTGTGTATAGAAGAGAGAGCTCTCACCCTCCTTTTATAGGGGAGGGGGAGGCAGCCCAAGGGGGGGTGCGGCCAGCCATGGGTGCCCCCACCCCTTCCTCTCTTCATGTGAGTGGAAACCCCACTCACACCCACTCATACTCCCTTAATTTTCCACTTAGAAAATCCAAAGATTTTTCTTTAATAAATAAAACATTTTTATTTCTTTATTTATATTTGTTAATTTCATTAACAAACATTTGCATGCAGCACCTCGAATCATTTGTTAATTCTATTAACAACCATTCGATGAAAAACCCCTTGAACCATTTTAATTTTCCCCGAAACAATTTTTTGGACCTGCCCAAAATATTCTTCGGTATTCCGTATCCTCTCTAACGCTTCATCGAACCTTAAGTGTGTCACCCTACAGTTCGTGAATAATATAGACATGATCGAGACTCCTCTTCGATCAATAATCAACAACGGGATCTGGAGATCCATGATGACTCCTATATATTCAACGATGACTCTCGTGATCGTGTGAACCTTTCAACGTCGTAACGATTTCCTTTTGTCTCGCGATATTTTACTTGCCCGAGATCCGATCATCGGTATCCACCATACCTTGTTTGATCTCGTTACCCAAGTAGTACTCTTTTCTCGTTCCCGTGATATAACATCCTTGTGATCATATCACGTGCTTGCAAGCGGTGTCGATATGATATCACCGAGAGGGCCCTGAGTATATCTCTCCGTCATATTGGATGGACAAATCACACTCTTGATCCATGAGCCTCAACTAATACTTTCCGAATACCCAACGGCAACTTTATAGTCACCCTGTTACGGTGTGACGTTTGATGACATCAAAGCATCCTTCCGGTATCAGTGATTGACATGATCTCATGGTCTAAGGACTAATGTTACTCCGAATGTAAGACATAACAACAAAACTAAATGACTTGATCGTATTGTTATACTTAGTTAGGGTCTAAGTTAATCATGTCATTCTTCTAATGACATGACCCCGTTATTAACAACATCCAATGTCTATGATCAGGAAACCTTGATCATATGTTAATCAACGAGCTAGTTAAAAGAGAGGCTTCACTAGGAACGTTGGTTTGTTTATTAATCATACATGTATCAACGTTTCCGGTTAATACAATTCTAGCATGAGAAATAAACATCTATCATAAACAAGGAATAGCATAATAAACACTTTATTATTGCCTCTCGGGCATATTCCCTTCATTATGTTAACCGGGCTTCAAGGTTATTTTTCTCCCAGGGTCGACTGTAGCAAAAAAAATATCATGGTATGGTGAACGGTACGGTGTCCTGCCATCGTACCCATGATCGTTAAAACTGGCAGAAGCCTCTAGGTACTTCAGTATTCGACGAGTTTTTGAAATTCTCCCTAAGGATCTGAAATGCTAGTCCAAAACATGTTTGCACATATGATTGAATAAAGATAGTGGCAATACTATAGATAATATTTTAAACAAAAAAAGTTCTCCACCTACTTTGTGCTTTCAACACTAAAAAAAACGAAACTAAAACTAAAAACAAAAATAAAATACTTTCTTACCATGGGATGCCTCCCATGCAACGCTTTTGTTTTCGGTTGTATACCTCGACTATAGTGATGCTCAACTGGGCCTAGTGACTTGTGTGTTCTTTCTGAATTAGTTTGTCTTCAATGTAATGATTCTATTATTGTAGACATTTGATTTCTTCTTCCTGAAAAAATGAACAACGATATGGTGTTCGACGAGTTGTTTGACTTCCTAGGCCCTCTTGCTTGATCCACGGCCGGGCGTGCCTGCCGAGTTTACCGATTTCCTTAATATTATTAGGCAATTCGTGATGAGACAATTCACGAGCAAATGCAAACTAATCTTGAGGTGCACTTGTGGGCTATCAGAGCTAATGAGTAGTTTGACCATGATGATTTTCTTTTACGAACTAGACTAATTCAAATAATTTAAAATATTATAATATCTACTGAACTATTTATATGTTTGCATAATTACTGAAAAAAATTATTAGCTATGTACTCAGTTTTATCGAAAGTTTTAGATAGAAACCAAAGCAAAACCGGACTGCCGCTTGGGGTTGCTGATGTGGGCGACATCCACGAAACTGACACACATCCGGCTCACCCCAAAGAGGGCACCGTTTGGGGGTGGCTGACACAAATTAAACGGGTGTTGGTGGAGGCGCTCTGGCCGGTTCTCACAATGACATCAACGTGTTGTAACGCTCGCCGGTATTTCAGAGACTAGCTGAAGGACATATGCGCCGGACTGCAATTATTCGATCAATGGTCGTGAGTACGACGAAGGGTACTACCTAGCAGATGGCATATATCCCAATTGGTCTACATTTGTGAAGACAATTCGTGACCCTGTCGGTGAGGCAAATAGAAATTTTGCAAAGAAACGGGAGGATGTCCGGAAAGATGTTGAAAGAGCATTTGGTGTACTCCAAACACGGTTTGCTGTGATTATGTATCCTTCTCTACCTTGGTCGATATATCAAATGTGTGATGTCATAAATGATGTCCGGAATAGATCCATCATCCGAGCTAACATCATCCGCAATAATGGGAGGTTCCTCGGGCCCCTGAGATTTACCCATCATGACCTCCAACATGTTCTTTATGCTAGAAACCACCGAACCAACACTAGAGCTAACCTTATACAATTCGGCTTGGATGGTTCCAACCGTTTCTTGTAGGTTAGCTATAGTGTCGGTCATCTTGGCGATTTCCACACTAGAAGAATCGGGATCACTTTCATTGACCATAATACTCTTAGGCGATTAAGCCTTTAGTAAGAGCCGAGGTTCTGATACCAATTGAAAGTACAATATGGTCAACTAGAGGGGGGGAGGGTGAATAGGCGACTAACAATTTTTCTCCTTTCCTTTTTAGTTTGAGCTAAACAAGTAAACACAAGTTTATCTAGATGTGCAACTAGGTGGAGAACCTATATGATGCAATACAAAGTACGCAACGGAAGCAATATGTAAAGTAACAAGATAAATCACAAGTGTAAACAAGGAGACAAGGATATGTTTCCCGTAGTTCTTTCACAAGGAAAGTACGTCTACGTTAGAGAGGTGTGGATCCTAGCCGCTCCAATATGACGGATGTGCACACCTTATTATCCTTGAGATTCTCTGACGAGGGAGATTCTCGTTTCCACTATGAGGCCGATGTCGCACCCTGATTTCTAGGGGATACTCACCGTACGAACTGGATAGCAGATGCTTGGATTATGGGGCATAACTGCTCCCACGTCCCAGCTTCCTGGTAGGCCTGCGCTTATGCGCGACAACACAAGCCCTGCTATTCCATCGTCGATGTAAACTATCCACTAGAGATCAAAGGCACTTCCGTCGACGTACTTCAACCATACACACATGGTACGTCAACGGCGTTTGAACAAGTGATATCACAACAGATCTCTACGACACAAAAGATCGAAATAAGTTGCAACTGGCTCTCACTAGAGCAGAGATAGCAAATACAATCATTCAGAGGGCACACGCCCCAACAATACATCATTACATCACAGCGGAAGCATTCAAAATGTCTGAGTACAGACAAGAACCAAATAGGCCTAAGAGGCCGGAAACGAACAGACGGAGCCCATCCACGAAGTCTCGGATCCTGCCCGGGTCCGCTATCTACTCGTCAGCAGTCTCGTCATACTCCACGTAGTAGCCACCATGTAGATCCTCGGAAACGTAGGTCTGCGGAAACCACAGCCCCAAAGGGGTCAGTACATAAACGTACTGGCAAGCAAGACTCACAGTTCACCAAAGTGTAACCCGTCAACACCAAGCACAGATGCTTTGAGTTCAACGGAAGGAAGGGGAATATAAAAGGTGCTGCAACTGGCTGCGCTAACCAACTACAGAGATTCTAACACTTCCGGCTAACAGAAAAGAGATAAGATCGAGGATTGTAACCAACTGAAAGATAACTTCAAACAAACCCATCCTGGATCTCGCCCCTTATCCAAAGAAGCAATCCGAGGATAACTCACACAGTTGTAATAAAGGTGAATCAAGTTATTATGTCATCAACCTATTACTAGTCAAGTTGTTAATCATTGGGTGTAACATGTTTGATCATTATGTTTAAGTTGTCCTGAGTACTTGTTAGCCAGTACTTTCACCAAGTAATCCATAACCGCGGAAAACACGGCTTCTCGAGAAGATTATCCCTGCAGGGTTGCACCAATTTAGCCGTACACGCATGAATAACCCGCCAGATGGGAAATCACCCCACCAAGCGAGGTACTCAACACAACCAACCCTTCTTCGCATCAAGCCCAAAGCACCGCGTGCTGTGCGTGCGCGGCTAATCGAGCCCCACGAAGAAAAGGGGACCCTCATAGCACTGGAAGACCACGCCGCCCTAAATGCCGACTACGAAAGTTCCACCCTGGCGCCAAGGGTTCGTACCTGCATATGATGCAGCAAATGGAACACCTGAACTAGTACGGCGATTTGGACGAGATGCGAATCGGGTCAAGTTGAGGGGGGCGCCCATACTCGCTTCCCACATGCGGGTAGTGCGCTCATCATGGATCAGTAGACAAGACCCTTTTCCTAATTAGGGGGTCGACACTAACAGGCCTCAAAACCACAAAGGGCCTCCTGCCGGTGCCTTATCATCAAATTTATTATTAATAATAACATTAGCATGATTGATTGATTAAACATCGAGCCCCCAGAACATAATAGAAATAGTAACAGAAAGTAACGGGTAACAGACTCGAGCAAAACAACCTAAGCATGCTGGTAAGACACGGGCTCAAACAAAAGGTTATAGGTATGGATGTGAGGCAATATCAGGGTTAAAGGATACATGTGATAGGTTCGTAACAGAAACAACTACTACTAAGGCTAGCAGAAAAGAACAACGGAAAGTATCGGTAATCAATGTTGAAAGGAACACGATGGTTCATGTGAGTGATAACTTGCCTGCAAAACCCAGTAGCCTGGTACTGAGCTAGATCCTTAGAAGGGGTGTCGTAAGTATCGTCGGTCTCAACGTCGTCGTATATCCGGGAAGAAGCAAACAAACATTGCAGAAAGATAAACAATCAATATAATGGCATAGGTGCACAAACATGGGATGATGCATGTCAATTTAATTGATGCAACAACATAAACTAGTTGACAAGATAGAAACAGGATTAAATGGTCCCACATGCAATTGGATTGCATATGAAAAGCCCATGATTTCTGGTTGAATTAATTGTTTTACAACTAAGCAACATGTGAAAGTGGATTAGCATGATGCATGGATGAGGAAAACAGCAAAATAACAACAATATGAGCAAATGGAAATAAGGGTTAACAAGTTTGGAAATTCATTTATTAAGTTAGGAAATTTTGGTTCCTTAAAGGTGTTGCTCAAGCAATTGTTGTTTTCACCAATTTTAATTGTTCAAAATAGATAACAAAATTCATATTTGAAAAGGTTATGCTTTTATGGTTTGAAAACATATTTTATTTGTGGAAATTGGATTTAAAATGAGCAAGTTATTATTTTGTCAATTTTAAATGCATTAAACAAGAAACAGTTGTTTTCAGCAATTTAAATTATTCAAAACAGCAAACAAAATTTATATTTGGAAAGTACATGAAAAGTTGATTGGAAAACATATTTGGTTTGTTGAATTTGGAATTTTTATGAACAAGTTATGAATTTTGCAAGTTTAAGTGAATTTGACAAGTTTTCAAATTTTGCACCAATTTAAAATATTCAAAACAGTAAACAAAATTTATATTTGGATAGAATATTTAATTTGGGACAGAAAACATATTTAGTTTGTCAAAATTGGAGTTGGGATGAATTTCTTATGCAATTTACAAAATTATGTGCAAATCTGCCATTTTAATTCATCTAGGGACTTAGGAAAATAATTTGCAGGGGCTATAATAACTTGCAAGGGCCTAATGGTGATTACCAGGAACTTTATGGATCTGGAGAATCGAAAATAAAAAAGATGGGTTAATATGCAGGGGGTGGGATTCGATCCCCTGCCCTCTGCTTCCTGCTCCCAAGAGAAGAACCAGATGGGCTGCTGCTACTCAGTTGTCAGATAAGGGGGCGTAGGGGAGTTATCGAGTCAGAACCTGCACCGAACAAATTGGAAAGAAATAGCAAAAGGGTGGGGAGATGGGGATTCGACCCTAGCACCTGCTGCTGCGTGCAACGGTGCAGTAACCAGCAGGGTACCTGATCGGTTGTCGATAGAGAGTAACAGGTGGGGGGTTAATACTTTCACTTGGGCGCGTTTTAGCTGAACTGCGAACAGAACAGAACTGCACGTACTCGCCATGGGGCGGACAGAGATCAGTGGCCAGCGAGCGCCGTGGTTGATGGCCGCGGTGGCCGTGGGGAAGAGGGCCGGGGTGCTGTGGGGGTAGAGGAGAGGGGAGCGAGGCGGAGATGGAGGGGATGGGGTCGAGGGGCGGCCTCACCGTGAGCGGTTGGAGGCGCAGGTCGCAGGGCGAGGCAGGAGGTGGCCGGCGATTGACTTGGACGGCGGCGGCGACTCGGATCTCCTCGAGGGCGGCCGAGAGGTCGAGGAGGGAGAGGGCGGTGCGGGGATTCCATTCCCGCACCCGCCCTGGCCGGAAGGAGAAGCTACCGGCGGCGATCGCCGGTGAAAGGAGGGCCTTTTCGGTGTGGTGCAGGTTTTCAGAGAGAAGCAGAGGGTGGAAGAGAGGGAGAAGCAGGGTGGCGGCGTTGTGGAGGAGGCTAGGGTTAGGGGGGAGAGCTAGGGCATCTAGCTTGAGCTAGGGGTTATAAGGGAGGGGGAGGATCCGCTCAGCCGTTCCTCCTCTGAACCAGGCGACGTGGATGAAGGGGATGGGCGCCGTACGAGGAAGAAGAAGACAGGGGAAGGGTATGGGCCTGAGGGAAACGTTTTTGGGCTGGGCCTAGTGCTCTCTCTCTCTCCCTCTGTTTTATTATTTATTGTTATTATTTATTTTTTTTGCTGCAAACCAATTGGAAGGAGAAAGGTGCTGTGTGGGTTAGCAAAAATGTTATAAAAATTTAGTTAAGCTAGTTGGGTTAGAAGAAAACATTAGCCAAGTTTTGTTTTCAGAAAACTTCAAAATTGCTTGAGGTTTGTTTGAAAATCAAATTTGGATGTATTTTAATTAAGTGCCACTTTAATAAAAACAACTTTGAATAGGGGAACCCCTATGATTAATTTGATTGAAAGATTAGTTGATTGGCTTGGTAAAGTTATAACTTCAAAAGTGGTTCTGTTTGAATGCTTTGATTTGAAATTGGATTGAAATAGAATTAATTGATTGAAATAAAAGCACCATTCTATTAGTTGATCAACATGGGATAAAATGGAACAATTTGGTTGTTTTCATTTGAAATAACATTTTGGAAATTGTAACATCACAAGGATGAAACAAAGGGTTTGAATTTTGGTTTAGAATTCAAATAGAAAACAAATGAAAACAGAGGAAAACAAATGGAAAACAAACAAAACAATTGCAATCAACATGATGCCATGATGCAAAACATAAAATAACAGATAGCAAACATTCTAAAGGCTATTTTTCAGACTTGGGATGTTACAGCCGACTTGAAGGCGTTGACCAAACCTTTACACAAGGTTGAGGCGACTCCACAAGATGGTTGAAGGATCTCAACAACACGAAGCTTCTTGCAACAAGGTGGAAGATCCAAGCACAAAAGATTCTACTAGGGTTTCTAGGCCCAAATAGATTGCTAGATCTACTAGGATCTGGTGAATTGATTTGCAATTCCTTTGGTGGAATCACGGATCTAGCTCTCCAAGCACTCCACGAAATATGGTGTCTATTGGATGAACAAAGTGGGATATCTAGGAGGTTCAAGCTCGCATTAATGGAGGAGAGAAGTGAGTGTGAAGATTAGTATTGAATGAAGAAGACCCCCCCTTGAATAGCTCCTTCGAAATCTGGCCGTTGGGGGGTTTCCCCGCACGGCCAAAACTTCCAGCATTCTACCGGAACTTCTGCGCCTGCGGGGAATCTTCCCATTCTTCTCTCGCTTCCAATATTCCCGAACAGGTTCCGCACGGACGGAACTTCCGACGATCCAGCGGAACTTCCGCGAGGCCGGAACTACCGACAAATGTTCTGAGCCAACTTCCGCTGCAGGATGCGCAGATCCAGTACCTGGAGGGAAAACCCGTAAGTTGGGACGGAACCTTGGGCGGAACTTCTGCGCGCCGAAACTTTCGCTGATGCGCCGGAACTTCCGGCTAAGGTTCTGAGCCAAATTCCGCTATAGAATGCACGGATCCAGTACGTGGATAGTAAACCCGGAAGTAGGATTGGAATTTCTGCCGGAACTTCCGATCAATCACCCGGAAAATACGCCACGTGGAACTTTGCCAGGAAAAATCCGTGAAACATCATGAGATAAAAACACGAATCGAGTGTCATCAATCATTAAAACTGATAGGAAGGCAGATGCACTTTCACCAGGGCCGACAATGGCGACGCCTTCGGGCGCCGCGTCCTTCTTGAAGGCGTCGTCGGGGCGGTCTTCTCGCTTCTCCGCGTCGGGTTCTCAGGGGGAAACCATTGATCCCTTGCGGGATTGGCCAAGGGCGGCGCTCCTTCATCGATTGCCTCTTGGGGCCTCGCCTTGGATGCTCCACCGGCCAGAGGAAGTTGGGGTGTGCTGGTGGTGGGCGGCGGCGATTCTTCATCTTCGGCTAGGTGGTGCGCGGCCCTGGGGCCGACGTGGACGTCGGAGCGACGGCTCCGGATCTTCGACTTGCGTTGAGTTTGCCTCCGCCGTGTTTTAGTGTCGGCTATAGTTGCTAGGGCAACATGTCCGTTGGCTCGTTTCGGGGCGCGGTCTTAGGGCCGGCGTGGATGCTGGAGCGGCGGCTCCGGATCTCTCCTTGCGTCAAAGTTGCCTCCGCCGTGTTTAGTGTCGGTTTTGGTTGCCAGGGCGACATGGTCGTTGGCTAGTTCGGGGCGTGGCCTTGGGGCCAGCGTGGATGCCGGGACGGCGGCTCCGGATCTCTCCTTGCGTCAAAGTTGCCTCCGCCGTGTTTAGTGTCGGTTTTGGTTGGCAGGGCGACATGGTCATTGGCTAGTTTGGGGCGTGGCCTTGGGGCCAGCGTGGATGCCGGGGCGGCGTCTCCGGGTTTCTCCTTCCATGAGCTTGCCTCCGATGTGTTAGTGTCGACTATGGTTGCTAGGGCAACATGGTCTTCGACTCGAGTTGTAATTTTTCTTTTTTAGGTCTCGTCCTTCGTGTTTGCTTCTTCTATATCATTATAAAAGACAAAGCTTTTACCTTATTTTTTAAAAAAGATAACGATTATCACTTATGTTTTGTGCTATAGACCAGGAAATAAATGAGTCAGCGTAGTGTTTATAAAATTTATATTTTAAAAATCTAACCTTTACGTGAAGAATATCAGCGGGGCAGCAAAGCGCACCTAGAGCTTTAGTTGTTAGAGTATGACAATACAAATTGTTATGGCAGTACAAGATAGAGTTAGGATCTATTCTCATCTGTTGTATGACTTGGCGTGTACTCCAAGAAGACCCTTGTACGTCTATATATACTCGTCCATGAGACTTAATAATACATCCAACATATTATATCAAATCGCATCCTTCTACACTAATCACTACTACCTCCATTCCATAATATAAGGCACATTTCATTTGCTTTGACCGACCCTTTAACCAACAATTAATCTGTCAATACGTAATATATTCATTCGACATATAAGTGATATCACTATATTCCTGCTCAAAAGTATTTTCTTACGATTGTGAATTCTATCACAAAAGTTTCGTATTAAATGAGTAAATCTTGGTCAAATTCTCGGTCAAAGAAAACAATATACGCCTTATATTTTGGAATGGAGGTAGTATCAAATAAGAAAGACTCATTTCGTTGGGGGTCTAACACTTGATGGAGTGTTCTCGGTCAGATCTCTTTATGTGAATATGCTCCATGGACGAACACGATATTTTTGTAAATATCTGTGGAAGCTAAAAGTTCCGCTTAAAATTAGAATCTTTCCTTAATCGAAAGGTATAATCCTAAAGACAACTTGACTAAAAGACAATGAGTTGGGTGTGAGAAATGTGTGTTTTGTGATGAGAATAAGTGTGTGGAACATCTTTTTATCTAAATACATTTGCTAGAGATTTTGGAGACTTATATATTTTACTTTTAATATATCCACTACTAGCATAGTGAACATGTTTGGTATCTGGCTAAATGGGATTGGCAAGAAGACAAAGACGAGTATTCGTGTAGGTGTGTCTTCTTTTATTTGGGCAATATAAAATAGGTCGAAATGATGTGGTTTTTAGTAAGAAAGAGGCCGTTCATTTTTTGCAGATGGTCAACAAGGCGTCGTATTGTATCCACATGTGGTCCTTCTTGATGCCGACGGAGCAGCGAGGACTTATGGATTTAGTTTGTGCTCGACTGATGGTGGTTATTCGGGCAATTTACAGCCGGGGTGGGTGGCTTAGTGCTAGGAGGATAGACATGGTTAAAATTTGTGGCCACCTTGTGTAATCGGTGAGTTGTACAATCTTTAGATACGGAGTACTTTATTTTTAATAACGATCCGGCTGTGTGTATCGTACTGATGTAGAGGCCGCAGCCTAAGACTTGCATTTCGAAAATAAAAACAATTTTTTTTTAGAGAGAAGAGTCATGTCCGCAAGTCGACGGCCACTTTCTCGCGCAGGCCATGGGCCGTGGCCCCTGAAACAGAGGGAGCCCGGGCCGGGCTCTGTAATTCGTATCGACAATTCGCACATCCGCCCATCTCAAAAAGAAAAGGTTGTAAGTAGAACACAACTACACGATTCTCAAAAAACAAAAACAAAAAACACAATCGGAAGCGCATGGGTGGGTCCACGGAGGGGTGGCGTGAGGCGGGCAGCGGTCACGATCTGGTGCACGCGCACACGCAACCGCACCCCAGCAGGCCAGCATGACGCTTCCACACACAGACACACACACTGTCACCATCTTTCTTGTGTGCAGCAGCAGGCCGCAGGCTGAGCGGCGTGGCTCGAAACTTCGGTTTCCTCGCCGG
Source organism: Alopecurus myosuroides (assembly GCA_028641055.1). NCBI lineage: Eukaryota > Viridiplantae > Streptophyta > Magnoliopsida > Poales > Poaceae > Alopecurus > Alopecurus myosuroides. The sequence goes on along the minus strand of CM054063.1, from coordinate 306,191,515 downwards.
CGATGCGGAGCCCTAGCTAGCTAGCCGCACCGCAGCATCCTTTCCGCCGACGCAAGATCCCCATCCCCGGGCACGGGCAGCTACACTTGTCGTGTAGGCCATGAGGGCGGCTGCTATATCGTTCATTCAATGAACTGAGCAGTGGAGTAAACGCAGTTGGTGGTACTTCATTAACTCACGAGATTTCCTCCCCGGGATCGATCTAAATCCAAGGGGGCGCAGGGCAGAAGGGGTAGTACGACGACGGAACGCAGCTCGCCCTCTGTCCGGCCCGAGCAGCAAATTCAGCAGCGCCCGTCAGGTCATGAGGTGGTGCACTCACTGCACCGCACTGCACTGCTAGCAACGCGTCCGTGCTCGCTCGCCCACCATATCCCATCTCTCGCCGCCATCCCGGCCATTGTTCTTCGGTTACCAGTTCGGGAGGGCGAGACAGAGTGACATTTTTATTTAGGATCCAGGAAAGCCGGACCCTAGCTCGTCGCAATGTTTATCCGGCACGGCCGGCCCGGGTGTTGTCCGAATCCACCGCCGCTCGGGGTCTCGCGTCTCCTAGATAACAACAAAACAAAACGCTCGTCACCCTTGTAACTTGGGCTCCCCCGGATTAGATTACCCAGCCCTACCACCCTAGTACCACCCATGCTGCCCTAGTCCACTTGTTTAAGCAACCCGGCTATGCATGCACCTATCACCACACAAGAACCAAAAAAAAAGCTTAAAACTACAGCGTTCCGTGTGAGCGGCATGCAGTCCCACAGGGCAGATCATACCACCAAAAATTACCGGAGAATTGGCTGCTCGGAGCGCCGATCGCAATAACGACGATATGATGGTGACGATGCGGGCGAGCCCAGCACCGGATGCCGTTACCGATTGGCGGATCGCTATCGCTGCTTCGCCGCCGTCACGCGTCGAAAAGGTGGCAGCGGCGACCAGGAATTTCGGATCGGTTTTACCGGCTTGATTTGATCTTTGTTGCAGAGATCAAGATTTGCCTCTTTTGCTCCCTCTGTTTGCGGACGAGGAGGGGATCTTGCACGGTGGTGGTGGTGACATGTTCTGTTCAGCGTCAGTCAACGTCGGTCGACCGGCTTGATGCCCTGCTCGGAGCTGCATGCAGATTAGTATCATGGCCTGGACCGCGCCGTCATCATTGCGAGCGCGAATCAGCAGAGGCGTCAGGCCAGGCCAGGCCGCAGCGCCTGGCCCAAATCTCCTTTCTACGTACTCCTCTCATTCGTACCAAGGTTTTATCGTGTGGCGTCACGAGCATCGGATGGATGGATAACCCGACTCGCTTTTAAGGTTTTTTCTTTTTTTTGGAAAACCACGCTCGGTCATCCATTCTCCAACTCGAAACCCGGTGCCTTCCTTCGTAGAAAACACAACTCCGGGCTACAAGTTGATCCCGTAGAGATCCTGCTGCCGGAGTGGAGTGTAGAGCGGCAATTGGCACTGTGCATAGAAAGGAGAACGTGGCGCACGACTAAATTTGGCAATTCGGGCCCATTCCCTGTCCCCGGCGGGTAATTCACCCATTAGGACATCTCCAGCGGGGCTGCTCATTTGCGGACCAAATTGGTCCGCAAATTGTCTTTTTAAGCAGCCGTCCGGGAGCCGCGGACACGCGTTTTTGGACGTGCACCCAGCGGGGACTGCTCATTTGAGCGGACACATTTGGCTTCAAGGCGCTCCAGGGCCTCTACCTCCGCCGCGCCGGCCGCAACCGCGCCGACATGCTCGCCCGCGCCGACGGCGACACGGTCCAGGCCGACCGGCGTTCGAGCGCGGCAACCTCGCGCTCGCGTACAACTGCAGGTACGGCGTCGAGGTGCGCGTCATCCGCTGCAACGACTGCGACGCCAGCCCCAGCGGCAAGCTCTACGCCGCCAGGGAGCTCGCCACCATGCTCGCCTCCAACATCCCCAGCCTCGCGCGTCCTCGGGCCGCCCGCCGCCCAGCGCCCGCTCGCCCGCCCCCGCTCGTCCGCCGCCTGCGCCTGCGCCGCGCCCGCCGCCCGCTCGCGCGCGCTCGCCCGCCGCCCACCGCCCGCAGCGCGCTCGCCCGCCGCCCGCTCCGCGCGAGCTCGCCGCCCACCGCCGCATGCGCGAGCTCGCCTCCCACCGCCCGCAGCGTGCTCGCCCGCCGCCCGCTCCGCGCGAGCTCGACGCCCACCGCCGCATGCGCGAGCTCGCCGCGCACCGCCCGCAGCGTGCTCGCCCGCCGCCCGCTCTTCGTCTGGTCCGGGCTCATCTGCATGATCGTGTCGCTGCTCTGGGTCTACATCAGCCCGCCCGCCGGCGCCAGGGACGGCATCGGAGGCTTCAGCTTCCCATAGTAGGTAGTAGTACTAGTGCGATGCCGCCATGGCCGGCTTGCTCGGGGCAGGTGCAGTGTGGAGGGAGATGCCGGAGATGGCATCGAGATGCTCTAGAAAAATAATTGGGGAGAGAGAGAACGCCAGGGGAGAGGAAAGTGGTGGGACCAACCACTATTGCGCGGACCAAGCAGACACATTTCGTGTCCGGCGGATGCTCAAATCCGACCCAAATTTGGGTCAGATTTGAGCACCCACGGACAAAAAGGGGACCAAGATTTGAGATAAGCAGCCCCGCTGGGGCCTCATTTTGTCTGGGGCTGCTCAAATCCGGCCAGTCCGGGCCAAATGAGCAGCCCCGCTGGAGATGTCCTTAGGACTCATTTGGTAGGAGGGGGAAAACCCGGGATTCCGGCCTTTTCCCCAGGTGAAATCCCCGGTCGAATCTAATCTGGGTAGCCTCACTAATCCATTTGGCATTTCACGAGGCCAGGGAGATTCCGCCCTTACGCGACATTTTCCCGGGTTAGGGCTCCACTAGTCGAGACGTCGGGGACGAATTCCCGAGCTCGCTCGCGCGGTGGTGGCGCTCGTTGGAAAAGCTAGGCGGCGGAATCGCCGAGATGCCTTTGTTACACGCAATAGCAAAACAACGATGAAATTAAGCAAGATCGAACCAACGGGGACACGAGATTTTAACGTGGAAAACCCTTCCAACAAGGAAGAGAAAAAACCACGGGCGCCAGCCAGCAATACTTCACTATTTCGGGGTGAGGTTACAATCGCGCCGGGATTTACAATATGTGGCTTATCCCGTGCGGCGGCTTACAAGAGGTATATAAAGGCGGTCTTGACCTAACTAGGTCCGGCGACGGGCCTCCGCGTAGCGGAGGCCGAACTTTCCTTTATCTTCATATGAATTTGGATCACCATAAAATAACACTCCACCTTGAGACAAATTCCCTCTTGTAGCATAAATGAGAACCTTCACCTGAAACACACAAAGAAAACACCTTCGGCGCCAAATAGCCTCTTGGGCTAAGCAGTGATACCAACTAAGCTTGAGCAAAGCTCAAACTTAGCAATAGGAACTGGCTTTGTCATCATATCAGCAGGATTATCATGAGTACTAATCTTGCATACCTTCAACTTACCTTGTGCAACAACATCACGCACATAATGGTACTTGACATCAATGTGCTTTGTTCTCTCATGGAACATCTAATCCTTAGTAAGGTAAATAGCACTCTGACTGTCACAAAATAGGTTAATGCAAGTATCATCTCCACAAAGCTCAGCAAGCAGACCTTTCAACCACACTGACTCTCTGCATGCTTCAGCAATAGCCATATACTCAGCCTCAGTAGTAGACTGTGCAACAACACCCTGCAAGGTAGCCTTCCAGCTAACGGCACATCCAATAATTGTAAACACATAACCTGTGAGGGATCTCCTCTTATCCAAATCTGCAGCATAATCTGAATCCACATAGCCTGCGAGTCCCTCACCAGTCTTGCCGAACTTCAAGCAATCTTTGGATGTGCCGCGAAGGTACCTGAAAATCCACTGAACAGCTTTCCAATGTTCTTTACCAGGATTAGCCATGTATCGACTGACCAAACTCATAGCATAAGACAAATCAGGTCGGGAACACACCATGGCATACATTAAGGAACCAACAGCACTAGCATAGGGAACTCGTGACATATACTCAATATCTTTGTCAGTAGTAGGACATTGCAATGCTGACAACTTGAAGTGCGAAGCAATTGGAGTACTAACAGACTTTGCATCATGCATATTAAAACGATGAAGAACTTTCTTAATGTAATTCTCCTGACTAAGAAATAGCAATCTAGATTTTCTGTCTCTTGAAATTTCCATACCTAGAATTTTCTTAGCAGGACCAAGATCCTTCATCTCAAACTCACTACTCAATTGTTTTTTTCAATGTAGTGATTTCTTTCATGCTCTTGGCAGCAATTAACATATCATCAACATATAGCAGCAAGTATATAGGTGATTCATCAACAAATTTAATGTACACACAACTACCATATTCAGACCTCTTAAAGCCATGTGACATCATAAAAGAATCAAACCTTTTAAACCATTGTCGAGGAGACTGTTTCAAACCGTAAAGAGACTTCTTTAGTTTGCACATGAAATCCTCTTTACCAGGCACTATGAACCCATCAGGTTGGTCCATGTATATCTCCTCCTCAAGTTCTCCATGCAGAAACGCAGTCTTCACATCTAACTGCTCAAGCTCAAGATCATGCATAGCAACAATACTAAAGAAAGTACGGATAGAACTATGCTTAACAACAGGTGTGAACACATCATTATAATCCACTCCTGGAATCTGGCTGAAACCTTTTGCTACTAACCTTGCCTTAAACCTTGGAGGCTCACTTGGAGATAAACCCTCCTTTTTCTTGAAGATCCACTTACAGCGTACGGTCTTCTTTTGTTTAGGCAAACGCACGACATCCCACGTGCCATTTTTCTCAAGTGATTGCATCTCCTCGTGCATTGCACCAATCCACTTGTCACGATCAACCGAAGCAATAGCTTCATTATATGTAGCAGGTTCAGCATCATTCTCCACCTGTTCTGCACAACTTAGAGCAAAATAAACAACATCACATTCCTCAATTAAACGAGTACGAGGTCCTTTATTCCTCTTCTCTATGTGCTCTGCAATAGACAAATTTTCTTGCTGCACAATAGGAGGTGAGGGTGGCACAATATCCTCCCCATCAATTTCAGTTTCCTCCTCATCCAGGTGTTCTAGCTCCACCTGCACACGAACTCGTGGTTCGTCCTCATCAGAAGAATCTGGCACAACATCAGTCGACAAACTGTCCTCATACATAACAGATTCATTAAACACAACACTTCTACTAAAGAAAGTCTTTTTCGTTTCCGGGTTCCGCAACTTATATCCTTCTACTCCAGAAGCATAACCAAGAAATAAGCACTTAACAGCTCTAGGCTCTAACTTTCCATTATCAACATGAGCATAGGTAGTGCAACCAAAAACTTTCAGTTGTGAATAATCAGCTGACTCACCAGACCATACCTCAATAGGAGTTTTCTTGTCAAGAGGGATGGATGGTGACCTGTTAATCAAGTAGCAGGCAGTGTTGGCAGCCTCAGCCCAAAAACGCCTATTCATGCGGGCATTAGACAACATGCAGCGAGCTTTTGAGATGATCGTCCTGTTCATCCGCTCAGCTACACCATTCTGCTGAGGTGTGTATGGGATGGTGTGATGGCTGACAATGCCTTCCTGCACACAATAATCATCGAAATCATGCGAACAAAATTCGCCACCATTGTCAGTACGAAGCAACTTCACCTTTCTTTCAGTTTGCTTTTCAATCATAACTTTCCACTCTTTAAAAGCAGCAAAAGTATCATCCTTAGTTTTCGGGAAATAAGGCCAAACACTTCTAGAGTAATCATCAATGATAGTAAGCATATAACGAGCACCACCATAAGAGGGCTTACGAGAAGGCCCCCACAAATCAGCATGTACATAATCCAATGTACCTTTAGTGGTATGAACGGAAGCATTGAACTTAACTCTCTTATGCTTACCAAACACGCAGTGTTCACAAAACGGCAACTTACTCATATTGCGGTTCTTCAGAAGTTCTCTCTTCACCAATTCTGCCATACCATGTTCACTCATGTGTCCAAGTCGCTTATGCCAGAGGTTAGTTGTACTTGGATCATCATTAGTAATAACAGCAGCAGTACCAGGCAATGTGCTACCTCTAAAAATATATAACTTGGCAGAATTCATATCACCAATCATAACAATGAGAGAACCTTTTGATACCTTCAGGCGTTTACCCCCTCCGGCGTACTTGTACCCGTCACAGTCAAGGGTACTCAGCGAGATCAAATTTCTCGCCATGGATGTTATGTGTTTCACTCCCGTCAATGTACGTGTCATCCCACCATGGGTCTTGATCTGAACAGATCCAACGCCAACAATGTGACATTTGTTGTCGTTCCCCACACGCACAAAATCTCCAGTCTGCACAGCCTCATAAGAACTGAACCAATCTTTGTTACAGCAAATATGAAACGAACAAGCAGTATCAAGAATCCACTCATCATCACGGGTAACACATGCAGCAAAAACAGCTAGGAATTCACCATCCGAACTATTATCACCAGCAACAACAACAGCCTTACCAGTACCATTACCATTACCGTCAGATTTATTTTTCGGTTGGTATGTGCCGTTCCTTTTCTCCTTGTTCTGCACCTTCCAGCAATCCTCAATGGTGTGATTGGGTTTCTTACAATACCTGCAGAACTTGTCACGTCCTTTGGACTTGGAACGATCCCTGCTCTTATCTCCGTTGTTGTTGTTATAGTTGTTATCTCGCTGCTCAGGTCTGCCTCGAACCTGCAATGCATCGCCTTTGGAGGACGATGGGTTAGACTGCACCATAACTTTCATCTTTTCCCTGGTCTGCAAGGCCTCACAAACTTCCGCGAGGGTTAGTTCATCGCGGCTTAACAGTATGGTATCACGCACGTTTGTAAAAGAGCTAGGCAGCGAACATAACAGCAGAAGAGCTAAGTCTTCATCATCATATTTTACCTCCATCGACACTAGGTCGGACACGATCTCCTTGAAGATCGACAAGTGGCTCATGACAGAACCACCATCATGCATCTTGAGCGAGAACAACTTCATCTTAACATGCATCTTGCTGGTTAGATCCTTTGACATGCAGATCGATTCCAGCTTGAGCCACAACGCTGCTGCGGATTTCTCCTGCAGCACTTCTTGCAAGATATCATTAGATAGATGAAGTTGAATCAACGACAAAGCCTTACGATCTTTGCGTTTCTCATCGGCAGTCCAATCCTTGGCTTCCTTATTCCCGAACTCATCTAGCGCCTCATCAAGATCCGATGCTTGCGATAGAATCGCACGCATCTTTACCTGCCACAGAGAAAACCTCGTCTTGTAGTCCAGCAATGGTAGATCAAACTTCATCGATGCCATCACGAATCCCTAATCTGAAACAGGGCTCTGATACCACTTGTTACACGCAATAGCAAAACAACGATGAAATTAAGCAAGATCGAACCAACGGGGACACGAGATTTTAACGTGGAAAACCCTTCCAACAAGGAAGAGAAAAAACCACGGGCGCCAGCCAGCAATACTTCACTATTTCGGGGTGAGGTTACAATCGCGCCGGGATTTACAATATGTGGCTTATCCCGTGCGGCGGCTTACAAGAGGTATATAAAGGCGGTCCTGACCTAACTAGGTACGGCGACGGGCCTCCGCGTAGCGGAGGCCGAACTTTCCTTTATCTTCATATGAATTTGGATCACCATAAAATAACAACCTTCCTCCGTGACGAAGAGCGAGGCGGCGACTGCTCCAGCGGAGGTGTGGGTGTGTCTTCCTCTGTCTGTGCTCTAGCGAAAGTGCAACGACAACTGCTCCAGAGAAGGCGGCGATTCTTGCCTTTCTTCGATCTCGCCGTGCCGGGGCGCGGTTCATGGGTGCTCGTGGATTCGATCTTGTCTTTCTTCGATCTCGCAGCTGTTGATCTCTTCCTGTGGAGGAACAAGAAGATCTTTGGCCACTCACAGCTCGCCTGGAATCACTCCTTCGCCGGCTAGATTCGTATCGTCCGGCGGCCCTCCCGCCACCGGGATCTCGAGCTCCGGCAACCGGTGCTTGCAAGTTCGCTGCTGCACTCCCCTCTTTTTGCTCCAGCATTCGCTTTTTGCTGCCAAATTGTAAAACTTCCCATAACATCGGAGTTTGGTTTGGATTTCCCCTCCTTGCAGCCAAATGAACACACGCCAGGGGAAGATCTCCCCCACGCAAACCTGGGAATCCCATGTGTGCGTCATAATCCCCCGGTGGGTATGCTACCCTAGGTTTTGCGAACGTTGCTACCAAATGAGCCCTTTGGGGACGGTGATGGTGAACAATTGGTCCCCGTGGGGATGTTATTGGAGGCAACTCGTCTCCATCGGGGAATCAGTGACTGGCAGGTTGAGCACTCCCCGTGAGGATGATAGCTGCTACCCGGGACTAGCACATATGACATGTGGGTCCAAGGTGCTAGGCAAGGAATGTATATAAGTCTAAACCCTAAAATCATCGTCCTAGTCGCGCACTCCCTCTTCCCTCCCGCACTCTCGGTTCTTAGCCGCCGCCGCACTTCCCTAGTCCCCAGCTTCCCACTCCCCAATCCCTAATTCCTCCAAGAGACCACCATTCCACCTCCACCATCGCACCCCGCACGGCTGCACCTGCACCGCCGCACACCGTCGCCTTCCCTGCCCCAATGCATCCTCACAGCAAGGCTGTCGCATCCTCTTCGTCTTAGGCCAGGCAACCACGAGACCACCAGTCCATCTCGCTGTCTCTACTTAGTCTCAGGCAAGGCCGCCGCATCCTCTTCGTTGGTGAATCACCTCTGCAACGGATGCATCCCCACAGCGATAACGCCGACCTCCAGCGAGTGCCCCCTTCCCAAGTCGTCTGTTTCATATGCCGACACGGGGGCCATCGATCTCACCGTGTTGTGAGGTGGTGCCACCGAGCTCTAGCTCGACCTGGACATCACTATTGACCCAGGACCAATAGCCAATGACCTCGTCGGCCCGAGGAATCTACGCACCGCAGCCTCAACTAGTTGGTGATGTTTAACCACTGGTTATTTTATACCCCCGATGGGGACGGGGATGGTATAACAACCCTCCCCGTGACGGTTAATGGGGATGGGGACGGAAAGATTTTTGTTATACAGGGGACAATTACGGTTGAGCAATAACCAGCGTTAGTGTCCCCGTTGCCATTTTTTGAACAGGGAGCGCCCCGAAGGGGCTAGAAGCCTCGTGTTAATCACTGAGTGGGTGTACAAGGTAACTTACAAGAGACCTCATAACATCTTAAATCGCACATAGGTCCCTAGAAAATAGAAAGGACCAAACTAAAAAGAAATAGAATTACAATCAAGTCCTTCTCTTTCCCCACCGCCGAGCCAAAGGGGAGAATCATGCTTGTCGTCACCTGCCACCGTGCTACGCCTTGATGGTGCCTTGACGGGGATACTTCTTGATGATGATGAATTTTAAGTCCCCAGCAATGGCGCCAGAAATTCTTTGCTACGCCTTGATGGTGCCTTGACGGGGAGACTTCTTGATGATTATGAATTTTAAGTCCCCGACAACGGTGCTAGAAATTCTTGTTGCTATGGATGGCGTGTTGGGAACCCCAAGAGGAGCGTGTGATGAGTACAGCGGTAAGAATTTACCTCAGTTAAGAACCAAGGTTATCAATCCAATAGGAGAAAGAGGATCTTCGGAAGGTTGATGCCACTGACGGTGATGATGGCGCCTCACCGGTGCCAGCAACAGCTCGGAACCTGCACACAACACAACCAAAATACTTTGTCCCAACGGTACAGTGAGGGTGTCAATCTCACCGGTCTTGCTGAAAACAAAGATTATACGTATAGTGTGGAAAATGGTGTATGCTTACAGTAAGTAAAGAAAACAGGGAATTGTAGTGGTTTGTTTAACAGTGTAGGAAAATGGACCGGGGTTCATAGGTTCACTAGTGGTGTTATCCATAAAAGATAGCATGATGGGTGAACAAATTACAGGCTGGGCAATTGACAAATAGAGGTTGCACCGTAGTGCACATTCATGACATGATGACTACTATGATATTTAGTGCGGGCATTACAACAATATACATAGACCGTAATCCAACTGCATCTATGACTAATAATCCACCCTCAGGTTATCATCCGAACCCCCTTAGGTATTGAGTTGCAAGCAACAGATAATCGCATTAAGAAATATGTGTAATGTAAGCAATGATTGTGCACGCGGGCACTCACACCGCAATTTTCTCCCTAGTGACAACAGCACATCCTCCCCGTCACATTTATGTCACTCGAGCACAGGCGAAAAGGAGGCATTAACCCAACTATCGAGCATAAATACTCCCTCTTGGAGTCACTTGCAACTACTTGGCCAGAGCAACCACTAGCAACAGAAAGCATGCAAGACTACAAATAACATATGCAATAAAGACTATAATCAACTTGGCATAAGTTCAATATTCAGCGGATCCCAGCAAACACAACACATAGAATTACATAAGAACAATCTCGATCATGTTAGGCAGCTCACGAGATCTAAACATTGAGGCCATAGGAGGATAAGACAAACATCTAGCTACTGCTATGGACCCGTAGTCCAAGGATGAACTACTCACGCATCACTCAGGAGGCATGCATAGTGATGAAGAGGCCTCCAGTGATGATCTCCTCTCTGACTGGGTGCCGGAGACAGCTTCAGAACCCCCTGATCTAGGGTCGACGACGATGGCGGCTGCAGAACTTTTCAGGGATTTTTTATCAGCTACCTAGGGATTTCCTTCGGAGGGGAATAAATAGGCGAAAGGGAGACGTCGGTGGGCCACCAGGGTGGCCTCACCACCCTGAGGCGCGGCCAAGAGGGTCCGCGCCTAGCTATGGTGAGGGCCACCTGGTGCCCGTCTTCGACTCCTCTTCGGACTTCTGGATGCTTCCGGGGAAAATAGGAACTTCGGGGTTCGTGGGGTCCAATTCGAGAATATTTCTAGAACAACTTTTCTGAAATAAAAAACAGTAGAAAACAGGGAACTGACACTTGGCATCTTGTTAATAGGTCAGTCTCGGAAAACGTGTAAAAATTCTATAAAGAAGGGAGAAAACATGTATCAATTGGCATAATATCAACATGGAACATCAGAAATTATAGATACGTTGAAGACGTATCAAGCATCACCAAGCTTAGTTCCTACTCATCCTCGAGTAGGTAAACGATAGAACAAAATAATTTCTGAGGTGACATGCTACCACACAATCTTGATCATAATATGTAAAGCAGAGCATGTAAACTAGGATCAAATGAACTAAAGTTGTGATCTATATTTGATATCAACAAGTAATGCATAAACAAAGAAGAAAAAAGTAAAACTTTTAATGAATCAATACTAAAAGACTACCATCCGTGCAAATTTTATTAGAGATGATTTAAGCTTTCAAGAACAACAATATCATGCACATCAAACGATCTTCACAAACCCTGTCAGGATCAAGTCAAGTTTTCCACACGATGCAATGCTTGAATCTTAAACTATTTGCGCACTAAAAACAAGTAAGTGTTCTGCGTTGGTCCCTGGAACCGGGATGTTATGGCAAAGAGAACATTATGAGGGGTTTGGAAGGTGAAAGTCATTTTCGATATCTCTATGTTTTGTGTGTTTGTTAACAACATAAATTTGGTTTAACCGTGTGTGCTATTTGTTGAAAAGGTTATAGCCAACATGAGCACATAAACGGTGTCAAAGAAATGGTGAAGAAGATAAAAGTTTGGCGGACGTTTTTCAGGCTCGAAGAAGAAGTTTTCAGTGCAATCCGGAATTATTCCGGACCCATCCGGAATTATTCCGGACCATTCCGGAACGATTCCGACATGACCGCGAAAACCTCTATTGCCATTCGGAATCATTATGGACCAATCCGGAGCGATTCCGACTTGAACGTGAATTCTTCTGTTACAATCCGGATTGCTCCGGGTTATTCCGGGTGCCCGGAATTATTCCGGAAGTTTCGGAATTATTCTGGATTGAACTCCGACTGCGCAGAAAATGGCTAGTTTCTTGGTGGAGATATAAATAGATGCTCCCCTTCTTCCCCAAGGGGTAGCTCGATCTCCCATCTCCACCACCCAAACTTGTTGAAACTTGGAGGATTGAAGGAGAAGCCCCGGATCTACATCTTCACCAACCGGATTTCATTTCCCCTCTCATTTGCTTGAGGGATCTTTGCCTAGGGTTTCCTTTTGTGGAGAACCTAGGCTTCTTGCTACTCTTGGTGATTTAAGATTGTTGGGCGCCCCCAATTTGGTTGTGGGTGTGTGCCCCAAGCTTGTTTGTAAAGGATTCATTCCCGCCTCAAACGGGATCAATAGTGGAAGGTGGACTAGGCCTTTGTGGCGGGGTTCATCGGAGAATAGGGCGAGGCATTTGTGGCGTTGAGTAGGCCATCGTGGAGAGCTCACACCCCTCCAATGAGACGTACTCCCTTAACAAGGAGGAAGTCGGGAATACATCGTGTCTCCGTGTGCTTCATATCGGTTAACTCGTTCCCTTCCTCCTTTACTTGTGCTTGTATTGTTATTGAGCTTGTTCTTGTCATATAGGTAAATTCACCATAGTTGCATCATCTAGAGAATTTACCTTTGTGTCAAGCCTAATTGTGAAAGAAAAATTAAAGTTGGTCGTAGCACCTATTCACCTCCCCTCTAGGTGCCCATACTATACTCTCAATTGGTATAAGAGCCTCGGCTCTTCTGTTGGGCTTAACCGCCTAAGAGTTTAAGTATGGTCGATGAGACGGAGACCGCTGGTTCCGAGGCGCCGGTCTCTATGAATGATCTCAGTGAGTTGAAAAATTCATTGACCTCGTCCATGGAGACCAAAATCGATGAGTTGCATCAAGTCTTGATGCAACTCTTGAAAGCCAAAGGACCGGAGGTCACCGGTTCATCTCCTCCGGATGAAAATCCGGAGGGCGCCAAGAAATGGGATGATGGTGATCCATCTAAAAATGCTTCCGCCGAAAACTCCACCGAGAAGGGTACGGAAGGAGAGGAAGAATATCACTCCGTCAAAGGACGTTATTCTCCTGATCCTCCCGTCCCACATCCTCATATAATTCCTAGGGGAGATCCACCTAAAATTGATGCATTTTCTTTTCGTGAATGGCAATATTACATGGAGACTCACTTGAACTCTTCTTGTATAGAGCTTTGGGGGTCACTAGTGATGATGATGACCCACAAGTATAGAGGATCGCAACAGTCTTCGAGGGAAGTAAAACCCAAATTTATTGATACGACACAAGGGGAGCCAAAGAATATTTGTGAGTCTTAAAAAGTGAGTTTTCAATTCACCTGCACCTGAAAGTACTTTTGTTCGCAGTGTTTTATCAGTAGTAACAGTTTTATAGCAGCAGAAGTAGTGAAATAATAGCAGCAGTGGAATCAAAACAGCAGCAGCAGTAGTGTTTGAAGTAAACAACGGGATTAAATATTGTAGGCATAGGGATGGATGAACGGGCGTTGTATGGATAAGAAAGTTCAAATAATGATCATGTCATGGGCATTGCAGATAAATATGATAAAGCATCCAAGCACTAAGTAACCATAGGCATGTGTTCCATAAATAGTCGTATGTGCTCGCAATGAGAACTTGCACAACATCTTTTGTCCTGCCAGCCCGTTTTCAGCGGGGCCTCAAGGGAACTACTGGTAATTAAGGTGCTCCTTTTAATAAAGCACCGGAGCAAAGCATTAACACTCCGTGAACATATGTGATCCTCGCATCGCAGCCATCCCCTCCGGTTGTCCCAATTTCTGTCACTTCGGGGCCTCGGGTTCCGGACAACGATGTGTGTAAACAACTTGCAGATATGATCAAGAAACAATAATTATCATCGTGATTCAATAACATTTTCAGATATGAGATCATGGCACTCGGGCCCAAAGTGGCAAGCATTAGGCATAACAAGTTGCAACAATGTCAATAGCACTAATAAAGGACACTAGGCACTATGCCCTAACAATCACTGCATTATTACATGAACGATCTCATCCAATCCCTACCATCCCCTTCAGCCTATATCGGGGAATTACTCACACATGTATGGGGGAAACATGGATGGTCGATGGAGAGGCGTTGGTGATGACGATAGCGATGATCTCCTCCACTTCCCGTCTCGGCAGGGTGCCAGAACAAGAACTTCTGATCCCCGAATCGAGATTCGGGATAGCGGCGGCGCTCTATTGTGTTTCTGTGGAATATGACAAACCCCCTCGGGTTTAGGGTTGGAGGCTACTTGTAGTCGAAAGGGGAGTCCGAGGGGGCTCTAGGGCCCACACCCCTAGGTGGCGCGGCCTAGGGGGGACCCACGCCAGGGGGGTGTGGCCATCCTGTGGCTCCTCTCCTGGCCCCTTCTGGCTCCCGGGGTCTTCCGGGGTGAAAACATCAATGGGGTCTTTTCTGGGCAATTTCCCGAAAGTTGATTTTTCTGCATAAAAAACAAGACACCAAACTAATTCTGCTGAAAACAGCGATAGTCCGTGTTAGTTGTATTCAAAACACACAAGTTTAGAGGAAAACAATAAGAAAAGTGTTCGAAAAGGAGATATGTTTTCGACGTATCAACCCCCCAAGGTTAGCTTATTGCTTGTCCTCAAGCAATTCGGTGACAACTGAGTGCGATAAAATACTTTTACGAACACATTTATTTCATATGATGTAAATATATTCACTATGTGATCAAATACTTAATTATGCTCATGATAAGATACATGCAAGATACTGTCACTTAATAGCTATGCAAACCATGAGAAGATAATAACATATTAATAATAAACAACATGAAGCATAACTATTTGCAAGATTGAAGTATTCATAATAGGATCTGATAAAGTGGTATCTTGCTTGCCCTTAAGAGTGGGGCAAAACATAAATGCCAGGGCACGTCTGAAGTTCAAGGGAAAACTAGAAGTAAAGATATCAAAGATACAAGTATCAAAATTATAGCACAATCAACCGTATTTTGGGACAAACACATCACACTAAGAATGACCATTGTTCTCTCAAGAAAGTGCTCAAAGAATATGGCGGAGACTCAGCATAAAAGTAAAAGAAAGGTCCTTCGCAGAGAGAAGCATGGATCACTCATGTGCTAGAGTTTTATTTTTATTTTCTTAGACAGAGGTATTGAAAACATTTTGAGAGAGGTGTATGCTTATGTCAACGAATGGTAAATAGACAATACAGTACGTCACAAGTCAACTGGATTCACAAGAGCGGCTCCCATGTGAAGGACGCATCTGGGTAGAAAGTCATCCCTCTTTCTCTTTTGTTTACACAATTATGTTTTGACTAATAAATCAGAGCCAAAAAGAGTGAAGAGAATTTGTGTGTAATAATTTGGGGCTGGGCACCCCGCTGCCAGCTCTTCTATCATTTGGATAAGCGGATGAAGCCACTAGTCTAGGGCGTGAAATCCAATTAACAAGTGAGATAAAGATTCTCTATTTACGTCCTCATGAGCTAAAACAGGGGCACAAAACATGAGTAATTTTTAGCAGGTTTTAAAGGTAACACATGAGCAATTTACTTGGAGTGGCGGTTAAATACCACATATAGGTAGGTATGGTGGACACATTTGGCAAACTTTGGTTTTTGGGAGTTGGATGCACGAGTAGAGCTCAGACTCAGTACAGGTGACGGCTAGCAAATAGACAGGGAGCGACAATCAAGAGAGAAATAACTATCATAATCATGTTTGCGACAAAGTAAAATTAACTGAGGCATAAAATTGATACTAGAACTCTGAGGCAAAATAAATCACCGGGGCTTGTTGACTTTTTGTTTTCAGTCTTATCATGCGTGAGCATGTGCCAAGTCGATTCAAATGAGACAATCAGAGGAGACTACCACAATATCATACCCTTCAATGAATAGAATAATGCGGAAAAAATATTTATATGACAAGTCATTTACTATTAATAAATTGGAACAAAACATGAGAGAGCATGAACTATTAAGCAGCCATTAAGTCACATACATCTTGTACGAACAAACTAAGCATGCTCACATAGATGGATATATGTACAAAAATGAAAGCAAATAGAATCCATACCAGCCTCTCACCACAACTTGAATTGTCAGATGGCGTCATTATTTCTCTTCACTTATGGCTCGAATAATATATAATGAGAACTAAGCTCCAATAGAGTCACGGATGACTGTTGAATCTCTGCAACAAACTTTACAAAACCAAAAAAGAACAACAAATATTTTTGGATTTTTCAATTAAAGCACGAACAAAAGAGAACAAGCAAACAAAGCAAAATATTTTTTGGGTTTTTGAAATGAAAAAAGAACAAAAGAAAGCAAACAAATAAACCAAACAAAATATTTTTAGGTTTTTGAATATTAATCTGCAACTAAAAGATAAAGCAAACCAACTAAAGAAACAAATAGAGAGAAACAACAGAAATCTTTTTGGTCTTTTGTGTTTTGGAAAGCGAAAACAAAAACAATAAAAATAGAGAAGAGAAAGAAACGAAAGAAAACGAAAACAAACGAAAGAAAAGAAAAGAAAACATGGATATACAAATAACCGACCGAACATGATATATAAATGAGTGTGATATCGGTAAACCTCCCCCCAAGCTTAGGCTTTTGGCCTAAGTGGAGATAAATAACCAAGGGGACCAAGAGGCGCCGCCCCCGTAATACGTCGGGGAGGAAGACTCCTCCTGATATGTGCTCGAGGATGCGCCAGTGTACTGCGTGTTGTGGTTCTCGGGAGGTGCGTCTCGCCTCTCCTGCTACCGGTAAAACTCCATGGTCCTCAGATGCTCGTCTACTTGCTCCTTGGAGAGCAACCATGGTGACCTGTCAATCTTAAACAAAACAGGCTGCGGCAAAATAACTTTCCGCTCTTCTCAGTCCATATATAAAACTCTATATATGAAACGTTCAGTAGTAGAGTTAGAAGTGACAAACTGATGGGATTTCATAGCAACAAGGTTAAGCCTATGTGGAGCAATTCTTTAATCATTAGGATCAATGGAAACATGCAAAGTAGCTGCTACACGTGTAGCAATCATGCCACCAAAAATAGTTCCAGAAGCAGCAAGGCGGCGTGCAACAAGTGCACCAAGGTTATACTATGTGCTACGGTTCAGTGCATCATCAATGAAAGCAAGGTGATAACTAGAAACATTGCTATTGTTCTCTCTACCAAGAATACTAGTACCAATATAGTAAGTAAAGTACCTAAGAGCAGGAAGTTGAATGTTTCTTATCTTCCCACGCTGAGATGAGCGACCGTCATCGTTGGTGATCTCTCGGTAGATCCCTTGGAGGTCTGCTGGTCTATCTTGGATCCTGCTTGTCATCCCGGTGGCGTTGATACCTATAATAGCACAAAATTCCACCAAGGACAAAGACATAGGACTACTATATAACTTGAATGCAACAGTTGGACCATATTGAGTGTTCTGAAATTTAAAGCTCTTAACAAAAACTTTTGTGAGCGTGGCATACTGAGGGCTTTCATCCTCCATAAAGTTGGTGAGACCGACTCTTTCAATAAGCATACGGAAGTCATCAAACAAACCTGCATTTCTTAAAAATGTATTGCAAGGGAAGCTAGATGGGTGAACGATACCAACATCTCCTTCATCGTCAATAGTCGATGCTATAACGCCTTCATTATACGATGGCCTCGCTGAAGTGAATGAGCGTGAGGGCCTCGTCCTTCTAGGAGCATCACTCCTAAATATCTCTCCAAAATTGTATATGATGGGCCTATATATTCTCTTGGAGGGGGCCCATAAGGTTTTCGATAAGGAGCTTTCGCTCTTCTTTTGGTCGGCGTCCAATGGCCAACAGAAATACCACATGGTCAAATGGGCACATGTTTGCGCCCCAAAGACTTTGAGGGCATAGGGATTCTAGCTTCTCGGAAGATGAACTACACCCTCATGCTTTGTTGGGTTTGGCGTATCCTACAGGATGATGGATGGCTATGGCTTCAGCTTATCAAAGCGAAATACCTTAGAGGTTGCCCTCTATTGTCTTGTGATCGCTGGGAGGGATCCCAATTATGGAGATCCATCCAATCCATCAAGCATGAGATCCGGAAGGGAGCGCGGGTTATTGTTGGGGACGGTAGGTCCACCCTTTTCTGGGTGGACGCTTGGCTTGGGGATAGACCACTCCAGCTGGTCGACCCTAGCCTCTTCGCGATATGCTCAGATCCAATGTTGCTGGTTGCCGACGCCGCGCCAAATGGAATTTGGAACATATCGTTCCGAAGGACATTTGGTGCTGCAGAGGCGACATCATGGGCTCATCTTCGAGGTGCATTACCAGGTTCCCTAGGTGGAACTCGGATAGTGTTTCTTGGTGGTTAGCCCCATATGAGTCTTTCTCGGTTAAGTCGGATTACCGTAGTGTTTTCCAGGGACAGGGCATGCTTGGTCCTCTCACTTGTGGAAATCCCCCTTCCCACGAAGATCAAGAAATTTGTGTGGCAGCTTCTGCGTGACCGCCTCCCTTCGGGGGTGGAAGTGCGAAACCGTCAGGGGCCTGGTAATGGCATGTGTCCACTTTGTGGGGTCCCCGAAACTGGGACTCACATTTTGTTCACATGCCCCGCGGCCCGGTTCCTATGGAATTTTGTCTTTGAAGCCATGGGCCCCGACTGGTGGGCATCAGATCTTGGCGAATTCCTGGAGTTCCAGGTGAATAGGACCGGAAGGGGGCGGCGCCTCCTGTGGTTCGTTTTGCTGGGATGACATGAACTTTATGGACTATTAGGAATAAGATGGTGATTGAATGCATCTTCTTACGACGTGTTGTTGACTCGATGTCCAAACGTCTCAGTTTTTTTGCAGAAGTGGCACCCATTGTGTAGACAGCGGGACAGGGCTCAGCTGGACACCATGCTCGACCACTTGGTGGCGTTTTCTTGGCGGATCTCCACCACTCATACGAGCCGAGCCCCACGTGTGGGTGGCGACCTTGCCTCCCCCGCTTCCCTCCTCGCACACTCCCTCTCTTCCTTTTTTCTATTTTGTTGTTATTTTGGGTTTACTTGTGCTGATGCCCTAGCGAGTTACTGTTCACTTTTTTTCCTCTTCTGTTGCCTTGGTTGTATGAAAGGCCTTTTTCGGTAGAGAGGAAATCACCGTGATTTCGCCTGCCGTCTCACGTCTACTCTGTTCCCTTTGTAACTCCTACTCTTCTCTCTACCACTCCGCCAGCGTGCTCATGAGGATATATGCCCAAATGGAGAGCAACTACCGAGGCCCCAAAATAAACAATACCCCCCCCCCCCCAAAGCGAAAGCAACCGTCCAGACAACGCAATCACAAATCAAAATGCACCACAACCCCCGCCATGGTCGCTCAAAAATCCCATATCGCGCACAAACACAACCCACAAACACGCACGACACGCTAAATAAGCAGAGAAAAGATCTGGACGTACATAAATGTGACTTAGAATTAGCTAATTCCTAGGCGATTGAGATTTTTTTTTGAAAAAGTTATAGACATGCAAACAAGGACCCAAGGGAGTATCCTGATAAACCACTACTATGTAAGAATTGTCACTGTTTAATAAATCTCAATCCGTATCTATATCCTCGTGGCATTCATCCTTGATTCCATCAAATAATCTTCGATGTATTGATATGGAACACCACTACATATAAAATTCAATGAAATACTTAATGCATAGTGATTGTCATTAATTAACACATGGGATTACATGAATTTTTATCAACCCCTAAAAACATGGTTGTGTTCAACTCCTTATCTCGGCTCCTCCTTTGCCACCTCCAGTCCGTCTCTCACTTTGCTTTTCACCCTCACGTTTCTATAGTGGAAGAGGAAGGTAAAGAGTATACATGGCCATCTCCGGCCCGACCCTGTCAGTCCATCCAGGCCCGACCCTAAGATCCAGTGCCTAGGCCCACCGGGCTTGCCCATGGGACGGACTTCAGCCTGAGTGTTGAGCCCACTAGCAGGGTTTGGACGGGCTTAGGCTTGCCATATTGGGATTTTAGGGAACATGCTCGGCCCACGACCCTAAGGGCTTTTGAACAACTAGTCCGGGCTTGAAAAGTAGGCCAGATGGTACGGCCTGCCTCTCAGTTTTTTGCCGTGGGCTTTTCTAGGTCCGGTCCATGGCGAGGTATGGTAAAGAGGGACTCATGGCAAAATAAAAAAAATCGACAGAATTACAGAAAAACAAATTATATGAATTAAAAACCGCAAGTCATGTTGGATCTACTCAATTCAGATAATCCAAGAAGATTATATTCAAGATCTCAAAATTAATTTGGCGCAATACTATGACGACGAGCGCATCGATTGACCTCTTAATTGCAAAAATATTTGCCCAATATTTTCCAAATAATATATATTCTATATCTTCTCATTATTCCATTTCAATGATCACGGACTACTCTCTTAATTGCACATAATTTTAACGAACAATAATCCTTCATATATTATTTTCATCGAAATTGCGTGGCTAACATTTACTCTCTCGAGCGTGCAAAAGGTAAATCATATCTCTTCATACCTTCTCCCGGCTCCAATTGTGTAGCCACAAATTACATAATTAATGTAAAATACTCTTTTTATTTCACCAATTGATGGAGAAATAGAATAGAAAAAAATCTCCACAGATTTGATACCGCCGTTTACAGAAAAAAAACAAGAATAGCAAATGTGATTTTCCTTAACAATTCCTTTTATAGTTAGCCTAGTAGTTCTTCTCATCACCCCTAAGACTAGCCACAATGGGAGTAACATATGTGGTATCATAAGTGCCACGTAGACAAAAAAAAATGATGTGGCACACATTTAATGAGGAGAGAGATGTTAGTGGTATCATAGGTAGATACCGTAACATAACGCTTCCCAAGACAAGATGAGTCTATAAGCTAATAAATATACTAGTACATGATACCACAAATATGTTACTATGCATTGTGGAAATGGTAACATAGACTAGTATCATATGCATGATACTAGTATATGATACTCCCCATTGTGACTAGTCTAACAACCTGACCAGCAGCAGTCATCAGTCACTCCTCGCAAGTCCCCAACCCTCAGGGCATTCACAGTGTTGCCATAGCCAAATTAATAAAGTTGTCAGTTTATGGCTTTGGCGCTAAGAGCATCCACAGTGTATGCCAAATAGAGATGCCAAATAGCTAATTTGGCTTTTGGCATTGGTTTTGTACATTGTAGAGGTGCCAAATAGAGATGCCAAATCTAAATAATTTGGAGTGGGAGCACCTACATGCGCCGATGCCAAACTTTTTATTCCAAATAAAATATGCATGTTTCGCTGCATGCAAGGAGAGAGAACCAAGTGGTCCGTGTGCAGCTGAGCTAAGGATTGGTTGATTAATTCTCTGTGGGTCCTGCTGTGGCTTCATTTGGCTTTGGCACCGTTGTAGGTAAAAATAAGTTTTGGCATCGTTGCTATATGTTATCTATGTGGCACATTTGGCTTCCTACACACTGTGGATGCCCTAAATGTGTTGTATTCCTACAGTGTAGGGAACGGCCAGAATGCATGCAAAGTGGATCATCCAGTACTAAACTAATAGTATCACTCATGCATGATATGCTTCTCCTCCGGTTCCCACCGCATGCTATCCCTCCATACACTTTCCATCCATTATTTTATCATTGTTTACAATTTGGCACCGGGAGCAACTACTTGCGCCGGCTCCCAAGTTTTGGATTTGGCATCGCGTTGCACAGTGGAGGGCAACGGTTCCAAAAGCCAAAAATCACATTTGGCATCACAATATAGCACACACTGTGGATGCTCTCACATGCCCCAAATATACAGCCCCACATAAACAAACCACACAAAGATTCCCTGCCATCATCATCAGAATTTAGGGAAGCGACCTTTCTCCCCCACAACCACAAGCCCACTCCCGCAACCAACAAAATTTCACCCCTCTCCCTCCACAACCCTCACCTGACAACAACCACCGCCACCCTCTCCCCTTCTCCTTCTCCCCTCTGCTTTCTACCTCACGCTCTCCCACTTTGACTTTGACTCCCCCCCCACCCTCACTCCTCACTCCACTGTACTCTACGCTAAACCCCTGCTCTAATAAACCCTGGGTAGCCTGCTAGGGTAGGCTAGCTTCCGATGGGGAACTGCGCCGCCTCCCGGCTCGCCGGCGGTGGCGGCGGCGCGGGTGCTGGTGCGGGCGGGGACCCCGTGGCCGTGTGCCGCGACCGGAAGCGCCTCATCAAGGCGGCGGCGGACCGCCGGTTCGCGCTGGCGGCAGCGCACGCCGGCTACGCGGCGGCGTTGAGGTCCGTCGCCGACGCGCTCGACTTGTTCGTGGCCCGGCACACCGCGCCGGCGCCGATACTCATCACGCTCCCCACCCCCACAAACTCGCCTCCCGGCTCCCCCAAGCCAGCGCCGGCGCCGGCGCTTCCTCCCGCGTCCCCCACGCCCTCGACGCCGCCGCCGGAGAGGCGGAAGGAGGCGCCGGCGGAGGAGGAGGACAACTTCGGCGCGCAGACCCCGGAGATGGCGCGCCCGTACTACTACACGCCCCCGGCCACTCCGCCGCCGCCTCCCGCGGCGGACGGCGGGTGGGACTTTTTCAATCTGTTCTACGGAACGGAGGAGGTGACCGCGGCCATCAGCGACGAGGAGATGCGCGCCGTGAGGGAGCGGGAAGGGATCCCGGACCTGGAGGAGGCGGAGGAGGAGGAGGACGACGGCGAGGGTGAGAAGGCTGCGGCCCCGGCGGCGGAAAAAAACCCTAAAGCGGAAGAGGCTTCTCTCAGAGTAGCCAAGCAGGAAGAGACGAAAGACGTAGCCGAGGTGACGGGGAACAGTGGCGGTGGCGGGCTGGAGGTGTCCGTGGTGCTGCCGGGGCGCGAGCTCCTGGCGGCGCTGAAGGAGGTGGAGGAGCTCTTCGCCCGCGCCGCCGAGGCCGGCAAGGAGGTGTCCGGCATGCTCGAGGCCGCAGCCCGTGTCCCGGAGCTCAAAGGTCCGGCCTTTATCCCCTTCCCCCAACTCTTCTTGCCTCCATTTCTCTCTCCCCCACTGCAACCTGCCCAAAATCATGGTTTTTTCCCCACAAATGTGGTGACTGACCGGATGGCCGAAACCCTTTTTGCTGTTCCCGGAAAAAATGCAAGATTTGGGCGTAAAGCTGTTCTTCTACATCAGTGAAAGAAGCCTTGTGTTATTTATCTGGACAGATTTGGGCACTTTTAATAATACCCAGGGTGGTAGTATGGAATTTACTGTTCTTTGTTTAGGACTGCCTCACTTGTGCCTCTGGAGATTAGACAGACCCACATCGCTTAAAAAAGTGCCTTTAAAATATTCCCGGCTGATGATGCAATATCCGCCACACGGTCAATTTTGTTCTATGACCCTTTTTCCACTTTGCAGTCATGTCTCATGGTCCAATTGTTTTAGCCCTTTTGATGCTACTACTTGTGGTTCTTCATTGCCAAGGTGGTCCTTTTGTGCTACAAATGAATAAAGTTGACCTGCTTCATGATTGACACCATGAATCTGCACTTTCAGTTCTACAAGGACTGGCTTTTGCTTCATAATATCCACACCCCACAGAGTACAGATTGGGTGTTATCATTGCTTGCTGTGTATCTGCTGTGTGTTTGATTAATGGTGTTAACATTCATATTTTTGTATTGGTGCAGAGAACTCGTCGAAAATTATTCATGCCATTGCGTGGCATAGGTCTCCATCCTCCGTGTCGTCGTCCTATAGGAGCGAGCTGGGAGCAAGCTCTAACAGTTTGTCGTGGACGGAGAAGAGCGAAACTAATAAGAGTGATATATTCGACGACTATGGTGGGATGAAGTCAGGAAGTCACTCCCAGACTTTAGGGAGGTTGTATGCTTGGGAGAAGAAACTTTATGAAGAAGTTAAGGTGGGTTGTGTTTGGTGTCCTTGAATCTGTTGGAGGTTATAAACCTTTTATATATCTGTTGGAGTCATTTGGCCTTTCCTGTGATTGCATAAACACAGAGAAGACTTTATATTCTTGAAAGTGAAAGCAACGGGAATTTTTCTTTGGCTAAGAGTGGTACTACCTTGAATTGAAATCACAAGTTAGTTTTGTATTGCCATGTCTTAACTGAATAAGGCTAAGTTTCAGGAGCTTCCTTTGGAAATTCTACATTGGTAGTGCTATATTTACAGTTCTATCTATAAATTGAAAACAATGTGCTTATTTTCCATGCACCATGGCCACTTAGCATCCTTTTTGTGCCCATGTATTTCAGTATTTCTTGGTCATGCAGACATGATGTTTTTATTGTATACCGCATATTTGTACATCTGTTTTAATGGTTTGATTTTGGTGCAGGCTATAGATCAAATTAGACAAACATATGAGAAGAAATGTGTGCAGCTGAGGAACCAAGATGCCAAAGGTTCAGAGCTGCGAACTGCTGAAAAAACTAGGACAAATGTCAGAGACTTGTACACAAGGATCTGGGTTTCTCTACGAGCAGCAGAATCCATATCCGATAGAATACAGAAATTACGGGACGAGGAACTGCAACCGCAACTTGTCGAGCTATTGCATGGGTAAGCTGACCTTTCCGTTTGTGCGTAGGATTCATCGTTTCCTCATTGCAACCAACACTAATGATTTGCTTGCTTGTTGGCAGCTTTATGAGAACTTGGAAAATAATGGTGGACTCACATGAAACTCAGAGACAGATAATGTTTGAGGTGAATTCCTTCACCTGCCCAGCTTATGGCAAATTCTGCAACGATGCCCAGCGGCATGCTACTCTGAAGCTGGAGGTTGAACTTAGGAACTGGAGGTCCTGCTTCGTGAGCTACGTCAGCGCGCAGAAGGCATATATCGAAGCCCTCGACGGCTGGCTGTCCAAGTTCATCCTAACGGACACCATCCGTTACTCCCGAGGGATATCTTCCATCGCGCCTGACAGGGCCGGCGCGCCGCCCCTGGTCGTGATCTGCCACGACTGGTACACCAAGCTGTCAAAGTTCCCCTACAAGCGCGTGTCGTTCACGATGAGGAACTTCAACCGGAGCGTGCGGGTGCTGTGGCTGAAGCAGGGGGAGGAGCAGCAGCAGCAGCGGAAGGCGGAAGGGCTGTCCAAGGAACTGGACAAGAAGTGCACGGCCTACAAGCGTGCGGAGAACAAGGTGATCGAGACCAAGCTCCTGGAGCACCGCCCCGAGCAGGAGGCGAGGCAGCGGGTGGAGCAGCTGTCGGAACGCAAGGAGACGCTGAACGTGCTGCGGCGCCGGGTGGAGGCGGAGAAGGCGCGGCACCACCACTGCATGCGCGACACCCACGATGTGACCCTCAATGGCTTCAAGATCGGCCTTGCCAGCATCTTCGAGTCGCTCGCCGATTTCTCCAGGGAGTCTGTGACACTCTACGAGGACCTCCTGGCCCGTGCTGGCCCCCCCAAGAACCACATCGAGAATGCTGCTTCCTCTTCCGAGCAGCACCAGCGACCACCCTGTGTCGGCAACGAAGGGCCGCCGACGCGCTCGTACCCGCACCAGGCCACCGTGGACGCGAGATGACTTGTCAGTCAGTCGGTCGGGGTGTTATGATCTATTTCAATTAGGATTGTTGTGCTGTTGTTGCTGCTGCATTGCATACCCCAGTTTTTTGGACCCCTAGGATGTTTTCTGTAATGTTAGTCTGTAGAGGAGTAGCAGCAGCACCATGAATGAATGAATACTGGTTGGCTGGGGTGGGTGGGGGGTAGGGTCGCCATTCCTGTGGGGGTATGCATCTGCAGCCTGTAATTATTCTTTTAGCCTGATACATGGTGTGAGGATTGGCTCTGCCGCATGCTCCTGTTGCTGCCTTGATGATGATGATGATGATTTCTACTACTCCACAGAACCGAAACTGTTGCTGCACAAACATACATACAGTAGCTGCAGCAGTATTCGGCCGCTACTGTTGCATGTACGCGGTACAGTAGCAGCAGTATTCGCGCGCAATAGTAACTGGTGAACGGCACGGGGAGGAGCTTCCCTGAGACCCTGACGCTGAATAGCATCATGCCGATGATGGTGATCCTGTTGGAGGTATCTGTTCAGATGACAAGTGAAATGCAGATGATAAACATTCAAAGAGACCTGACCTGATTGTCTTCCAGTTGGCAACAAAGAAAGATGCTGGCTGGTTCCTGATAGAAGGGGGAAAAAAACGCTAATGCCCATGAGACATTACGCTCAAACTCGATAACTGCTCTGCTTTTTTTGGGGACATCGAAGGTACAGTAGGCTACTGCTGACATTGTTTATGTGCTATATCCACTCATAGGATGTTAGTAGAAAAACACACATATTAGTTACAAAGTGGAGGCCGCAGTCAGTAGCAAATCCAGGAGGACTCTTCATGTTTTGAAGCAGCACATGAGCAAAGTTTCATCGTCTTTCTTGGCAGTTGATTGTACTAGTATATATTGCAAATTTTGCTGCCAATTCGTGTTAAGACTAGCCTTTCAGACCACCGGGAAAAAGAAGAGATTCATCTGTGATCTGGTCGGCGCCATAGCCTTTGTTGGCACATGATTGATTCATGGACTCAAGAGGAAACCCTTAAAAAGGAAAATACCACTCCATTTGTGGCTAACTTTCATCAGTCTTGACAGCACAAAAACTGTAGCTGGGCAAATGAATGTACTCCTCCAAAATTTGAGCTTTAGGAAACATAACGGGATACACAGTACAACGATAAAACTTCACTGAAGCTTAACAATGTTTTTGAATGACCATATGGCGATCTTGGAATGAAAATGATAAGCTGCTTTGCTCGTTTGGCACAAAATTGGACTGCTGCTCAGCTCTGCACATTTGCAAATTTCCCTCACCATTCAAAAAAAAGAAACTTTCTCTTGGCAGTGGCTTGTACTACTAATATGTTGCAAATTCATTCATATTGGACCAGCATTTCAGATCGCAAAGAAATAATAAGAAAGAGAAGAAGATTCATCCAAGCTCTAGATGGCGCAAACCTTTGTTCACTCTAGATTAATTCATCAAGACAAGAGGAAACCCTTGAGATAGATAAGAACGGTTCATCTGTTCCTACCTTAATATATAAGGTCTTGACAGTAACAAAACTGTAGTAGAGCAAAAATGAATACACACCTCCACATTTTGAGCTTCCGTATCAGGAAACATAACGCCATACGCAGTACAGCGATAACACTTAATTATACTGGTACACCGTGTACAAACAGATGCCATATTGCAATTTTTTCTGCCGTTCATGTGACTAGCATTTCAGATCGCCAGGAAAAAGAAGAGATTCATCTGACATCAGGACGGTGACAAATTAATTAAAACAAGAGGAAACCCCTGAAATTGGAAAAGAACACTTCATTTGTTGCTGCCTTCACCAGTCTTGACAGTACAGACACTGTATCAGGCAACATGATGGCATACACAGTACATCGATAGCTTAATAATACACCCTAGATAAACAGATGTGCTATCAGGGTAATTTATACCCGTGTCCACAAAGACAAACAAACTGAAAGTTCAATTCCAGTCGCATGAAGGGAGGTACATACATGAGCAAAGCAAAAGCATATACACGCTCCTAACTTCAATAGCCTTGACATGTTTTTGGAGCTAATCATATGGCAACAACAGGGCATGAACTATAGGTTTTATTGGAGAAAATGGCAGCACAACTTTTACCTAGTGCTGCTGCCTCCTCCTTGTTCTTCTTGTGGTTGTGGTTGTGGGCTCCGAAGGCGGCAGCCTGGACCTCCTGCTCTGGGTTGCCTGCCCCACTATAACAGCCAGGGTGCTAGAAGTCGACGCCTGCTGCTCGACAGACGAAGACTGCTGAGGCGCTGCTGGTGCAGCATTATTGGAATTAGAAGACAGCAACTGGACCAGGTTGCCACTCTCGGGGGCAGCGTTGCGCCGCTCATACCGAAACACTGGGGCGGGTGACGTGAGACTAGGTGAGGCATGACTAGGTCTTTGCTGTCTCCGAAGCCGAACAACCCTTGTCTGGCCTTCAGGAACCAAAGGCACCTCACTCCAAGCTACAGGTGGAGTTGCCTGGCCTCTCAGGTGATCCTGGTTTTCTATCAGCCGCCTCACCATGCTCGCGATGCCTCTCGAGTCCGGCATCTGCAGCTCCTGCCTTAAGCTCTCGCTCCTGTTCGCGCTCGGTCTGGGAGGGACATCGTTGCTGGAAGCGTCCCGCTCGCCGCCTCCTCGTCCATAGATCGGTGTGACGTTTACTTCGAGCACCTCTCCCTTGCAGACAGGGCATTCAGAGTGGACCGAGTGTCCATGGAGCCACTGGTACAAGCATGGCCAGCAGAAGAGGTGGCCGCATGGCGTAACTACAGGCTCTTTAGCTGCGTCAAGACAGATGTTGCACTCAAAACTGGAGTTGCATCCGCAGTAACCGTCCTTCTTGACAGCACCAATTCCTCCCATCTTGCCAACACTATTGGGATTCTGCTGTCTTGATACCTCTAGATAGCTGTGAGACCGCTGGATGGCCTGCGCAAGTCTTTCGGCTTCCGGACTGGTCGCTCGCTGGCTGCGGTTCACTGGCCCTGGCCGCACGATGCGGTGCTGTTCGCTCACCTGGATCAGCCTCTGCAGGCGGAGCTCAGGCGTCGCCTCTTCAATTGCACCCCCAATAGACTGCCTCGTGCTGACCATCTCTGTTGCGGCGGCAGGAGCTGCCTGATCAGGGTGCGAAAGCCTTTCCACCCATTCCAAGCGAACCCCTTCCAACCCAGCAAAAGGCAGTGGCTGCTCTGGTGAGGCATTGGCATCATGTGAGGATGAATCAAACGCCACAGCCGGTTCACCAGCATCAAGGGCCTCTTCGCTGTCCGCGCCCGGGCCATCAAGCCAACCAAAGAGTGAAAAATCTACCTCCCACGCCAACGGCGAGTCGACCAACGGCGAGTCAACCAAGGGCAGTGGCAGGATCTCCTCTGGTGCCAGCAAGCCTGCCGGCTCATCGGTTGTTGGCGCTTCTTGCAAAGGACTGGCTGAGCCCAGCGCTGGCAGCGGCAGCGGTGGTGAGACATCAGCATCATCTGAGGATGCATCAGCCGGTTCACCAGCATCAAGAGCATCTTCACTGTCCGTACTCAGGCCGTCAAGCCAATCGACGAGCATCGGATCGATCGGCGGTATCTCCGGCGTGGAGAGCGCGTTGGAAGGCGAGTAGACCACGGGCAGCGGGGACGGCATCTCCTCTTGTGCCGGCGGAGAACCTGCCGCTATCTCGTCACCCGTTCTTGGAGCTTCCGGCACGGGACTGACCGCCGGCGCCGGGCAATCCATGGCTGCACCTAGCCGACCTGGAGGCCGCGGCAATGGAGGCAGGCCCAGGTAGAGGTTCAGATCCATCCAGCGCCGCGGCAGCGGGCGCCTTATCCACAGGGGCCGCAGCCCCTGTCTCGAGCCCAAGATTATCCGGAAGAAGCTAGTCGGCGGCGAGCTGAAACCTGGGGGCGGAGGCGAAATGGACAGCGGCGAGGCGGGGGACCGAGGTCGGGCTAGGCGGCGGCGAGACGGGTCCGGCGGCGTAGATCTTGTGGCGTGGATTTCGGTAGACGTGGCCGCTGGCCACGGTGGAGGGCTTGATCGGGGGCGGGGCGAGAAAGGATGGCTGGGTGGGAGGCGGCGACGGCGGGGGATGGGGGCGGCGCGGGTCAATACCCTAGCCGTTTGGTGGTGGAGAGACCGTGCGGGGCGACTCGTCGGGTTGGCACGGCCACGCCACGCGGTGGCAGAGGGGGTAATTTATTCGGAAATGGAGGGTATTTGTGGAAACAAAGAGGAGATTCATTTCAGGACATACTCCCGTCCGTCTACCTCGCCCGGACTCGCCACCAATGCAACTGCTGCGGCTGGCAACCTCCTCACGGCTCCGTGGACGTCATGCATAGCTAATTTTTTTTAAAATAATACGTTTTTTTATTAATTAGGAAAATAATACGAGCTTTTTTTATTTTTAAAAATACTAGTGAAATGCCCGTGTGTTGCTACGGAAATAATATTACGATCAAAACATGTTTTCTTTTTTTGTTTTTACTTCATTTTTCTCTGGTGCATGATAAGGCATTTTTTTTCTTCAGTGTCATGTCTCATTCCTTCTAATTTAGGCTTTGTTGTAGTCTTCTTGGACTTCCAAGTACCCAAAACGTCATTTAGCTTACAAATGCTAATGAATGATGACCCTAAATGATACTCTTATTTTAATTCACATCATAAAGTAGGGAGTGCAATTATCAACAATCATATGAAACCACCTTGGCCTCGTTTGTAAAGCATTCTACAAGACTGTTGACTTTGTCACCGGAACGCTTTGGGATGTCGTTAGCAAGAAACACGACTCTAACACCAGCTCCGAAAAAGCAAAAAGGCTTATTGAGATTCATCGTATATGTGGATTGGAATTCATTATCTGACTACAAAGGTGGTTTTGAATTTAAAAAGTCGAACATCCTATATTAAGTCTACCATGAAAGAATTTTTTACAAATCTTTCCGAGTTCAACTGAAAAGATGCTCCATTTCCCAAGTCACCTGAGTTACCTCAGGCAAAAATAATGCTAGTAATGCTTATAGCTATTACATTAAGCTATAAGATGCATGGCGCATGTAGCCAAAATCAGTGGCCACATAAAGTGGTTAGATTAGGCCATATCGGAAAAGATCAACTTGTGTTCTACAACGTCAGAGAGCTTAAAACTCTAGTTTGCTCATTCACTCGAGACAAAAATAGCCCCATTCAAGTTGAACCAATAACTCAACAAGCACATTTGTTTTCAAAAATAAATAAATAAACAAAGAGAAATGACACACATAAAAGGTCTCACTTTGTCTGCTTGGCATCTATTTACCCATTCCATCAAACGTCGATCGTATAACAATAATCCCGCCAATTGTGACTTGCGGCCCAATCACATTTAATTTGGAAGTAGCGGGGCTCTTTGCAGTTTCATGCTAGCTGAGAAAAATAAACATAGGAGGTTACATTAGAAAATAAAAGGAGCTGAATTACATCCGTTTTAAGGTAAACAGAAAAATAAATAATTTAGAGAGCTTAAAGAGGGTAATGTATAAACGAGACATGTAAATGTGGTCTATGAATAATAATTCAAAACTAAGAGCTCAATCAAGATATATATATTCAGAATTAATAACATAAATGTTTTGCCATGCAGGTCACGTGTGTATGAAAAAATTATTGTACATAGTAAATGCATAGATGAGTAAGTCCAAGAATGAAAAAATTGCACCTCAACGTCATTTTGTCCATGTTACTAATATGACATGATGTCGAACCAGATACTTACAAAGTGGCATGAATAAAGAATGGATTTTAGACACTATTCAAATAGTAAGGATGCCACAAATCAGACCTATTTAAATGTGATAGCGGTTGTCATGTACATAAGCAAATTAATTTTCGAACATATTTCCGAATCATAGGGACTAAAATAAAAAATAAAACAACAATAGTTGTTCAGAAAAAAAGGGACCATGACAGTTGTAACACCAACATAAAAGTTATATTTCCAGGAACTAAGTGAGTTGTCTGTTATATAGAAGATGATGAACTGACCTCTTCTGAAGTTTTTCTGCTTCTTCAAACTTAAGAAGTTCAACATAAATACCATCAAGGTTTAACAATTCATCCCCATCTGGACAAGTTAGTCTTCCTCCACCACTCCTATATAATCAACATTTGGGATAAGGCTGATACGTACCTATGATGATAGTAAACCTCCCAAGCATGAAAACATGCAGTGCTTCCTGAACAACTTTCTCTGGCTCGCAATCAAGAGTACCAGTAACCGCAACAAGCAAAATAATTGATGAATTTGAGAGCACAACATGAGAAATGGAGAGATGCGTTCCTGAAAAAAGCAATGGAGATATTTATCTTATGTTCCTCGGTTAGGAAAATCCCAGCACTACCAACCTATTATGTATTAAGTTTAAATTAAACAACATGACATAAGTGTAAGACAAATATATGCTACCTGGGTTTCATATACCTTTTTCTAGTGAACTAATGAAATTATGTTCATGAGCTGGTTTGCCTTCTCGTCAATCTGGTCGGCTATGGCAGATCTTCTATATGCCATATTTTCCCGAATACTCAAGCTTAACAATGCTTTTTCCTGGGTCACAGGTCCTATTTGGCTCCTTAACCACTCCAGTTTCAAGTTCTTTCGGTTCTCCCCAACCAAAAGCACTTCACCGGGAGCGCTCCAATGGGCTCAACTCGACGGTATCTTAGCAGCTGTCAACATTTCCGAGGTGCAGGACAAGGTGTCTTGGACCCTTGATCCTTCAGGAAAGTATTCAGTTGGCTCTATGTATAGTGCGCTCTCACAGGGGGCGTCTGTGGCACACTTCCGAGACATTTGGAAGGCCAAGACCCCGCTGAAAATTTAGGTGTTCGCGTGGCAGCTCATCCTGGATCGTTTGCCCTCGGGCGCACAACTTGCCTCTAAGCAGGGGCCGTCGGATGGCTCGTGTGCGCTCTGTGGGCAACCTGAAAACGCCGCGCACATCTTCTTCTCTTGCTCCGTGGCAACGTTTGTTTGGGCGGTTCTTCGCCAAGTGCTGGGAAGGGATTGGAACCCCTCCAACTTTGCACAATTTTATGCTTTGCTGTCCACAGTCGCCGGGAGGGCCCGGAGACTGATTTGGATCCTCTTCTTAGCGCAATCCTGGGCGCTCTGGAATGTGCGCAATACATATAACAACAAATAAACCAAAAGTGTACTTGAGGTTACAAGATAACAGAAAATAGCTTGTAACTAATAATACCAATGGATCCCAAAGAAGACTATTTCTAGCAGGTATAGTAGGGCAGAACCCATTTAAGATGGGGATTTCTGGAGTGGAGAGATAACTGAAGTAGACATTATTAAACTCAATGTTGCCTTGTAAAACTATGCATCCTAGTTTACAATAGAAGTTGAATGACTTATCCCTCCTTGCTCAAAGGAATAGAAGTCCACTACCAACAATTAAGCCCATACATAAGTATGAGACAAAAATTTGCATCAGGGTTATGAGAATCCCAGAGTGCAGATTACTCAAGTGAAGTAGTATAATATTTTGCCAGCGTCTCGTTTGTGAAGGATTACAAAGTCCTACTGCACAATATTGCCTGGAAAATATTAGCTCATGGATGCAACTCTTAACAACCAAGCGTTCTTTAGTTTGAACTGAAGTGCTCCATGCCAACATGACGTGTTTTATTTTCCTATATCGGGTCATAAGGAAAATAAATATACTTGTTCAGCGATTCTTGCTGCCTCACCTTACGCATCCTGAATATTTTCTGTCAGCCTAGGGAGAAATATGTTTCCTCCTGCAGCAACAATGAAGGGTTCAGTAGCCAATGCCAAAAGAGCTATTTGACAATAGTTCACCAACCAATGACAAGATCACACAAAAAAAAATGTAACGATGGCATTGCCAACCATCAGCAAGAGACCGTCAACTGAATACATGGCGTACTAACGATGAGGAGGTGAACCTTGTGGGGGAGGGCATCCGGCATGGAGTACTAAGAGCATCTCCAGCGGACGCGCCATCCCGCGCGGGCGCGCGAAAAAGCGGCGATTTCGCGCGCGGTCTAGCGCGGGAAGCTCCAGCGGACGCAGTAAAACGGCGCGCGCGGGAAAATCGGTAGCGCGCGGGCGTTCGCGCGGGAGTTATGGCGTCTGGCCGTGAGCGTGTTATAAAATGACGCGCGTCTTATAACGCACTTCGTCTCGCGCAACTTTCACCCGCCCGCACCCGCGTCTGCTTCTCTCCCTCTCTCTTCCACATGCCGCTGCCGCCGACATGCCGCCCCGCCGGAACCAGAGCGGCTACCGCGGCGTCCGGGCGCGGCCCAACGGGATCTACTACGCCGAGATCAGGAGCGGGAAGACGCGCATCGGCCTCGGCACGTTCGAGACCGCGCACGAGGCCGTCCGCGCGTGGGACTTGGCGGCGTGGAGGCTCGGCCGGCCGCGGCCGGGATGAACTTCCACAACGTGTGAACGCGGCAGCAGGCGGAAGACCTGGCGCCGCCACCGCGCGTCGTCACTGCGGAGGACAACCGTCGCCACCGCCTCACTCTGCGCCGCCTCTCCATCGCGGAGGAAGACGTGCGGGCCATGGCGCTTTGGCGCGAGCGCTTCCCGGAGGACGTCGCCGCCGAGAGAAACTTCTACGAGCAGTACCGGGAGGAGAGGCGCGCCAGGCACGATGCCGCTGTGGCGGAGCTCGCGGAGCCGGGGGAGGACTGGCCATCCAACAACTCCCGGTGGGACCACATTTGGACGTCCTCCGACGGCGGCGACTTCGCCGACTGAACGGCGGCGGCGAATAAAAGTTCCTAGTTTAGTTTAAATTTTCGTTTCTAGTTTAAATTTTCGTTTGTACAAACGTCTATGTCTGTGGCGCTTGTTTGGTGCGTCTGCTAAATGAAAAATTCTACCGCCCAAACTTTTTTTAGTGCTTCTGCATTTTCCGTCGCCGCGCGCTCGTGCCTGAAAACTCCACCCCACGCGCCAAACAGCACTTTCGAGCGCGCGCGATGGCACGGCTGCTGGAGATGCTCACGGGTTATGGCAGAAGGCAACCGACACGGAGGATACGACAGAGAAGATGGTGGCTGAGGCGGACGCGACGGCAGCGGCCATGTTAACGATGGCGGCGGCAAGAGAGGCCGCATCTGACGGGAGAACAAGGCGGCGCCTTGCCTATCACTACGCGCGCGGAGAAGGTGACCCACGGGAGGTCGCGGCCGGATCGACGAAACTCGCGTGCGGCGGACGGCAGACGGCAGGCGCGCTCGGTCCTCGCAGTGCAGCGCAGCGCACGGCTCGGCCTGGATCAGACAAGCACCGAGCCGAAGCTGCCGTGTGCATATTAGCTAGGCGGAGGAAGTCCTTGAGCAGCCGCTCTGCGAGCGGTCGAGCTACTGCAGCGGCTCCTGCGCCTGCGGGTGTGGAGCAGCTCGGACAACGATACTGGGAGTCCAGGATCCGCCCCAGACGTTTTGCACTCTCCCGGTAGACCGCGCCGACGAGGCTGGCACCAGTCACCCCGACGTGGACCTGTAAGCTTGCTGGCGCGCCTGTGCGAAGATGCTGACGACCATCCGCTCCTTCAACGGCGTTAACGGCAGATCGAAAGTGAGAGGTGTTGTGGCGGCGTTTGGGCAAGGTAGGTGCACGATGGGCATTACTCGAGCCGAGGAAGGGATCGAGATGTTAGCGAGTTGATTTCTAAAACAGAGGAAAGAGTAATTAGGGGGGCTAGTACTTAGTCATTAAGACGAGATATTATACGTGATTTGTAAATCCCAGGACTTAATGGAGGAGATGACGCAGTTTGTGGCAGCGGACGAAGTGAGGAAAGGACACGAGTGTTAAGACGGTTGAAGGAACAAATTTTTTCTTTTAGATAGAAGAAGATTAGCAGTTCGGTTTGGCTGAAGCCGACTGGGCCTAGTCGGCCTGGCCCAAGCCGAATAGAGGCTAGTCGTCCAAGGCAAGGCAGACTGGGCTCTCGGCCTCACAGTACCAGTCCAATCACCTTTAGCGAAGCCGACCGGTTTTTTTTTCTGGAAATATTTGTACATTTGCCAATATTAGCCTGTTTTGCGTGCAAGACAAATATTTTTTTGGCTACTTCGTTCCCGCCCTTTTCTCCCGCGCATTCTTCCCGCCATTTTTCTCCCGCGAAGTGTCATTCGGACTCACTCTTTTCTCACCATTTTTCCCGCCCTCTCTGTCGCCATTTTCTTCTTTAAAACCCCCTCTATGAGGTGGGTAACCCAGTACATTATAGTCAAAGATGCCGGGTTATCCTCAAGATCGGAGTTTTCATAGTTGGGAGTCAGATCAACTTTGGCGGTTAGCTGCTGATTTTAGGGTAGACGATAGATTAGTTCCATTAGGGGAAATCCTTAGCAGTGACGGTCTACTCGCTGAGTTGGGCGAGGCATTACGTATGAAAGCATGGCCTACTAGGCCTCGCAGGAAATACGTCAAGAACTTCTCAGGATGCAGGAAAGGTGGAAGAAGAAGAAATTTCTGACTGAATGGTACCGATGTTATTGCGAAAAGAACCTTCTTACATGACTGGATGAGAGCGAGGACAAAGATGATGTCTTCATGCTGAGCGTCACGGGTAAGACAGGTGCATCATCGACGACAGCTAAATCTTCAGCTTCTGACGAAGTCGATGACTTCATGCAGTTAGGTTATCTTACTACTCGGTGTGCTTTTAAATTTGAGTCATATCGTTTTAATTTAACATTTAGTGCTCGCATTCCAATGTCAAGTATTTCTTACTTCACACCATAGTTTTGAAAACCCTGTGAGTGGACATTGCCCATTCAATAATTATTGCATCCTACGGAGCTTACTTATCGGGATACATAGAACCTGACACAATGTTGTTCCGATGATATTGCCAGACAGAATCATGTCCATCGTTCACGTTCATTGTAGAAGAGAAGTCATGATTCCACCTTGCAGGATTCTACACATTCAGTGCGTTCTATTCTTCACCTGACTCGTCAGAATCATCTGCATGACCACTTTGACCACCTGAATCTCATCCTCCATTTGATTGTACATGTGCCTATCTACCTCTTAAACATCCGCCTTGCCACTGCCATAACGATCACCATGCCCTCCTTCTACCTGGCTTCTCTGCCCTGTTTCGTAACCATCCCTTACTTCTATCTAACTGTTTTGCCCTGATTCATAACCACCACCTCCAACACCCGACCCATGATTTGAAAGAGATATTTCCATCTTCTTCTCTGACATGGATCGTATGCATCCTCGCCTTCGGGGGCACTGACAAACTTCAACACGGAAAGCACTAGGGTGCAAGGATTGAAATCCCTATTTTCGCAACTTTGTAACCAGCGCACGCACTGCGAGTCACGCTCTATTGGTCGCAAATAAAAGAAAATCTTTGATCTTGACTGAGTCCACAAAGAATGAACACCGACGGTGTATATTTCAGTATCCATCTCTAAACTACCTGTCACCCACTCTTTCAACTGACTTAGAGACTATGTTTGAGGGGCCGGCAGGTCGACCACGATATCAGTAAACTCACACATATCAGCTCCCAATTCAGTCATTCGGACATGGCCAAGACCGTAGAAAAAATGTGAACTTCACTAAATCTGATATCTCTGCTAACATAAACATATACTTACCATCATTAACAATATTCAACATAAAATATTTATCTTATCCAATATTTACTACCGGGACTGCTAAAAGTATATCCACGAACAAAAAATTTAACTACATATCCAGGACTAAACAGTTTAGTACACAAATTTAACTACATATCCGCAAACACCTAAAAATTTAACTACACATCCAGGATTGCTAAAAAATTAAATACGCAAATTTAATTACATATCTGTAAACACCTAAAAGTTTAACTACATACCCGAGACTGCTAAAAAAATACGCAAATTTAACTACATATCCGCAAACATCTAAAATTTCAAGTACACGAACTGCAAATATAAGTGCATACCCGCAAACATCTAAAAATTTAAGTACGAGAACTACAAATATAAGTACATATCCACAAACACCTACAAATTGCTATAAAATTATGCATGAAGTTTGAGTTGCTATCATACCCTTGAAGGTGCGTAGCTATTCCAACCGACAAGCTCGAATCAACAATGCAGCACCACGAACACCATCACCACGGCCACCACGAGCCACCTCCTCACGGAATCGGACTTTCCCTAGCCTCCTCTAACCATCTAGGATCGATTTCTACCAAAAAACAGAGTTCTATCGGTCCATTATGGATTTAACTTGGCTAAGCTCGAGTTGGAGAGAAACAGAGCAAGAACAACCATGAGAGAAAGAGGAAGAAGAAAGAAAGAGAAGGGAGACATTGTACGTGATGCAGCCTTCAGTCGGCCACAGCCATGCCGACTAGGCCCACTTGTCGACCTCGGTGAAGTCGACTGAACGGCCAGGCCGACTGGATTCGCGGGTGACGTGGCCCAGCCACTCACCGTCTTAGACGTGGACGAGTGGCCATCGAAGCCGAAAGGTCAGCCAAACCGAATGGCTAATATTTTTGAAAATAAAAAACGCGTATTATTTTCCTAATTAATAAAAACGTATTATTTAAAAAAAATTAGCTCATGCATACACATCTACTTCCTCCATCTCAAAATAATGGGTTAAATACATCTACTTCAGAGGGAGTACTAACTCGGAACCTCTGTTCCTTTTAAAGTATAAGTGGAGTTAGTAGTATGTTTAAAAAAATCAAACGGTGTCAAGTAGTTTTTTGCAAAAAAAACTATTAATATCTATAATACCAAACCAGTA
Source organism: Alopecurus myosuroides (assembly GCA_028641055.1). Taxonomy (NCBI): domain Eukaryota; kingdom Viridiplantae; phylum Streptophyta; class Magnoliopsida; order Poales; family Poaceae; genus Alopecurus; species Alopecurus myosuroides. The sequence continues at coordinate 306,153,088 of CM054063.1, read as the reverse complement.
CCGCTAAATACATTATAACGTATATTTTCATATAATGTCAATATGGTATTATAGATACCGATGATTCTTTCAATAACTTGCTTAAACTTGACATTATTTGACTTCTGAAAAATAATTACGCCTTAAGTGAGAGAGTATATTAAAGTCAAATGGTAGTCAAGGGCTATCCCTTGAAATTGGTTAGGAATTAAAATTCTGATTTTAATCTTAACCCTTTTATAGGCTAAGAGCAAAAAATTTACTCCCCGCGCCGGCGAACTCTCAAATATACTCTATCGTGGCTCTCCGGAGCAAAAATCTGTCCTTCCACCCCGCCTTGAAAATCTGCCTTGCACGGACCGTATCGTCACCGGTGTTTCCTCCGGCGACCATGCTTAGCATTTGCCGACATCCCACAAACTTCGCCGTTCGCTTTCCCACTTCGATTTGCTCATCAGTTGCTTCCGTCGCCATACTATCTACCGCCACCGAAAAATCCAACACGTTTTCTGAGCTCGGTTTGTTCCGAAAGTGGAACTGTCGGATGATGGAGATGTTGTAGAACGCCCGCTACAGAGCAAGGTGGTGCACGGCCGACTCTTCAGCCATGGAAAGCTTAGCGCACAACTCACAATCAAGGTTCGAGGAGAATTTTCAGTCTTCAAGCCCCTCCGTTGACCGCTGTCTCGCAACCCCGCCGAGCTTTCACAACTTCAGCATCACTTCCTCCATCCTCCAAGTTTTCCACATATCGACTATGTGAGTTTCTTTGTGCTTTCTTCATTTCGTTTTACTTTGTGGCAATCAAATTCAGCCATGCCAGTTCTGTAGTGTAGATGAAGAGGTTGATGGAGACGATCTCCGACTACTCTTTATCCTCGGAAGAGGAAAGTCGATGATGACTTCGAATGGCCATTGCCGTGATTTTTAACGAGGATTTTGGCAGTCGAGACTAGGATCGCAATTGTGTCGTTTGTAAATTAATCGAGATAAGGTCATGTCAAATTTGTAACATTTTCGTGAATCATGTGACTTTAATTATGTGAACTTTAATTATTATGAATGGATTTAATGTGTGTGTAAATATGTAGTTCAGACGTAGGATGTGAACCAAAACTAGTTAAGTTTACGAGATCGACTAGAAACTGCTTATTTAACTACCCAAATGTAAGGAGCTAAATATTGGGGGCTATTTGAGAGGCCGGACAAAGATGACGTTGGTAATGCCAAGCTTGTTACTCCCTCGATCCGGAAAGAGTGTCATGGATAAATGTCTAACCAAGTGCAAATGACTACTAGTACAAGTGCCGACACTTAATTTGGATCGGAGGGAGTACTAAATGCTATGCTCAGTCCAGCGGGAGATGAGCTATATATGTGTGGCCCGTGGGGAGACACCGCAAAATTGATATATCCTTCAAGCTCACCGCCCGCTCCCTCCTCATATGAATGTGACACCTATCAGGGTAGGATCCAGGCCCCTGGGAACAAGGGCCACAGGCTGAGGCGTGGCGGCGGCGTGCAGGCAGACCCCGTAGCTACTTAAGGCATTGTAGCTATGAAGCTGGATCCTCCACTGACACCTTTAGCTTCTTATGTGGTTGACTGACTCAACGAGTCCTTGCTTATATAGCGAGAAAGCCACAAGTTGCACGAATTTCTAGATATGTATGGTGCTAACTGGTGGGCAAGAAATTGTCAAATGTCATTTCAGATGTTAAATCAAGGCGATGACCTATTAGCTATATTGCAGCATATATAGCAAGTAGTATCAGAGTATCTTCACTGACACCCATTTAATTTGTGTCCGGCACCCACAATGGTGCCCTCTTTGGGGACATGTGTGTCCACTTATTTGGTGGGTGCACTTCACAGCGGCCACCTCCAAACGGCCATCCCTCAAACGATAACTCGGTTTTGATCCATATCTCAAATGGTTTTGATCCAAAAACTTTCAATAAATTTGAGTACGTAGCTAATAAAATAGTTTAATAATTTTGCAAACAAACAAATAGTTTCAATACATATTATAAGCTTTCAAATTATTTGAAAATTTCAGGTTTGTAAAATCAAATCATCGTGGTCAAACTACTTGTTAGCTCTATAGCCTCCTGATACGTCATAAACGTATCCTTAATTTATGATGTTCCATGTTGTTTTCATATTATTTGCTACATGTTTGCTATACACTTTATGTCATTTTTATCGATTTTACGGGACTAACCTATTGACAAGATGCCACAGGGCCAGTTCCCTGCTTTCTGATGTTTTTAGTTTCATAAAAGTTGTTCTGGAAATATTCTCGGAATTGGAAAATTCGAAGCCCGGAAGTCTTAAAATTCCCGAAGGTTCCACGGAGTCCCGAAGAGGCCCGGAGGGGGGCCACACCATAGGGCCGCACGCCCCTGGCCACGCCTGGGAGTGGTGTGCCCCCCCTCGGGCGTCCACCGCCATCGCCGTTTTGCCTATTTATTCCCTCCAATAAGCCAACCCTAAAAATATACCACTTCTTCCTGAGAAACACCCGAGGCCGCCGTCATCGAGAACCCGAGATCGGGAGGGTTCTGGAGCTCTCCCCGGCATCCTACCGGGAGGGAAATTCATCACCGGAGGGGCCTACACCACCATGCCCGCCTCCGGAGTGATGCGGGAGTGGTTCATCCCTGGACTACGGGTCCATATCAGTAGCTAGATGGTTGTCTTCTCCACTTTATGCCTCATGTTTACATCTCGGGAGCTGCCCTACATGACCGAGATCATCTTATTGCAATGCTACATGTTGTGTTTGCTGAGATTCGATGAATGTTGAATGCTATGTCTTTTGATTATCAATCTATCATGTTATCTTCATGTGTATGTTATTTATGATCTTGCATTCTCTCCGTTATTAGTAGATGCTCTTGCCAATAGATGCTAGTGACTCCAAGAGGGAGTATTATGCTCGATAGTGGGTTCATGCCTCCTTTTCATCTATGCTCGATTGACAGAAACGTGACATATGGAGGATGTGATGTTGCCATGAGGTTCTTATTATTTGAAATAAAAAAACCAATGTAGGGGCTTCCCCTACAGCATTCCTTTAAAAAAACAAGGCAAACCGATTTTCTACTAGACCGGGATTTTTTTTTGAATATTCAAAGTTTTGCATGCTCGAGAAATCACTTTGGAAAAGGTAGCCTCAAATAAATTTGATGATGTAGGAATGTTATTGGTCATTCAGTGTGTTATTAGCAAAGAAGAAGGAATACCTATTTTTTGGGCAAATGAGACTAGAATTGGCATAAATTATTTTTCTTTACTTCAGAACCCATTGGATATATTAGATTTCAAGGGAGAGTAAGATCGAGCGAGAAAAACAAATATATTAGACACGTTCATTAGATAGAATAACCCTTTAGTTAAGGGGTTTTTCGGATAGATACACCTAGAACATGTGGTGATCCAGCACACCACTACATGTGTAGTGCGCAAGTCGCTGACAAAATACTCACATAATGACCAGGGATGTTTTTTATTTGCATTCACGCCTTTTAGAAAGAGCCGCTAAATTAAATTCTCTCTTAGGCGAAGGAAGTATGACCGCTTTACCAATAGTTGAGACTCAATCTGGAGACGTTTCTGCCTATATTCCTACTAATGTAATCTCCATTACAGATGGACAAATATTCTTATCTGCGGATCTATTCAATGCCGGAATTCGACCTGCTATTAATGTGGGTATTTCTGTTTCTAGAGTAGGATCCGCGGCTCCCGTGAATATTACATCTCTCAGAGTGGTACAACATAAACATAGCAGGTCCGAGCAAAGCTATATGATACAAACTTAATCACAAAATCTTGAGAATCTCTTTGATGAATCAAAGAAGATCTCCAGCAAATGAAACATCAGAAGAATAAATTCGAAGTTCCAATCTGGAGAATAACTCTAGCTCAGAACCTAATCCACTATGACTGATGTCAGCCCTAATCTATGGCTTGTAACAACTAATTCCAAGAATGAACACCACCTACACCTTGATAGCTTCTCCTCCACTGGCGTTGTTGATGACGATGCTCCACCGACTAAGTAATATATGACTCCACCTAGCTTCATGAGGTAGAGATGGCTTCACGATGACAACTTCCATAAGGCTTCAACTCTAAGCAGGGGGTCAAACGAGAACGAATGAGTAACAAGCGTTACTCAACAAGTTCATGATATACAGTGGGTAGTTTGACGCACTAACTACAACTTTAGACTCGAAAGATTCATAAGCTAATGCAAGGTTTTTGTAAATCTTTCTTCAAGAGGTTGCTTTTAATTTTGAAAACTATGCCTGCCAGACCATCACACGGCTAGAACTTCAGGGAGTTTCCTTTCCTGTAGCGTTCGCAGTTCCTTCCCGGAAGAGGGGGTAACATGCCACATCCTTTTACACTCTGCAGAGGTGCGTTACTTTACCCATGGATGATCAATACCATATTGCACAACCAGGCTTAAGTTCCTGTCCATGCCCACTTAGGTGTGGGGACCGGTAGTTGATCCAAGCCAAACCATGCTTCTCCGCACAACGCATGCCCACCCATTTCCGCCAGGAGGTTGAACCCCTGATTCCACCCCCACGATGGAGATCTAGGCGCCCCTGGCAGACACTCATAGACCCCCAGAGTCCGTGGGACGTAAGAGCTAACACCCATGTGCATGTAGTCCCGCAAGACCTACAACGTACGTCTATGGAAGTCCGTTGACATGCGAACGAGAGAAGATCACAGCTGACTTACTCGCCCCATACAAGACCCATTCTTAACGCGGTATTTACGGCGCACCGAGTTCTGACAGCATTTGTGATTAATTCCCAGGTAATAATTTCCCATGCAGATGGAACCTTCCTTTGACCTATTCATCTTACCATGGTTCTATCCGCCCACCAAACAGAACACTACCACTCGGGTAGTCATTCAAGTAGTCATATTATTATAAAAATATGATCATGCATTCTTTTGAGAGTAGGTGATAATACGATAGGGCTTTTGCAAATAGTTCGTTATGAAATACTGCAAAGGATATGAGCAAGTGATGAACTTGCTTGAGATAGAAATAATGACAAGAATAGTCCATGTCTTCGGGTTCGAGGGTCGCATAGAGAAATCCCGAGATATGAAAGATCGAAAAGTAGTCCTAGTAAGGATTACTGAAAACACTGGCAAAATGATGTAATGCATAGTAATGATATGCATCGTGAAATACCCTGGAAAACACCCCAGCTTACAAGTGTAAGCCACGTTTGATACGATAACCTACTCACACATGTTTTAGGTGAATTGTTTCATTATTTGGGGTGATGTGGTTATTACGTCTTTTAGACTTACATGTGTTTCACTTTTACCTATCAAATAATTGTTATCATGTTTAGGTAGAAGTGTTTATTACTTGGTTAGGTAATAAGACAATACCACATGGAAAACAACGATTGAAAAGATAACACACACATTTTATTTTGTGTTTAAAAAGTGTAGAGCTAATGGCAAAGAGTTTAATTGAAAATGATGAACTAATACAACTACCTCTATTATCACATACATGATAATGACTTGTGATAATAGGCTTAGTAGGTGTCAAAACATTTAAGGATTATTAGTAAGGAAAATAATGATGTGGGAATTATTTCTAGTTATAATGGAATATTATAGAATTCCATTATACCTTTAGAAAAAGGTTTGTAAGTTAAACAAAATGTTTTTTGTTTGACATATTTGATTTGAATTTTTTTCTCTCTTTAATTTGGTATATCATTTGAAGTATTCTGAAAATATTTGATTAACTTATTAATTTATTAATTTTAAATGAATATAAATGACTAGGAAAAATACTGCACACATGAAAACTTGGTCAAATGACTATGAAAACATCATAGATGAGTTGAATTTGTCATTTGGAGCATTTTGGTATATAACTTGTATTTTTCTGATTTTATGAATTATTTATTATTTTCTCAATTTTAAATGATTTAATTTAATTAAAAAATGTTTAATTTTAAACTTTATTCATTTTTTTTGAAGAGTTGATAAATATTTAGATTATATTTTTCTAAACATTTCCATGTTTTTTTCTTATTTTTTCGATAAACAGAATTAAAGTTATTGATTTAATAAGTTTTAGTTATTTTCTACCCTATTTTAATTTTTAAATAGATAGGTGGGACCCACCTGGCATATTCGGTATACATACAAATAAAAGAAAAAGAAAAATAAAAGGAATGTGACGTCATGGTGATGTCACAAATGACATCACCCAAACTCGATTCTCACAGATGGATTGCAATTGCACGATGTAGTCGAAATTGTTGAAATTGGTGGTTGGAACTAGCTAGAGGAGCTTCGGGAGAGTGCGTAGGTGGTGGTGGTGTGACCAAATGGTCACCGGAATTACTCCGGCGACCACCGGCGTGGTGACAGACGGTGGCGCTCGGCAGTGGTTCCGATTTAGTTGACCATATGCTCAATGGAAGGAATGTGGAGATTCCCCAGCTCACTGGGAGCGCGATGGAGTGGTTGGTGACGCGCGGTGAGGTCTTACTCGCCGGCGATGAGAAATCTCCGGCGTCAGCCGTGGTGAGGAAACCGGCCCGATTCCGTTGATCTCGGGCTTCCCAGCTCATGTGCGTGGTTGAGGACGAAGAGGAGGCCTTGGCGCATCCAATGGTGGTCTCGAAGAGGCTCGAGAACGACTAGAGCGTCAGCGGCGAGTGGTGGTTCCCGACTGTTAGGGTTAGGGTTCCGGTGTGGTGTTGTGCAGAGAGACAGAGAGCGAGTGCGAGATTGAGACAGTGAGGAAGAGAGCAAGATGGAGAGGATCTCATGCTCCTTATCCTCGAGGAACCAGCGAGCAGGAGGTGGCCATGCATCAACGGAAAAGATTTTACTTAGTCTTCAGGTATGCCTTTGTCACTTGCAAATAAGATCATCTCTTGGATTCCGACTTCCACTGTCTCACCCTTGTGGTGAAGACAACCAATTACTCCAAGCAAACATTTTACTTAGATGATTATAATGTGGTTTCTTGTTTCGTGAGTGTTATTCTTTCTCTTGGTTGATTTTAAAAGGAATTTAGATGTAGTTTATGACATCAAATTGCCCTATGCATATAAGTAGAATTCGTTAACAAGGTAGCTAGTCTTTCCTCCAAATTACTACTCATATACAATAGGGTGGTATGTACCATGTAAATCAATCTTTTGTTTGTTTGTGTATGACACTCAATTGTTTGTGTATACAGAAGTGTTTTGTTAACAAGGTATACAACTTGTTACCAAACTAATTCTTATAACACTAACATTGGAATATCACACTATTTTAGGAGGAATTAATAAGATCATGTTAAGATATAAGAGTTTCCAAATACTCTTATAATAGATTGGATTAGCACTTCTAGAACACTCTAAATAATCTTCTTGAGGATCTTTCTGTGGTAGTTCCTCCTTTCTTGTGGGCTGCATCTCTTGTAGAATGATTCAGAGAAGATTGGAAAACAAGATAATCTAGACAAAGTAGAAATATCTTGATTAAGACTTAGTTAAGCTATTATTCTTTATCAATATACTTATTATTTTGTTTCCCATAAGATATGTTCTTATATCATACATGATTGGTTTACTTAATTTCCAATTTACTTCCTCTAATACAGGTTCTAACTTGTTATTATTAATTACCTGTATCCAGAGATACTTTAGTTGTTGAATGTTGATTTGGATAGAGATACGGAGTGTTTGTGGAATAAGGACTTAAGATAATAAGTTAATCAAATGGTTCATTGATGTGTTGAGGTTTGATACGTCATAAACGTATCCCTAATTTCTGATGTTCCATGTTGTTTTCATGTTATTTCCCACATGTTTGCTTTACACTTTATGTCATTTTTATCAATTTTCCGGACTAACCTATTGACCAGATGCCACAGAGCTAGTTCCCTGTTTTCTGATGTTTTTAGTTTCAGAAAAGTTGTTCTGGAAATATTCTCGGAATTGGAAAATTTGAAGCCCAGAAGTCTTAGAATTCCCAAAGGTTCCACGGAGTCCCGGAGAGGGGCCTCAGGGGGCCCACACCATAGGGCGGCGCCCCCTGGCCGCGCCGTGGGGTGGTGTGGAGCTCCGAGGCCTCCACCGCCTCTTCCCTTTCGCCTATTTATTCCCCCCGGGGCGTAAACTCTAAAGATATTCCACTTCTCCCCGAAAAACATACGAGGCCGCCGTCATCGTCATCCCGAGATCGAGAGGGTTCTGGAGCTCTCCGCGGCATCCTGCCGGGATGGAAATTCATCACCGGAGGGGTCTACACCACGATGCCCCCCTCCGAAGTGATGCGTGAGTAGTTCATCCCTGGACTACGAGTCCATAGCAGTAGCTAGATGGTTGTTTTCTCCACTTTGTACCTCATGTTTAGATCTTGTGAGCTGCCTAACATGATCAAGATCATCTTTATGTAATGCTACATGTTGTGTTTGCTGGGATCTGATGAATGTTGAATGCTATGTCTTCTGATTATCAATCTCTCATGTTATCTCCATGCTTATGTTATTTATGATCTTGCATGCTCTCCGTTGTTAGTAGATGCTCTGGCCAAGTAGATGCTAGTAACTCCAAGAGCGAGTATTTATGCTCGATAGTGGGTTCATGCCTCCTTTGCATCTGTGCTTGAGTGACAGAAACGTGACAGATGGAGGATGTACTGTTTCCATTAGGGAGATAATTACAATGCTTGGTCTAAGGATGATGTTATTGTTTACATTACACACTTTGCTTACTACAATTATCTGTTGCTTGCAACTTAATACCCAACGTTTGTTCAGATGATATTCAGAGGGTGGATTATTATACATAGATGTAGTTGGATAACGGTCTATGTATTTTGTTGTAATGCTCGAATGAATCACATAGTAATCTTTATGTCTTGCATATGCACTACGATGTAGCCTTCATTTCTGTCAATTGGCCATCTGTAATTTGTTCACAACACATGTTATTTATCTTTCAGGGAGAGACACCACTAGTGAACTGTGGACCCCGGTCCATTTTCCTCATACTGATAATACAACCACTGTTTCCACTACTCTCATATTGCTGCTACTGTTTCCATACTATTTTCCACACCATACGTTTAGCCTCTTTGTGTTCAGAAAAACCGGTGAGATTGACAACCTCACTGCTTCGTTGGGGCAAAGTGATTTAATTATGTTGTGTAGGTTCCACGTTGCTTTTGAACCGGTAGTGCGCCCTGCCATCTCAGCTGCTTCAACCTTCTGAAGTTACTCCTTCCTCCTACTGGTCGATTAAACCTTGGTTTCTTTCTGAGGGAAAATTGCTGCTGTGCTCATCATACCTTCCTCTTGGGGTTTCCCAACGAGTGCAAGACCTGCACCATCAAGCTATTTTCTGGCGTCGTTGCCGAGGAGGAAGAGAATTTCTGCAAGGGGAGTCTCTCACTTCCAATCTCCTTAATTTGTTTTAATTTTGCTTATTTTATTTTATTTTGTCTTGTTTGCTTCTCTTTATCAAATACACAAAAAAATAGTTCTTATTCTAGCTGTAGTTTTATTCCTGTTTTTATTCTTGTTAAAATGACTACTCCTGAGAACAGTAAGTTGTGTGACTTTACTAGCACCAACAACAATGAATTCATTAGCACACCTATTGCTCCACCAGCTCCTACTACTAATTTTTATGAGATTAAGCCTGCCTTGTTAAACCTTGTTATGAGTGAGCAATTTTCTGGTGTTAGTACTAATGATGCTGCTGCCCATCTTAGTAATTTTGTTGAACTATGTGAGATGCAAAAATATAGAGATGTAGATGGAGATATTATTAAACTGGAATTATTTACTTTCTCTTTGAGAGGAAGCGCTAAAGAATGGTTGCTATGTTTGCCTAGAAATAGTATTGATTCTTGGACTAAGTATAAAGATTCTTTCATTGGAAAATATTATCCTCCTGCTAATATTATTTCTTTAAGAAGTAGCATTATGAATTTTAGGCAAATTGATAATGAGCATGTTGCTAAAGCTTGGGAAGAATGAAATCTTTAGTGAAGAATTGTCCCACTCATGGACTTACTACTTGGATGATCATCCAAACGTTTTATACGAGACTGAATTTTTCTTCCAGAAACCTTCTGGATTCAGCTGCTGGAGGAACCTTTATGTCCATGACTTTGGGGACAGCAACAAAGCTTCTTGATAATATGATGGTAAATTATTCTGAATGGCATACCGAGAGAGCTACAACTGGTAAGAAGGTAAACTCTGTTGAATAAACCTCCTCTTTGAGTGATAGTCTTGATGCTATTATGTCTATGCTTGTGAATGGTCATGCTCCTATTGATCCAAACAATGTTCCCTTAGCCTCTTTGGTTGCTCAAGAAGAGCATGTTGATGTGAACTTCATCAAAAATAATAATTTGAACAACAATGCTTATAGAAATAATTTTGGTAGCAACAATTATAGGTCATATCCCATTAATAGTGGTTATAATGATAGAACTGGAATGACTAATGAAATAATTTCAGAAGTTGAAAGGGCCACTATTTTTTTTATGCAAAAGCAATATGAGCAAAAAAACTATTTACTAAGACCATGGAAGAACAATCTATCATGCTTAAAAATATTAGTTATCAACTTGAGAGTTTAAATAGATAAATATCTGGTTTGCAAGCTAAAATTGCTCATACTGAAACTTCTATTTCATCCATGTCTGAAGCACAATCTTGTTTGATTAATAGAATGACTGCTAAAACTGAAACCATAGATGAGAATGCTTTTTCTACTACAAATGCCATCCAAATTCGAATTGATGATAATGTTAGAATGTTAGCTGAATTGCATGCTAGATGGTAAAAAGAAGATGAAATAGCTAGAAATAATAATATAGCTAATGTTTACACCATTACCACCAATAGTAAAACTGAAGCTTCACATGCTATAAAACCTTCTACTATCAATGGTAAAGTAATTGGTGTTGTAAACACTCCCACTTCAGCTATTAAAAATGCAAAATTACCTCAAACTGCTAAAAATGCTCCTAATAATAGTGCTAAAATTTTAAGAAACATGGGAGACAATAGTCCCATTATCTTTGATAAAAATGATCTTTACTTTGATGATTGCAACATAACTGAAGTGATTAAGTTCTTACAAAATCTTGCTAGTTGTCCTAATGCTAGTGCTATGAATATGGCTTTCACAAAACATATTACAAATGCTCTTATGCAAATTAGAGAGGATGAATTAATATGTGAAGCCTCTATCCCTAGGAAGCTAGATGATGTATGGGAACCTATTATTAAAATGAAAGTGAATGATTTTGATTGCAATTCTCTATGTGATCTTGGTTCTAGTATCTCTGTTATGCCCAAGAAACTCTATGATATTCTTTATTTACCACCATTGGAACCTTGTTATTTGGATATTCGTCTTATTGATAATGTTAGAAAGAAACCTTTGGGGAGAGTTCATGATGTTCTTATCATGGTTAATAATAATATTGTCCCCATTGATTTTATTGTCTTGAATATTGAATGCAATTCTTCTTTTCCAATTGTTTTGGGAAGACCTTTTTTAGAACTGTTGGTGCTATTATTGATATGAAAGAGGGGAATATTAAATTTCAGTTCCCACTCAAGAAAGGTATGGAACACTTTCCTAGAAAGATAATGAAGTTTCCTTTTGATTCATTTATTCGAAGAAGTTACAATTTGTATGCTTCTTCACTTGAAAATACTTTATTCCATTTTTCTGGGTCTAGCTAAAAGGCGTTAAAGAAAAGCACTTCTTGGGACATAACCCATGGATTTATTTTTTGCTTTGTTTTTATCTGTTTTGTTTTAGTCAAGGGGTTGTATACTTCTGTAGCAAATCTTTTTTATATTTATTTTCATGTTTTAGTAGTGCCAAGTAAAGTTTCTGACGAGAGTTGGAGTTGGTTTTCGGATTTCTGCGCAGAAAACAGATTCCTGCTGTCCACCGTAAAAAATTGTGAAAAGTTCAAGAAGATCAGAATGAACTAAATTTTTTTGTGCTTATTCCTAGTCTAATTGTGCAACTTTTTAGTTTTGGAAGTTTTTCTATTTGAGGAACATAAGTGCCTCGAAAAAATCGTCTTTACAGGTTGTTCTGTTTTTGATAGATTCTGCCATTTTTCTTGCATTGGCTCTTTCGCGATGTCATGTGAATTTCTTAGCTTCACAAAACATCAGTGGCTGTAGCTAATGTTTAAAAGTAGCAATAGCACGTGTGCCATACAAAACCCATGGATATATATTTTTTGCACTAACCCTCTAATGCGAATTACTGTTTGAGTATGGTGTGAAGGAAGTTTTCAAGTGACAAGAGATGAGGTGATATATATGATCAAGAAGAGTGCAATGTCAAAGCTTGGCGATGCCCTAGTGGTTCATACAAGCATATTTTTTAGAAGACTCAAGCATCTAAGCTTGGGGATTCCCAAGGCATACCCTTCTTCATCAACTATCTATCAGGTCACTTCTCGTGAAACTATATTTTATTCGGTCACATCATATGAAGTTTACTTAGAGCGTCTGTTTGTTTTTCTTTGTTTTATTTTGTTTTCTTTTGTTTTCCTTACTGCAATAATGTCATTGGACCTAGCATCCTTGTTTGGGAGACAGACACACTTCTCTTTTTCATTTGAATACTTGCTATGCTAGTATTCTTAGTTTTTCTTCTAATTACTGCACAAATTCTTGTTCAACTCTTGTTTTTATTGCATCTCTTATTCAGAGCTGTTAGTTTTAGTAGTGTTATGTGAGTAATCTCATGTTTGATTTCTGTAGCATGTAGATAATTTTTGTTAAAACATATCTTATATGGTGCTTGTTGGGAAAAGAAACTGCTCCTTGAAGTAGAATTTTTACGGTGCAAGTAGAACCTTGTATAGACTGTGGCTAGAACTTTTTCATATCATGCTAGATGTTATTTTAGTTTTGAAGCCTTGTGGTTATTGAGTATCATGATTAGCCTCAAATAGCTGAAAGTGTTTAATGTGCCATTGAAAGAATCATGAGTTGTTCTTGTCATATTGAAGCATAGATTTGCGGTATTCTCCTTTGAATGTTTTATTTGGTTGACTTGGCTAATGCTCACACCATGTTTATGACTATGAAACAGTCACTAATAGCCTCTATGATCATTTAGTTTTAGAATTTGTGGTACCACTTATGCTTTGATTAATGATGTTTATGTCGCTATGCATGATTATGGCTCTTATGCTCTCTTGATTTGTCGCTCCCAGTCTTCTGCTAGCCTCCACCTGTACTGAGTATGGAATTCTACTCGTGCAATCCAACTCCCTAAAACCAATGTTTTCCCATTGTGTCCACCATACCTACCTATATGTGGTAATTAACCGCCACACCAAGTAAATTGCTCATGTGTTCCCTTTAAAACCTTCAAAATTATTCCTGCTTTGTGTTCCTGTTTTTGCTCACGAGGACGTAAACAGAGAATCTTTATCTCACTGGTTGATTTGATTTCACACCCTGGACTAGTGGCTTCATCCGCTTATCCAATTGATAGAAGATCTGGCAGCGGGGTTCCTAGCCCCAAATTAATACACACAAAATCTCTTCACTATTTTTGCCCCTGATTTATCAGTCAAAGCATAATTATGTAAAGAAAAGAGAAACAAGGATGACCTTATACACCAGTTGCGTCCTTCACATGGGAGTTGCCCTTGTGAAATCTAGTTGGCTTGTGACGTACTGTATTTTCTGTTTACCATTCGTTGACATTAACATACACCTCCCAAAATATAGACACTCCTCCATGGTATGTGATTGTTGGAAGGCACCCGAGGATTCGGTTAGCCATGGTTTGTGTAAGATGGATGGGAGGAGTTTCAAACATTTTAATACCTCTATTAATAAAATAAAATCTCTAGCACACGAGTGATCCATGCTTCCCTCTGCGAATGGCCTTTCTTTTACTTTTATGTTGAGTCTCCATCTTCTAACTTTATGCACAGTTGAGAGAGCATAATTGCCATTCTGAGTTTTATGTGCATTTGTCCTAGAATCATTATTAATTGATTCATGATGTGTTATTGCTTGTTCTCTAACTTTTTTTTCTAGTATTCCTCGTGAAACTTTGAAGGTGTCCTGGCATTTATGTTTTTCCCCACTCTTAAGTACTTGCGAAATATCACGTTGCCATGCTTTCTCTATATTTGAAACAAACGTATATCTTTCCTTGCATTGTTATTAATGATCTTTTATTTGTGTTACTTCTCATGATGCAAGGTGATTGCTATGCTTTATTATTAAAGTTCTATTTATCATGTTTGTGTTTAAGTTCTATGATCTCACCTTACATATGCTTTTACATTATGATGATCAATTTTATGTTGGTAGCATGTCACCTCAGAAATTATGTGTTTTTATCGTTTACCTACTCGAGGACGAGTAGGAACTAAGCTTGGTGATGTTGATACGTCATAAACGTATCCCTAATTTCTGATGTTCCATGTTGTTTTCATGTTATTTACCAAATGTTTGCTTTGCACTTTATGTCATTCTATCGATTTTCCGGACTAGCCTATTGATAAGATGCCACAGAGCCAGTTCCCTGTTTTCTGCTGTTTTTAGTTTTAGAAAAGTTGTTCTGGAAATATTCTCGGAATTGGAAAATTCAAAGCCCGAAAGTCTTAAAATCCCCGATGGTTCCACGGAGTCCCGGAGAGACCCGGAGAGGGGCCTCAGGGGGCCCACACCATAGGGCGGCGCGCCCCCGGGCCGCGCCGTGGGGTGGTGTGGGGCCCCCATGCCATGATGACCCACAAGTATAGGGGATCGCAACAGTCTTCTAGGGAAGTAAAACCCAAATTTATTGATTCGACACAAGGGGAGCCAAAGAATATTTATATGCCTTAACAGCTGAGTTGTCAATTCAGCTGCACCTGAAAGTAGACTTGTTCGCAACAATTTAGCAGTGGTAACCGTTTTATAGCAGCAGTAGAAATAAAATAACACCAGTAGTAAAATAGTAACAACAGTAGCAATCGCGGAAAACAGCAGGATGGGAGTACCGTAGGCATAGAGGGACTGGATGAATGGGCGTTGCATGGATAACAAGGGTCATGTAATAATAATTACGTGCACATTGTAGATAATAATAATAAAGTATCAAACTGTAGGCAAACCTTAGGCATGTGTTCCAATATAGTCGTACGTGCTCGCAATGAGAAACTTGCACAATATCTTTTGTCCTACGAGCCCGTGGCAGAGGGGCCTCTAGGGAAACTACAGGTAATTAAGGTTCTCCTTTTAATAAAGCACCGGAGCTAAGCATTAACACTCCATGAACACATGTGATCCTCACATCACAGCCATCCCCTCCGGTTCTCCCAATTTCTGTCACTTTGGGGCCTCGGGTTCCGGACAACAATGTGTGTAAACAACTTGCACGTATGATCAAGAAACATAATTATACTCATGAAACAATAACATGTTCAGATCCAAAATCATGGCACTCGGGCCCTAGTGACAAGCATTAAGCATAACAAGTTGCAACAATGGTAGAAAACACTAACAATGGATACTAGGCACTATGCCCTAACAATCTAGTATTATTACATGATCAATCTCATCCAATCCCTTCCATCCCTCTCAGCCTACAGTGGGGTTTACTCACTCATGGACGAGGGAAACATGGATGGTTGATGGAGAAGGAGTGGCAGTGTCGATGGCGATGATCTTTTTCGAATCCCCATCCTGGTAGGTGCCAGAACAGGAACTTCTAATCCCCGAATTGAGTTTCAGGGTGGCGACGGCGCTCTGTTGTGTTTCTGTGGAATATGACGAACCCCCTCGCGTTTTAGGGTTGAAGGCAATATGTAGTCGAAAGAGGAGTCCGAGGGGATCTCCGGGTGGCCCACACCACCAGGTGGCGCGGCCTAGGGGGGCGCCGGGGGTGGTTTGGCCACCTCCTGGCCCCTCTCCGGGTCTCCTTCTCGCTCCCGGGGTCTTCTGCTGTTTTAGGGCCAATGGGTTCTTTTTTGGGCAATTTCCCGAAAGTTGATTTTCTACACAAAAACGAGACACCAAGGTAATTCTGCTGAAAATAGCGTTAGTCAGTCTTAGCGGTATGAAAAACTCACAAGTTTAGAGGAAAACAATAAGAAAAGTGTTCGGAAAAGGAGATACGTTTTTGACATATCATGCCTCCATCGCCTCTGCCCTTTCGCCTATTTATTCCCCCCGAGGCGTAAACCCTAAAAATATTCCACTTCTCCCCGAAAAACACCCGAGGCCGCCGTCATCGTCATCTCGAGACCGGGAGGGTTCAAGAGCTTTCCCCAGCACCCTGCCGGGAGGGAAATTCATCACCGGAGGGGTCTACACCACCATGCCCTCCTCCGAAGTGATGCGTGATTAGTTCATCCCTGGACTACTGGTCCATAGCAGTAGCTAGATGGTTGTTCTCTCCACTTTGTACCTCATGTTTAACTCTTGTGAGCTGCCTAACATGACCAAGATCATCTTTATGTAATGCTACATGTTATGTTTGCTGGAATCTAATGAATGTTGAATGCTATGTCTTCTGATTATCAATCTATCATGTTATCTTCATGCTTATGTTATTTATGACCTTGCATGCTCTCTGTTGTTAGTAGATGCTCTGGCCAAGTAGACGCTAGTAACTCCAAGAGGGAGTATTTATGCTCGATAGTGGGTTCATGCCTCATTTGCACCTGTGCTCGAGTGACAGAAACATGACGGATGGATGATGTGTTGTTGCCATTCGGGAGAAAACAACAAAGCTTTGTCTAAGGATGATGTTACTGTTTACACTACACACTTTTCTTACTGCAATTATCGGTTGCTTGCAACTTAATACCCAACGTTTGTTCGGATGATATTCGAAGGGTGGATTATTAGTCATAGATGCAGTTGGATAACGGTCTATGCATTTTGTTGTAATGCCGCATGAATCACATATTAATCTTTATGTCTTGCATATGCACTACAGTGCAGACTTCATTTCTGTCAATTGACCAGCTGTAATTTGTTCACCACACATGTTATTTATCTTTCACGGAGAGACACCTCTAGTGAACTGTGGACCCCGGTCCATTTTCCTCATACTGATAATACAACCACTGTTTCCACTGCTCTCATATTGCTGCTACTATTTTCATACTATTTTCCACACCATGAGTTTAACCTCTTTGTGTTTAGCAAAACCGGTGAGACTGACAACCTCACTGCTTCGTTGGGGCAAAGTGATTTGATTGTGTTGTGTAGGTTTCACATTGCTTTTGAACCGGTAGTGCACCCTGCCATATCAGTCGCTTCAACCTTCTGAAGTTACTCCTTCCTTCTAATGGTCGATTAAACCTTGGTTTCTTTCTGAGGGAAAACTGCTGCTGTGCTCATCATACCTTCCTCTTGGGGTTTCCCAACGAGCGCAAGACCTGCACCATCAAGGTTTCATATGCTCACCTGTATAAGATGAATGAGACAATGAGCATGAGAAGATTATTGGGTTCAATGAGTTACGTCAGAGTTGTTACTTGGTTTTTCAGGGTGTCATGTTGTTACTTTCTATTCTTCATTTGTAATAATGGTGCAGACAAAGAGGTTTATAAAGATCATATGTTATGATCAAGGTTTAACAATAGTTTAAGAAGATTTATTTCTTCTTTTAGATACTTCTTGTATGGTTGATGAGATATGTACATATTCCATAAATATGTTAATAACAATTATTATGTCATTTCCCACTTGTGGGGTTTGAGTTAATACTTGTTTGTAACACTTGTATTCTATGGCACCTAGGGCATTGTGGTGACCCAACACACCACTACATGTGTAGTGCGCAAGTCAATGCCATAATACTCACAGAAGGACTTATGTGTGAATATTACATCCCTCAGAGTAGTACAACAGAAACATAGCGGGACCAGGCAAGCTATAGGATACAAACTTCATTACAAAATTCCGAGAATCTCTTTGAAGAATCAAAGAAGATCTCATACAAATGAAACATCATAAGAAGCAATTCAAAGATCCAAGCTGGAGAAGAACTCTAGCTCAGAACTAAATCTACTATGGCTGATGCTAGCCCTAATCTATGGCTTATAACATCTAAGTCCAAGTATGGTCTTCACCTACACCTTGATAGCTTCTCCTCCACCCGCGTTGTTGATGACGAAGCTTTACCGACTAAGTAGTAGGTCACTCCATCTAGCTTCATGAGGTAGCGATGGCTTCACGATGACGACTTCCAAAGGCTTCAACTCTAAGAAGGGGGTCAAATGGGAACGAATGAGTAACGAGCATTACTCAGCAAGTTCATGATGTATAGGGAATAGTTTGATGCACTAACTACAGCTTTAGACTCAAAAGAGTCATAAGCTAATGCATGGTTTTTGTAAATCTTTCTTCAAGAGGTTGCTTTTAATTCTGAAGACTATGCCCGCCAGATCTTCACATGATTAGAACTTTCATGGAGTTGCCTTTCCTGCGGCGTTCGCATCTCCTTCTCGGAACAAGGGGTAACATGCCACATCCTTTTACACACTGTAGAGGTGCGTTACTTTACCCATGGACGACCAAGACCATGTTGCACAACCAGGTGTACATTCCTGTCCACTACCACTCAGGTGTGGGGCCCGGTTGTTGGTCCACGCCAAACCGTGCTTCTCCGTACAACGCATGCCCACCCATTTCCGCCAGCAGGTTGAACGCCTGATTCCACCCCTCACGATGGAGATCTACGCGCCCCTAGCAGACACTCATAGACCCCAGAGTCCGTGGGACGTAACGGTCCCACCCATGTGCATGCAGTCCCGCAGAACCTACAGCGTACGTCTCTGGCAGTCCGTTGACATGCGAACGAGAAAAGATCACAACTGACTTACTCCCCCCATAGAAGACCCATGGTTAACGCGAATTTACGGCGCATGAATCCTGACGGCAGTTGTGATTAATCCTAGGTAATACTTTCCCATGCAGATGGAACCTTCCTTTGACCTATTCATCTTACCATGGTTCCATCCGCCCACCAAACAGAACACTACCACTCGGGTAGTCATTCAATTATTCATATTATTATAAAAAATAGGATCATGCATTCTTTTGGGAGTAGGTGATAATACGATAGGGTTTTTGCAATTAGTTTGTTATGAAGTACTGCAAAGGAAATGAGCAAGTGATGAACTTGCCTGATGTTGAAACAACAGTAATAATTCATCTCTCCGGGTTCGAGGGTCACGTAAACAATTTCGACATCTGAAAGATAGCAAAGTAGTCCTGGTAAGGACTACAGAAAACATTGGCAAGATGATACATTCATAGTAATGAGATGCATCGTGAAGTAACCTGGAAAACACCCCAGCTTACAAGTATAAGCTACGTTTGATACGATAACTTAATCACACAGGTTTTAGGTGAATGGTTTCATTACTTGTGGTGGTGTGGTCCTTAGTTCTCTTATACTTACACGTGCTTCACTTTTACTTAGAAAACAATTGTTAGCATGTTTAAGTAGAAGTGTTTATTATTTGATTAGATAACAAAATAACAACCCATGGGAAAAAATTAAAGAAAAGATACAAACATATTTTGTTTTATGTTTTAAAAGGGTAGATCTAATGACAAAGTGTTTATTTGAAATGATGAACTAATACAACTGACTATATCATCACATACTTTCTAATGACCTTGTGATGATAGGTTTAGTAGGTGTGATAACATGAGAGTTTTATTAATAAGGAAACTAACGTTGTGGCAATTGTTTTCTGGTTATAATGAAATATTACAGAATTCAATTATATCTTTGGAAACAATTCTTATAAGTTGAAAAAAATGTTTTATGTTTGACATATTTGAATTGGAAATGCTTTTCTCTTTAATTTGATATATCATTCAATGACTTTTGAAAATATTGAAATAAATTATTAATTTAAATGAATTAAATGACTAGGCAAACATAGCACACATGAGAACTTGGTCAACTGACTTTGAAAACATCATATATGAGTTGCATATGTCATTTGGAGCATTTTGGTATATAACTTGTATTTTTCTGATATTATGAATTCTTTATTATTTTTCTCTATTTTTAATGATTTACTTTAATTTCAGAAAATATTAAATTTTAAATTTTATTAAACATTTTCTAAAAGTTGATAAACATTTACAATATATTTTTCTAAGAATTTATAAATATTATTTGTATTTTTCTGATGAATAGATTAAAAGTTATGGAATATATAAGATTAATGATTTTTTTTTAAATTGACAGGTGGGACCCACCTGTCAGTTTGGTTTTGAATAAAAAATTAAAAGAAAAAGAAAAGGGAAAATGCTCCTGACGTCATGCTGACGTCAGGGTGACGTCAGCTGCGGAGGGGATTTCTTCAGTTGAATTTGAATCCGTTGATTGGCTACAAATTTGAAGGATTCAACCATACCACTAGATAGACAAGGTTTCAAGGAGTTCACGGAAGGTGGCGGTGTGACCAAATGGATCTCGGAATGTCGCCGGCATCCAATTGCGCGGCGGCCGGCGGCGGTCAACGGTGCTCCGACGAATTTGGAAACGAGAGTGAAAACGAAAGGCATCGTAGTGCTCAGGCGCTTACCAGGAGCACGAAGATGTGGTCTAGGGCGTGCGGTTTGCTCTCAATCGACGGCGGCATGATGAATTCCCCGACGGCCGGACTCGGGGAAGATGACCCGATTCGGTCCATCCCGAGCTTCCTAGCTCCCGTACGTGGTTGAGGAGGAAGAGTAGGGGACGACGGATGCGGGGGCGTGCTCAGCAGGGCCTGCCATGGTCGGAGACGGCGACAAGGAGCGACGGCGCTTGTCGGTTAGGGTTAGGGTTCCGGTGCCATATTGTGCAGAGAGACAGAGAGGAAGACCGCGAGGAGGGAAGTGGTGAGGCAGAGAGCAAGCACTACAAGAAATATGTTGATACGTGACCCTCAATTTTTGTCACTAGAAGGTCACGTAGTTTGATTCATGACCCCTTTTTGACCAAAAATGGAAAGTCACATACCGAGCGTCTTATTTGATCGTCAATGACTAATTAAATGGAATTGTCATAACCTCTATGACCCAATCAGAGGAGTCATAACCCTATGACCGATTGTTTTGGTCATGTGATATCCTGTCATAGCCACGTCACATCCTATGTGGCCAATCCTACGTGGCAAAATCATGACCAAATGAGTAGGTCATGGATGAGAATCAGCCCAGTCCATAGTGCTGCCATACGCGGGCCAAGCCCAACAATTTGGCCCATTCAAGTTTTTTTTATGCCAAATTTTTCAAGCCAAACTTACGAGGTGGTTTATTTTGGGCCTTTAGTTTCCTGGGCTTTAGCCATTCAGTTTGCTTACGTTCTGTTCTTATTAATTTGGGCCACTGTGTAGACAAGGCCCATCATTTTAGCGCCTGGTCGAGTACAATACTAAATGGGCCATTGCCTCTTTCACATTTCTGTACAATTCTACTGTTAATGCAGCAAGTATTAATCAACAAATGACAGTGGATATCAAATATCAAATATAGAAACAGGGTGGGTTCATTGCACTCCCATTAGAACAGTGCATATCACTTATCAAATCGCTAGTCTAATGATAAACAAAAATGAACAGAACACAACCCAGCATCAGGTACATGCAACCAACATCCAAGGAGATCGTCTAGACTGAAAGAACATCCAACCAGCATCAGGTACATCCAACCAAACCCAGCATCAGGTACATCCAACCCAGCTGCAAGTGTTGCTGCTTCATCCTTATCAGCGTCCACCGATGCTACTGGAAGGACTGAGATGGCATCTTTGATCTTCCCTACAGCCTTTGAGAACTGCAGAATAAAACACCACTATGTTAGACAAAACACACATGCAAGTACTGCATAACACATTCTGGTAATGACATCTCTAGAGGGGCATCAAGGTGGACAGCTATAGCAGCCATGTCATACAGGTGTAGTAGGGCTTAATAGTTAATACTTGACCGAGAAAATAACTAACAACTACATTTCACCATAGTACACTTACCAAAAAAACTGTCATCGATACATGGATTATTAGCCACCACTGCATGAAGCATCCACACATCAAACTGGTTTTTCTGCTGTCGGTTGAAACACTGCACATAAACCAGAAAACTGTAAATACATGCTACAATGCCTTCACAGTATCACAGGAAAACCCAACAGAAACCACAGGAAACTTAACAAGGGGGATGGGACCAATCGTGCACTGACCTGATGTACGTGAAATTAAGAAATGCCTAGCCTGGTGCTTTAACCTCCGGGGCACTCAAACCTGCAAAGAGGATAATCACAATTAGCAAGCATTATCGATGCAGAGCAAACACAACAACTAAACAGGACAATATGACACAAGTAAATAGTAGAAACCAAGGGGAAGCAAGGATTCTGCTGCAGAAAGATTGATGGAACTTGGATCCCATAGCTAATATGGCATTCACCGACTATACGAATCCATGGTTTTATACCCAAGCCATCATCAACTAATAAAGATTGCATGACAAATGGCTTGGAGCTAAAGCCAGCACCAATAATCTTTGGTGCCTATATTTTATCTTCACTGGGACATCGACTGTATATAGATAACTTATAAATGGAATGCCAACTCAAAATACAGAAATTTGGCATACATCAGCATGCACAACCTCACAGTCATACAAACAATTCCAAGTACTGGTGCTACTTGAGCTAGCTAGTGCAACCATAATAACTTTGCAGGACAATAATACACAGCAGAATAGTAGAAAGCAAGGAGAATAAAGGACTCTGCTGCAGTTATACTGATGTCCCTCTATACCTAATATGGACATCCTCTTGATTCTACACAGAGAGAAACATTTTTCAGGATTCATCATCTGAACTTAATGAATGGCCTCATGAGTATTTGTCACTTCCCCCATCAGGTCCCTATCATCAGATGGTTTCTGAAATCGAAGAAAATGGTGCTGGGAAGACATAAGGAAAAACAGAAGAATTTCAGGATTTACTTATTTACATAAGAGTATTCTACCTTCTAACGAAGAAACAAGTTTAGCAGGTGGCATAACAGGTGCTACCAAGGGGTACTTACAGTTGTTTCGGTCAAATTTTACAAACATGTAAGCATATTCTAAAACAATACAAACATTTAATATATGTATGTATATAAATGCAACTACAAAGCATAAAACACTATATGTAATAGCAAGATGAGCATAATGCAACTACAAAGGATACAACGTGTGTCCAGATATTTTGGCCAGTTTTTTTTCTTTGAGAATGGAAAATATGGTACCACAATTGACTGTAAGGTTGTAAAAAGAATCCCTATCTACCTCTTACTGGATTCAGCCTCCTCCCTATTTTTTGTTCTTTTGATTGGTGGTACTTATGCTCATCTTGCTATTACAGATAGTGGTATAACAGGAAAAATAAATCGTTTAAATGAAAGGATCAGAGAGAAGGCACTAATCACGCAGAAGAAAAGATTTTCTTCAGCTCCCATTGGGTAAGGATTGCTAGGAGAAATCTAGGCAAGCACTCATACTTAGAATGAAGCCACGCCTTTTTTATCCAACCCACTTCATGGGGTCATGAAGTTATTGCTGTAGAAGAGCTTGCAAGAGCCACGATGCTATACTTATGCAAGGGCTAGTGCTCTCTTACTTCATCCCAATGTTCACTGGAGAAAATGATTTCTTCCTCAGACCTTTTACTAAGGCATCATTTCCTTTCTTTCAACCCCACAGATAGAAATAAAGAATCAAAACAACTACACTCAAAATATGACATCACCTTTCCACGAAGTGTTCAATCATGCGCAAAGTAGAATAAGAAATTTGTTAACCATGTAGTACTTAGTTTATTTCCAGCAAATTAACTGCAATTTCTACTCAAAGCAACAAGAACACATTTCTAAAGGTTAAGGCCATGTGTGATGTCTGCAATGCTTAATGAGTTTTAAGCCAGTACAGTGAGTCAACTTAGCAGAGCCGTAAAGCTGACTCCAGTACTCACTCTCCTACCATTTCACAGTACCATTGCCCAAGCTACAACGATAAATTAGGCATATAAGCCGCACCTATAACAACGCACAAAATCCAGATACTTGGAACGGCCAAACAACCACACCGGCGATAGCAATAGCGATCTAGAACTGCAACACATCATCTGACTCAGCAAGCAAAACGTGTGGCAGATAAAAATTCCATTGGGTAAAAGTTTAGAAGGGGAAGTGGATACCTTGAGCCCGATGTAGCGGTCATGATGGGCCCTCTTGAAGTGCTTGACCCGCTTCTTCACGATCTTCCTCGTCAGCAGAGGCACCGCCATCTCTGATCTGCCGGACAAAACAAACAGAGGGAGTTTGAATCAAATGATAGAAATAGTATCACAAGGAAACTGAGAGGTGGGAACTGAGCCGTCGCGCCCTGCTGGCTGGACCCTCCTGGCTGGACAGCAAGCGAGCAGCACCGCCCCTCACGTCGGCCAGGTTGGGGCGGTGACCGTCGATCTTCTGCACGAGGGGCTGGGAAGCAGAGGAGAGGAAGCTTCGGGGATGGGGAAACGAGGGGAGGACAGGCCGGGATCGGGGGAGACGGGGCGGGGGCCAAGTAGAGGACCGACCGGGATTGGGGGAGATGGAGCGGCGGCGGAGATCTGTGAATCACGAGGAGAGCAAGAGAGAATGGTAACGGACGCCTCTAGCGCTCGTCCTGTGCCTCCTTGCCCATGCGCGATCTCACGCATCCCGGGCGGCGGCCGCCCGAAAGGAAAAGAGCCGCAGTGGCAATCGAAGACGATGGGATGCGGATTGCTTAAGGAGGAGGCGATGGGATGCGGATGCGCGGTGGTAAGGAAAAGATGCTAGGTCCGGGTCCCCTCGTCATCCACGGGCGGCGCTGGTGCTGGATTGATTAAGGAGTAGGCGATGGGATGCGGATGCGGATGCGCGATGGAAATCGAAGACGAGATGCGGCCCAGCAAATGACATCACGCACGAGCCTGAGGACGGGCAGATCTAGAATTTAGACGAGGAGGGCGCGTTGTAGACGGGGACGAGAAGGCGAATTTGGCCGCGACGACGGCGAGGAAAGCCAGAGGTGGGTTTCGGTCTTGGGGAAGAAAGGGGGCGGCGGCGTGGGAACGGAGATTAGGGTTTCGGCTCATAGGGCGACGAGGCGTTATCTGGGGGAGGCTCTGCGCGCTCTTTCGTGGTTTCGCGGGGAGATGATTTTCGTTTCCACGCGAACTTAAGGCAAATTGGGACATGCCTCTTCTAGACCCCACTGCATAGTCCAAATTTAGGTTAACGAGAAGTAATACTCCCTCCGATCCAAAATAAGTGTCGGAGGGAATACTATACATGCACACAAAATTCTTCTCAGCTCACGTTACTTATTACGGCAGTTATGTCCATACAAAGATGCATTTTGGTACAACTAACAATGTTCACGAAGAAAATTTTATTTTTCGTTGAATAAAAATACCATTTTCCCTTTCCGGAGTCTCAAAACTGGGGCTTTTTGTGAAGCACATACACAAAATATGTTGCAAAAATGTACAAATTAAAATTATAAATATATTATGTCATATTTTATCTACAAATAACAAACTTACAACCTCTCAATAGCTCAAAATACACCTCTTTCGAAAAAGACAAATTTCAGCCGATTCCGTTGAAACCGGGCCAAATTAGAACTACAGGTGCCTCGTAGCTTGCTCTTTATTTTTTGAAAAAATCATTTTTAGGTACCCAAGTACCTATTTCAACACAGATACACCAAGATTTCATCAAGATTCAACACCTAGGTACGAACGGTCATGTCCCCCGTTTTGACCGTTTCCCGAAACCGGCTTTGAAAATTCCAGAAAATTCAAAAAAACTCGAAACGGTGCAAGATCTTCGCGTGGTGTTTTTATATATGTCCTAGTATCCACCAAAAATAATAAACTTGGAATAAGACAATTTGGTGGAAAATGTGTTCACAGAAATGAGCTATCTCGTACGAAGATTCGTGGCTTTCGGGCTAAATGATGGATGTTCTGGCCACATCCATGGCATAGTTTGTTTAAATGTGACCATATTCCACACAAAGATGCATGTTGGTACAACTAACAATGTTCACGAAGAAAGTTTTATTTTTCGTTGAATAAAAATACCATTTTCCCTTTCCGGAGTCTCAAAACTGGGTTTTTTTGTGAAGCACATACACAAAATATGTTGCAAAAATGTACAAATTAAAATTCTAAATATATTATGTCATATTTTATCTACAAATAACAAACTTACAACCTCTCAATAGCTCAAAATACACCTCTTTCGAAAAAGACAAATTTCAGCGGATTCCGCTGAAACCGGGCCAAATTTGAACTACAGGTGCCTCGTAGTTTGCTCTTTATTTTTTTGAAAAAATCATTTTTAGGTACCCAAATACCTATTTCAACACAGATACACCAAGAGTTCATCAAGATTCAACACCTAGGTACGAACGGTCATGTCCCCCGTTTTGACCGTTTCCCGAAACCGGCTTTGAAAATTCCAGAAAATTCAAAAAAACTCGAAACGATGCAAGATCTTCGCGTGGTGTTGTTATATATGTCCTAGTATCCATCAAAAATAATAAACTTGGAATAAGATAATTTGGTGGAAAATGTGTTCACAGAAATGAGCTATCTCGTACGAAGATTCGTGGCTTTCGGGCTAAATGATGGATGTTTTGGCCACATCCATGGAATAGTTTGTTTAAATGTGACCATATTCCACACAGAGATGCATGTTGGTACAACTAACAATGATCACGAAGAAAGTTTTATTTTTCGTTGAATAAAAATACCATTTTCCCTTTCCGGAGTCTCAAAACTGGGTTTTTTTGTGAAGCACATACACAAAATATGTTGTAAAAATGTACAAATTAAAATTCTAAATATATTATGTCATATTTTATCTACAAATAACAAACTTACTACCTCTCAATAGCTCAAAATAGACCTCTTTCGAAAAAGACAAATTTCAGCCGATTCCGCCGAAACCGGGCCAGATTTGAACTACAGGTGCCTTGTAGTTTGCTCTTTATTTTTTGAAAAAATCATTTTTAGGTACCCAAGTACCTATTTCAACACAGATACACCAAGAGTTCATCAAGATTCAACACCTAGGTACGAACGGTCATGTCCCCCGTTTTGACCGTTTCCCAAAACCGGCTTTGAGAATTCCAGAAAATTCAAAAAAACTCGAAACGATTCAAGATCTTCGCGTGGTGTTGTTATATATGTCCTAGTATCCACCAAAAATAATAAACTTGGAATAAGACAATTTGGTGGAAAATGTGTTCACAGAAATGAGCTATCTCGTACGAAGATTCGTGGCTTTCGGGCCAAATGACGGATGTTTTGGCCACATCCATGGCATAGTTTGTTTCAATGTGACCATATTCCACAAAAAGATGCATGTTGGTACAACTAACAATGTTCAAGAAGAAAGTTTTATTTTTCGTTGAATAAAAATACCATTTTCCCTTTCCGGAGTCTCAAAACTGGGTTTTTTTGTGAAGCACATACACAAAATATGTTGCAAAAATGTACAAATTAAAATTCTAAATATATTATGTCATATTTTATCTACAAATAACAAACTTACGACCTCTCAATAGCTCAAAATACACCTCTTTCGAAAAAGACAAATTTCAGCCGATTCCGCTGAAACGGGGCCAAATTTGAACTACAGGTGCCTCGTAGTTTTCTCTTTATTTTTTTGAAAAAAATCATTTTTAGGTACCCAAGTACCTATTTAAACACAGATACACCAAGAGTTCATCAAGATTCAACACCTAGGTACGAACGGTCATGTCCCCCGTTTTGACCGTTTCCCGAAACCGGCTTTGAAAATTCCAGAAAATTCAAAAAAACTCGAAACGATGCAAGATCTTCGCGTGGTGTTGTTATATATATCCTAGTATCCATCAAAAATAATAAACTTGGAATAAGATAATTTGGTGGAAAATGTGTTAACAGAAATGAGCTATCTCGTACGAAGATTCGTGGCTTTCGGGTGAAATGACAGATGTTTTGGCCACATCCATGGCATAGTTTGTTTAAATGTGACCATATTCCACACAAAGATGCATATTGGTACAACTAACAATGTTCACGAAGAAAGTTTTATTTTTCTTTGAATAAAAATATCATTTTCCATTTTCGGAGTGTCAAAAGTCAGTTTTTTGTGAAGCGCATACCAAAAATATGTTAGCAAATTGTACAAAATAAAATTATAAAGCTATTATGTCATGTTTTATCTACAAATAACAAAGTTTCTACCTCTAAATAGCTTTAAATACACCTCTTTTGAAAAAGACAAATTTCTGTCGATTCAGGTGGAAACGAGTCAATTTTGAACTGCAGGTGCCTCGTAGTTTGCTCATGATTTTTTGTAAAAATCATTTTTGGATACACAAGTACCTATTTCTTCATAGAAACGCCAAGATTTTTACAAAATTCTACACCTAAGTCTGAATGATCAAGCCCGACGTTTTGACTCCAAAACCGTAATTCAAAATCCCCTAAAGTCCCAAGAAATATATGATTATGGGATTGGTTATGTTTTTTAACAAAAAATGGTTCATATTGGTCTATAGTTTCTAGAGATATTTTTACTTTTTTGTAAAAAAAATATTTTAGTCAATTTGAAGGTCAAATTCAAATTATAGAAAATGAAAACAAAAAAAAGAAAATAAAATCGAGCCAACCCAACCAAACCAAGCTAGGTAGGAAAGCCCACGCTGACACTTGCATGCTGTCCAGGCCGAAATATGGCCCAGTCCAAGTAGCAAATGCCATTCGTTGCACCAAAGGCCCATGTTCGGTTGAACCCACATGTCAACTAGGCCGAATGCGTACATTATTCAACAAATAATGGTTGGCCTGGTGGTTAGCCTATCGCATACGAAGCGCGAGAGCGCGGGTTCGAGACCCCGCGGGAGCACTATTTTGCGAATTTATTCTTCTGTTTGTTCAACGGGGCTCCATGTCAGCTCGGAGGGAGGTGACCCCACCTGTCAGTTCGGTGCGCTTCCAACATAAACGATTACAAAGCGTACAAATACAGTGGCGCTTCCGATTTATCATGAAAGAATTGGTATCTTAGTGGTTATGTGGGTTGTAGAGCATCTAGGAGGCTCAGGTTCAAGCCCCCAATTTGTCCATTATTTTTGTTTTCAGTGGATGATTAAAAATTGACACGTGGCCATGACACATAGGAAAAAATTGACACGTTTACATGACACATAGGCAAAATTTGACACGTGGACATGATACATAGCCAAAAATTACTGCCAACAAACGCATGACCAATTAATTTGGTCTTAGTTAAGCAAAAAAAGGGGTCATACACCAGGTATCATGTGCTATGACCATCTTGTTAAAGAAAATCATGACTTTTTTGGCAAAAAAGTCATGCGTTTAGTCCCTCCCAAACATGTCATGACCAACAAATTAAACATGGTCATGGATCTATGACAAATTCATCCATGGTCAATAAAAAAGGGTCATGTATCAACATATTTCTTGTAGTGAAGATGGATACGCCCTCCTGCTCCTTATCCTCGCGAGACTGCCTAGGAGGAGGTGGCAATGCGGCTTCCACGACAACGGCACGGTGCACCTCACCTCTGCCTTCTGGCTCGAGGTAGAAGAAAAAGAAATGACATCTTACAATAACCCCCTAAAGTTTCTAAAATTTGCATTTTGGTCCTTCTGGTTAAAAAAAACAATGTTTCCAGGACCTTTCTGTAAACATAAAAAATAATAAAAATCAGTTTTGGAATCCTTGTTAAATTTCCAAGCTCATCATATTTTTCTTTTTAAATTTTGATCAAGATTTAAATTTTATCCTTAGGGTGC
Source organism: Alopecurus myosuroides (assembly GCA_028641055.1). NCBI lineage: Eukaryota > Viridiplantae > Streptophyta > Magnoliopsida > Poales > Poaceae > Alopecurus > Alopecurus myosuroides. The sequence goes on along the minus strand of CM054063.1, from coordinate 306,123,177 downwards.
TCTATTAAGGGGTTTTTGTGATTTCCAACTCCATTTCAACTTCAAATGGGTTTTAAATTTCTTTCATACATCCTAACATATGAATATGGTACAACCATCATGTTATTGAAATATTGGTGAACAATTTTAGATATCTATCTTTCAGATAATCATTTGGGATCACTAGTTAGTAATATCTCTATGCACTGTCATGAAAATCACCTAGTATGGAATTTTATTCCATCTCAAACCAAATGCTTTTAATGGGTAACTAACTTGTTTTTCTTTAATATAACTTTGTTATTTTCACCAATGAAAATCTTAATACTTTTGGTTGACATCACACTTGGGTGTATGTAAACCATGTTTGTTAATTTCAGTATTGGATCAAATGGAAAACATGAGTGGCTTTGAAACCTCATTTGTTTGTTTTTCACCAGCTTCCAAATGTGGATACTACCTCATGTTGTTTAAGAACATGTAATCATTTACATGGTTATATGTAGATGATTTTTTGTTATCATGTGTTAGTCTTATCTATGAAAAGGATTTGTAAAACAAGGTATTAAGCTTGTTTTCATCTACCTCCACATATCAAGACATGTGGATGCAAAACCTTGTTGTTATCTCTTAATGGATACTTGTTTCCCTCTAAGAGATTTACTATTTGTTCCTCATCTCTGTTGAGCTTGAAAAGGCATAGAGGTTATGGATTCTCTAACATTAACTAATGCTTTACTGAATAAGTTCTTCCTGAGACAGTGTTGCTCCTTGTTGACTTCTTTTACTTGATGTCCTTTTCTCTAATTGCCACTAGCCTTCTGTTTTCTCCTTGTGTCAATTGCAAGAAATATCATCTCTTGGATTCCACCTTCAACTATCTTCCCCTGATGGTGAAAACAACCAGTGTTTCCAAGCAAACATTTTACTTAGAGGATTATAAAAGAATGTAGGTTTATTTTATGACATCAAGTTACCATATGCATATAAGAAGAATTTGTTAACAAGTGGGCCAGACTTGCCTCCAAATTACTACTCATATACAATTGTATGAGATGTACTAGGTTATATGATCTTATGTTTATTTGTGTAAGACACTCAAGTGTTTGAGTATACAAAAGTGATCTGTTAACAAGGTTGCAAGGCTTGTGTCGGGGGGTTACCCCCGAGTAGGGGCAAGGCAAGTGCTAAAGGCAAGGTCAAGATGATGTTTGACCGGGTAGATGGCTACCCGGTACTTACTACCCGGTAGGTTTCTATCCAGCCGTACCCACCAATGGCCAAGAGGTGAAATCAAGGAAGTTATGTTCGTCACAGTAGAGGGGTTGGTCCGAGTAGAGGGAGTGTGATCCTACTCGGGCCAGAAGTCAATGGAGCCGTTCTGACAAGGGATCCCGCATATCCTGCGTCCGTACCGGCGTGCGGTTCAACTTACGGAGCGCGTGATTATCCGCGCTACGGCGTGGCTACAGTGCGGTAGGCGCCTGTCAAGTCCTGTCACTGACAGAGGGGACAGGACAGGTCTAGGGGCCTACCCTATCTCACTGACAAGGTGGACAGGTCCCATCTCCGAACGGCGCGACGACTTCCCGCACCCGCGTCAGCGAGAAGCCGGAAGCGTGCTCTGTTCTGCAGTGCGCCTGTCCCATCAGTCGTACCTTATAGTCTTTTTCTATTCGGCTAGGCACCAGTATATAAGGTGCCCTGCCTCCTCCTACGCGAGGGACGTTACCTCACAATCCACGACGGTACCTCACAATCCACGACGTTACCTCACAATCCATGACGTTACCTCACAATCCACAACGTTACCTCACAATCCACAACATTGCTTCACTTCACATATAGAGCTAGAGTGGCTACCCGGCCAAGAGGCAACTTTGTACTGTGGCTACTCGGTAAACACACATAGAGAGAGAGAAAGGCAGGAGTAGGGGTGTTACCTCCACACGAGGGCCCTGAACCTGGGTAAGATCTTGTTGTTTGCAGTGCTTGAGACATCCTACACGCGGCTACTTGCCGTGTGATCCCTCCCCGATCACCTCCAGCGTCCATCGGCCCCAACCTTTAGCCATCCTATGGCATCTGCCGTGATACCACCACGATAGTTGGCGCCCACTGTGGGGCTACCAGCGGCGCTGGCTGGAGTTCATGTTCGGACGGGACTCATTTCTGCTACGAGGGAGCGCGTGGTCTGTGGCCTTGTCCACAGATTCGGCTCCTTCGACTTCGTCACCGACAACGCCGGAGATTTCGGAGGTAGACCCATCCCGGTAGGCGGCTCGGTGATCTATTTTGGCACGCACCTGGTCTACGTCGCCACCACAGTCATCCGCGAGTTCCCAGAGGTGGTGCTCGTTGCGGAAGATCCTCCTGCTGTGCTTGCTGCCCGCGGGAAGCCAACTGGCTGCTCTGCGGACATCGTGGAGGTGATGATGACAGGCCCGGCTACCGATGCCGGGAAGGGCGCGGCCGCTGCCGCGGGAGTCATCGAGGAACCTGCTGGCCCAAGTGCAGGCGCAAAAGTTCACAAGCCCTACGAAGCGCCCCACAACATTCCGGGTTACATACCTCCTTCCACGACAACGACGATACCGGCATCCGCCGTGCGGATGGGCATGCCGCCTCCCACCGAGCTTGAGCTCATGACCATGAGGGCGCAACTGGACCAGCAGCGTTAAGCGCTACTTGCGGAGCACCTGAAGCTGGAGAAGGTTAGGCTTGAGCTTAACCTAGACCAAAATGAGTACAACAGGGCCCACGGCTTTACTTCTGTGGTTAGGAAGCCTAGCAAGCTAGGCGCTACTCATCGCAACTTAGGCGCTGAGATGGCAGTAGTTGGTGGGGCCGCTAGCTAGTCTGCTAGTTTAAACACTGCTACGAGGCCCAAGTATAGTACCCCCGCCAAAACGCTTAGGGCTGCAGAGGCTGTGGCTGCTGAGTTGCCAAATCTCGCCGGCGACGCGCGCGCTAGGCAACAGGAGAGACTCAATGAGCTAGTGCTAGATGCTGCTAGGCAGAATGAGGAGTTCCGGAAAGCCAATCCGGGTGCTGGCGCTTCTCAGATTGTCAACTCGCGTGCGGTCAGATCTACGGATCAGGCCTCATCGCCGCTTCCCGACAATGAGAGGGACCAGAGTGTGCACTCTGGGAAGAGCAGACAGATGCAGGTGTACGACCCGGCTCTCGCCGCGAAACAGCACGCTGTGCCGCGACAGCCCGGTCAGAAACACACTACTGCAGGAGCGGGCTATCAAGCCCATAAAGCTCACAGCAAGAGGCAAGATGGAAATCACGCAGGCCCTTCTCGGCATCCTGCCGCTCAGGCTACTCGGCAGAGGACGCAGCAGCCAGCTGCAGCACAGCCGCGTGCGGCTGCGCCAGCAGCCAACCCGGTGGTGCAGCCTGCACTTGTGCAGGAGGACAGATATGATGATGGCTACTCGGCGATGGGGCTAGCCGGCTATGCTGACCCAAGAGATGTCACTGACCGTCTGGGTGACCGCATGTTGGAGCCTAGTGATGCAAGGTACAAGCTGGACCGTATCAATAGGTCTGCGCAACTCGAGAACATGGGGCCGCCTGGCCCAGATTGCTTTGGTCGCCGCATCATGGAGGAGCCGTCCGTGAGCCATTTCCAGCTGGCTAGGGGGACCAAGTGCTACGATGGCAGCACCAAGCCGGAAGACTGGCTGAGTGACTATGTTACCGCTGTGCATATCGCAGGCGGCAACCGGAGATGGGCTGTGCGGTATGTGCCGTAGATGCTAGAGGGTCCAGCTCGGACTTGGCTCAACAACCTGCCCAAGGACAGTATCAACTGCTGGCTAGACTTCTCGGAAGCCTTCATCAGCAACTTCACCATCACGTACAAGAGGCCGAATAGGCGGCAGCAGCTGTCCGCTTGCAAGCAGCGGGAAGAGGAGACCGACCGCGAGTATCTTACTCGGTGGAGTACTTTGAGGAACACCTGTGAAGGTGTGAATGAGGCCCAGACCATCACTTGGTTTGCTCAGGGCTGCAAGCATGGCAGCATGTTGTGGCAGAAGCTGCAGCGCGAGATGCCGAGTACGCTCGCCGAGATGATCAAGATTGCGGATATGTATGCACTCGGCGACCCAACTCAGCCTCTGCTTCATTCTCCTGAGCCGAGAAGGAAGAACTATGACAACAACAAGCGCAATGATTTCCGCAACAAGCGTAGAGGTGACCGGATTGATACTCGGTATGATCCCGAGGAGGTGAATGCTGTGACTACGGCTGCTGGGAGTAGCCAAAGGCAAAAAACTGCTGGAGCCCAGTACGGGCAAAGCCAGAATCAGGGCCAAGGCATCAAGAAGCCGTACAATGCTCCCCAGCAGGGTAGCGGCAACCCGAATCCAGCCCCGAGCTTCATCTTTGAGAACATGAAGGTTGGGCCGTGCAGCTTCCATACTCGGCATCCGAGTAGGCCGGCCAACCACACTACCCGGTAGTGCAGCTGGTGGGACCTAATCAAGAATGAGGACCTGCCCCTCCTCCTCCTCTGCCAGCTACGAATGCCAATATGCAGCCTATTCGGGCAGCTGCTCCGAGGCCTGCAGTGTTACCGAGAAGGGAGAACGTGAACCAAGTGGCTCAGGGAGCCAACCGCAACTACAACAACGGCAACCGCAACTTCAACAACAACAACGGCAACCGCAACTTCGACAACAACAACAACCGCAACAACAACAACAACAACAACAACAACAATAGGAACTACAACAACAACAACAACGGCAACAATGGTGGGGAAGACCGCAACCAGTACCAGGAACACCATGAGAGCTACATGATCTTCGTCACCGAGCCCGCCGACAAGTGACTGCACAGGCGTGCGAGGGAGGTCAATGATGTGATCCCTGCTATGCCTCACTACCTGCACTGGTGCAACCAAGAGATCACGTGGTCCAGAGCTGATCATCCTAGGGTGATGCCCAACCCGGGTAGCTATGCTTTGGTGGTGGATCCCACCTTCTTGGGTACTCAGAAGAATGTCAGGTTCAGCAAGGTCCTGATAAACAACGGCAGCAACATCAACATCATGTACAGAGATACACTGGAGAAGCTCAGCCTTGCCGAGAACATGTTGCTACCCAGCAGAACCACATTCCATGGCATTGTGCCGGGAGTATCTTGTGCTCCAATCGGCCGCATCTGGGTGGATGTTCTATTCGGTACCAGGGAGAGCTGCCGCACTGAGAGCCTGCAGTTTGAGGTAGTTGATCTTCAGAGCCCCTACCATGCTCTACTCGGTAGGCCTGCCCTCGGCAAGTTCATGGACTCTACCCACGCTGCCTACCTGAAGATGAAGATCCCTGGTCCCAATGGAGTCATCACCATCTCGGGTGATTACAAGAGGTCTTTGGAGTGTGCCTCTGCTAGTTCTCAGCTGGCGGAGTCCATGGTCATTGCTGCCGAGAAGAAGAAGATACATGAAGTGGTGGCTATGGCGCAAGTAGCGCAAGGTGGTGCGCCTGGCATGCCGAGTTCCCAGTACGGGACTGCGTTCCAGGCGTCCCAGGAGACAAAGAAGGTCCAGGTTGATCCTGAGTTCCCAGACCGTGTTGCCATCAATTGCGCCGGGTTGGGAGAGAAATAGGAAAGCGAGCTCATCCACTTCCTCCGTGAGAATCGGGAGGTCTTTGCCTGGTCCAATGAGGATTTGCCGGGTGTCCCAAGGGAGTTGGTTGAGCACTCGCTACATGTGCGGCATGACGCCAAGCCGGTTAAGCAGGCTATGCGCCGCTTTGGTGATGAGAGAAGGAAGGCTATCGGTGATCAGATCACCAAGTTGGTGATAAGCAACTTTATCATGGAGGTATTGCATCCGGACTGGCTAGCCAACCCGGTTATGGTTGAGAAGAAGAAGGAGGACCCCAAGGCCGATACCGCATGGCGCATGTGCGTGGACTACACTGACCTGAACAAGGCCTGCCCCAAGGATCCCTTTCCGCTACCCCGCATAGATCAGGTGATCGATTCCACTGCTGGTTGTGAGCTTTTGCCTTTCATAGATGCCTACTCTGGTTTTCATCAGATAGCTCTCAACCCTGCTGATCAAATAAAGACTGCCTTTATTACCTCGTACGGGGCTTATTGCTATCGTGTCATGTGCTTTGGGTTGCGGAATGCTGGGGCTACCTATCAGAGATGCATGCAGAAATGCTTGCATGATCAAATTGGCAAGAATGTGTAGGTGTACGTAGATGACATTGTCATCAAAACGAATAAAACACATACTCTGCTTAGTGACATTGAGGAAACCTTTGCCAACTTGCGCAAGTACAAAATGAAGCTGAACCCGACTAAGTGCACCTTTGGCGTCCCGGCTAGCAAGCTACTCGGCTTCTTGGTATCCAGTCGGGGCATTGAGGCCAATCCTTCAAAGATAAAAGCTATAGAGAGCATGTCTTTGCCGAGATCCCTGAAGGATGTGCAGAAATTCACTGGTTGCCTGGCTTCTCTGAGCCGCTTCCTGGGCAGAATGGGCGAGAAGGCCTTGCCTCTGTATCAATTGATGAAGAAGAGTGACAAGTTTGTCTGGACACCACAAGCGGATGTAGCATTCAAGGAGTTGAAAGCCATGCTGGGTAGCGCTCCCATCTTGGCTAGTCCGCTACCCAAGGAGCCAATGTTGCTGTACATTGCTGCAACCAACCGAGTAGTCAGTGTGGTGATTGTGGTGGAAAGAGAAGAGGAAGGAAAGACTGTGCCGCGGCCAGTGTATTATCTCAGTGAGGTGCTATCCAGCTCCAAGCAGAACTACCCGCATTACCAGAAGATGACTTACGGCGTGTACCTGGGCGCCAAGAAGCTGAAGCACTATTTCCAAGAGCATCCCATCACAGTGGCGAGTTCTGCTCCCATCTCGGACATCATGGGCAACAAGGAAGCAAGTGACAGAGTAGCCAAGTGGGCGATTGAGCTAGCAGCGTACGCTCCTTTGTACGCGAGAAGAGAAGCCATCAAGTCACAAATCTTAGCAGATTTTCTGGTGGATTGGGCTGAGGTGCAGTATGAACCTCCTTCGCCAGTAGCCAACTACTGGAAGATGCATTTTGATGGCTCCAAAGTGAAGGAAGGCCTTGGTGCTGGCGTGGTGCTCACGTCACCCAAGCGAGATCAACTCAAGTACGTGCTGCAGATTCACTTCAAGGCACCCAACAATGTAGCCGAGTACAAGGCCGTGGTACACGGCTTGAAGGTGGCCAAGGAGGTTGGCGTGCAGCGCATCATCTGTTACGACGACTCGGATTTGGTGGTGCAGCAGGTATCCGACACCTGGGATGCTCTGGATGCCAACATGGCATCATATCGGTTTCTGGTGCAGATCATGACTGGGTTCTTTGAAGGATGTGAGTTCCAACATATACACCGAGCAGAGAATGACGCAGCTGATGAGCTGTCCAAGTTGGGGTCTTCTCGGCAGTACATCCCGGCTGGGATTGCCTTGGAGCATTTGAGAAAGCCATCTATCAAGCCATCCCCCAACTCGGATTCTATATTCGTTCCTTCTCTGCCGGGCGAGGAAGCTGTTCCCATGGAGATTGACTGGGAGGCTGCAAAAGAGAACCCGGGGACTGCCGTCTCCTACCCGGAGACTAGCACCTGCAACCCGGGGACTGTCCCTTCTTACTCGGGGACTGCCCCTCCCAACTCGGGGACCGTCCCTCCCAACTCGGGGACTGTCGCATTCATCGAGGGGATCCTTGCCGAGTGCTCGGGGAATCGTCTCCAACGCAGAAGAGGTACTGGTGGAAGATCCAATGGAAGTGGACGAACCAGTGTTTCCCACGCGAGAGACACCGAGTTGGGCTATGCCCATATTATCCTTTCTAGCGGATGGCAGCTTGCGGAGTGACAAGGTCACAACCAGACAGATTCAGAGAAGATCCAAGGGCTACACTATTCTCAACAAGGTTCTGCATAGAAGAAGTCCTACTGGCGTGCTGCAACGCTGCGTTGAGCCAGAGGAAGGAGAAGAAATTCTGGTGGAGATCCACCAAGTAGAATGCGGACATCACGCCTCTTCTCGGGATCTAGTCAACAAGGCTTTTCGGCATGGTTTCTTTTGGCTCACTGCCTTGAAGCAAGCTGAAGATATAGTGACAAAATGCAACGGCTGCCAGAGATTTGCAAGTAAGATTCATATGCCAGCTTCCGAGTTGAAGACCATTCCCATTACTTGGCCATTTGCTGTTTGGTGTTTGGATATGGTGGGTCCTTTCAAGACGGCTAGAGGTAACATGACTCACATGCTAGTCATGGTTGACAAGTTCACCAAATGGATTGAGGTTAAGCCTATTCGGAAGTGCGATGGAGCCACAGCTGTGAGTTTTCTGAAGGATGTGATCCTGAGATATGGCTACCCGCACAACATCATTACTGATAATGGCACAAACTTTGCTGAGGGTGCTTTTGCGAGATTCTGCAAAGAGAAGCGGATCCGGCTAGATGTTGCATATGTTGCGCATCCCGCCTCCAATGGGCAAGTTGAAAGAGCAAATGGCATGGTGCTATCCGGCATAAAGCCAAGGCTGATTGAGCCACTGCTGAAAACACCTGGGTGTTGGTTAGACGAGTTGCCAGCGGTGTTGTGGAGTCTAAGGACTACCCCTAACCGGTCAACCGGCTCCACACCATTCTTCCTGGTATATGGAGCTGAGGCCGTGTTGCCCATTGACCTAGAGCATGACTCGCCCCGAGTAACCCTCTAAACTGAGGCGGAGGCGAGAGAAGCTCGAGAAAATGACGTTGACCTGCTAGAAGAAGCAAGAGAGCTAACTCTGTCACGTTCAGCTGTTTACCAGCAAAACTTGAGGCGTTATCACAGCTGGAAAGTGAACCCAAGGGTTTTCCGAGAAGGAGACATGGTCCTTAGGCTCGTGCAGCGCACAGCCGGGATGCACAAGCTATCCCCTCCGTGGGAAGGGCCATTCATTGTGAGCAAGGATTTGCACAATGATGCCTACTATCTAGTGGACGTACAGGCACCCCAGAAGAACAGGCCGGATAGAGCAGGAGAGGAATCTAAGCGCCCCTGGAATGTAGCTCTACTCCGCTGTTTTCATTCGTGAGCAGAAAGTTGTATGTATCCCCTCAACCGAGTTAAATTTCTAGTAGGCACTCCGAATTCAAACTCGGGGACTGCCCTTGTCCAAATCTGTTATGTGTTGTTCTACTCTGTTTTACTTTGTCTACTCGGTTGCTGTACTTAGAATTTCATAAGTGTATTTAGTAATGTGTTCAAACCTAAGGGCCAACTCTTCGACTCTGCTGCTGTCCACAACCCGACTTCATGGCAAGCAAGAGAACAAGCCAAAGGTTAATGAGCACACGAAAAATTGCTAAGGAGAAGAGAAGTGTAGCAACCGAGTAGAGTGTTCTTTACTGTTTTTTGTTGTCTTTTTTCGGCTAAGTGGTGGGCAGCGTTACTATGAATTTTCTAAGTGGCTAAGTATTTGAAACTCAATCTTTGAAATCTTGTGACTCGACTACCAAAAAAGCCTCAAGTGGCAGGTAAGAGCTCAGACGAAAAGAGAGAGTGGATAAAAAATGCAACTCGGGTACTTGCATAATAACGCAACCCGTCATTGAGCCAGAGTTGCTAAAAACATCAAACTGAAATAAAACTGAGTAGCAACAAAGACATAATCGGTTACATTTGCACCCGGCATCCCGGGGATCTAATCAAAGTTCAAAGGTAAAAGTTTTTCAGGCTTCACTCATTGGAGGTAACAGTGTTGTCCGCGTTGGCGTTGGCAGCATCAAGGTTGGCGGAGGCAGCTGGATCAGAGGTTGCAGTGACGACCGAGATGGGATCAGTGGTAGAGGTGGACGCAGCAGACTGGGTCCTGGACATCGGGTTGGCATCAGGTGGTGTAGCAGCAGTGGTGCCCAACTCGGGAGCCGCCTGCTCGATCACCATCTCGGTGGTGATGGTGGCCTTCTGGGAGCTGGGTTGCGGCTGCTCGGCCTCGGCGTGGCTGGCCAACGCGAACTCCTCCGGGTTGACCAGCTGCTCGGTCCCCTCGACAACCTTGGCCTTCCCCTTCTCGGATGCTCCCTTGCCTGCGTCCTCCTCAAACACGCTCAAGTCCTCCGACTCGGTGTCATCTTCATCGTCCTCGTCCTCATCTTCAGGCTCAGTATCTGGCTCGGGGAGGCCGTCGATGTAGGTGGCGGTGTCGGCGTAGGAAGCAATTTCATATGCTACCGCTTTCCGGCGAGTAACGCAATCGGAGTTTGTGGTCCACTTGGAGTCTTCACGCATAATGAGGATCCTGTCGAGATTCAGATTCTCGTACCAGCTGGTGATGAAGTGCAGCAGCTGATCAGCTCCTGCCCGAGCTGCAGAGGCGCGCCATTTCTTCAACTCGGCCTTCATGCCATTCAGCTTCTCGGCGATCTCGCTAAAGCTGTCTGGCGCAGCCTGATCCGGCCAGAACAGATCATGCAACTTGTATGTAGTGGACACCATGGAGGTGCCCAAGCCCTTGAGGGAGCAGAGTTGAGACTTGATGCTGGTGGACTTGGTGTCGATGGGCATTCCGGAATCAGCTCGGAGTTGCCTTGCCTTCGCTAGAGCAGGCACGCTAGCAGAGCGGAGATCAGGGAAGATATCTAGAAAAGAAACCAATGAGAATTACAAACAGAGGCAGAGAAGAGATGAAACCAGGAAGAAAGGTGGCAGGGAAGAGAAACAGTCAGGTGCAGAGAAGAGAAAACTTACGTTCCAAATCCACTAGCAAGGCTCCCAGCTTGATTTTCCAGTCGTTCTCATCCGAGATGTGCCTGTCTTCAATGCTGCGCGCGTTTGAGATCTGGAGGACGAGTTGATCGTTGTGTTTCTTCAGCAATGAGATCTCCATCTCAAGCGTTTTCTCTCTGGCCGCGGCAGTCTTCTTGATCTCCTCCTTCTCGGCAACCAGGTCGAGGGCATCCTAGAGGGTAGATTTCAGCTTGACCTGCATCTTCTCGAACTCAGCCATCTCGGCGATGTGCTCTTTCTTGATCTCAGCTTCTCGGGTTTCCAGCTGTTGCCAAACCTCGGCAGGCATGAGGCCGTTCAGGTGTTGCTCCCGGAATTTCTTGTACTCTTCTGCGAGAAGAACAACAGTGTTAAGCAGAGTAACCAAGTAAGAAGAAACACAAGGGCAGAGAAGGAAAGGCAACTCACCCTCCAGAGTAGCTATCTTGCTCTGGGCTGAGGCAGCAAAAACTTCGTAGTCGCGATGCTTTTCAATTAAGTCATTGAGCTTGCCTGCAGAGAAAAACAACAATGAAGCAGAGAGCAAACACGGGCGTAAACACAAAACGCACAAACCGAATTGTTGAAAGCTTAGCTTCAACCTCAGAGATCTGGATAGTGCGATCCAGAGCCGCCTGCTCCACCGCAGCAGTGTCCTTCTTCTCGGCTTCAAGAGCCTCAAGACGGTCCTTGGCGATGCGATGGTTCCAGAGTAGCCGACGGAACAGTCTTGTCCGCTTCTGGAGGCTATTCTGTAGATAAGAAGAGAAAAAGTTTAAGATTTTTGTGAAGATTTGCCCCGAGTAGACGGCAACTCGTTTGAGTTTTCGCCTACTCGGCCCGAATCTCGGGGACTGGGGGAATGACTAAGATGAAAAGAGGAAAAGAGAAGAGAAAGGAGAAACAACAACTCGGGAATTGCAAAAAGAAGATAGAAGACTTACAACGTAGCTTTGCTCGATGTCCTCTGCAGCATTGCGCATGACGAACAGCTTCCCGGCCAAGGTGCAGGTGGGGCTTGCGATCGTCATGGGGACTGCACCGACATCGGCCTTGTTCTAGTCGACGCGGTAGTGGTCGAGCGGGCCCAACTCAATCCCATCCCAGTTGGGGTTGCCAAGCGCCTTGCTGTTCCAAGCGGCGTCAACAAACCCTACTCGGTCCAGGATCGCGGTGAGGCCTTCAGATTCGATCTCGTTATCACCTTCCTCACGCGAGTGCAACTCGGGAACTGCCGCTGCCTTGCCTTTGGACTTGGTGCTGGTCGTCACAGCTTGGCCTTCCTTCAGCACAACCAACCTTTTATCTCCCGTTGCTAGTTTGATCTCATGGCGCTGGGAGATAGTCATCATGTATTCTGGGAAGCTGGGCTTCGCGCGGCCGCCAGCACTTGCACCTTGACTCTCAACAGGGCCAGTAGACCCAGAGGCAGCCGGTTTGGCGCTGGGGGTGGGCGCGGAGAGCACTAGCTGCTTGCTCCTCGGCGGCTTCCCGGATGGCGCGTCTTGCGGCTTGGGAGGCGGCATCTGCTATCCAGTTTGCGCAACGTTGCGCTTGGGCTGCCGTCGGACGGCCTCAGTCTCAGGCTTGATAATCTTCTTGGGGCTAGGAGCAGCGTCTGGCCGAGAAGTGGGTGGAGGCATTTTGCGAGAAGCAGTTGGCGGAGGAGATGGTGCTGTCTGTGTTGGTGGAGGAATTGGAGCACTGGGTCGAGTCACCTGCTGGGTAGGCGGCACGGGAGGCTGGCTACCCGGTGCAGCGTTGGGCTGCACTTGGTCCTGGTGGACGGACTCCACCACGGTCTCTTCTACCCGCTGCCCTGCAGCGGGATCAGGTCTTGTATCAGTCTCTTCTTCTACCCGCGGCCCGGCCGCGGGATCATCTTGGGCTGTAGCGGTGGCGTCTTGCCGCTCTATGGCGACATCTTCTTGTTGCTCGGTGGTTTCTTCAGCATGTTCCCCAGCTGATGCAGCTGGGGGAGATGGCGGCGTCTCGTCATGAGCAGCATCTTGGTGCTGTTGAGGGATGGGATCAGTATCATCACCAGCGCCAGTGTTCTCGGCGCCGGTATCTTCTTCTAAGTCGATAGGGGAGGACGCGCGCGTCCTCTCCTGCTCGTCTTGCTCGTCATCATCGTCCGAGAGATCAACAAGTCGATCTAAGGGCACATATGCTTTCCTCTTGGGGCGAGAAGGAGCTGCTGCAGCATCAGCGTCAAGAGGGGCGCTGGAAGAGAAGAAAAACAGTTCAGAGAGGCAGAAGGAGGAAGGTGCAACAAGAAACAGCAACAGAGTGGTACTCGGATGGAACGCTTACCCTTTGGTGGTGGGGGGTTGTCTCCTGGAGGCGACGACTTTCTTCCCGGTCTTCTTCTTGGCTTTCTTCGGGGGAGGTTCTTGGGCACCACTGTCTACCCTCTTCCGAGTAGCGGGAGTAGCCACAGAAAGAGGATTATCCTCCAGGGGCTCATCATCATCATCCGCCTCAAGATCCTCTGCAGAGTAGAAGAAGAAAGGAATTCAGAAACCGAGAAGGAAATCAGAGGGAGCTACTCGTGAGCAAAGATGTGAACTTGGTCACCTTCGTCATCCTCGGACCAGTCCCGAATAGACGCATCAACTCGGGGCTTACCAGGCTGATTGGCGTGAGGGATGCAGAGGGTGTCTTGGGTATCGTAGGCGGTGGCGTCCTCTTCTCGGTCCTCGGACCAGTTGGCCTCGAAGACCTCAGTATCTTCTTCCCACTGGCGATCGATGTGCTGTTAAGGCAAATGTGAAACATGGTGAGTTGTGTTCTCAACTAAGGAGCTCTACTCGGGATAGCATGCAAACACAAAGCATATTGAGCTAATGATTTCTACTCGGAACAACATGCAAATACAAAGCATATTCGGCTGAGTAATCCTACCCGGCAAGGCATGCAAACACAAAGCATATAGAGCCAAAAGGATATTTGTGATGTCCTACTCGGTGCAGCATGCAAAGATTAAGCATACAAAGCTGAGAAGCCACCTACTCGGTATCAAAGTGCAAAAACAAAGCACGGAAGGCTAACCTATCCGATGGGCTTGAGGCGGCTATACGGCGTAAAGCCATACATCCAGGTGTCGGAGAGAGAGGTCTGCATGATGGATCTGGCCCAGATGGCCACCTCGACTTTGCTCAGCTCGAAGGTTGTTGTCCTTGTGCAGTCTCGGCTTCCTCCCATGTGGCACATCTTGTGCGAGCGACGCTGGAGCGGGAGTACTTGGCGTGAAATCCAGCACGCGATGGGGTCGTCTGGACGAAGCCCCTCCGAGAGCAACCCGGTCAGGCGTCGCTCAACCTGGACAACATCCTCGATGGTACTCTTGGGGTTGTAGCCCCAGTTCTGCTGAGTAGGCCTTGCATTCTTGAACTTTGGGAGCCCTATCCGGTCCTGGATCGGCTTCCCCTCTTCTACGGCGACATTCTTGACATACAGGAAACCGCGCTGCCATTTGCGCACGGTTTCCAATCCCTTAACTCGCGGGTGATGCCCGGTCGTGCGCTGCAGCATCATGGCGCTTCCCGTCATGGTCATTGCGCGGGCGCTCTCGGTGTTCCCAGGATTGGGAACGCTTTGTTTCCTAAAGAAGAAATACCTAGCCCATGTATGGATGGTTGGGTAGACGCCTAAGAAGGCCTCGCACACAACGGTGTGGATGGATAGCATGAGGATGGCATTTGGTGGAAGGTGGTGTGGCTGGAGGCCAAAGTGTTTGAGGAATTCGGAGAAGAAATCGGAGATGGGAAGGCCGAAGCCGCGCTTGAAATGGGATAGGAATACGACGTACTCGTCCTCCTCAGGTTGTGGGATGATTTCAGTACCTGGATGCCTGCACACGACACCGGGAGGGACGCCGCGCGTGTTGACGAGCCACTGGCAGTCCTCAGCGGTCACGTCAGATCCTTCCCAGCCGGCGCGGGCGGCCGCATCGTCATCTCTGCGAGGAGCCATGGAGGCGGAAGAGCTTGAGGGAGATTGGAGGCGGAATCGAGCGGAGGCGCTTCTCTCTCTCTTTCTTGCGGTGCGTGGAGCAGCGGCGCAGCGATTGCTTGCGGTGGCGATGTGCTCGACGGCGGCGGAGAGGCGAGGGGGCGCGGGATTGGAAAGAACGGGAAAGAGAAGAAGGGAGCGTCACAGGGGTATTTATCTCTCCCCCACGAGTTGCCGTTACTGATGGATTAATCGAGGATTGATCGTGCGCAATGATCGTGCGGCGTGGGTTGCGCAACCGTTAGAAACGCACACAGCGCATACCGCGCGCGTAACGGGCGCAGTTAATCCCACGTCGAGATCGTGGGCACTTGAGTACGATTTAGGTGACCTAACGGACTAGTGGGCCCAGGTTGCAGTTACTGGCGCGTGGCCTGCCGTATCCCAGGCACCCAGGCGTCGGGGGCACAGGGGTGTGACACGTGCCCCGTAGCGACACGGAGAGGTGTCGAAATTTCACTAAGTCATTCTATTCGGCAGCTCAGGAGAGAAATTGCTCTACTCAGCTACCAGGAAGGTTGTCTCGTGAGCACAGTTGAAGAGATGCGAGAAGGAGTTACTGGTTCAACTTGGAGTGCAACTCGGCGTTACTCATTGAAGAAGACGTTTTGGTTTTAAGCTGGCAGGGCCCAGTGAACAAGTTCGCATGACTCTACCAGCTTCGGGGACTAATGTCGGGGGGTTACCCCCGAGTAGGGGCAAGGCAAGTGCTAAAGGCAAGGTCAAGATGATGTTTGACCGGGTAGATGGCTACCCGGTACTTGCTACCCGGTAGGTTTCTATCCGCCGTACCCACCAATGGTCAAGAGGAGAAATCAAGGAAGTTATGTTCGTCAGAGTAGAGGAGTTGGTCCGAGTAGAGGGAGTGTGATCCTACTCGGGCCAGAAGTCAATGGAGCCGTTCTGACAAGGGATCCCGCATATCCTGCGTCCGTACCGGCGTGCGGTTCAACTTACGGAGCGCGTGATTATCCGCGCTACGGCGTGGCTACAGTGCGGTAGGCGCCTGTCAAGTCCTGTCATTGACAGAGGGGACAGGACAGGTCTAGGGGCCTACCCTATCTCACTGACAAGGTGGACAGGTCCCATCTCCGAACGGCGCGACGACTTCCCGCACCCGGGTCAGCGAGAAGCCGGAAGCGTGCTCTGTTCTGTAGTGCGCCTGTCCCATCAGTCGTACCTTATAGTCTTTTTCTATTCGGCTGGGCACCAGTATATAAGGTGCCCTGCCTCCTCCTGCGCGAGGGACGTTACCTCACAATCCACGACGTTACCTCACAATCCACGACGTTACCTCACAATCCACAACGTTTCTTCACTTCACATATAGATCAGCTATAGTGGCTACCCGGCCAAGAGGCAACTTTGTACTGTGGCTACTCGGTAAACACACATATAGAGAGAAAGGCAGGAGTAGGGGTGTTACCTCCACACGAGGGCCCTGAACCTGGGTAAGATCTTGTTGTTTGCAGTGCTTGAGACATCCTACACGCGGCTACTCGCCGTGTGATCCCTCCCCGATCACCTCCAGCGTCCATCGGCCCCAACCTTTAGCCATCCTATGGCATCTGCCGTGATACCACCACGACAGCTTGTTATCAAACTACTTCTATATAACACTAACATTGGAATATCATACTATTTCAAGAGGTTTAATAAGACCAGATCAAGATATAAGAGTTTCCAAGTACTCTTATAGTAGCTTAGAGTAGCACTTCTAGAACACTCTAAATAATCTTCTTGATGATCTTCTGATGATAGTTCCTCTCTTCTTGTGGGTGCTTCTCTTGCAGAATGACTTTGAGAATATTAGAAACAAGATAAAATATTCTAGGCAACATAACAAGATCTAGATTAAGAGTTAGTTCATGCTTTTATTATCCTTCCATAGACTTCTGATTTTATTTACTATAAGATGTGTTCTTATATCATACATGATTTGTTTTACTTAGCTTTCAATTCAATTCCTCCGATGGAGGTTATACTTGTTGTAATTCCTTACTTGTATACAGAGATACTTTAATTGTTGAATAATGATTTCAATAAAAGTATGGACTGCTTATGAAGTGATGACTTAATAGTATGTTGATCCCATGGTTCATTGGTGTTGAGATTTCATATGTTCACTTGTATAAGATGATTGTAACAATGAGCATGTGAATGTTATTAGGTTTAATGACTTGTGTAATAATTGTTAGTTGGTTACTCAGAGTGTCATGTTGTTATTTTATATTTTTCATTTTTATTCATGATACAGACATAGAGGTTTGGAAAGATCATATGTGATGATCAAGGTTTTAACAGTGGTTGAAGAAGATTTGATTCTTCTCTTAGGTACTTCTTTTATAGTTGATGAGATATGTACATATTCGATAAATATGTTAATACAATTAACATATCATTTCCCACTTGTGGGGTTTAAGTTATGACTTGTTTGTATCACTTATGTTCTATTGAACCTTTGTTATTTGATTGAGAAGGTGCACTTAATAGTTAGGAGATAATTTATAAAAGTGTGCTGTGAATGGTTGATAACTTAGAGAGTTGTTGTTTTATAGGTGATAACATCTCTGTTGATGAGATGGTTCAATTGTGTATTACTCATTGGTGGAAGTATGATCATCAATTGTGTGATTTGGGTACTCACCCCTCTTTGAGTTCAAAATACCTAGTGAATTATCCCAAGTCACTTAAAGACTTGTGATTAAGGTTGTTGAGAGTTTGTGTTGGTCACAACCAATTATGGTTTGTGTAATCATATGATTTGATTTCTTAAGATACCTGTTATAAAAATCATTCCAAATGTACTCTTGACTAGATGAACTAGACCTATTTCATCATGTCAAGTGAAACTTTGGTCACTTTGATTTTTTTAAACTTTCGCGCCAAAATTTCCCGTACTTTTAGATGCATGATTTGCAAATGCACATATTAAATTTAGATCCTTATAACTTCCCAAACACTGGGATGTTACATGCATTCACTTGTAAAGGCTTACTTAATAATTATTAGATAATTTAGAAAGATGTTGTGTGGATGGTTGATAACTTAAGAGTTCATGATTAATGTACATAATATATCTACTGATGAGATGGTTCAATTAGGCATTACTATCTGGTGGAAGTGTGATCACCAGCTATGTGATTTGGATACTCACCCCTCTTTGAGTTCTAGATTCCTAGTGAATTATCTCAAGTCTCTGATAGACTTGTGGTTAAGTTTGTTGAGAGTTTGTGTTGGTCAGAACCAACTATGGTTTGTCTTATCAGGTGATTTGTTTTCTTAAGATACTTGTTATAAAGATCACTCCAATTGTACTCTTGACTAGATAAACTATACCTATTTCATCATGTCAAGTGAAACATTGCTCACTTTGATTCATTTAAACTTTCGCGCCAAAATTTCCTGTATTTTTAGATGTATGCTTTGCAAATGCACATATTATATTTAGATCCTTATAACCTCCCAAACACTGGGATGCTACAGAACACTAGCTTTCATCATGGATCAACGGGATAAGCATGTACATATGCCATGGGAAACCAAAGATCATTTGGAACTGGAAAACGAGAGAAAATATATCAGGAAAGATGAAAAGAAAACTGAGGACGAAAATATATCAGGAAAGATGAGAATAAAACTGAGGACAAACGAGGACGTTTAAGGTGGTTCGAATAGAATCTTTGGCAAGGCACTGCCCAAAGTGGATCGATCGTAGATGAAGAGAATGGGAGGTGGGGTCTCCCTGTTGTAAACCATGGAGGTCACCAATAAGGGCAACATCAGCGTTGTTGAGCAGGATATCCGATGACATCAATGAGAGGAAGATGGAAAGATCGAGTCACACAACTGCACAGATAAGCCAATATGCTCGAGGAACTCAAGCAACTATTCTCATGAGACGGCATCGAATACCTTGGCGAAGTCTACCTTAAAAAGGAGGTATGGTATTTTTTCCCCGTTGCAACGCATGAACACATGTGCTATATGATATAAGTCTCTCTTGCATCTGAATAATAATAATAATAAACTAACAAGTTGTTTCTATTCTCTAGCAATGACCAACATATAAAGCGGTTTATGGAATGCTTCCAAATATTGTCAGATATAAATAAATAAATAAAATGAAGGCCTATCAGGACTAGCCCTTGGTGGCATATTTTTATAGAAGAAGAGCTCTTTTTTAGAATATCCAGAATTTCGTCCCCGATGGGGACCGCTCCCTCAACCAGGGGGCCTCTGCCCCGTTCTCATATATGAATACATATAATGTAGTTATAGATGATCTTGAAATGAATTCGGGCCCTAAGTAATGATAAATTGATGACAAATATTTTTATTTACAAGATTTTAATCCGTGAAGTTGTCGTGTTATTTCTTTTCTGAAATAGGTTCGTGTGCCCGTGTGATGCCTATTTTTCACTTCCGTGCGTGCACGAGCATTTTTTTTTTTGAAGCCATGTTTTTTAGTAATAGTAAAGGTAGGTCAAGATATAATAGGATTAACTTAAACCTGATCAACAACAAGGAACAGTCGCTCGTTAGAGGAAGAGGATTAGATGAATTTTTGTTGTTGTTGAGACAAAGAGGATTAGAGGATGTGGGCGAGCGGTGGCTACCGGCGGCCCGGAGCGTGAGGAAATGAAGAGGACAACGGCTGAAAGTGGCCGGGCCTGTCCGGCGGCGGGCACGTGGGCCGGGCGGGCACGGCGGGCACGTGGGCACATGGGCTAAAATACGTGTACACTCATCGGCGGTTGGACGTGATATACCGCTGGCCCAGTAATAGCAGCATGCATCGGCGATTAAGTGTGCAGCTGTAGGTTTTCACGACTTGGACGGCCAGTACTAAATATAGGGAGCCTAAAAGAAGAGGTCGTGTGATCGATTACTAGGCGAAACCCAACGCGGCAATGGGGGACGGACAACTCCTTCGCCGCCGCCGCCGCCGAAAGAATGCCCGGATGAGAGCCGCGCTAGCGGCCAAGATGGAGAACGACGTCCCAGACGAGCTTTTCGAGCTGGTGTTCCTGCGCCTCTGCTTGCCTATCCACCTCATCCGCGCCGCGTGCACCTGCAAGCGCTGGCGACGCATCATCGCGGCCGACGACGGCCACCTGATCAGTTCCCTTCTTGGCGTGCCACAGCCATCCTCCCACGTCGTGGGCACCTACTTTGTCTCCCAGCGCTGGTACGGCTCACGTCCGCCTGGCCGTAACCCGGTCTTCGTCCACTCCTACCCCCCGTCGCCGTGGTCGGGGATCCTCGCCTCGAGGACCCTCACGCTCGACTTCCTCCCGCTGCCAGAATCCAGCGCTTTCTGCTGGGAGCTTGCTGACATTCGGGGCGGCCTCCTGCTCCTCCTGCTCTTCAGCGAGAAGAGCGGTCTGGGGTCGCCATTACGTCTCGTGGTCTGCGATCCACTGGCACGGCGCTACAGGGAGATCCAGCTCCCTGCATGGTTCCGCGGATACAGTTGCCTAGGAGCCTTCCTCCGCCACGGCGAGCTAATCAGCCTCTCAAACTTCCAAATGGTGTTTGCGCTCTATCGCGAAGGCATCGTCAGCGCCTGCGCGTTCTCGTCCACCGCTACCAGCCGCTGGACCATGGGTACAGGCAACAACTGTTGGGCGACCAACGGGGTCCATATCCGCTTCGCGGGGTGCAGCAACACCAACGGGTCCGTCGCCTACTGGACAATCGGAGGTTCCCGCATTATTCTTGCTCTCGACAAGGAGGCCGCCGAGCTCTCGTCGTCCTTGCTGCCGGACAAGGCCGAGTATGTCAAGCTCCGGAACAAGACCCACTCGACACAGTACGACTACAAGCTGCCGTGGCCACCTACCATCCGAGCATGCTTATATTAGCTGCCTTGATCGATGAGCATGCTTAATTCATTCTCAGGTTTACTTGTTTACACTACTTCAGTTCATGGTATCGTTTTGCTGTTGTTCTAAACATTTGTCTGCACAAAGGATTAGTTTTAAGGAAGTGAGAATTCGTCTAAGGATCAACAGAAACCCACTCAATTTTTTCTGGGAGAATTAGTTTCCTAATTTGTTTCAGAGAACACAAGTGCCAATACTCTCATTTGTTCTTCATTTAGAAATCATGCTACAATTGTTTGTTTTTCTGCATGCCAACCTCCATTCTACAAACCACACAGATTATTCCAGCGATTAAACTTCCATTGCTTCACCTACGATGATAAGTTCCAAGAAATCAAATCAAACTGACAAGGATACTAAGAATAAAGCATGATATGTGGCATAAAGAAAACGTTCTAAAGACCATCTCTCTGTGTGGTTGAAATCCTCTCCTACCCCTCAAGTGTTTGATTCGTTCTTTCATGACATTGTTCCTTCAGTTTTCATTGTTGGTATGAGTAGAGAGCTAGTCCGAATTAATTGGAGATGACGATCTTTACCTGCAATTCTTAAGGTAAACATCTTGGAAACTTACAATGCCATGAAGGAACAAATTTTGCCAATAAATGGGGGTGATTTCTTCAAACTAAATACAATGAAGATAGTAATAATGAATTAATGATCATGTCTTATGAACTTGGTGTGATTGACTTTATTATTATTATTTTCAAAACATACACAAAACTTGATTCAAAATCCACCACAAGGTAGTGACGAAGGCCCATTTCGATGAGGTAATCGTACCTAAATTCTCAAAAAAATTATCTTTACATGGGTAATATCTTGTCCATTAATCATGTCGGATGTTCTATTTCCATGTATTCAATGCTACTCATGTTAAGGAGTGAGCTGTCATCCCAAGTAAACTACATTGTGTGGCTTTTAACAAACAAACAATAATTCAAGAAAAGAGGTGCTGAATTTCCAGAAGTTATAGCTGCTCGAGCTTTCATCACAAGTGAACAATGTTGTGTAAGTCTCAACAAAAGATAAATCAAGAAAAGCTGTGTTGGATGTCCAGGAAGAACATAGTAATGCATGTGCACAGGTTTGGTTAGCGAGTACCAGGCACAACTCTACATCAAAGTAGCTAATTAGGGGTACTTTAAAGTGATCCTAAAAATAAAAAAGTTCCTGTAACCATTTTTAGGGGCATTTAAAAAATGGCGTCCAAAAATATGAGGGGCACTTAAAAAATGCCCTTAAAAAGGTTTTTTCGGGGCAATTTCAAGAAATAACTCTAACCATGTTTATGGGCACCTCGAGAAAATGTCTCTAAACATTGTTTAGGGGCGATTCAAGAAATGACTATAACCATTTTTAGGTGCACTTCATCCACTCATGCCTAGACACACTGAATAGGTCTTATAGCACACATAGTAGAATGAAAACATATGTGTTGAGTAGTCATACCGTTTTAAAGTATTAGAATTTAATGGAAATTGTTTTAGATTTACTCGTGCACTACTAGTCTAAATGTAGCGTCCCACCTTTTAATATAGACAAATACTCTGTGTTGTGCGCTAGTCCATGAATCACTGCTAGCACCGCAATACAAATATGAAATATCATTGCAAAGCGTCAAATTTATTAGATAGATTGATCCATCATCCAAGTATATTTATTACAACTTGCATAGTCACTAGGACGAGCTAAACTTCAAAACAAACAGCGGAAAACAAATAATAGCAATGAGCCACCATCTTCATCATTTGTCACAGGCAGACATGTTGGTTGGGTACTCGAGACCTAGAAGTTGTCTTATGCTTCATCTGGGGAACCTGCTAGTTGGAATTGCAGCCCCCGAAGGAGGTCAGTACAATTTATGTACCAGCAAATTACACTATGGTGGATATAGTGAAGAATCTAGTACTAAATGATATTTGTCTTGGTGGAGCTTGGCTATTTGCACAAATCAAATTTTATCCTATCATTTTCGAATATTACTTTGTTTTCAAAAGTGCGCAACACTTATTGAAACCAGTGAACCCTCCACTACTGTTCATCTATCATGTTTTACTTTATTGAAATGGTGATGAGACTCTTCTGTCATTTCCCTGTCTAGTGCTCATAGATGTCCATAACCGGGACACAGCTAAGATCTTACCCCCTGTTTGGATGTTGAAAAAATAGCTCAGAATTTCCTATTTGGAATTGCTGGGCCGGATTCCATCGTTTGGGGTGGCATAACAACTAGGCTCGGAAAATTGATTCGATTCCACGTCACCACTACAAGAAATATGTTGATACATGACTCTCAATTTGTGTTGTTAGAAGGTCACGGAGTTTCATTCATGACCCCTTTTTGATTAGAAAGTCACATACCGATCGTCTTATTTGATCGTCAACGACTAAGTTAATGGAATAGTCATAACCTCTATGACCCAATCAGGGGGTCATAGCCCTATGACCAATTGCTTTGGTCATGTGATATCCTGCCATAGCCACGTCGGATCCCACGTGGTAATCCTACGTGGCAAGATTATGACCACTTGAGTAGCTCATGGAAGAGATTCAACCCAGTCCATGTTGCTCCTTCATATGAGCTAGCCCAATGTTTTAGCCCATTTTAAGTTCGTTTTGTGTGATTTTCCTACCTAAATTCTACTTAAAATGGACCAAGCCAAATATTTCTGGGGTTTTCTAAACTAGGTCTTCACCTTTTCACAGTAAAATGATTTTTTTAGACATCGCCTGCTTATAGTCCAAATATTGGGTCGTGGCCTTTCAATAGTACAACTATAGTTGGGTTGTGGTCTCATTCAAAACCAACCTCATTCAGATACGGTAAGAACATAACTATTTATTATTATTGAAATAACTTGTACATATGAAATGATGGCAGTAAATAAAAATACAACAGCAGAACAAAATTACATGTCACTTCCATTGGAGTTTATCTCACTACATCATAGACAATACATGTCACTTGATCACACTGCTAGTCTACCAATACATCACGGCAAATAAAAATGAACACACTTAATGAAGAGAACACACAACACATCCCCTCCCTGCCGCCGCTGATCAGCCTCGGATCCTTTTTCAGTCTTGATCTTCACCTATAGGTTGCGTCACACAATAAACCGAATGCAAAATCACGAACGTGGTGTACTACACTTCATGAATCAGGAACATGAGTATAAAAGCTCTAAGACAGGCAGCAACATGTTCATGTAATTATTCTAGACAAATAGTTACTCAAAAGTAACCAAAACAGGATGATGACGAGATTCACTATCTAGTGAACACATTTCCAAACACATCAGGAAATGAAGTAATGTAAACATGCTCAATGGTTGGATCACAGAACAACCATGGGTCAATGGCATGGTAACACATCGCACGTAGAGAGAAAAAGGAAGAATAAACAAATACTTTACATGCATTATACCGGACAAACTCACAACAATAACCCCCATAGAACCTACCAACAAGGTCAAGAGCACAAATGACGCCATCAACACATGCTCCCTATGACAGACACATCAGAGGGCAACGTAAGTTTAGTATCAGGATCAACAACATGCATTTCTATATACTACAGCAGCAGGTAGCATCAGAAAGTACTTGAATGTGTATACACATCGAAGACATGCAAAATTAGAATGCAATCAGGACAAAAGCCGAGTAGGAATAAGGTCCGAGTAGGAATAAAAAGTTCTCATGTACACTATCTACATATACATACATAAAACTAGGGTTCATACTAACAAAGACATTATATCAGAATCAAATGACACTATCGGAAATACTATGAAGGAGTACAACCCTGTTTAGAGGTTTATAATATAAATAATAATTTCTAGTCACATGCTTAGCACTAGCAGTTTAGTACAATATCACAAAAGATGTTCGCGTGAGCTTCATGTTGTATAGGCATAGTTTGAAAAGTAATCAAGCATGGCTATAAAATTTCAGTAATCTAGCAACACGAGCTAGCATGGTTTCTTACCTGTCAAGCACATCTAAAAGGTTCACTTGGATATATCAAAGAATGCCAGTTGGATCATAACCAAGTGTTCTCAGGTTACATCACCACACCCTAACTTAGGTAATTTGTAGGAAACAATACATACTAGTACAAGGTTATGCAAGGTACTAAAGTTGGGAAGTTGGCTGCAGCAGCAGGTTGGAGAAACGACTGCAGGAGTAGGTTGGTGATTTGGCCTTTGTCAGCTCTGTTCTCACCCTCGGGTTGCGTCAGCTCCATTCTGGCCTGTTCTGAGGTCGCGAGCAGCTCTACACTCCTTGCGAAGACCATCTCCAAGCTCGAGCCCACCGAAGGTATCCTCACAGCATAGCCATGAAGTGCAGCCAAAAGTGTCAGTTTGAATAAAGATTGAAGTTACGTATTATTACGGATAGCCTAGAAGTCTAGAACAAAACTGGTTGCATTTCTAAGACTAGAAAACCATGTTGGGAATTAAACAAAATGTCATTACTAGTACAGTTGGCGTTCCATATTTAATTTGTTAATAATTTTTCACTTATCTAATATACTAAGGCAACATGAAACTGAACAGAACTCAGAAAAGAGTATCCCAGCAATAGTTTATTCGCTTGATTCTAACTAGTAAGGCATGTATATAACAGAGTGACAATCCAGATTCATTCGGTACGTAACAGAGGAACAATTCATGCACTTTCTGTTGAATGGGGCACGCGCACCATCGGGTCTCCTAGTACTATCATTTTTAGATTGGTTGCGAGATGCAACGAATTTATTAGGTCGCCGGTGTCAACAACATCAAGACTACCTCATCCTTTGCATGCTCCGAAGGCTGGATGGTTCTGTCAAGGATGTCAACACTTCTTGCCTATTCAAACAAAGGGAGGATCTGAGTGCATTTCATATATGACTCAAGAAACAGATAACAAACAAGAGTGTCGCAATAGACAAATATCATAAACAAGTATTGCATAGATTTTGATTCATAGCTAAAAGTCAAGAATTACTACTTTGTAAGTTTGTATGGTAGGATGCAAGTAATATAAACAATTATTTGCATTGTATCCTTATATATACTGAATAAAATTGCCTATGGTCCTACACAAATGCTCCAGGAACTAGAGGTAATATGCAGGGCTACAGCCATGCAGTAGCTAGGGACATGGAGGATGTGCTTGCTCCCATTATACATGCATGGTAACCAAGAAAACAAGTTATGGCAGCAGAAGCATCATGTTTTATTCTTTATTAGAGGGATGACAACTGCAACAACTTGAATGACATGACAGGTTCAGGTTTCTTATCCGAAAAAGGCTGAGAAATCTGCTCTCAAATTAACAGTGCAATGTGCAGACTTTGACAATGACATGACATGTCATTTATTACTCCATAGTCCATAAGTACACATTTTGTATTTTTATCACTACACCTACACTGGCAGGTATTTCAAACATTGTACCGTATCTCAGAATTCCCTTGAAACTTTTAAATTCACTTGAACAATTATATGGGAGACAAGTGAGGTGCAAATGGAACAACAATACCGGCTTCCCTGTCCAAAACTATCTAACAGATATAACTAAAAGAGTTGTCTGCTAAACAGATATAACTAAAAGAGTTGTCTGCTACTCAGTTTATCTAACTATTACATACACGCACAGAGTCACTCTCACTAGCCGATCTAAATTATGGAGTAGACTACTACTAACAAACTAGGTACAGTTACTGAGACGACATAGTTCACGAGCACATGGAAGTCAATGATTTCTTACCGGTCGAGGCGGAGCTCTTGAATGTAGCAGGATCTCGGCAGAAAATGGGGTCGGGGACGATCTCCTCTCCGCTCATGGGTTCCCTCACCGGAGATCCGTGGGCGCCCTCGATGCGGCGGGTGAAGTCCTCGGCGGTGTCATCCTGGAGCTGCATGGCTGCCATGTGAGCCTCGTCCTCCCCTTCCTCCTGCAGGTCGAGCGGCGGCCCCTCGATCTGCACGGTGTCCGCCCCGGGCCATCCGCTGGCCCCAGCAGTCACAGATCCGCAACAAAGCCCTTGAGCGCAGCCGCGGGTGTCCGACCACACTATTGACTTCTTCTTCCCCCTCGTTATCCCGAACCCTAGCTCGAAGTCGCACATCGCACAGAGGAAGAGAGAGAGAGAGACCCAACCGCCCGTCGGCAACAGAGAAGGAGCGGGCGGAAGGGGTCAGAGGGATAGATATAAGGATTTGGTGGGAGAGAAGAGGATCGATGGATGTGAGGGTTGGTGGTGGTAGGAGAGAACGGGGTGGATGGTGCTTCTCTTTGGTCGTCATTGCGGTTTGAGGAGAGAAGGGGATTGATGGAGACTAGGATTTGATTTCTCACGCTCGGGGATCGTTGGGCGCCTAGGGGAAGAAGGGATTCTTTCGGTCACCGTCGAGAGAGGAGAGCAGGATGGGTGGCGGCGGGGAAGAGATGGTGAGGATAAATTTTTCTTTTTCTTTGAATAAAAATATCATTTTTCATTTTTCGAGTGCCAAAAATGGGTTTTTTGTGAAGCACATACCAAAAATATGTTAAACATTTACAACATTGTATTTTTGAAAGTTATTATACCATATTTAATCTAAATATAATCAAATTGCTTCCTCTAAAATGATTTCCATACGCCTCTTTGGAAAAAGACAAAGTTCTGTCGATTCAGTTGAAAGCGAGTCAAATTTGAACTATAGGTCTCTCGTAATTTAATATTTATTTTTTGTAAAAATCATTTTAAGGTACATAAGTACCTATTTCATCAGAGATAAAATAGGAGTTTCACGAGATTCAACACGTAGCTACCAACCGTCATGTCTCCCTTTTTGACGTATTTCGGAATCGGCATAAAAATTTAATTTCTTTTTTGAAAAAAATGAGAAACCTTCGTGATGTGCATCATATGTTACATGGAATCCATAAAAGATAATAAACTTAAAATACAGCAATTATCGCGAAAATTGTTGACACAAATGAGCTATCATCTACAAAGTTTAATGGCTTTCGGGCCAAATAACGGATGTTATGGCAATATTCATGGCCTAGTTTGTTTAAATATGCCTATATTCCACACAAACATGCATATTGGAACAACAGACAATGTTGACGAAGAAAATTTTATTTTTCTTTCAATAAAAATACTCCCTTCGATCCTTAATAAGTGTCGTGAACTGTGAATGAAATTGTACATAGCTAGTACTCCTCCCCCGACACTTATTTTGGATCGGAGGTAGTATCATTTTCCATTATCGGAGTGTCAAAAATGAGTTTTTTTGTGAAGAAAATATGAAACAAAATTGTACAAAATAAAATTATAAAGTTATTAGGCCATATTTTATTTACAAATAACGATTTTTTTCCTCAGAAAACATTTTCACCCCCTCGTTTGAAAAAGATAAATTTCTATCGATTTAGTTGAAAGCGGGTCAAATTTGAACTACAGGTGCCTTGTAGGTTGCTCATGTTTTTTTTGTAAAAATCATTTTTAGGTACAAATTACCTATTTGATACGAGGTACACCAAGAGTTTTGCGAGATTCAACATCTAGCTACAAAAGGCCATGTCCCCCGTTTTCACCGTATTCCAAAATCGGCATAAAATATTCAAAATATGTTAAAAAAATTCACAAAAATGGATAACCTTTGCAAACTATCATCATATGTGACATAGTAATCATAAAAAATAATAAACTTGGAATACGACAATTATCGCGAAAAAGTGTTCAGAAAAATGAGCTATCATCTACGAAGATTCATGGCTTTCGGTCCAAATAACGGATGTTATGGCCACTTTCATGGCATAGTTTGCTTAAATGTGCCCATATTCCACAAAAACATGCATATTGGAACAACGAACAATGTTGACAAAGAAAGTTTTACTTTTCTTTGAATAAAAAATACCATTTTCCATTTTCGGAGTGTCAAAAATGATTTTTGTGTGTGAAGCAACTATCAAAAATATGTTACATAATTGTACAAAATAAATTTATAAAGCTATTAGACCATATTTGATCTAAAAATAACCAAATTTCATCCTCTAAAAATATTTACATATGCCTCTTTCGAAAAAGACAAATTTCTGCCAATTCCGCTAAAACCGGGCCAAATTTGAACTATAGGTGTCTTTTACAAAAACATCATTGTAGGTACAAAAGTACCTATTTCATCAGAGATGCACCAAGAGTTTTGATATATTCAACACCTAGCTACGAACGGTCATGCCCCCCGTATTGACCATACTCCAAAATCGGCATAAAAGATTCAAAAAATGTTCAAAAAAAAATTCAAAAAATGGATAACCTTCGCAAAGTGTCATCATATGTGACCTAACATCCAGTAAAAATAATAAACTTGGAATAGGCCATCTATCATGAAAAGTGTTCACAGAAATGAGCTATCATCTACGAAGATTCATGACTTTTGGGCCAAATGACGGATGTTATGGCCATATTCATGGCATAGTTTGTTTAAATGTGCCCAGATTCCAAACAAAGATGCATATTGGAAAAACTAACAATGTTGACGAAGAAAGTTTTATTTTTGTTTGAATAAAAATATCATTTTCCATTTTTGGAGTGTCAAAAATGGTTTTTTTTGAAGCACCTACCAAAAATATGTTACATAATTGTACAAAATAAATTTATATAGCTATTAGACCATATTTTATCTAAAAATAAGCAAACTGCATCCTCTAAAAAGATTTATATACGCCTCTTTCGACAAATTTCTGCTGATTCCGTTGAAACCGAGCCAAATTTGAACTACATGTGTCTTGTAGTTTGCTCATGAATTTTTGTAAAAATCATTTTTAGGTACAAAAGTACATATTTCATCATAGATACACAAAGATTTTTGCGATATTCAATACCTAGCTACGAACGGTCATGCCCCCTGTTTTGACTATACTCCGAAATCGGCATTAGAGGTTCAAAAAATGTTCAATTTTTTTTGAAAAAAATGGATAACCTTCGCAATGTGTCATCATATGTGACCTAACATCCATTAAAAATAATAAACTTGGAATATACTAAATATCGTGAAAAACTGTTCACAGAAATGAGCTATCATCTACGAAGATTCATGGCTTTCAGGCCAAATGACGGATGTTATGTCCAGATTCATGGCATAGTTTATTTAAATGTCCCCATATTCCACACAAACATGCATATTGGAACAACAAACAATGTTTACGAAGAAAGTTTTATTTATCTCTGAATAAAAATATCATTTTCCATTTTCGGAGTGTCAAAAATGTTTTTTTTTGAAGCAATATGAATAATATGTTTAAAAATGGTACCACATAAATTTATAAAGTTATTATACCATATTTTATAAACAAATAGACAAATTACTTCCTCTAAAAAGATTTACATACACCTCTTTTGAAAAAGACAAATTTCTGCTGATTCACCTGAAAACGGGACAAATTTGAACTACAGGTGCCTCGTAGTTTGCTCCTGATTTTTTGTAAAAATCATTTTAGGTACAAAAGTACTTATTTCTACACAGATACACCAAGGGTTTCACGATATGCTATACCTAGCTACGAACGGTCATGTCGCCCGTTTTGACCGTATTCCAAAATCGGCACAAAAGGTTAAAAAAAATTCAGAAAAATGGAAAAGCTTCGCATTGTGTCATCTTATGTGACCTAGCATCCATAAAAAATAATAAAATTGGAATACGACAACTATCGCAAAAAAGTGTTCACAGAAATGAGCTATCATCTACGAAGATTAATGGCTTTCGGGCCAAATAGCGGACGTTATGGCCATATTCATGGCATAGTTTGTATGAATGTACCCATATTCCACACAAACATGCATATTCGAACAACAAATAATGTCTACGAAGAAAGTTTTATTTTTATTTGAATAAAAATATCATTTTCCATTTTCAGAGTGTCAAAAATGTTTTTTTTGTGAAGCATCTCTGAAAAATATGTTTAAAAATTATACCACATAAATTTCTAAATATATTATACCATATTTATCAACAAATCATTAAATTAATTCCTCTAAAAATATTTACATACACCTCTTTTGAAAGAGACAAATTTCTGCCGATTCAGCTGAAACCGGTCCAAATTTGAACTAAATATGCCTCGTAGTTTGCTCCTGATTTTTTGTAAAAACCATTTTTAGGTACAAAAGTACCTACTTCAACACACATACACCAAAAGTTTCACGACATGCAACACCTAGCTACGAACGTCCATGTCCCCCGTTTTGACCGTATTCCAAAATTGGCATAAAAGGTTAAAGGAAATTCAAAAAAATGGAAAAGCTTCACGTTGTGTCATCTTATGTGACCTAGCATCCATAAAAAATAATAAACTTAGCTATGAACATTCATATCCCCCATTTTGACCGTATTTCGAAATCCTCATACGAATTTTTTATTTTAAATTATCCAAAACCCTATATAATGCAATGCATAAAGTTGTTGGTAGTTTCTATTTGATGTTGACTACAAAGTCCCCTAATAGCATATAATGACAGGGGACATTAAAAAACCAAAATTTATTTAGGTAAAATTGGAGTTCAAAATCAAAAATTATAAAAGAAAAGAGATAAAGGGGAAAAAACAACATAACCAGCCCGGGCCTAGCCTATACAAAACAGGCTGATTGGCCCACTCGCATTGCTAGAAGTGGGCTTTGGCCCAGCAATCCAACCTAGGCCGACCGGCCCCTCGCATTGCTGGATGGCCCAGGACGGATTGTTAATGTATAAATAGTCTTGCGCTCACTATGTGTCATGAACCAATCGTTTTCTTGGTGGTTACGATGTTTGTGTACTTCCTGGGAGTCGCGGGTTCGAACCTTGGGTTGCCCCCTTTTTATTGCTTTTTCGCATTAGTTCCGCGGGATGGACAGTGGCTTCCTGGCATGTGTGGAGCCTACCTGTTAGGTCACTTGTGGGTCCCATTGGTTAGGGTAGTGGGTCTTGTGTGTCACTTTGGCCAGGCCTATAAGTGTCTTTGGAGTTTGGATAGTGGACGTGTGATAGATAAGGGTGACCTGAAATTGAAATTAACAAATGGACTATGAGAGAGAGTAAAAAAATGACACGTGAACATGACATAGACAAAAATTGACACGTGGATATGACATGTTGGCAAAAATCACAGCCAAACTCATGACCAATTCAATTAGTCTTAGTTAAGCAAAAAAAAAGTCATACGCCACGTACTATGTGCTATGACTATCTTGTGCAAAGAAAATTACGACTTTTTTTGTGCCAAAATAGTCATGCGAATATAGGAGTTTAGTCCATCCTAAATATCTCATTACCCATGGATTTAAAATGGTCATGGATTTATGAACAGTTCATCCATAGTCATTATAAAAAGGTCATGTATAAACATATTTCTTGTAGTGCACCCACCCGCGCGTGTGAGGGCCACGCAAAACAATCTCGAGTGAGCTAGCTCGGAAAAGGTCTAGCTCACGCCGCGCGTACCTGTTCGCTAGGGGACACATCCATCGAGAATCGTCCTCGTTCGTTCGAGCCTCCTCTGCTCGGGCTTGGCCGCCGCCTCCGTTGAGTCTTCCGATCCTGTGTTCTCTATCTCCCTCTCACATGTATCCTCTCTCCTCCACCTCCCATTCCCCCTCTCTCCTCTCCCTCTGATTCCCAGTCATGGCGGTACCTGCTTCCGCGTGGCACGCAAATCCTAGATGTGTGCAGGTTTGAGGATAGAAATTGACCATCTGGGTGGGGAAGGACGCCGACAGGGAAGCGAGACGGTCGGATTGGAGCCATCCCTTCCCGTGTGGAGCTAGATTTGTTGTGCTCACTTTGGGGGAACGGTTGGTGTAGGGAAACTGGGTACATCTATCTTCTCTATACCTCATGAGAACTGAACTTGAGCTTAAATTGTGTGTTACTAAATGTCCACATGTATGAAACCCTATGAACTTTGTTGTCTATGAACTATCCACTTGTGCTATGTGTAAGAGACAATCATTATCCATGTTATTATGTTATTCAAAATAATATATTTCTTGTGCTATGTGTAAGAGACAATTATTCACTACTAGAGATTTGCTTATAGCAGTATATCCTACCACAGGCGAACAAGAAAGCCTGTGCGCCTGTGTTAATTAGCGCAGGCGAAGCGCCAGCAGGTGCGCCTGGGGTAGGACTGTTACCCCAGGCGAACAGAAACCGGAAGCGCCTGGGGTAAAGTGTGGCAGGGCCAACCACGGCCGACCCTGGCACGCTTCCTTTACCGCAGGCGAATAGATTCCTAGTTCGCCTGCGGTATAACAGATACCACAGGCGAGTAAGCAACGAAGCGCCTGGGGTAAAAAGTGGACTGGGGTAGCTCCCTTTAGCGCAGGCGCACAGGTTCGTTGTTCGCCTGGACAAAGAATAGCCTGGGGTAGCACCACTTAGCGCAGACGCTTCCCATAGCATATTCGCCTGGGGTAATATTTGTCCCCAATATAAGTGCGGCCAGCCACCCACCACCACCCCTATCCACCCCACTCACTCACTCACTAGTCCAAACTCGAGCCATTAGTGCTCCTAGCTCAATCCCCCATACCCCTCCACCATTTTTAGCTAATTTAACCAATCATGTTTGTTATATTTTAGCTAGTATGCTACCCCACTTTCCCTCTTCCAAATCTCTCCACTAGATCTACTAACCGGACACTAGATCTCACCACAAATGCACCACTAGCTACTTCTAGATCTATCAATCTCTTATCGGTCGTCTCTTCGGTGATCTTCGACATCGTCATCGCGTCTATATATTTTGCATTGTGTGTCATCTTAATAGGTGCGTGGGATTGGTCGGTGGATGAGAATTCGTTCTCTTTTTCATTTTATTGTGTTGCCATGAGGATGAGTTGCCAATGTTTTGCCGAAATGTTGATTCATTTCCTTTTCGGCAAATTTCTGGCGCTCCGCGTTACACCTTTTGTAGGAAGGTCATGCCGAATTTTTCCGTGAAAACCGGATCTAGTTAATGAAACCTCTCTCTCTTGCATTTTGTAGCAATGGTAATTGCGATGAGGACAAGCGTGGTGCATAGGTACGTGCGACGCGCGACGGCCGAGATGCATCGAAACAACCGCACCGAGATAGAGTGTCCGTGTCGGAAATGCAAGCTGGGGTCTTTGTTCAAACCAGATTCTGGTAATGTGGAGAAGCACCTGCTCAGGTATAGTTTCATGGAGGGCCACACTAAGTGGATGGATGACGATGAAGACGATGATAACGTCGAGACCAATTGGGCGGCGACATGTGAAGATGATCAAGAGGAGTCTGAACATGGCAATGGAGAGGACGAAGAGGCGGCTGTCCACGGAGACGACTATAATGAAGAAGAAGGGAGTCATGGTGATCAGCAACATGCAGACGAGGACATGAACACTCCGCTAACTTCAGTCGTGCGGGACCCTCATGTTCAAGATCTTCTTCTCAAGAACACGTCGACCGACGCCAGACGTAAATCTAAGATCACGCAACTAGAGATAGACTCTGCAACTCCGTTGTATGACGCAAGTCGCGGGGCGGAGGAGTCACGCTTGAGAGTAGCTCTGGATCTTCTTGAGATGAAGGCAAAACACGGATGGACCGACACAAGCATGGACGATCTTCTGCGATACCTGAGGACGCACTTACCTGAAGGGAACACATGTGCTAGTAGTCTACAGGAGGCCAAGAAAATCGTGTGCCCCCTCGATTTACCGCACACAAAATACCACGCTTGCGTCCGTGACTGCATAATTTACCGTAACGAGCACGCGGACCAGATCAAATGTCCGGTGTGCGGTGTTGATCGTTACAAGAGGGGGACGAAGAAAGCTCATAGGAAAGTTGTGTGGTACTTTCCACTCATTCCCCGTCTGCAGCGGTACTTCGTGGACCCCAAGGAAGCAAAGCTCATGCGCTGGCACGAGGACAGAAAGAAGGCGGTGCTGAGCGATCCAGAACGTGTTGAAAAACCAGTGCTAACACACCCTTCGGATGCACGTCAGTGGAAAGCGTTAGACGCATTCGATGAGGAATTCGGGAACGACCCAAGGAACATCAGGCTTGGTGCGAGCACCGACGGTCTCAATCCGTTTGGCAATCAGAGCAGCAAACATAGCACCTGGCCCGTGTTTGTATGGATGTACAACCTCCCCCCGTGGTTGTGTCTGAAGAGGAAGTACATACACATGAGTATGCTGATTCAAGGGCCGACCCAGCCAGGGAGCGATATCAACCTGTATCTCGAGTTATTGAAGGAGGAGCTAGACACGTTGTGGGAGGAAGGGGTGGAAACATGGGACGCCTTCAAAGAAGAAACTTTTCGTATGAGAGCCGCACTGATCACGACGGTGCAGGACTTTCTCGGATACGGATATATTGCGTGTCAGGTGTGCCATGGACACAAGGCTTGTGTCAGGTGCATGGAATTTACCCCGTTTCTACAGCTACACAAGGATCCCGGATCTTCTAAAACCGTATACATGAGGCATCGAATGTGGCTACCACTGAACGACCCGTGGAGAAAGCGCGGAGACCTGTTCAACGGTAAAGATGAGCTCGATCTACCTCCACGCAAGAGAAGAGGAGAAGAGATCGATACTCTATTGAAGAATTGGAAAACGTGTCCTCCGTCGGGAAAGGTAAAAAAGCGGAAGCGAGGAGAGAAAAAGTGTCCTCCGCCAGAAGGACCGCTCTTGGGGGTATGGAAAAGGAGGTCCGTGTTTTGGGACTTGCGGTACTGGCCAATCCTCGGAGTGCCTCACTGCCTTGATGTCATGCCTATCACGAAGAATGTGTGTGAGAGCTTGCTTGGCACCCTGTTCAACATGCCAGATAGGACCAAAGACGGGCCAAAATCAAGATACGACCTGATGGCCCTGAATATCAGGAGCGAGCTTCACTTACCGCCTTCTACGCGTGAACAGACGGAGGAGGACGAGGATGGGGTGGAGGAGATGGACGACCGCAAGCGGAAAACGGCTAAGAAACACCAAACTCACCGCCTGAAACCCTCTTGCTTCACTCTAAGCCCCGACGAGCTCGCGCAAATATTCACATGCCTCCTCGGAGTGAAATTTCCCTTAGGTTACGCGGGGCTGATAAGCAGATACCTAGACGCGGAGAAAAAAATCTTCAGCGGGATGAAGTCTCATGACTGTCACGTGATGATGACGCAGATACTTCCGGTTGCAATCAGAGGGATAATGGAACCGCACGTCCGTCAAACGCTCACTGGCCTTTGTAACTTTTTCGATGTCATCACTCGGAAGTCGATTAGCGTGAAGAAACTCGGAAGGCTGCAGGAAGAGATCGTCACCATCCTATGCGAGCTTGAGATGTATTTCCCACCTGCCTTCTTTGATATTATGGTACATCTCTTGGTCCATATCGTGGACGATATCACCAATCTTGGGCCGGCATTCTTGCACAACATGATGGCGTTAGAAAGAATGAACGGGATCATCAAATCATTCGTTCGTAATAGGGCACACCCGGATGGAAGCATTGTCCAGGGATTTCTCACCGAAGAATGCATCTCTTTCTGCAAGAATTTCCTAGGCGATGAGAAGCCAGCTGTTGGTTTGCCCGCGAACAAGCACCTTGACAGGTTCATGGGGGTAGGCCACAACACTGGCAAAAGGATAATGGACGCGGACTCCTGTGGTCGGAGAGCCGACTTTGAAAGGGCCCACCTAGTAGTGTTACAACACATCGACGATGTCGACCCTTGGATAGAAGAGCACAAAACCGCGATAAAAAACAGTGCTCGCAGGCCGATGAAGGAAGATGAGATATTTAGAGCACACAACTCCTCTTTCGCGACATGGTTCAAGAAGCAGATTGATGCCGATCCCCCGCCAATGACATGTGAGAAAGATAAAATTGTATTGGCCTTGTCATATGGCCCCGCGCCCAATCTGATGACTTATCAAGCATACGACATCAATGGGTACACATTCTACACGGAGGAAAGAGACAAAAGTAGCGACTATCAAAACTCGTCTATAACGATGGAATCTTACACGGGCGAAGAGGTTAGAAGATACTACAGAAAGATCGAGGAAATCTGGGAGCTTGACTACGTTGGGGTAAAGCTGCCGATGTTCCATGTCAGATGGGCTACAGACGTCACGAAAGAAGACGAATATTTCACCACTATGTCGATGTCTGAAGCCAACAAACCCAAGTCCAAGAACCCCACCGCGCAAAATGAGCCCTGGGTATTGGCTAAGCACGTGGAGCAATGCTTCTTCATAACCGACCCGGCAAAGCCTAGTCGTGTTGTCGTAAGGAGAGGAAAAAGGGCCCTCGTCGGAATGGATGGAGTCGCCGATGAGAAGGACTTCGACGGCTTAGTCGGAGACCCGATGATGGAAGAACCCGGTGAAGACGATGCACCATACACCACAAGAAGAAGCAGGACCACACTACCTAGGGCAGGTCTTCCATTCACAAGAAGAAGTCACAATATGGCGGTCACGTATTCAACATCGACCAAGAAAGGCAAGACTAATATTGTGACGAAAGGTTGAGAGAGGGAAATACTCGCGATATAACATGCTAATAGCTATATGTACAATGTGTTTTTAGAGAGAAACACTTGCGGTATCTCGCTAAACCAATCTATTTACGCTCGATGCGACATTTTTTTTTTGTTGCACATGTTAACTTTCATATGTATGTATTTTTTAAGTGAAAACCAATGTGGGGGAGCCACATATTATAGCATTCGTATTGCTCGATGTGTCCCAGGCCGCGGGGCAGTGTAATTTAG
The DNA here is from genome assembly GCA_028641055.1 of Alopecurus myosuroides. Classification (NCBI taxonomy): domain Eukaryota; kingdom Viridiplantae; phylum Streptophyta; class Magnoliopsida; order Poales; family Poaceae; genus Alopecurus; species Alopecurus myosuroides. The sequence goes on along the minus strand of CM054063.1, from coordinate 306,085,750 downwards.
AAAATCTTAGCACAGGCGCATCATCGAGAAAATGCGCCTGGGGTAATCTTTATCACAGGCGCTTTTGACAGGACATGCGCCTGGGGTAATGCCATGTGGGACCGCGCAAACCAAAATCCTACGAAATTTAGCGCAGTCGCATTATCTACGAAACGCGCCTGCGGTGCCGCAGGCCTTTAGGACCGGTTTGTATCACAAACCGGTCCTAAAGGCCTGCGGCCATTTGTTGCGGGTAGGTAGGGGGCCCAGGGGACAGATCCTTTAGAACCGGTTGGTACGACAAACCGGTCCTAAAGGCCATGAGGCCATTTGCGGCAGGGTGTGGGGCCCAGTGGACAGATCCTTTTCGAACCGGTTGGTACCACAAACCGGTCCTAAAGGCCATGAGGCCATTTGCGGCAGGGTGTGGGGCCCAGTGGACAGATCCTTTTCGAACCGGTTTGTATTAGAAACCGGTGCCAATGTGCTTAGCTCAATGCTTTAGTATTCTAAGTGACCAGATCTCACCCGCACCCGCACCCACACGAACCCACACGCCGCCGCCGTCGCCAGTGTCGAGAGGAGCAGAGCAGGTCGTCGCCCACTCCGTCGTCGCCCACTCCGTCGTCGTCGTCGTCGTTGATCCAGGTCAGCCCCTCTCCCTCCCATCCCCCCTCCATCCCAGCCCACTCCGGCCCTCCCGTCGTCGTTGTGGAGGATGTGCGCCTGCTTCTGGTGGCCGCGGTGCTCCCGTCGTCGTGGATCGATCCAGAGGAATGTGCATTATATCTCCAGGATTCAGTGCTCTTAGCGGATCTTTGTAGTGCATTTTTTTTAGACTAAAAGGGGCTGCCCCCCGATTTCATTGAAATCACGAACAACAAAGTTTTAGCAGGTTCCTTACAAACGGCAAAAGCCGTAGAACAAAACACAGCACCACACACAGGTGGGCAAGCCGAAAGGCTAAGAATTGTGAATGTGAATTGACAGGTTTCACTAGTAAAAAGGAATGTGAATTGTGAGATTAAATAGGAGTAAAAACACGCACAATAACGACATTTCGTGTGTACTGCTGTCAATTGCCTTATTATACTACTAGAGTATTGTGAATTGTGAATTGTGAGATTAAATAAGAAAGTGTACTGTTGGAAGTATCACCTAAACTCTCCGACAGGTTCCATTTCGTTTGTACTGCTGTCAATTGCCTTATTATACTACTAGAGGTAGGTGCTGCCATTTGTCTTTGTTTTGTGATAGCTATGCTCCTCTAACCTTTATGTGTACTTTCTTAATTTAATAGAACATGGCTTGCGGCGTATGTCGGTCCCGATGTGCCGAAGGACGATTCAGTGGGACTTCTTTTATGCTTCTTTATATTTCTTTTTTAGATTCTTCCATGCAATATTCGCCAAGAGTTCAACCAGTTAGTTGGCAATAATGTGGACTTCAATGTTCACGGGACCACCTACATTCTTCGAGTGAAAAAAGAAAGAACGAAGACATACTTCTACGGGGAACAGTTGCAGGCTATCATCGCCACGTACAATTTAAGCGGAAGTGATTACATTCACTTCTCAATGGAAGGACCACAACCTCGTATCAAAATTGTGTATATGGGCGGGATTGCGAGCGAGAATGCCGGGAGTGAGGAGGATATTGGGAACACTGAGGATGATATGGACACTGAGGATGATATGGACGAGGAGGACCCATGGAAACATGTGGTGGTTGCTCAAAGGGCGAATCTTAGCGAGATTGAGAAGGACCGTGTCCTTCAGAAACTTGCCGAGATAGATAGCTACATAGGTTTTCCTTTCGTGCATCGCATCACCAGTACTAACATCTCCAATGGACATGTCATGGTATGTTTCTTAACACTTTCTTATTCCTGTAGTTGCTTATGTTATAATGTGGCCGGTATGTGACTTTGTGCTTTTATTCTATCTTGGAATTGTGTTCTAGAAAATACCCATGGCGGTAGCGGACAGTGCTGGCATGGAGCCCGGTACCATTGGAGTACACCGTGGAGAATCCGGACATGTCACCGCAGTTCCGATCACCAGGGATAATGCTGATGGTCGGGTCATCCTCAACTCTCAAGCATGGAGGCAGTTCCATTCCGCAAGAGTTGGTATGGCGGTTGGACGAGCTATTCTGATCACCATGAGGAATAGTGACGTCCCCAACTTGGACATGATGATGGTCATCCACTACATCAGCCCGCTAGAGCTGTAGATGACGAGTTTAATTAAATTAGAACAAATAATTATTTCCATCTCACTAGCTAACTCCTGGATTTATTAGTAGCATGGTTCTTTTCGAGACTATGTAATTTTGTTAAACTATGTGTTGATGATCGAGACTATGTGTTGATGAGCGAAAATATTTATGTTATAAAACTTAATTGTGTCATTTTGCTGTTATTCTGTCAGTTTGATACTTATTCTGTCATTTTCCTGTAATTCTGTTATTTTGGTTTTTCTTTTATTTTTTGATACAGCAAAACCATACCCCAGGCGAACAGTATACAGTACCCCAGACGCATCTGTACCCCAGGCGCACAGCGCTTGTTCGCCACAGGTAAGAGTTTTACCCCAGGCGCACAAGGTGTATTCGCCTGGGGTATGCGAACTTACCACAGGCGCATTGTGTTATTCGCCTGGGGTAAGCCATTACCGCTGGCGACGTGGTCCCAGGCGAACTGCAATTCGCCTGCGGTAGCCTAATTTGGTGCGCCTGCGGTAGCCTTTTCTCTAGTAGTGATTACCTTATCCGAACTATTTTTTCTGTTCTTATATGTGTTAAATAATATATGAACATCTGAATATACAATTGCATTTTCATACATATACATATATTTGTATTATCCAAACTCAAAAAACATCAAATTCATGGTTTGTACATCCAAACAGGAATTGGAATTGGATGATACCCTCTGGTTCTAATAGTAAATTTCATGCACATCCAAAGAAAAGAATTTGAATTGGATTCCATTTACTTTCCATCTTGAATTTGGAATTCCTAGTTCGATTCAATTTCAAGAAGTTTTTCCTACGTCCAAACAGTTAGTTTATTTACTCTGTAGAGTGTGTGCACTTTCACCTTTAGACCCAATCAGCCCAAACATCTATATACACAGAATGTATTAAGGAAAGAAGAACATTGAGATGAGATATTTCAGAAGTAAGAAATCAACTGACTAGCAAAACCCGTTCCACCTATGTTTGGCTACATCTGGGTTTCAAGCCGATAGGTTGACTCTCACAACTGATCAAGACATATCCCATATGTCTAAAGGGTGTATTGGGTTATCTACACATGGAAAGAAATAAAATCATTTTGTTCCTGTGTGGAAATCCACCAGTGAACACCTAGCCGACACTCAATTCTGAACAACCAATTGAGTCCAAATCCACCCACGTGATTCATTAAGCATGGTAGTTTTCATCCTCAACATCTAAATAAATCATTTTTTTATAGCATGTCATAAACAACTCTACTAGCCTTAATGTTTTCTACACTAGTAGGGTAAAAGGATGACTACACACTACTAGAATAATATCATATCATAGTAATTTTCCATAAATAACCTTTCATGATTACTACACAAAAATGTCTAATGCATAGTAAAAATAAGGATGGTTTATGACTATCACTAGCCTTGGCAGTAGGGAAAACAGGAACACGAACCACAAGTGTAGCTCTGATCTAACTCACAGTCGATATAAACAAGAAAGACATAAACAAACAATTCAACAAATGGCCGTCGCAAAGGAGCCGAGGGGGATGCGGTCGTCCCCTTAGCGGATATGCGCGGTGAACATTCCGTTCTGGCGTGCTCGGACGCTGCGGAAGCCGTTGGTGCTGTTCCTCCTCGGAGGCATGGTGGTAGCGCGAAGCTGCGTGGAGAGGAGTGCACGCGTGGAGTGGAGAAGACGCTCGAGACGCGGCAGTTTATACTGCGCGCTCGTGGCCACGCGGCACAACTCCCGCGCCACGCGTCACAACTCCCGCGACACGAGTCACAACTCCCGCGCCACGCGTCACAACTCCCGCGCCGCGCGTCCACGCGGCAGGACTTTCATATTGAAAATGTATTTGAAATGTTTACGCAATTTTAAACACTTTTCGTATTGAAAGTTTCTTCAAATTCAAAACCATTCGTAAACTAGGTTTTTAAAAATGTTTGAAATTTCAAAAATTGTTACTAGTTTAAATATTTGGAATAATTAATTATTTAAACAGAAAATGTGTTTGAAATCTTTGTCCAATTTTAAACACATTTCATATTGAAACTTTTCTCCTAATTCGAAATCATTTGAAATGTAATTGAAAAGCCATTTTGAAAATGTATTTAAACGGGGCAGGGTAAAAAATGACGGCTGGAAGCCAAAAAACTAAATTTTGGGGCTTTTGCCCCGGTTCGTGTTACCAACCGGGGCAGAAGGGGGGAGGTGAGCGGCAAGCGAGGGCCCCACCTCCCACTCTTTTGCCCCGGTTGGTGTTACCAACCGGGGCAAAAGGCCTCCCAGTATATAATCCCGCGCGGAGCAACCGCCCGGGGCAAACCCTCAAAAACTGCTAAGTCCCCGGCGCCGAAATCCTCTCCGACGCCGTCAGGCTGCCCAAATTCACCGCCGCCGGAGAGAGCTCACCGCGCCGCGCCGTTCGAAGCTCTCCGCCTAGCTCGCCACCGCGCCCTTCCCGGCTCCCGCGCCCGCGCCTAGCTCGCCACCGAGATCATCGTCGCCGTCCTGCTCGCCGTTTGAGTCGCGTCCGCGCCCTCGAGGTACTGCTCACCGGAGAGAGCTCCACCGCCGTAGTGCTCACCGCCACAGTGCTCACCTCGCCGGAATTTTTAGTAATTAGGAATATTACTTAGTATAATTAGTGATTTTGTACTTAGGAATATTAGTATTTAGTATAATTAGTACTTAAGAATTTTTATTTAGAAATAGAAACTGAGTGAATATTTAGTATAGAATTTTTTTAGGATTAGATATAGAAATTTAGAAATAGATATAGGGATTATATAATTTTAGTTTAGAAATTTAGAATTATAGATATTATAACTTGTTTTAGAAATTTATTATAGATATAGATTTTTTATTAATTATAGATATGACTTGTTCAAATAAAGATATGATACAGAATTTTTATTATAGATATGACCTCTTGAAATAGTTAGGACATGTTAGTACCATTTTAGTACATTAGAATTTTAGTACCATTAGCTATTTTAGATAGTACTCCCTCCGTATCAAAATATAAGATGTTTTAGCATTTTGTAGATATAATGTATCTAGACATGTTTTAGTGTGTAGATTCATATGCATCTTACACTAAAACATGTCTAGGTACATATTGTCTAGGAAATGCTAAAACATCTTATATTTCGATACGAAACCGATAGGGAACCGAGGGGAACCGAGACGAACACTACGCGTCAGAGTACTACAGGCCTAGGAAGGAGTATGACTAGCAGATCAGAACCACTCTTTCCTAGTAAACTTGTGACTCGAACGGGGCATAACAACATTCCAGATTATCCAGTCGTGTGTGAAAACATTACAGATCACTTCCTCTTCTTCTTCAAGAAGAGGAACTGATCTGCAATGTTTTCACACATGATATGGATAATCTGGGATGCTACATGTGTTATGTCCCGTTCGAGTCGCAACTTCACTCGGCAAGACTCGATCTGATCTGCTAGTCATGCTCCTTACTAAAGTGTACTGTTGTGATGATTGTTTAGTGGAATATTATTTTTTCAAGAGAATTTATAATTTACTAAAGAATTTTATCTTCCATTTGTATTAGTTGAGTTATGGACGACAGAGAGGGTGAAGAACAGGTGTTCGCGATAATAGAAGAAAGTACACTCCCCGGTGGACCCAATGACGGTGGAGGTGATCAAGACGACGGCTCGCAGTACCTGAATGAATCAGGTCAGGGAATGGAGGAAGAAGAGCAACTGCAAGGAACAGATGCGGAACCGGAGAAAACCAGTGATGAACAAGCCTTAGTGATGAGGAAGAGGCTGCATCGACATCGTCTAGCAAGAGGTCGAAACGAGGCCCGGCTCAAGAGATGAGCTCGAAAGTGCATCTGGTAATCGAGCCAGTCTATCGATCCGGCGAACCTGCTTGGCCCATCAAGACAGCAACTAAGTTTACAAGCCAATGTGGAGTTATTGGTAGGGACATGATCCCAATAAGTATTGAAGAATGGAATGAGCCAGTAAAGGACGAAGACGATCCTGACCGTCTGGCAGTTTCTTTTGTCGCAGACCGGTCCAAACAACTCATGTTCGACAAGCTGATGAACCATTTCAGTCTTCCAAAATGTGAAGACGAGGAGACACAGCAGGAACTGCGCGACGCAGTGAATCACTGGGCTCTGAAGAAGATGGTCGAGACTTTCAATGCTTACAAGAAAAGATTATGGAAGAAATATCAGAAGAAAAAAGAAGTCCCAAAATTCGAGGGGCCGCTTGAGAAGCAGAAGGTACACTAGCCAGCATTTCTGGCGTACAAGCAATCAGAAAAGGGGAAGCTGAGGTCAGCCAAGAATGCGGCAAATGCCGAGAGGAAGGTATATCACCATAAGATGGGTTCAGGTGGCTACAGAGTTGCAGTGCCTAAGTTTGACGCACTCGAGGCAGAGCTGCGAGACAAGGGGATCATTCCAGGTACTCAGGATTTTCCGCGGAGGTCAAGGAATTTGTTGCTTGGGCATGGGGCGATGTTTGATGAAGAAGGGCACCTTATCATGACTGAAAAAATCAAGGTCCCCTTTGCGGCACTTGAGAAAGTGTTCAAAGAGGTTAAAGAGGGAGAGTTCAAGCCAGATCGAGAGAATGACGAGCTTACAAAGGCCCTCGGGAATGCAGAACATGGCGGCTGGACACAAGGCAAAGGACGATATCCGTGGTGCTTTGGCTTCAAGCCGGAAGACTGTCTCTTTCCATATAGAAGCCGAGAGAGAGTAAAGAAAAACAAGGAGGCGGAGGTCGTAGAACGGATGGGTGTCTTGGAAGCCGCAGTGATGAAGCAGCAACAACAGATTAATGAGCTTACTGGCCGACGCTCCCAGACGCAAGACACTACATTCGACGAAACAAACCCATCTCAACGCCGGAGCAGCGTGGCTTCAACGGAGGTACCGGCTGCCGCTGCAGTTATGCTTGTTGATGCCCCTCTACAGACGGAAGCCGTGGATGTAATCAAGGAGAAGACAAGCTGTGCGCTATATGTGTCGGTATCAAACATATCCATCAAGGTGGCGGACGGCTACGCTTTACCTTGTGTAGAGGGAGCGACCTCGCATGGCCGTCCGGTTACACCTGGCTGTGCTCGTGTCGGCGTTGATGATGTTCAGCCGGATTGGAGGATATTGCGGCTTGACATCCCCAGAGGAGACGGGGTAGAGACACTTGGAGAGGCTGTAAATTCCATCATTCAATGGAAAAAGAGTGGCATAGTGTTTCCCCCGAGCAGTCTGACGCCACCACCGCCACCTTCTCCTAGACGCAGTCCACCTCCAACACAAGCAGCTACTTCTCTGAGATGCAGTCCACCGCCGCCACCACCGCCACCTTCTCCGAGACGTAGTCCACCGCCGCCATGACCGCCACCTACTTCTCCGAGACACAGATCGGCTCAATCATCGCCAGCACACGTCGACGCCATGGACGTCAGCAGCCCGAGTCCGGCTCAATCTCCGATGCCGGAGCCGACTCCGCCGCCCACTAAGTCCTCTAAGAGGAAGGCTGCTGCCAGAAGTGTTGCCTTACCATAAGACTGACTAGGAGTTAGACGAATGGGTGACTGCGGACACGAAACGTCAGATGGCTTCGTGGGGAAAGAGAACCCCAGAGCCGCCAAAGGAACCAATAGATCCGGCTGTAAAGAAGCACTTCAAGAATATGCTGGAGATGCCGTCCCAAGTTCATATGAGTCTGCCATCTGACTATGATCGCGGATTAAAGATGAGTTATTCCAAAGGCAAGAAGGCGGGGAGAACAATTCCACAGCTCGGGAAGTAGTCAAAACAATCGCCCCCCCCGCTCAAGGTGTCGTACACTGTACATGCTCAAGTTGATCTGGAAGAAGCTGAGAAGTTTGCCAGAGACTGTGGTATAACACTTGACCAACTCCTAGGCCAATCCGTCAACTTCGAAAAGGCTGAATTGGCATGGAAATATGAGTGTGGTAAGTCTCTCGTCAAACCTGGTCAGCTCAGCTCTATGACAACACTGAAGCGCCAACTTCATACGTGGTATATCCAAACCGCAAAAGACGGGCTAGACCAAATCATGCTGAAAATTAGAGAACACGATTACTTCCGCGATGACACGATGTCTATTGATTTTGAAGATCTTTTTTTCTTCTATAATCTAGACGCCCTCGACAAATCGATCATCAGCACCTATTGTCTGTAAGTATCTACCTCAGCTAGTTCGATCATTGCTTCTTATATATATTATATCCTAACTTCACGATATATATTATGCATGATGAAGATTCTGGAATGTAATGGAAACGGTGGCGTTGGGTTCATTGACCCATATCTCGTCAATGATATCGTTTTAAAGCAACACGCTCAAGATACGGAGGATAACATAGTTATGTTTTTGAGGAATCAATTTCACTGTAGTGAAATACTATTTTCTTACAGACATAAGTGAGTGTTACTGTCTTATGCATATTCCTTCACATTTCTATTCTGCTAAGTCGGTGTTAATTAAGTGTAATTGATGAGTTAATCGCCTGTGCAGTTTTCACTGGATTCTTTTCGACAATCACGTTGACAGCGGAATAGTTGATCTCATGGACTCTTTGGATAAAGTCCAAGAGGAGTACCAACCCATTATTTCAATGCTCATAAAGTAAGTTCAATCGTTGTCGCACTACATCGTCCCCTTTTGTTCAATCATTATCGTACGATGACCCATAATTTTTGTTTCCCCGACAAGGCTTGGAACCTAAACTTAGGAAGCAACAACCCGGTTTAACGGAGTTGAATATGAGATTTGACACACTCGTCGTAAGTAGTACTTGCTACATTCACGCATCTCTCTTTAATTCCTTGATCATTATTTGACTCAATTATATTTCTCGTGAAGTGCCCTCAGCAGCCACATGGAACAAATTTATGTGCTTCTATGTCATGGAGAACATAAGGATAATCGTGAATGAGCGGTTAGGAAGAAGAGTAAATATAAGGCTCTACGATCTCCAGAGGCAGCTCCTACCGGTAGACTGCTTACAAGCACTTCAAGAGGAATTTGCAGGTTTTATGCTGAAGGAGGTCGTATCTCAAAATGGAAGATTGGATTGTTAAGTATAAACAATGATCTGCATGTAATGATCTCAATGTGTATAACTCTATTCGGATGTAATGATCTAATTGAGATCAGTGTAATTATATTTTGATGATATCAATGCATGCAATGATTTTTATGATGATTATGCAAAAAATATGTTATTAACAGCCTCACCAAAAAAAACAGCACAGAAAAACAGCCCGAAACGAAACATGCCAAAGCTCTGCCGCGGCAGAGAAACTGTAGCATCCTCACATTTAATAATGTAAGAACTACTGTGTTAAGTGCTAGTCCCTGGATCAATGCTAGCACCACAGAACAAAATGTAAAGTATCATTGCAGAAGTATCAAAAATATTACAAAAGATCCAGAATAGCCAAGTATAGCTTTATTACAAAGTGCATAGTCTTGAAAGACTAGCAAAACTCAGATTTCTAAACAGCAGAAATAAAGGTAGCAATGAGGCTCCATCTTCAATCATGCGCCACAGGCATTACATGTTGGGTGTAGACCCGAGTCCAATCATTCCTTATTCATCATCGGAGGAACCTGCACGTTGGAATATGCAGCCCCCGAAGGAGATTCAGTACAAACAATGTACTGGCAAATGACACTATGGTGGATATAAAATGGCAAGTCTAAACTACATGCATCTTTGGCTTGGTGGAGTTTAGGCTATTTGCAGAAAGCAAGTTTTTCCCTAACACTTTTGAAAAAGAGTTTTCTTTTCAAAGATTGGCACCATGGGACACACCCATGAGCACCACAACTAATATTTCCTTAGCCAAATTTTACTTCTTCAAAACGGTGTTGAGATCCTTCCATCCATCCTTGTCCAGCTGCTCGAAGTTGTCCATTACCGGGAACACGGCTATGATCATAGTTTATAACTCTGCAGAGTTTGTGCACTTTCACCCTTTGTCTTCAATTAGCCCAAACATCCTATACACGCGGAGTGCATCATGGAAAGGAGAGAACTGAGACGGGATCTTTCAGAAGCAAGAATTCAACCCAACCAGCAAGACCCGTTCCCCCTAAAATTCTGCTACATCTTTCATGTCAAGCATGGGTTGAACTCTCACAACTTAGTTGATCAAGATAGAGCCCATATGTCAAAGGGCTGCGCGGGAAGCTACTAAACTTAGAGGGACTTAGGAATCTCTTGGTTCATGGGTGACAATCCACAAGTGTACTCCTTCGGTGATAAACACCATTGATATGGCCCTAGGGAGCCACTCAACATAATCCAATCACATCCAAAATCCACACAGGTGTTTCATTGAGGGTTATACTTAGAATTTTTCACCATATCATAGAAAACAAATTGAACCAAGGCATAGCATCTACAGGCTAGTTGATAACATGGGTAGGGGTGGCTACACACTACTAGGGTTTTAGCATAGTACTTAGAGAAAAATTCACCTATCATGCAACTACTTCAAAACTCTAGTAATGCATAGGAAAATAAGGGGTGGATGAAGGTGTCACTTTCCTTGGCAATGGGATGAGCAAGAACAGCAAGAAAAACAGTAACATGAAAAGTCTTGCTCCTCTTCACAATCTAGCTCAAACAAAAAAAATACACAACACATAAACACACCACACATAAATCAGAACAAAACAATACAAAAAATATGTATGCATGCCATGCAATAAGGTGATGCACTAAAATCACTAGCAAATATGTTTTATGGTGTTGTTAACTTAGTTATGGTGCGTGGAAAACCGATCATAACCCATGAAATAAAATTAATCATTATTAAAGACCAAATATGGGCTATTTAGTGGAAAACATTGTTATTGATGCGAAAAATACCCCTTAATGAACTTATATTACGTCTACTGGTTAGAGGGTATTAAAAAAAATCCATAGAAATTAGTTTCACTTAAAAAGGATTTTTAAAACTAAAGTTATGATCAAAATAGTGATTTATGTAGATTTACTAATACCTTTTGATTACACGATACAAAGTTAATATTTGAATAGCCTAGATTAATCTACAAGATGTGCTGATTCCAAAAAGTCTAAGAACACCTAAATTGAATTTACAAAACTCAAGATATGAATTTTTGAAGTTTTAAACTAAATCTGTTAATTTCTGTTTTTATTAAAAACATGTTCGATCCGTGGCGCCCTCGATGGTGGCCTCTGATTGGCCCGTAACTCTTCGCGCGGATTGCCGTTGAGAACCGTACGATGGAAGTGACGATGGACGTGCTGGATCGCCCGTACCGCTTCGGTGGTCCTTCTGTTTCCGCCCCTTCGATGAAGATCCAACGGTGGATGATCCCTCCCCATTTGCTGGCGGCGCTAGTCGCCGGAAACATGCCGGGAAACGGCGCGCGCGGCGGTGGAAAAACAGAGTACCACGGCGGGGAAAATATACGGCTCTAGGAGGTCTTTGGGACTAACCTTGGGGTCGCAGGGGTTGTCGCTGAGTCGATGGCGAGGTGGAGGGCGTCGTTGCAGTCCGCTCCTCCCGCGATTCGTCACCGGAGTTGCTACGGGCGGCGGGCTACAGCGGATGTAGACGGCGGCGTTGATCTGAGGACAAGGAGGGGACGGGACCATGTCAGAAGGGTGCGCAAAAGCGAGGTAACTCGATAGGAGGTGTCGGGGAGGATCAAGGAGGGTGGTTTTCACCGGAACAAGCTCAAACTCGTCGGCGACCGCGGCGGACAGACTCGATATCGATCGTGGATTTCAAGAGGCTATGAGCTGAAGTTTCGTTGAGAATAGGCCGCGGGGATCAGGGGGTTCATATAGGTGGCATGGCGTGGCCAAGGGGTAAGGGGAGGGCGAGAGGAATCGGAGTAGCGCGGTCTCCGACACCGTTCTTTTGTCGAACACCTCGCAGGCACGGAGTCCGCGTCTGGGTGGAAGACGACGGGGCGGGCCTCTTTTCCTCGCGGTACTGGGCTGGCCCATGTGCTTAGCGCTGCGCGGGTGCGGTAAGAGGGGGAGAAAAGAGAATGGTCTGGGCCGCTGTGTTGCTGCTCTCTCCTTCTCTTTATTTTTATTTTTTTATTTTCTGTTTTCAACCCCTTTATTCAAATAAATTTTTTAGAAGGATGAATACTCGGAAAATTTTGAATGGACACTTTTTGAAATGCTCAAGACTTAAGGTACCCTTTGGGCACTATAATAACTGAAAATAAATTACTTTCCTTTTGAAAAATGTTTTAAACTCAAATAGAGATTAAAGGATTATGACTCCTAAATTTTAGGATTAACAAAATAAAAATCTAATTTTTTTATGCAAAAAAAATGCAGTGATGCAGTGAGTATGTATGCATGATGTATTTTGGATTTTTTTTTTGAAAACTTGGGATGTTACAGACTAACCCCCTTAAGATGAAGCTCGCCCTCGAGCTTCGGATAGGCTAGCAAATAGGTAAGAGTGGTCTTCACGAAGGTCATCTTCTCGTTCCCATGTGGCCTCCTCTTCGGTGTGGTGACTCCACTAAACTTTGTAGAATTTTATGGTCTTTGTGCGAGTAATCCTTTCCGCTGTTTCCAATATCTTGATTGGTTTCTCCTCATAGCTTAGATCGCTCTCTAGTTTCACTTCCTCAAGAGGTACTGTATCCTTTAATGGAGTTTCCAACATCTCGGGGTGACACTTTTTCAATTGACTAACATGAAGCACGTTATGGACTGCCGAAAGAATTTTAGGTAACTCCAACTCGTATGCCACTTCTCCTTTACGAGAGAGAATCTTGAATGGTCCAATGAATCGAGGTGCTAATTTCCCCTTGATCCCAAACCTCTTTACTCCACGGAGTGGTGATACCCAAAGGTAGGTCCTATCACCAACCTCATAGGTGACTTCCCTACGTTTGTTATCGGCATAGCTCTTCTGTCTCGACTGCGCAATCTTCAATCTATCTTTAATTAATCTGACCTTCTCCTCAGCCTCTTGAATAATGTCAGGTCCAAAGAAATTCCTTTCCCCTACACCACTCCATAACAATGGTGTAGTACACTCTTTCTCATACAGGGCTTCAAATGGGGCCATCTCAATACTTGCTTGGTAGCTGTTGTTGTACGAAAACTCTGCGTAGGGTAGAAAATCATCCCAACTAGACCCATAGTCTAGTGCGCAAGCTCTTAGCATATCTTCTAGAATCTGATTTACCCTCTCAGTCTGGCCATCTGTCTGTGGATGAAAGGCTGTGCTAAACTCCAATCTAGTTCCTAGAGATTCATGTAATTGCTTCCATAAATGTGATGTAAATTGTGTTCCCCTATCTGACACAATACTCTTAGGAACACCATGAAGGCACACAATCCTCTTCATGTATATCTCAGCTAACTTTGCACTGGTATAAGTGGTTTTTACTGGTATGAAGTGAGCTAATTTTGTCAAACAATCCACTACTACCCAAATGGAGTCATATCCATACTTAGTCCTGGGTAGACCAGTAATGAAATCCATACCAATATGTTCCCACTTCCAGTTAGGTACTTTCAACGGTTGTAGTAGTCCTGCTGGTTTCTGATGCTCTGCCTTCACCCTATTGCATACATCACACTTGGCTATATATTCTGCTATGTCCTTCTTCAAATTATTCCACCAAAATCTTTCCTTCACATCCATATACATCTTAGTATTACCCGGATGGATGGAGTAAGGAGTTTCATGGGCTTCTTGTAGAATTAGCTTCCTAAGATCAGGATCATTGGCTATACAGACGCGCTTCTCAAACCAGAGGGTTCCTTGATCGTCTTCATGAAATCCCGGAGCCTTCTCTCTTCTCAAGTTTACTCTAATTTCCTCTAGATCTTTGTCTCCTTTTTGGGCTTCACGTATCCTATCCAACAGAGTGGGTTGTACTACTAGAGAAGTTACAAATCCTTCAGGTACCACTTCCAATCTGAGGTCCTTAAATCCCTTGCATAGGTCATCGGGCAATTCTCCCGCCGTAAGTCCATTGACATAAACCTTTCGACTTAGGGCGTCAGCTACCACATTAGCCTTGCCTGGGTGATACTGTAAACTGAGGTCATAATCCTTGATGAGTTCTAACCATCTCTGCTGTCTCATATTCAACTCCTTTTGGGTGAAGATATATTTCAGACTTTTATGGTCTGTGAATACTTCACACCTTTTTCCCTTTAAATAGTGTCTCCAGGTTTTCAATGCATGTACTACCGAAGCTAACTCAAGATCATGTGTGGGATAATTTACTTCGTGCTTCTTGAGTTGTCTAGAGGCATAGGATACTACTCTGCCTCCTTGCATCAAAACACTCCCTAAACCTTGACGTGAGGCGTCGCAGTACACCTGGAATTCCTTCTCTATGTCTGGTAGGCACAGAACTGGGGCTATTACCAAATGTTTCTTTAATTCTTGGAAACTATCCTCACAGGCATCGTCCCATTCAAACTTCTTTTCCTTTTTCAACAACTCCGTCATAGGTTTTGCTGTCTTGGAGAAATTCTCAATGAATCCTCGGTAATAACCTGCCAGACCCAAGAAACTACGAATTTCTCCAACGTTCTTGGGTGGTTCCCACTCTGTTACGGCTGCTACTTTGGATGGATCAACGGTGATTCCCTCCTTTGACACAACATGCCCAAGAAATCCCACTTCACTAAGCCAAAATTCACATTTGCTGAACTTGTCATAGAGTTTGTGCTCTCGTAGCTTCTCCAAGATTTGTCGTAGGTGATTTTCATGCTCCTTGCTGCTTTTTGAATATATTAGTATGTCGTCAATGAATACCACGACAAACTTTTCAAGAAATTCCATGAACACTTTGTTCATCATATTCATGAAATAGGATGGGGCATTGGTTAAACCAAAAGGCATCACTGTGTACTCGTAAGATCCATATCGGGTGACGAAGTCTGTCTTAGGTATATCAAGTCCCCTAATCTTTAGTTGAAAATATCCAGTTCGAAGATCAATCTTGGAAAACACACATGCTCCCTCCAACTGGTCAAACAGATTGTTGATTTTTGGCAAAGGGTATTTGTTCTTGATAGTCACTTCATTTAGGGAACGATGGTCCATTACCAAACGCTGGCTCTTATCCTTCTTTTCCACGAAGATAACCGGGGCTTGATGACTCCCAAGTGCAGGAGATCAATTGTAGTACCTTTCAATAAGTATTTGAGTGCCGAACCCACGAGAAGCTGAATGTAAGCTATCTATTCTCTAAATCCCTATAACCCTCTTATATGGCTGTTTATGCAAAGCAATAAGTTTGACTAAAAGGAACTAACTAATTAAAAGCAAGTGACGTGGAGTGTGGTTTGTCTAGTAACTAGTGAAGCAAGTTTAAAATGCAAGTAATCCTAGAGCAAGTTTCTAAAGCAAGTTTCTAAGCAAGTTTCACAAGTAGCAAGCAGCAAATATCTGAAGTATCTCAAGGGAGCAAGTGTTCTAGCAATAGGTGTTTCGTTCGTGTGGTTGTCACAATTAGTGAAGCACATGTTTTAGTCTTAGTTGTTTCTTCTAGGAAGGAGCCATGAATAGGTATAGTCAAGTAAATGATCTACAACCCCTTATGATGGATCATGTGGCCAAGTAAATGACTGCACAAGATTGATTAAGACATAAAGTCCCACCATAGCCTTACGTTATAAGGTCCCCTATATATATCCCCCAATAACTTAACTTTGTGGCTCGGTCTCAGGTTACTGTCACTCCCAAGTTACCACCACTCCATTATGCTACCGGTGATCACCTTACATGCATTCCCCAACATATGCGTGCACTCATATATTGTACATAAGACAATCATATAAGATAACAAACTTGTATGCAACCAATCAACGAACTATTTCACCATTGCCAAGAACAATTCACTACTCAAACATAGACGGGGAGACACAATGTAACATCCCAAGTTTTGCTACAATAGGGTGTGTGGTGTTGTGTTCATATCATTCATGCATGAAATAAAAATTTAATCATCTTTGAAACAATTTAAAACTTGAGTTTAAATTGGTTTGAGAAAATCCCAAAAAAAGTACTTAACTTGGGTTCCAAAGTTTTGTATTGAAAAATATTTCAATTTCACAAAACAAAAGTATGGCAAGATTGGAAATTTCATAAGCTCTCCAAAAATTATTTTTGCCAAATTTTCTGTTAGCAAAAAGGCCCCCAAAACTTCTGTTTCTGTCCTGTTTTTAATTAAAAAAGGACCTCTTTGCAGTTTTCCAGAAAACTAGGGGGTTATGGAAAAAAAATCATTTTATTTCCATTTCTTCTTCCCTTCCGGCCAGAAGGAGCAGCTGCGTGGCAGCCGCGCCACCGCCGCTGCCACCTCCTACTTTCCGCTTGGTTGCGTGGACGAGAATACCCCGAAGACGCCGTGTCCCTCACTTCTCCTCCTCCCCGAGCGTTGCTCTCTCCTCTGCATCTCGCACAGAACCAAACCCTAAACCTACTGGACCGATGGATGTCGACGAATCGCCGCCGCCGTGGACCACGCCGAGCTATACCGAGCACGCCACGAGGGTCGCCTCGACCTCCTCTATCTCCCAGCGCAATGAATTGAGCCGGGATGGCCGGAACGGACGCAGCCATCCCTTCTTCTCCGTCACCGGCCGTCGGCCTCCACCACTCGCGGCCGTCGTTTCTGGTCGCCCCACGCCTCCCCGTCAAGCTCTGCGAGCTCGCGGTGAGCTCATCTACCTGGTGGTGGCCTCCATCCCCTCCCTCTCCCTCTGTTCGATCTCGTCACCGTGAACCGCTGTCCGGCCGCCGCTGCAGCACCTCGCCGGCGTAGTTCCGGCGACGCAAAAATAGGGGCGCCACCACCTAAAGGCTCACCGTGAAGCCCTCTAGCCAGTGCACCATTCAATTCCACGAATCCCTCAAGCAATCGTTCGAATTTGAATTCAACAGAGAAGTTCCTCTCTGGATGAGGCAAGCATGATGTCATCCTGATGTCATATGTCCTTTTGCTAATTTCACAAAATTCCAGAAAATGAATAAATGTTGAATAATTAATATCTAATAAAATATTTACCAGAAAAGTAAAGTAAAAAATATGGTTGTGTTCATAAAAATGTACTCTTTCCAAATATGTAATTTTCACACATGTTTGGCAAAGTCCAAAAATGAGTATTTATTTAATGTTGTTTAATCATTTAAGAATAGAAAATTATGTTTTTATTCATTAAAATTAGAAAAATAAAGTTATATACCATTTTGCTCAAAATGACAAATGCAACCTATTCGTGATGTTTTCAAACCCATTTGAGCAATGAAAATTGTACTCACTTTCATAACCGCCCGAAACCCCCTCCGGGGTCTATTTCGGGTTAATTTTAGTAAAATTGCATATCTGCCATATGAACCCTAGCAACCCAATGATCATGCTTAGGGCTTTATTTCAGTGCATTAACTTGCTAATGCATACATATTGCGCATTGCATCGATGCCATGTGTTGATTGTTGTTCTTCTTGTTCCGGTGTTTGTTTCCCCCTCGGTAGAACGTGACTCCGAAGAGAAGGCCAGCAATCCAATGACGAATACTTGATCCTAACCGACAAGTCAAGCACTTATTCCCGAAGATTTTCTATGGTTTTCTTGAATCAAGGCAAGCATAACCTCTTATCTGCCCATATATGATTTCGAAAGACTTTTGATTCTCGTACAATTGCATTCGATTCCAATGTATCTTGAGTCAATAGATAGAGTTATCCTATTTATTTGCATAACCCAGATATCATGATTCAATGCTCCTAGCAGACATAGGAGTTGTTTGTGTGTATCGCCAGAGCCTCAAATATGCCATGCTCAGTCATACATGCCTGCTGATCTCTGCTCCATCCGGTTGATGAATCAGAGCCACGAATGAATCTAGTATGATAGTATGCTGTGGAAAGTTAAGAGATCTTGTTTAATATGATTTAAAGGTGTGGATGACGAGACCACAGAGGGTCTGTGGTGGTTGTCTCGTTCATGCCCCTAGGAGTGAGTTCTCGTCTTCGAGCCAAGACTGAGCGTTCATCCACACGGGGATTGGATTCCCCTCGGTCTCAACTTGCCTAGTTTGTTCCATGAGTTGCCTAGTTCGGGCTTTCCATTTGGATTTGCGGGGATATTAAAACCTTTTCAAAACTAGGACGTGGCGATGTATCGGCGCTCTGCGGGTAGGTAACCGTTGAGCATTGCGCACAACGATAGAGACCCGGCAGGAGATGGCCACTCCCTATTGGCGGTCCATCTCTACTCGGAGCGACTCATGGAATAGGCGAAGTAAGGGAAAGGTCGTGGTCAACCACCCTCTGCCGGCACTTCCCGGACTAGTGCTAACCCGGTGGAACTAAGAGTCGGTTGATACGTGTGGTTAAAGTTGTACACCCCTGCAGGGTTAAATCTTTTCGAAAAGCCGTGTCTGCGGTTAAGGACGACTTGGTGACGGATTCTGTGATCATAGACAACTTAAACGGAATGATTAAAACTTGCTGATAACGAATGAAGGATGCCTCCTCGGAGATGCCGAGAGGGGATACCTTGTAGCATGAGTTACCGGAACAACTTGAGGTGGTGATCTTTGAAGCACGAGGTGCTGATATGAGTTGGTGGTTTAAAAAGATGATGATATCAGTAGTTGAGTAGTTTTCTCATCTGTTTTCAAAATACTCCATGAGACGTGCTATTCCTTCCTCAACTTGGAAAACAAAGATGGATTTACGCAAAATAACCTTCATAACTCTTTCTAAAAGAAGCAGATATATCATAGGTTAACTAAGTCTTGCTGAGTACCTCCCGTACTCATGTTTGCTTCAACTTGGTTCAGGTGGAGTTCCTCAGTTCGGTGGTGTTTCGACGTGGACATCGACGAGTAGTTCGGGGTTCCCAGGTAGCAGCCTGGGATCTATGGGCTGGGACGTCGCCTTATGTTGCGGCCTCTTAGGCATTTTTGGTTCTTGTTGATTAGCAACATATTTTGCCTTCCGTTGTCTGATGTAATATTGGGTCGTGTGACCTCTGCTTGTAAGCTATACTCCAGTAACACCTGTTTAATACAACTTCAACGTCTAGAGTGTTGCTTTGATCGGTTGTTGGTTTCGAGCTCATTGTTATACAGTTTTGGCTATGCCTGCATAGTTTCCGCAGTCGAGGGGTTGTGGAGCCGATGATCCATGTCCGAGCCCGCATGTCGATGTGATCGGCCTGGGGCGAGGTAACCCCAGTAACCCTCGATTGTTGTTGCACTTTCTGGACACATAGCAGCTCTATATAATTTTGGTCCCGTTCCTTCAGTTTCACCCGACTCGTGGACGCTTGGGTATGCATAGTTGGTTACGACTAGCATGGATACAAGGAGTAGTAGACCGGGGATCCGGACTAGGTGCCGATGAATCCGGTCTGCCTGCCGTTGTTTGTTGCGGCCGGGGCTGGTAACCCTGAAGCCCTTGCGAGTCCATGGCTAGGAGCACATAACAGTATGTATATCTCTGGGTCCGGGGTCTGACAAAAGTGGTATCAGAGCAGGACTACCTGTAGGAAAACCTTATTGCTTGGTCGATGTGGAGTCTAGAGTTTTTTGTGAAAACTACTTTGAAACTTCAAATGATTGTGAAAAAGCTTCTTAGGATTCTTTTTACTCCGTATCTGGTATCGCTCTAACTCTGGGTCTCCTTACCTGTTTTGATTTGAAAAGGTTTTGTTATCTCTTCTAGTCATTCAAAACCTAGGTGCCTTCTTTGGCAAAGACGTGTTCTACCCAAGTTGACCTAGTGCTCAGTTTCTAGAGTCGTGGGTGTTCCATGTTTCGTTATCCCTCGATTCAAACTGGGATATTTCCTTTCCATCCTAGTCTCTCAGAGTTGGGTGGATTCCACATACCCCTGTTCTAAAGTCCCAAAATCCTGAACCTCGAGATTTCCTTTTCATCTCGAAGGTGTCCGTTATCCTTTGCTCAAAGTTCTTCCGGAGCTAAGTTTGTTTTCTTGGAAAGATACTCTAGGATTGCTATTCGTAGTGTCCTTCAAGGCACTAAGATAGTAGTCACTCTTTTCTTTCGGTTTCTAACCCTTGGACTTGAACCGAAGGTCCCGAAATGTGCTGAGTTGTGGTGGGTTGAATCATGTGGTCATAACCATGTGATGCTCACACCATGAGTACAGGATGCTGACCTTTAACCCAAGTTCTGTTTCTTTGGATCCTGAGGAATATCTTCTACCTCAGGATGGCTAGGTAGTTTCAACTCCAATAGCCGTAGGTTTTCTCTTGTAATCAAGAAGGGATCACAACAAGAGTGTTCATCATGAAATCCACATCTTCGTTCTTAGTTCAGCTATATCGATATTCTAGCATGGGTTTTACAAAAGAGTATCACCTGTGCACTCCCCATGGCCTCTGGATTTTCTGGAGCATGTTCCTATCTTCCAGTTGCTCTTAAATCTCCATCCGTTCTTTTGGAACCAAGTTGCATATGTGTGTTGGATTGATCCAATGCATTTGCTCTTGTTTTCCGTCAAAACATTCCACCTTGGAATGTTAGGAGAAACAAACTCCAGTACCTCGTTCATCTCTAGGACCGGGTCAAAGTTTTGTAATCCGCAGATCAAAGAAGTTTCATCAACTTCCGATCTGTTCTACCTTCGAGTATCGCACTCCTTTATGTCAAGAGGTCGTGATGAGTTTCATGGCCTTAATGATGAAGTGATGCTCTTACACCTCTTCACTCACCCTCCCTCCAAGCTTGAATGCTTGAGAATGATGGGTCTGTGCTTTGAGGTGTGTCTCAGATATTCCTAGCAATTTGTATTGCTTCGAAAAATCTAGGAAACATCTGTACCCTTCTTAGCACTACTGGTCACCCAGCATCTTCTTGAAGTTGACTGTGTTACCAAATCTGTTCATTCTGGTGCACATTCCTGGTCAAAGAGTTAGGTTCACACCAAAGCTCTCAAGACCATATCGGTTGCTTTGACAAGCAAGATTCCTTTTCGAACTTCAAGCCATACCGGTAGGTTGTGATATTTTGGTTGTCTTTCCAGAAGTATCACCAGGTGGTTACCTGACCGTGATGTCTAAACAAAGGGTAACTTGAATTGCTCCTTTCTCCAAGAAACTATGTTGGGCACCCTGGACTAGTTGGTTGAGCTTAAACAATAAGTTGGAGAGTTGAAAGGCAAAAGCTCCGCCTAACTTGATCCGTTGCTAAAGGATGTCTAGTTTCCCTCGTGTTGAAGCTGGATAGTATCTACGTGTTGGACATGCTATCATCCTAACCTTGATTTGATTTGGGCTATCGTCAAATCAAGCTCAGATTCAAGGACTGTCTTTATGGTGTTTCACTCATGGTGTTTTCTCCTGAGTGTACCTTCATGTCCTTTAGACTGACCAATATCTTGCCTTGTTCACATATCATATGAATCCCTCTTCTTGGAGTGTTCTGATAAGAGTGTTGTTGAGTCCATCGATGACATTCCTACTTATCCAAGTTGCAAGAGGTTCATGTTGAACAATTGGCACTAATGTTGGAAACTTTTGAGATCCATCTTTGTGTCATAACGAAGTTTGCATTCTGGATGTTCGAAGTAACCTACTCCGGTTCATGTGATTATGGTGAAAGTTGTCGTCGTGGATCCGAGTAGAGTTTTCTTGTTCCTTCGGGAATAACTCCTAGTCGGTCATGTATGTGTGGACTATTCTTGAGATGGTTGGTTGTTACCTCCATTCCTTGAAGAAGTTTGCATCCACACTAAGCCACTGACTGATCGTTCGTGAAAGTGAAGAAGTTTAAGAACTTCGTTATCTTCGCAATCATCTTCCCAACAAGGACTCTGATGTGTTTCATTGCAAGTAGTCCATGTAGGTGCAACCGTCTATCGCAAGTAGCTAAACATGAGTTCTACAATCTCACCCATCTTCTTGAGCTTGACATCATAGTCCATGTCTTGAGAATCCAGTATATGTATCTCGTTGGTAACCGGTGCAATCTCTTTGATCATACATACTGAGTCTCAGTTATCAACCCACTAACCAGAGCTGAATCTCAAGCAGCAACGATGGTTGGTGTTCCCTTAAGGATATTGATCTAGGTCCATTTGAAAATCCGGCATGGTTGATGTTGTGGTTGACACAATTAGCCGGAAGGCCTAATGTCATATCTCCTTGAATCCGTAAGAACAGCCACTCTCCGTGAGAATTCTTGTGTAGCTTATTCTAACAAGTTTTCCTCACCGTTCTCCCAAACCGGAGTTCTACATTCACTTGATGACCTATAGAAGGCTTGTCATGAGCCTGCTGTCGGTATCTAAAACATCAAGGAGAACTTGGAAGTTGTTCTGTTCAACGTCTCTTTGTTGATCCTCCAAACCTTCCTTCTAGTGGAAACAAGTTCATCCCGAGAACCATCTCGTGGTGTCTTGTAACCGCCATTGATCAGTTCCCTTTTCCAAGTTGATGGTACCTGAAGTTCTGTTCATCTCACACATTGTGTGAATTTGTCAGTAGGCCCTATTTGTCAGGCACTTCAACCATGGGGTCTTGACTATGTGGTAGATGTACTACTACGTCCAAAAGCACAATAGGAAAGAGATTCCTTATTCTTTTTAATGTACCAAACGATGGTTTCTCATCTTTATGGTGTGACCAAGGGTTCCTCCTTCATTACGGTGTTCCAACATTCAGTGGTTACTCATGTTCTGCCATGGAGTAACATCATGACCTTTGACAAAGATCTCGACAAACTTTGAAGGAATGGTTGAAAGTTACATTATCTTTCGTGTTCACTCCGAGAAGTGAACATGATCATGTATCAATTTTTTTCTCTGACGCACGATCACAGTGTTTTCTCGTGTTTTCCCTCGTCTGTGGATATTATGTTTTGGTATCTAAAACCATACTCCCCATCTCGGTATTCTATTTGAAGAAACCTCAATGTCAAAAGTTGTTCAACCTTTCTTTTCCAAAAGGATTTAAAGTCTTGTGCAAAGCTCATATTCTAAATCCTTTCAAGAACTATCATCCATAAACTTGAAACCTTCTCTCAGTTCCTTCCGTTATCTTGATGTGTCTCATGCACGATAACTCAACGGTTCTTTATGAACATCCTGTCATGAGTTACCCATGGGATACTCGATCTTCGTGAAGATCATTTCCTAAGAGTTTCCCTCTTACCTAGGTGTATCCGTTCAACACTTCAATATGCTACGGATCAACCTCTTCGAGAACAGAACCGTAAGGTTCAAGAAGATCGTTCAAAACCGGTGTTCCTTCTTTCTTTTCCTTCGGGAATCTCGGGACGAGATTCTTGTAAGGGGGGTAGATTTTTAACATCCCAAGTTTTGCTACAATAGGTTGTGGTGTTGTGTTCATATCATTCATGCATGAAATAAAAATTTAATCATCTTTGAAACAATTTAAAACTTGAGTTTAAATTGGTTTGAGAAAATCCCACAAAAAGTACTTAATTTGGGTTCCAAAGTTTTGTATTGAAAAATATTTCAATTTCACAAAACAAAAGTATGGCAAGATTGGAAATTTCATAAGCTCTCCAAAAATTATTTTTGCCAAATTTTCTGTTAGCAAAAAGGCCCCCAAAACTTCTGTTTATGTCCTATTTTTAATTAAAAAAGGACCTCTTTGCAGTTTTCCAGAAAACTAGGGGGTTATGGAAAAAAAATCATTTTATTTCCATTTCTTCTTCCCTTCCGGCCAGAAGGAGCAGCTGCGTGGCAGCCGCGCCGCCGCCGCTGCCACCTCCCACTTGCCGCTTGGTTGCGTGGATGAGAAGACCCCGAAGATGCCTGTCCCTCACTTCTCCTCTTCCCCGAGCGTTGCTCTCTCCTCTGCATCTCGCACAGAACCAAACCCTAAACCTACTGGACCAATGGATGTCGACGAATCGCCGCCGCCGTGGACCACGCCGAGCTATACCGAGCACGCCACGAGGGTCGCCTCGACCTCCTCTATCTCCCAGCGCAACGAATTGAGCCGGGATGGCCGGAATGGACGCCGCCATCCCTTCTTCTCCGTCACCGGCCGTCGGCCTCCACCACTCGCCGCTGTCGTTTCCGGTCGCCCCACGCCTCCCCGTCAAGCTCTGCGAGCTCGCAGTGAGCTCATCTGCCTGCTGGTGGCCTCCATCCCCTCCCTCTCCCTCTGTTCGATCTCGTCACCGTGAACCGTTGTCCGGCCGCCGCTGCAGCACCTCGCCGGCGTAGTTCCGGCGACGCAAAAATAGGGGCGCCACCACCTAAAGGCTCACCGTGAAGTCCTCTAGCCAGTGCACCGTTCAATTCCACGAATCCCTCAAGCAATCGTTCGAATTTGAATTCAACAGAGAAGTTCCTCTCTGGATGAGGCAAGCATGATGTCATCCTGATGTCATATGTCCTTTTGCTAATTTCACAAAATTCCATAAAATGAATAAATGTTGAATAATTAATATCTAATAAAATATTTACCAGAAAAGTAAAGTAAAAATATGGTTGTGTTCATAAAAATGTACTCTTTCCAAATATGTAATTTTCGCACATGTTTGGCAAAGTCCAAAAATGAGTATTTATTTAATGTTGTTTAATCATTTAAGAATAGAAAATTAAGTTTTTATTCATTAAAATTAGAAAATTAAAAGTTATATACCATTTTGCTCAAAATGACAAATGCAACCTATTCATGATGTTTTCAAACCCATTTGAGCAATAAAAATTATACTCACTTTCATAACCGCCCGAAACCCCCTCCGGGGTCTATTTCGGGTTAATTTCAGTAAAATTGCATATCTGCCATATGAACCCTAGCAACCCAATGATCATGCTTAGGGCTTTATTTCAGTGCATTAACTTGATCATGCATACATATTGCGCATTGCATCGATGCCATGTGTTGATTGTTGTTCTTCTTGTTCCGGTGTTTGTTTCCCCCTCGGTAGAACGTGACTCCGAAGAGAAGGCCAGCAATCCAATGACGAATACTTGATCCTAACCGACAAGTCAAGCACTTATTCCTGAAGACTTTCTCTGGTTTTCTTGAATCAAGGCAAGCATAACCTCTTATCTGCCCATATATGATTTCGAAAGACTTTTGATTCTCGTACAATTGCATTCGATTCCAATGTATCTTGAGTCAATAGATAGAGTTATCCTATTTATTTGCATAACCCAGATATCATGATTCAATGCTCCTAGCAGACATAGGAGTTGTTTGTGTGTATCGCCAGAGCCTCAAATATGCCATGCTTAGTCATACATGCATGCTGATCTCTGCTCCATCTGGTTGATGAATCAGAGCCACGAATGAATCTAGTATGATAGTATGCTGTGGAAAGTTAAGAGATCTTGTTTAATATGATTTAAAGGTGTGGGTGACGAGACCACAGAGGGTCTGTGGTGGTTGTCTCGTTCATGCCCCTAGGAGCGAGTTCTCGTCTTCGAGCCAAGACTGAGCGTTCATCCACACGGGGATTGGATTCCCCTCGGTCTCAACTTGCCTAGTTTGTTCCATGAGTTGCCTAGTTCGGGCTTTCCATTTGGATTTGCGGGGATATTAAAACCTTTTCAAAACTAGGACGTGGCGATGTATCGGTGCTCTGCGAGTAGGTAATCGTCGAGCATTGCGCACAACGATAGAGACCCGACAGGAGATGGCCACTCCCTATTGGCGGTTCATCTCTACTCGGAGCGACTCATGGAATAGGCGAAGTAAGGGCAAGGTCATGGTCAACCACCCTCTGCCGGCACTTCCCGGACTAGTGCTAACCCGGTGGAACTAAGAGTCGGTTGATACGTGTGGTTAAAGTTGTACACCCCTGCAGGGTTAAACTTTTCGAAAAGTCGTGTCCGCGGTTAAGGACGACTTGGTGACGGATTCTGTGATCATAGAAAACTTAAACAGAATGATTAAAACTTGCTGATAACGAATGAAGGATGCCTCCTTGGAGATGCCGAGAGGGGTTACCTTGTAGCATGAGTTACCGGAACAACTTGAGGTGGTGATCTTTGAAGCACGAGGTGCTGATATGAGTTGGTGGTTTAAAAAGATGATGATATCAATAGTTGAGTAGCTTTCTCATCTGTTTTCAAAATACTCCATGAGACGTGCTATTCCTTCCTCAACTTGGAAAACAAAGATGGCTTTACGCAAAATAACCTTCATAACTCTTTCTAAAAGAAGCAGATATATAATAGGTTAACTAAGTCTTGCTGAGTACCTCCCGTACTCATGTTTGCTTCAACTTGGTTCAGGTGGAGTTCCTCAGTTCGGTGGTGTTTCGATGTGGACTTCGACGAGTAGTTCGGGGTTTCCAGGTAGCAGCCTGGGATCTATGGGTTGGGACGTCGCCTTATGTTGCGGCCTCTTAGGCATTTTTTGGTTCTTGTTGATTAGCAACATATTTTGCCTTCCGTTGTCTGATGTAATGTTGGGTCGTGTGACCTCTGCTTGTAAGCTATACTCTAGTAACGTCTGTTTAATACAACTTCAACGTCTAGAGTGTTGCTTTGATCGGTTGTTGGTTTCGAGCTCATTGTTATACAGTTTTGGCTATGCCTGCATAGTTGTCGCAGTCGAGGGGTTGTGGAGCCGATGATCCATGTCCGAGCCCGCCTGTCGATGTGATCGGCCTGGGGCGAGGTAACCCCAGTAACCCTCGATTGTTGTTGCACTTTCTGGACACATAGCAGCTCTGTATAACTTTGGTCCCGTTCCTTCAGTTTCACCCGACTCGTGGACGCTTGGGTATGCATAGTTGGTTATGACTAGCATGGATACAAGGAGTAGTAGACCGGGGATCCGGACTACGTGCCGATGAATCCGGTCTGCCTGCCGTTGTTTGGTGCGGCCGGGGCTGGTAACCCTGAAGCCCTTGTGAGTCCATGGCTAGGAGCACATAACAGTATGTATATCTCTGGGTCCGGGGTCTGACACACAATACATCAAGGGAATATAGTATTGCATCATACATCGTGTTTTCCAAGAGATTACAGTGGAGAGATGGAGGTGATCTTGGTGTAGATGTTGATGATGAACACGCCGGAGGGGGGTGGAGCCCTCCGGGGGTGATCCCGACAGCGTTTCCCCCCTCCGATCTTCTCCGGTGGCATCCTTCTGTCTCTCTGTTTCGTGGTTTCGTCTCTCGGCGCCGCTTCCTTCTCAAAAAGGCCAGGGGACCCTTTATATAGTCGTTTTTAGGTCACGAGACACTCGGGACAAGAAAGATCGACGACATCGGAGTCACAGGGGCAAAAAGGGGGCCCCACACGTGGCCAAGGAATCTGGCCGCATTGAGGGTCCTCTTTTCCACCTGGTTGGCCTTTTGGCCCTCTACTTTGGCCCATGGTCTTCGTCTCGAAAATTCTGAACCGTGCTCTTTGGCCTTGCCCTTTTTGGAGTCCCGAAGCTCCCGGAAAGTCTGAAACACTAAAAAGTACGTTTTCTGGAAAAACAGGGTTAGAACCAAAAGAAGGGGGATTGTTCAGAAAATCCCCCAAATCATTATAAAACATGAATATAAGTTGCTAATATGTAGGAAAAACAAGTAATAACATGCAAATTTCATGTATGCATTTTACATGCATCAACATCCCCAAGCTTAACCCATGCTCGTCCTCGAGTATGAAGGTGATAAAACTAACATGGACTTTGCATATTGAAACAATCATGGGATATCAGGGAGGATTATTCATGCTACATATAATCAAATGATTAATACTAGAAATGAGTAGCAATATACAATTCATGTTGTAAGAAATATATCAAATATGCAAGCAAAGATGCTTCATGAAAGTTCATAAAGTGTATAATGAAATAAAAGCACTATGGACCAAATGCATACACAAAATGAAAAATAAAATCCTATATTGGTCAAAGAATAGCATAATGGAAAATAGAAAATATGGTGGACACTTTGGAGAAAATTGAGTAGAGGTAAAACATGATCAAGTCTTATTTAGCCTCTAAATTATTCAACTAAAATTACTGATTAAAATGTGGTATCCATTGATCTAGGAATCTCATTGCCCCTTTATCACTAGCATCTTATATGGTGAATGTTGAAGTAATGTGAATGACAAGGTGGTTGAAAGCCTCATGCCCCGTGAGTGTGAAAACCTACTCCATGATTACTCAAATTAAGATTCCTAATAAGCTTTGTACAACCATAATAAGTATTAATGACATCATAGAGAACCGCAAAGAGGTACCTCTTGCCCCATGACATGGAAACAAGCCCATGTCACAATGACAAGACAAACAAACGGAGTAGACTCATCATCCTTTTTATTTTCATTCACTGTTATGCATGGCTTCTTATTTTATTGTAGGATGTGTTGTAGAGTCACTCAAGCTGTAAGTAAATTTCCACCATGATAAAGCATGGCTTGGGTTAGCGGCCCAATGCGTTTCTCTAGTCATATAGATACTTACTCATCAAAACTTACTATTCCTCTATTTCATTTCGGCATGGCAGGAGTCCAAAAACAAAAGTACATGATATAAACCAAATGTAAATTTTTGTGCAATGTTGAAAGCTTTCCGGTGATACACGTTTATAGCTAGCTCCCAACCACACACTTGTCAAACGCAAAACTTGTGGCTCCCATTATTGGGTCATGTTTATTAGATGCATAAAAAGTAAAGTGTGCCTTCAAAAGTTCGTGAGAGTCCTATCCCAAGTTCAACCCATGAAAATTAATAAAGTGAATATATTAATTTAGAACATAAATAACACAATAACATGGTGAACATACTCGGAATAGCAATGAAGCTAATGGGAAGATATGGTGGACTCACTGGAAATACTTGGCTAAGGAGTGTTGGAAACAAGTTTTTACTTGTTGGAATTTTTAAATTTTTGGCTAGCAAGAGGGAGATAGTTGACCAGCTACTATGCATGCATATGTCCATAGAACTACTCATTTCATGACAAACTAAATAAACCAGAAATTAACATCAAGGACATGAATAAGAGATAGCTCAAGACAACATTATTGCAAATTTCTACACATAAAAAGCCTATAAATCATGCAAACATATGTTGCTCTTCAAATCAACCATGGCGTCCCTATTCCAAGTCATAATACTAGCATCCAATACATTCCAACCCCAAACTCCAGTATCTCAATCTCATATAAAATGATGGGTGTGGTCTTATCAAAACAAAAATAAAAACAAAAACTAGACGCTTCAAGTCTCTACGATAAATGCTTTGCTTAGAAAACAGAAAGTAGACGTGTGCTAACCAAAAGAGTGTAGCTTCAGTGGGGTGTTCATCACATCCCTAAGCTTATGGATTTCACCATTCTTGGATTTCTTGAGGCGCAGCTCCTCTATTCCCTGTGAAAAAAATTCACAAAATATGTTTCTCCCATTCTTTTTCTGTGGGGTGAGATTAGCAAGGACAAACAAATCACATGCTTGTTGTGCAAAATTCCAAATCAAATGATCCAGTAGATAGACAATAAGTTTAATTATGTTGTATGTTCACTCTCTTGCTTGAAAGAATCATGGAAATTCGATTCCCAAGCCCAAAGAGTGCATAAAACAAAAGAAGGCAGAATCTGTCCAGAAAAGCAACAGCAGCAAAACGAACGTTTTTACCTAAGCTAGACTCGTCAAAAAATTAAGCCAATTTTTGGGCTTATAGAGGACTAAAAGTTTCATAACATACTAAAAAATTAGCTCAATCCGACATACCAATAAAAAACGTAAAATCATACGGTGAGCAGACTCGTGCTGAAACAGAAATTTCATGCACTAGGATAGCAACTTATAAGTCCAAATGGGTTTGACTTGACTCTTTATTGAAAACTCCAGAATTAAAACAACAAAAACTAATCTCGTGAGACAGAAAGAGGACAGTAGGAAAATCCAAACAAAAACAACCGGGTTGCCTCCCGTAAAGCGCTTTCTTTATAGCCATATAGCTAGGCTTTACTTACTTAACATCATGATGGTTGGAGTGAGGTGGCTCGGCATCCCCAAGCTTGGATTCTTGTACTTATTTGATACATGTAGGGTGAGCCCAGGGGTACATCCCCAAGCTTGATTGGTTGTCCTTCTTGATCTTTGTTCATCTCACTCAACTCTTCCTCCTGAAAAATTCTTCTTACACAAATCTCAACATAAAACTTGATTAGAGGGGTTAGTGCCTCCATAAATAAAATCCACATAGGTACAGGAAAGACACATCATGAGTTGATTCTAAATATTAACTACTGTTACTACAGTTGTGCATTGCTCCTTGATCAAAAGAACCACACAAAACACAAGTAATGAGAGCAATGCAAAATAAAGACATAATCTGCCAAAAACTGAATAACTCGTAAAGAGTGAATTTTTAGAGCCACTTAAGTTGCTCAAATCAGAAAACTTAAAACTAATGAAATATGTAGTGATAACTAAATATTTCTGTCGCAAATTACCAGGTCAAAATTCCACTTCTGTGATTTTAAACATTTTTCGCAGTGAAGTTCAGGAATCTGTTTTCTTGACAGCTAATTACTATTGTTTAATCCTATCTCTCATATAAGATTATTCTTGCCATTTAAGATGAGAAATAAGACAGAAATGTGATATTACAGTAGTGAACTAATATTTTTATTGTTTTTAGCTTTGGAAAAAGTTTTAATGATAGAGACTTTGCAATGGTTTCATTGGCATGAACAACACATGTTCAAGGTCGACCCCAACTTCTCCATTACTCATCCTTCTCATTTACTTTCCCAAATTTTTTATAAAATGAAAATCTTAAACTAAATGATACATAACAGTAGGTAAAGGCATTTTACATGTTGTAAAGACATAAATGTGTGCTCAAACCGAATAGGAAATTAAAGCATAAGGAACACACCAAAAAATATTAAACAATTTATTTTTAAGTCTAACCCATTTCCTATGCATTGGCATTTTGTAATGAAACAAATAAAAGAAGAACATAATAGCAAGCATAGAAAGGTAGATCAAGTGCAACTTCAATACTTTCAGCATAAATAGGGGAAACTTAATATTGTTGAAATATGTGTAACCATGTTTCCCTCTCTCATAATAATTTTCAGTAGCATCATGAATAGATTCAACAATATGAATATCACATAAAAAATTCTTATCATGAGCCACATGCATAAAAGAATCACTACTCTCCACATAAGTAAAATCCTCATTAGTGATAGTGGGAGTTAAACATTCATAATTTTCATTGCAATCATCATATATAGGAGGCATAGTATCATCAAAGTGAAATTTCTCCTCCAAGCTTGGGGAACTAGAAATATCATGCTCATCAAAACCAACTTCCCCAAGCTTAAAACTTTCCAAAGAATCAGAAAGTATATATTTTTTATCCTCAATAGTAGGGGGACTAAAAATATCATATTGATCAAGACAAACTTCCCCAAGCTCAAGGTTTTCCTTAGCAATAAAGGTGTTCAAAGAATTAGTACTACCACAAATATGATTGTTGTGCAAATAATTTTTCAATTTCTCTTCAAACACTTCATGTCCTAATTCAAGGTAGATATTATACAGTTCTAAAATTGTTTGGTTTTCCATTTTATAATTTTTTTGTGTTTTAGGTTTATATGTTAGTATGCAATGCAAACAAGAATAAAAGCTTAGCACAACGCTCCCCGGCAACGGCGCCAGAAAAGTGCTTGATGACTCCCAAGTGCAGGAGATCAATTGTAGTACCTTTCGATAAGTATTTGAGTGTCGAACCCACGAGGAGCTGAAGGTAAGCTATCTATTCTCTAAAGCTCTATAACCCTCTTATATGGCTGTTTATGCAAGGCAATAAGTTTGACTAAAAGGAACTAACTAATTAAAAGCAAGTGACGTGGAGTGTGGTTTGTCTAGTAACTAGTGAAGCAAGTTTAAAATGCAAGTAATCCTAGAGCAAGTTTCTAAGCAAGTTTCACAAGTAGCAAGCAGCAAATATCTGAAGTATCTCAAGGGAGCAAGTGTTCTAGCAATATGTGTTTCGTTCGTGTGGTTGTCACAATTAGTGAAGCACATGTTTTAGTCTTAGTTGTTTCTTCTAGGAAGGAGCCATGAATAGGTATAGTCAAGTAAATGATCTACAACCCCTTATGATGGATCATGTGGCCAAGTAAATGACTGCACAAGATTGATTAAGACATAAAGTCCCACCATAGCCTTACGTTCTAAGGTCCCCTATATATATCCCCCAATAACTTAACTTTGTGGCTCGATCTCAGGTTACTGTCACTCCCAAGTCACCACCACTCCATTATGCTACCGGTGATCACCTTACATGCATTCCCCAACATATGCGTGCACTCATATATTGTACATAAAGAAAATCATAGAAGATAACAAACTTGTATGCAACCAATCAACGAACTATTTCACCATTGCCAAGAACAATTCACTACTCAAACATAGACGGGGAGACACAATACATCAAGGGAATATAGTATTGCATCATACATCGTGTTTGCCAAGAGATTACAGTGGAGAGATGGAGCTGATCTTGCTGTAGATGTTGATGATGAACACGCCGGAGGGGGGTGGAGCCCTCCGGGGGTGATCCCGGCGGCGTTACCCCTCTCCGATCTTCTCCGGCGGCAGCCTTCTGTCTCTCTGTTTCGTGGTTTCGTCTCTCGGCGCCGCCTCCTTCTCGAAAAGGCCAGGGGACCCTTTATATAGTCGTTTTTAGGTCACGAGACACTCGGGAGAAGAAAGATCGACGGCATCGGAGCCACGGGGGCAAAAAGGGGGCCCCACACGCGGCCAAGGAATCTGGCCGCGTGGAGGGTCCTCTTTTCCACCTGGTTGGCCTTTTGGCCCTCTACTTTGGCCCATGGTCTTCGTCTCGAAAATTCTGAACCGTGCTCTTTGGCCTTGCCCTTTTTGGAGTCCCGAAGCTCCCGGAAAGATTGAAACTCTAAAAAGTACGTTTTCTGGAAAAACAGGGTTAGAACCAAAAGAAGGGGGATTGTTCAGAAAATCCCCCAAATCATTATAAAACATGAATATAAGTTGCTAATATGTAGGAAAAACAAGTAATAACATGCAAAGTTCATGTATGCATTTTACATGCACCAGGGCTCCCCATGGTGATGAACTCTCCCGAATAAAACCTTTGCCTAATTGTTCTTCTAGCTGTTTCTTAAGTTCCTTTAGCTCGTTTGTGGACATTTTGTAAGGTCTCTTTGCTATGGGGCCTGTGCCTGGTACTAGATCAATAAGAAACTCCACATCTCTGTTTGGTGGCATTCGGGGTAATTCTTCGGGGAAAACATCGAGGTATTCCCTTACTATGGGTACTTGATCTGGGCTAACCCCCTTAAGAGAGTGCAGCCTAACCCCTTTAAGTTCCAATTTGGATTTGAATCTAATCCTTCTTCCTTCTGGGGTGGTAAGTGTGATAGCTCTATCAACACAGTCAATGACTCCTCCAAAATTGGTCATCCAATCCATTCCCAGAATAACATCTAAACCTTGTGATTTTAGTACTACCAGGTGGGTTGGGAATCTATACTTCCCAGTTTCTAGGATGAGATCCCTACATCTGGTATTAACAAACATTTCTCCTCCTGGAGAACTCACTCTAATGGTTCTGCCTATGGTTTCGGTGATTAACCCATTTTTGTTTACAAAAACTCTTGATATGAATGAATGCGATGCTCCAGTATCAAATAAAACCAATGCCGGAAAGGAGTTGAGTAGGAACGTACCAATCACCGCATCAGGCTCATCCATCACTTCTTCCGCATTGACGTGGTTCATGTGTCCTTTCTGAAATGGGTTTGGCTTAGCATTTTCATCAGCTTTCCTTTCTGGGCACTTATCTGCAAAATGTCCTATCTTCTTACATTTGTAGCATGTCACCTGCGCAATATCTCTTCTTGCCTCATGGTTGTGGCGTTGATGTCCATTGTTGTTTTGCCCATTATGGTTGTTTCCTTTGAATCCTCCATTATTTCCTCTGTACCCACCATTGTGGTTATGACCATTTTCTCGGTGGCCATTACCATTATGGTGGTGGTTCCACGGCTTGTGTCCACTGCCTTCGGGGAAATGCTGCCTTTTGTGCGTGATTTCCGAGTTGGCCTTGCTAGTACTGAACTTTCTCTTTCTGTTTTCCTCCTTCCTCATGTTGTTGTCCAAGGTGATTGCTTTGTCCAACAAAGACTGATAATTGGGTGCATAAGCCATAAACAAGGGTATTTTCAACTCTCCTTTAAGTCCATTAAGAAATTTTTCCTTTCTCTTATCATCTGTATCAACGTCCTCGGGTGCATACCTGGATAGCGAGCAGAAGTCATCCATATATTCCTTTAGTGCTCTTCCCCCCTGCTTCAAGCTACAGAACTCTTCCTTCTTGAGATTCATTATTCCAGAGGAGATATGCGCATTACGAAAACCTTCCTTGTAATCATCCCAAGTCATGCCTTCCAGTGGGTGAGTTATTTGATAAGTTTCCCACCACATCACAGCTGGTCCCTCCAGTAGGTGCGCGGTGAATCTCACCTTTTCTGCATCAGTGCACTCACAGGTCACTAGGTCCCTGTTGACTGAGCGGAGCCAGTCATCTGCCACTATTGGATCAGTAGCCGAAGAGAACTTGTTAGGTCTAAGTCTCAGAAACCTGGTAAGTCTGTCCATTGGGGGTGGGGGTGGCGGATTGTTGTTGTTGTTGTTGTTGTTGTTGTTGTTGTTGTTGTTGTTGTTGTTGTTGTTGTTGTTGTTGTTGTTGTTATTGTTCATGGCTGCCACAAACTGAGTCATCATTTATAGAAGTTGGGCTTGGGAAGTGAGCATCTGTTGCATAGCATCATTGTTGTCGGGGTCACGACGAGGAGGCATCTGTGGGGTTTTCAGCAAGGATGAGTAAAAGACAGATAGAACTATTGAGGAGTATTTTCCTACCCATGCACAATACAATAGATCAAACATTCAAGGAGTCATCAACTCAAAAAAAAATTCCTCTTTTAACCAATTTTCGAAATTGGGGCATAACCCTTGATAAACTTAGGTAAAACGACAAAGTTTCGACCCAAACACCCAAGTATTGCCTTACCACAAGTAGATAGGTCAATACTAACACATTAAGACTAGTAAAAACGTGGAATGATAACATGGTGGTCAAACTATTGTGCCCTATATTCGACCATTGCACCTTCTTCTTCCTCTTCTACTACTTCAACCGTGATTCCTTCATCTGCGAGGATTGATTTGAGTTCCTTTACTTCTCTCTCTAGGTCTTCACTTGTCTCCTGAAATTTTCTCTTCTCACCACGCAAGGTCTCTATTATGTCATAGTCAACATCTAACTGAACGTCGTAGTCTTCCATCATTGACTTTAACTCTTTGAGCTCCTTGTTCTTGTCTCTAACTCTCTTTTCTGGACTTTTAAACTTCTTGTCTTGATCTTTAATCTTCTCCTCGTGAGCTTTGGCCACTTCTTCTTGAGCTTTGACATTCTCTTCTGTTGACTTGAGTTGGGCGCGTAGCTCGTCATTCTTTAGCAACTCCATGCGTCTGTCGTCCTCAAGGTCCTTGATATGATTTTCTAGGTCTTGGAGGTATTGGTGCAACGGGTTGAATTTGTGTTTGGTCTCCGGGTCTAAGTAGTAAGGAGCCCCATTCTCATCACGTCTCCCTAGCACATGAGAGTAGTGATTCTTCAATTCTCGATGATACTGCCCACATAAACGTACTATCAGCTCTTGCATGATGAGGTTGAGGCCTTTCTCCATGGAGTCACTAATCGTCTTGATCTCTATGTCTTCGGTATCGGGCTTTGTCTTGCGTCCAGGTTGTAGAAGTTTGATTCCCCAGCAACCTTCTTTCACGAATTTCTTCAGTTGGCTTCCTTTGATGGTCGGTGTGGTTAGCTTCAATTGCTCCAGTATATTGATAAGATAACCTCCAAAGCGGGTATCCTTGAGGTCTTCAGCAGTGGTGAAGTTGAAGCTCTTCATCTTTAAGTTTAGGAGAGAACATGAGTCATGAGATGTACTAGATACGTGACAAGTAAAGGTACTTAGAAAAATATTAAGTTTTCTTCCAGGGTGATCATTAGTTCATTAACAACTTATTGAAATTTGGATATTCACTATAGTGAGAGAGACTGGCACCCGCTAGCCAATCAGGGAACCGGTCTCATGTACATGGACATGTAATGTTGGTCCGGGCCGCTTCATCTCACTATGCCGCTAGGATCCAAAAATACTCAAAGGAGTTAATAAATTTTGATCAAAAGGGTTTTCCAAACCTAAGGGCTCGAACCTACAGGCAACACTTTGCTCTGATACCATTTTGTAGCGTCCTCACATTTAATAATGTAAGAACTACTGTTTTAAGTGCTAGTCCCTGGATCAATGCTAGCACCACAGAACAAAATGTAAAGTATCATTGCAGAAGTATCAAAAATATTACAAAAGATCCAGAATAGCCAAGTATAGCTTTATTACAAAGTGCATAGTCTTGAAATACTAGCAAAACTCAGAGTTCTAAACAACAGAAATAAAGGTAGCAATGAGCCTCCATCTTCAATCATGCGCCACAGACATTACATGTTGGGTGTAGATCCGAGTCCAATCACTCCTTATTCATCATCGGAGGAACCTGCACGTTGGAATATGCAGCCCCCGAAGGAGATTCAGTACAAACAATGTACTGGCAAATGACACTATGGTGGATATGAAATGGCAAGTCTAAACTACATGCATATCTGGCTTGGTGGAGTTTAGGCTATTTGCAGAAAGCAAGTTTTTCCCTAACACTTTTAAAAAAGAGTTTTCTTTTCAAAGATTGGCACCATGGGACACACCCATGAGCACCACAACTAATATTTCCTTAGCAAAATTTTACTTCTTCAAAACGGTGTTGAGATCCTTCCATCCATCCTTGTCCAGCTGCTCGAAGTTGTCCATTACCGGGAACACAGCTATGATCATAGTTTCTAACTCTGTAGAGTTTGTGCACTTTCACCCTTTGTCTTCAATTAGCCCAAACATCCTATACACGCGGAGTGCATCATGGAAAGGAGAGAATTGAGACGAGATCTTTCAGAAGCAAGAATTCAACCCAACCAGCAAGACCCGTTCCCCCTAAAACTCTGCTACATCTTCATGTCAAGCATGGGTTGAACTCTCACAACTTAGTTGATCAAGACGGAGCCCATATGTCAAAGGGCTGCACGGGAAGCTACTAAACTTAGAGGGACTTAGGAATCTCTTCGTTCCTGGGTGGCAATCCATAAGTGTACTCCTTCGGTGATAAACACCATTGATATGGCCCTAGGGAGCCACTCAACATAATCCAATCACATCCAAAATCCACACAGGTGTTTCATTGAGGGTTATACTTAGAATTTTTCACCATATCATAGAAAACAAATTGAACCAAGGCATAGCATCTACGGGCTAGTTGATAACATGGGTAGGGGTGGCTACACACTACTAGGGTTTTAGCATAGTACTTAGAGAAAAATTCACCTATCATGCAACTACTTCAAAACTCTAGTAATGCATAGGAAAATAAGGGATGGATGAAGGTGTCACTTGCCTTGGCAATGGGATGAGCAAGAATAGCAAGAAAAACAGCAACAGGAAAAGTCTTGCTCCTCTTCACAATCTAGCACAAACAAAAAATACACAACACATAAATAAGAATAAAACAATACAAAAAATATGTATGCATGCCATGCAATAAGGTGATGCACGAAAATCACTAGCAAATATGTTTTATGGTGTTGTTAACTTAGTCATGGTGCGTGGAAAACCGATCATAACCCATGAAATAAAATTAATCATTATTAAAGACCAAATATGGGATATTTAGTGGAAAACATTGTTATTGATGCGAAAAATACCCCTTAATAAACTTATATGACGTCTACTGGTTAGAGGGTATTAAAACAAATCCATAGAAATTAGTTTCACTTAAAAAGGATTTTTAAAACTAAAGTTATGATCAAAATAGTGATTTATATAGATTTACTAATAACTTTTGATTGCATGATACAAAGTTAATATTTGAATAGCCTAGATTAATCTCCAAGATGTGCTGATTCTAAAAAGTCCAAGAACACCTAAATTGAATTTACAGAACTCAAGATATGAATTTTTGAAGTTTTAAACTAAATCTGTTAATTTC
This sequence comes from Alopecurus myosuroides, assembly GCA_028641055.1. NCBI lineage: Eukaryota > Viridiplantae > Streptophyta > Magnoliopsida > Poales > Poaceae > Alopecurus > Alopecurus myosuroides. Next base: position 306,047,394 of record CM054063.1, on the reverse strand, counting down.
TGTTTTTATTAAAAACATGTTCGATCCGTGGCGCCCTCGATGGTGGCCTCTGATTGGCCCGTAACTCTTCGCGCGGATTGCCGTTGAGAACCGTCCGATGGAAGTGACGATGGACGTGCTGGATCGCCCGTACCGCTTCGGTGGTCCTTCTGTTTCCGCCTCTTCGATGAAGATCCAACGGTGGACGATCCCTCCCCATTTGCTGGCGGCGCTAGTCACCGGAAACATGCCGGGAAACGGCGCGCGCGGCGGTGGAAAAACAGAGTACCACGGCGGGGAAAATATACGGCTCTAGGAGGTCTTTGGGACTAACCTTGGGGTCGCAGGGGTTGTCGCGGAGTCGATGGCGAGGTGGAGGGCGTCGTTGCAGTCCGCTCCTCCCGCGATTCGTCACCGGAGTTGCTACGGGCGGCGGGCTGCGGCGGATGTAGACGGCGGCGACGGTCTGAGGACAAGGAGGGGACGGGACCATGTCAGAAGGGTGCGCGAAAGCGAGGTAACTCGATAGGAGGTGTCTGGGAGGATCAAGGAGGGTGGTATTCACCGGAACGAGCTCGAACTCGTCGGCGACCGCGGCGGACAGACTCGAGATCGATCGTGGATTTCGAGAGGCTACGAGCTGAAGTTTCGTTGAGAATAGGCCGCGGGGATCAGGGGGTTCATATAGGTGGCGTGGCGTGGCCGAGGGATAAGGGGAGGGCGAGAGGAATCGGAGTAGCGCGGGTCTCCGACGCCGTTCTTTTGTCGAACACCTCGCAGGCACGGAGTCCGCGTCTGGGTGGAAGACGACGGGGCAGACCTCTTTTCCTCGCGGTACTGGGCTGGCCCATGTGCTTAGCGCTGCACGGGTGCGGTAAGAGGGGGAGAAAAGAGAATGGGCTGGGCCCTGAGAGAGGGGGCACGGTGTTGGGCCGCTGTGTTGCTGCTCTCTCCTTTTTTTTTCTGTTTTCAACCCCTTTATTCAAATAAATTTTTTAGAAGGATGAATACTCGAACTTTTTTGAATGGACACTTTTTGAAATGCTCAAGACTTAAGGTACCCTTTGGGCACTATAATAACTGAAAATAAAATACTTTCCTTTTGAAAAATGTTTTAAACTCAAATTGAGATTAAAGGATTATGACTCCTAAATTTTAGGATTAACAAAATAAAATCTAATTTTTTTATGCAAACAAAAATGCAGTGATGCAGTGAGTATGTATGCATGATGTATTTTGGATTTTTTTTTTTTGAAAACTTGGGATGTTACAGAAACACCCAAAACTCTGCGGCGGCAGGGAATCTTTTGGCCCGGTTGGTGTTACCAACCGGGGTAAAAGGGTGGGTGCCTGCACGCTGCGCAGAGCTCACGTGGGGCACGCCTTTTACCCCGGTTGGTAACCCCACCGGGGCATAAGGGGGGCCTTTAGCCCGGGTTTGCGGAACCCGGTTGGGTAGCCGGGGCATTAGGCCCTTACCAACCGGGGCAAATGCCTGCACTAGTGCTTCCCCGGCCCGATTCCTGCAAATCATTTCTCGGTGTCACCCTATCACGCATGTGCGAAAGTTGTACATTAACTAACACCTTGGCTTTCGTACAGCCGCGCCAATGCGCCACGACGTCGTGCTCTGCCTAGGACCCATGCAGCCATGCTCCTACTGATTCGAATCAACAAGATATAAGCTAGCCCCATGAAAGAAGGAACAACTAAGGGTCACTTCTTTTAAGTTTCTGGCCAGGCTTTTAGGTCCCAGGAAGCATAAGCCGATAAGAAGTGTAAAATTTCCTGGTAGTTTCTCCCCACCGCTCGGTCCTTGCGTAGTGCAAATTTAGCTGCCCCTAGAATCCATACCGGAGCAGTTTCGCGAGCTTCTCGCATCTGGGCCGAAGCGGCATATAGGAAGGATCATATCAATTGGTAGTCAATCGAAATATTTGGCCAACCAACACAAAAGAGGCGATTCACCTCGCGACCATGTGTACATACAAAACTGTGTATTTGTCGCTCCATCCAGCTTCCCTTCTTATATTGGTGTTGGCTGCTTTGCAACATGCATGATACCTTCACGTTTGCTCGCCTTATTCTTTTTTTCTTCATTTTCCTTTCATTAACTATAGAAATTATAATGCGGCTTATGGCTCAAAATTACTTTTGGTGGTTTATTTAAATCCTATTTTATTTTGATAGATAAAAATCCGATTCGCACAAGTCTGAATAGAATATTTTCGTACCTACTGAATTACACTACAACAGCATGTTTTTTTTCTTTTTCATATTATTTTAATTGTATTTATCTTTCTTGTACCGCATTCAACATAGAAAAAATGATTCCTAAAGTATTATCACTTTATTAACTACACATATCAAATCCAGTGACGTTACGGACATCTCACAGCTCTGCTCGGAAATCAGGAAAAACTCCAGAAATCTAAAAGAAGTCTCCGGGTCATTTTTTTGAAGTTTCTACCCACCATAGTTTGTCCCCACCAAAATCCATAAGCTGGCTTATGCATAAGTATAAGTGTTAAAGAAGTCACCCTAAGTATGCCCAGCTGCTCGTCCATTGGAGCTCACGCCTGGTCAAAAACCGTATCATTTTTGTGGGGAATAGGGGAAAAAACGTGTCATGTGAATGAGTAAATTTACTTCAGTGTAAACATACGCAATTGGCAATTACAAAAACCCTTGGGAGTGGATCAACCGATTACTTGCTAAGTGCACCCATCAGAAGCTGGGACACATTAGCTTACTAGTACTCTACAAAATAAAGACTACTGCTACGGTGCTACGCCAGGTACGTTATTGCTTCTGCTGAAACTACGTGAAAAATTACAATATTAACCGTGTGGCCAAACTTCAGCAAAATAATAAACCTATTTGTAAAAATATTTCGTTTCTAACCCTTTTGTGCAGCGCCAACACAGCCGACGCGGTGCTCTGAGGTCAGTGATGCATAAGATGCCGGCGGTGGTGTAGAACTGGAGAAACCCAAGTGAGTATGTTGTCTTGGAAGGCGAAGGCTTTCGAGGTCTCCATGGCGACTAGGCGAATCCACGGCGCCCTGGCCACGCACCCGTTCTGATCGACGGCGGTCTGCGAGTCCGGGAGGCATGGAGGTGGGGGCTGCGCCCATCTCCCCGTTACGTGCCTCGCCGGTGGGGAATCGCCTCGCTTCGGCGGTGGCGGACCCTGCGTCTGTGCGAGGCCGACGGTGGGCAGACGTCGCGGATGAAGCTGATGAGGAGGAGCTACTGCGACGGGAGATGCAGCGTCTGTGCTCGCCCCCGGAGAGGCCTACGCTGGCGGATTTCTTCGCGGGAGCACGACGCTCACCGGCGCGGCAGAAGACGCCAGCGACTGCTTCGGTGAGGACGAGTTGCGGCCGACAGGTGCGTGGTCCTCCTCCCACCAGGGCCCCCGCCGTGGGGCCTGAGCGAACTGGCCCGGGCCGCGTGGCTGTGGCCGAGCCTTGCTCGGTGACGGCGCCGCCCGCAGTTCCGGTTGGAGGCGACCGGAATCCGCCGCCGCGCGCGGGCGAGGCCCCTGGGGAAGAAATCCCCATTCTCGCTGGGCGGAGCCCTAGCCAGGGTGTTGGGCCGTGGGCTGCGCGGCCCATTTTGGAATGGCGCTGCCAGGACGTGCGGGCCAACGCCGCAGCGGGGGCCTCGCTCCTGGGCCCCGGCCCAGCTTGCGCAGCCCAGCCCGGGGGGGCCTGGATCTGGATCCGGCGAGGCGCCTTGTCCCTGGACCTAGGGTTTCCTGCCCGCGTTGACCAGATCGAGCGTTACAGAAATTCGGCCCGCCGCGTTGTCCCTCGTCCGCCGCCACCTCCGCTGTCCAGGTCTTACGCCGCGGTGGCCGCCGCCGCCATGAAGCGCCGCCGTTCCTCCCCGTCCCCGCCTCCCCACCCGCACCGGAGCGCAAGGTCGCCGCCGCCCCGCGAGGGTTCCCCGCCCCGTGCGCCCGCTCCCGGCAGGTACCGTCCTCCGGCGCGCCGCACGCCGGCTGGTTCGCCTGACCGCCGCTCCCGACAGGCGCTGGAGCCGGTGCGCTCGGGCGGTGCACCGCGCCGCCCGCCCTCGCCGCGCAGGGCTGGGCAAAGCCCCCGCCGGCTATCCCCGCGCCGTGGCCCATCGCCGGAGGCCATCCGCCGAGAGGAGAGGGTCCGCGCCGAGCTCCTACGCCAGCCGCAGCGGGAGACCACCCTGGGCCAGTCGAGTGGTGGCCAGTGGCGCCATGGCCATGACCTTGCTGCCCCGTCGTCCGGTCGGGTGCGGGAGGGGCGCGGGTCGTCGCCGCCGCGGCGCCCGGTGGTGGAAGCCGCACTCGGTGGGTCCGAGACGCTGAACAGGAAGAAGAAGAAGTACAAGAAGAAGAAGAGGGTCCCGACCGATGCCGTGGGTGGGACGTCGCGTGCCGATCCCCCGCTCCCGGCGGGTGCTGTCGTGCCCCAGTTGGCGAGGGGTGGATGTGGTTGCGGGGGTCACGGAGCTCTGCAGCTCCTTGGGCAGGGCATAGATGCCGGCTTCTTCTACATCGACATAGGGAACATCAAGCTAGCCACGCCGGACAACTTAGCGACCATCACGGTGCTTCCGGACCAGGAGGTGGAGCATGCCTTTGAGATCACCGGCGAGACGATCAGGGAGGAGCTGGTACGGCTTGACAGCGAGGCGCCGTGGGTGGTGCGGGAGGTATCCGCGTCGGTCTTCGTGGTGGCCTTCCCGTCCCTCGGCTTACTCAACGCCGTTGCTTGGGCCACGACTACCACGCTGCCGGTGCACAACATCAAGGTATCGATCTCGAAGTCTTCTGCGGATCCGGCCACTGTTGCCACCCTCTCCTCGGTCTGGATCAGGATCCATGGGATTCCTCGTGAGGTGAGGTCTGACCAGATTCTGGCGAGGATTGCCCAGGCCGTGGGGGTCTTTCAGGAGCTGGACGAGTCCTCCCGGACAGGTGATGGCCCTGTTCGGCTCCGCGTTCTGGTTCCAGACAGCTGCCTGCTCTCAGGCCCTTTGCCTCTGTTCTTCTTCGGCTTGGAGGGCAGACTTCTGGAGGTCGAGGTGGAGGGTGCGGGTGAGCGCCAGGGTTCTATTTCCCCTGCCCCCTCCACACCACGACCCCTCTGGTGACCACAGCCCCTCGGAGGAGGATGAGGCGGACTCTTCAGATGACGACCACCTCGAGGACCCGGCTAGGGGAGACACTGCTGTACCCCCTGCCCTGACGGCTCCTTCCGACCCTCAGCCTCCGCCAGCTGGGGGGTGGAGGCGAGGGTGGCCGCACTGGTTCAGGCATCTTTGCCTGGACAGTTTGCCCCGGCGGTGCTGGCGTCTCCCCGGAGTGCGCCGGCGAGGCTGGGCTTCGTCGACTCTTCGACCCAGTGTGGGGTCTTGGTCGCCCAGTACGGCTCCAACCTCGGTGCGTCCGGGGATCCCACTGAGCTCTCTGGAGACGCCGAGGCGACTGTTCTGGAGGCGGAGGGTGAGGAGGACTCCACGAGTGTGGGGATGGTGGTTCAGGCACCCGAGTCCCCACGCTCGCCTGGGGTTGTCTGCTACGTCCGCTCGCCGGGGACCCCTCCTACCGCGCCTCAGGGGTCCCCTGCGCTGGTTCCTGCTACACCGACTGCGGGGTCCCTGGAGACGGTCACGGTCTTCCCCGACACTCCCGTGGCTGATCCTGGGGCCCGTCCCCCCCGCCGTGCGAGGCCGCCTCCACCTGCACCCACTAGGGCCAGTGTGAGGTTGGCCTCGAAGATGGGAGGGGAGCTGACGGTGCCGACGGTGGAGGCGGTGGCCTCTCGCCGCCGGGCGGTGCGGGACCTCGAGCCTGGTACGTCCCGGCGGTCCTCCTCTCGTCCCCCGCTTCCACCCTCTCCTTCTTCCGGTTCTCGCTTCTCGGTACTAGACTCGGTCCAGCTAGATCATCTGGCCCAGGTGGCCGACGACTGCGGTATAGTGTTCCGGGGTGAGAAGGGCCCGAGATGTGAGCAGATTGAGGCGATTAGAGCGAAGGAGGTCTACGAGGGGGCCCTTGCTGCCGCCCGCGCTCAGGTGGAGCGGGAGCGTCAGGGGCCCCCGGATCCCTCTGGACCTGAGCAGGTCTTGCAGGGGTCCGGTAGTGAAGTCCCTCCTGCGGTGACCCCTGCGGGTGCTCCTGGGGCGTCCCCCCAGCCTGGGAGGACGCGCGGGAGACCCGCCAACTCGGTGTCTCGGCCCTCGACCTCTGGTAGGGCCCGATCAGTCCCCCGTAAGGGGACAACCCCGTCAGGTTCCAATGAGTGTTAGTCACTTCATTTGGAACATGCGGGGGTTCGGGCAGGACGGGCGGCGCCGTCAGTTAGTGGATTATCTTCGTGATGAGGACCCGGATATTGTCGGGATCCAGGAGACGATTCGACAGGAGTTTTCGATCCCGGAACTGGAAGGCTTGAGCCGCAATAAATATGCCTGGCAATGGCTTCCAGCTACGGGGAGATCGGGGGGGATACTCCTTGGTGCCAAGGAGGACTCCTTTGAGGTAGACGATATGGACCGTGGGGAGTTCTTCCTGAGCATGTCCTTGACCCACAGACGGTCCCTCCTTAGGTGGGAGGTGATTGTGGTCTATGGTCCCGCGGACCATAGTAGATCCCCGGAGTTCCTTGAGGAACTCAGGGAGAAGATCAACAGGTGTACCATCCCTGTAGTGGTGGCGGGAGATTTTAATCTGATCTGCTCTCCCGAGGAGAAGAGTTCGGACAATGTGGATCTCCCGAGGATGAGGCTATTCAACGACTTCATTGCGGACGTGGCCCTTATTGAGATTGAGAGAGTTGGGGCGCGCTACACCTGGTCCAACAATCAGACGGATCCTATCCGCAGCGTGTTGGACCGTGTGCCGGTGTCAGTCGAGTGGGAAGCGGCCTTCCCGTTATGCGCACTCCGAGCTATCACACGAGTAGGCTCGGACCACTCACCTTTGATCTTCTCATCCGGCGGGTCGGTTGCTCCTAGGCAGAACCGTTTCCACTTTGAAGATTTTTGGATTGGGAAGCCAGGCTTTGTGGAGGCGGTTCGAAGTAAGTGGGTGGCGGCGGCAGCTTCTCCACCTCGCAGATATAATGCGGTCGATGTGTGGCACTTTTGAGCCAAGAGCGTCCGCCAATTCATGCGAGGTTGGGGAGCTAACCTAGGTGCTGAGATACGCAGGAATAAAGCTGCCCTTCTTGGCCAGATCCAAGCCTTAGACATAATAGCGGATGCGGGGGGGCTTACCCCCGAGGAGTGGTCCCAGCGCTATGCCCTGGAGGCATCCCTTATGGGGATCTATAAGGGGGGAGGAAACGTACTGGCACCAGCGTAGCCGTCAGAACCGGATTCTCAAAGGGGACTCCAACACGGCGTACTTCCATGCCATAGCGAATGGTAGACGCCGGAGGTGCTCCATCCCTTTTCTGTGGGACGATGGAGCTCTCTTGGAGACGGAGGAGGCCTTGGCCTCCCATGTTTACTCCTTCTATAAGGAGTTATTTTCAGCTACCCCCAGCACGGGGGTGGCGTTGGCCGAGGAGACCTGGGACCTTGGGGGCCGTGTCACTCCGGAGGAGAACACGCAGTTGCTGCTGCCATTCCTTCCAGAGGAGGTGCGGCGGGCTCTGAGGGAGATGAAAGCTAACTCGGCCCCGGGGCCGGATGGCTTGCCGGTCTCCTTTTTTCAGCCCTTTTTGGGGACTCTGCAGGACGTGATCATGCCGATGTTCCAGGAATTCTATACTGGTACCTTGGTGATGTCGCGCCTAAACTATGGGGTGGTTACGCTGATCCCGAAAGTAGTCGGGGCCACGGACATCCGCCAGTTTAGGCCCATCACTGTGATAAATGTGATCCAGAGGTTATTCTCCAAGGTGTGTGCTATGGGCTTAGCACCAGTGGCTGAGCGCATTGTACATCCCCTGCAGTCTGCCTTTCTCAAGGGAAGATTTATCCATGATGGGATCCTTGCGCTTCATGAGATTGTGCATGAGGTCAAGGTTCGACATCACAAAGGGGTCTTTCTGGAGCTGGATTTTCAGAAAGCTTACGACCGCCTTGACTGGGGATTCCTACGGCAGGTGCTGCTGCGACGAGGATTTGATGATCGATTCACCACGTGGATTATGCAGCTGGTCATGAGTGGCAATACTGCAATTAACATTAATGGGGACGTTGGTCCCTATTTTAGGTCCTCGTGTGGGGTGAGGCAGGGGGATCCTATTTCCCCCATCCTCTTTGACCTGGCGGTAGATGCTCTGGCTGCTATCTTGGATAAGGCCAGGGGTGCCGGCCACATCTCTGGGGTGGTTGGTCATCTTATACCGGGTGGAGGTATCACCCACCTGCAATATGCAGATGACACTATGGTTATGGTGGAGGGCTCGGAGTTAGACATTGTCAACCTCAAGTTTTTGTTGTTGTGTTTTGAGGCCATGTCGGGCCTCAAAATCAACTTTGACAAAAGTGAAGTTGTGGTCCTTGGGTATTCCCCTGAGGATCAACAGCGGATAGCGGACAACATCAACTGCAGGTTGACCACCTTCCCGGTGAACTACCTGGGAGTTCCGCTGAGCGACTCCAGGATTCTTATCCGGGATCTGGAGCCAACTGTAGGTAGGGTGAGGAATAAGGCAGAACCCTGGCGCGGACGCTTTACCTCCAAGGGGAGCAAGTCCATCCTAATTGGGTCCTGCCTATCTAGTGTCCCTTCGTATTTGATGGGGATTTATTCTCTGCCGGAGGGAGTCCACGCGGCATTTGACAAGGAATTGTCGAGATTCTTCTGGCAAGACGCGTCAGGGAAACAAAAATATCACATGGTCAAATGGGCGGATGTTTGCGCCCCCAAAGACTTGGGGGGCATAGGTATCCTAGCCTCCCGTAAGATGAATGTGGCCCTAATGCTAAAGTGGGTGTGGCGCATTCTACGGGAGGAGGGGGGCCTTTGGCTCCAGCTTATTAGAGCCAAGTATCTACAGGAACGCCCGCTTCTGGCCTGTGATCGTCAGGATGGTTCGCTCTTTTGGAGGTCCATCCAGTCGTTTAAACAGGAGATCCGGAAGGGGGTGAGGTTTGGCATAGGGGACGGGCGAGGGACCATGTTTTGGGTGGACCCTTGGCTTCGGGAGCGGCCTCTACAGCTAGAGTGTCCGAGACTGTTCGCGATCTCCTCGGATCCATCCCAACTAGTAGCCGCAGCGTTCCAGAATGGGAATTGGAACATCTTGTTCCGACGGTCTTTTGGACCGGCGGAGGCTGCTGAGTGGGAGGGTCTCAGGGGTGATTTGCCCGAGTCCCTTCCCGGAGGTGCGGACCAGGTGTCCTGGTCATTGACACCTTCGGGAGTGTTTTCGGTCAAGTCGGCGTATAGGGCCCAATTCTCTGGGCCGGTTAGAGCGTGGGCTACCCCCCTGTGGAAGGCCCCAATTCCGCTGAAGATAAAGATTTTCGTCTGGCAACTTCTTCGCGATAGGTTGCCCTCCGGAATTGAAGTGGCCAAGCGCCATGGTCCGGGGGACGGGGTGTGTCCGCTATGTAGGTGCCCGGAGTCCAGTACACACATTTTCTTTGTGTGTCCGGCGGCCCGGTTTTTGTGGAATTTCGCCCATGAGGCTCTGGGGCCAGAGTGGCAGGCCTCAGACCTTGGTGAGTTCCTAGAAGACCAGGCTCACCGGGCCGGAGGAGGTGTTCGCCTCTTCTGGCTGGTGTTCGCGGCTATGATGTGGTCCCTGTGGACGACTCGCAATAAAATGGTGATTGAGAAGATTTTTCTACGTCGTGCGACTGACGCCTTATTTAAATGCTTGGCTTTGTTGCAGCAGTGGTCCCCGCTCTGTAGACAGCGGGACAGGGCGCGGCTTGACGCCATCATCGATAGACTACTCGCCGCCGCGCGCCGCATCGCCTCCTCGTCGCCACCTTGAGGCGGCGCCCCCCCTTCCCCCCTCCCCCCTCCCGGAGGCTCTCTAGCTTGTTCTACCCACATCACCCCCCCCCCCCCCCCCCGCCGCCGCCCTCTTCTTGCTTTTTTTTGCCCTTTCTCGTCCTCTTTTTTCCCCTTGGGCATTGTCTGTGCTGCTGCCCCAGCATGTGGTACCTGCTTTGGTTCTGGTTGTAACTGATACTTTGTATGGATGTTGTGGTTGCTTTATTTATAAAGCGGGGCGAAAGCCTAGTTCGAGAGAGCTCTGAGGTGCAGCTCCGTATTTGTCGGCGCGGTGCACACAGGTGCATCTCCCCAGCCCTGGGCGCGGTGGTCTCTTACTTTACGCAATGAGTTTGGCAAGGCTAAGCTGCGTGTGTCAGTGTGTAACTAGATAGCTTTACTTGTTTACTTACCGGCCTGTGTCTGAAAATTGAAACTCCATGTTTGTTTAATAAATGATCACCTGCCAGCCACGCACAGGCGGCGGCTTCACGGCCTCGGGGCCGGCGGAGTACCACCAGCGGCAGCAGTCATCGTTAACGTTCCACTCGAGTTGGCCGTCATCGTCTACGGAGCAGACCACCTGCAGACTGCAGCAGCTCCCAATGGTGGGAATTCGAGTCCCTGAGCGAGTGATGGATCGAGCATACGGGAAAACAACGACATGCACGATCATACTACTCATGCCACCATCAACAAGCTAGAGCGCCACTTGGTGATCAGATCAGAATTCGGAACACGGTCACTGCCGATTGAATCCCCTGGAGAAGATGCATGCAACCGGCCGATCATGGAACCGGCGGTTGTGTCTACATCAAGGTTTTGGTTACCGGGATTTATGCTTACCGAACAAAAAATCTCGTTTTTTTTTGAAAATTTTGAATTTAAATGTCCGAACATAGACAAATAGGACGTATTCTGTAAGCTACCAGCCTCAATCTAGATTAACCAGCGATAATTATGATACAAAGGGAGGAGTTCCAGCTGATCTCACCGAGATCCGGCCTCTCTCACTCTCTCATCCACGGCACAGCCGTTCTGTTCTTTCTTCCTAGCCAAGTCTCGAAGGAACAACAC